>CM038674.1:568464158-569064158 GCA_021605145.1 Aegilops bicornis | reverse complement strand
AGCCAAAGGCCGGAAGAAGTCAAAGAATGGACCCAAGCCTGAAACTGAGTGCTTTTATTGCAAGGGAAGCGGACACTAGAAGCGGAACCGCCCCAAATACTTAGCGGACAAGAAGGTCGGCAAAACTAAAGGTATATGTGATATACATGTAATTGATGTGTACCTTACCAGTACTCGTAGTAGCTCCTGGGTATTTGATACCGTGCCGCGTTGCTCATATTTGTAACTCAAAGCAGGAGCTGCGGAATAAGCGGAGATTGGCGAAGGACGAGGTGACGATGCGCGTCGGGAATGGTTCCAAGGTCGATGTGATCGCCGTCGGCACGCTACCTCTACATTTACCTACGGGATTAGTTTTAAACCTCAATAATTGTTATTTAGTGCCAGCTTTGAGCATGAACATTGTATCTGGATCTCGTTTAATACGAGATGGCTACTCATTTAAATCCGAGAATAATGGTTGTTCTATTTATATGAGAGATATGTTTTATGGTCATGCCCCGATGGTCAATGGTTTATTCTTAATGAATCTCGAACGTGATGTTACACATATTCATAGTGTGAAACCAAAAGATGTAAAGTTGATAACGATAGTCCCACATACTTGTGGCACTGCCGCCTTGGTCACATTGGTGTCAAGCGCATGAAGAAGCTCCATGCTGATGGACTTTTAGAGTATCTCGATTATGAATCATTTGACACATGCGAACCATGCCTCATGGGCAAAATGACCAAGACTCCGTTCTCCGGAACAATGGAGCGAGCAACCAACTTATTGGAAATCATACATACTGATGTGTGCGATCCAATGAGCGTTGAGGCTCGCGGTCGTTATGTTCTCACTCTCACTGACGACTTGAGTAGATATGGGTATGTCTACTTGATAAAACACAAGTCTGAGACCTTTGAAAAGTTCAAGGAATTTCAGGATGAGGTAGAGAATCAACGTGACCGAAAGATAAAGTTCTTACGATCAGATCGTGGAGGAGAATACTTAAGTCACGAATTTGGTACGCACTTAAGGAAATGTGGAATCGTTTCACAACTCACGCCGCCTGGAACACCTCAAACAGAACGGTGTGTCCGAACGTCGTAATCGCACTTTATTGGATATGGTGCGATCTATGATGTCTCTTACCGATTTACCGCTATCATTTTGGGGATACGCTCTAGAGACAACTATATTCACTTTAAATAGGGCATCGTCTAAATCCGTTGAGACGACACCGTATGAATTATGGTTTGGGAAGAAACCTAAGTTGTCATTTCTAAAAGTTTGGGGATGCGATGCTTATGTCAAGAAACTTCAACCTGAAAAGCTCGAACCCAAGTTGGAAAAATGTGTCTTCATAGGATACCCTAAGGAAACCATTGGGTATACCTTCTACCTTAGATCCGAAGGCAAGATCTTTGTTGCCAAGAACGGGTCCTTTCTGGAGAAAGAGTTTCTCTCGAGAGAAGTAAGTGGGAGGAAAGTGGAACTTGATGAAGTACTACCTCTTGAACCGGTGAGTAGAGCAACTCAGGAAGATGTTCCTGTGGTGCCAGCACCAATCAAGAGGAAGTTAATGATGATGATCAAGGTACTTCGGATCAAGTTACTACTGAACTTCATAGGTCCACGAGGACACGCTCCACACCAGAGTGGTATGGCAACCCCTGTCTCCGGAAATCATGTTGTTAGACAACGGTGAACCTTGAACTATGAAGAAGCGATGGCGGGCCCAGATTCCAACAAATGGCTTGAAGCCATGCAATCCGAGATAGGATCCATGTATGAAAACAAAGTATGGACTTTGACAGACTTGCTCGATGATCGGCGAGCGATAGAAAACAAATGGATCTTTAAGAAGAAGACGGACGCAGATGGTAATGTTACCATCTATAAAGCTCGACTTATCACTAAGGGTTATCGACAACTTCAAGGGATTGACTACGATGAGACATTCTCTCCCGTAGTGAAGCTAAAGTCTGTCTGAATCATGTTAGCAATTGCCGCATACTATGATTATGAGATATGGCAAATGGACGTCAAAACGGCATTCCTTAACGGCCATCTTAAGGAAGAACTGTATATGATGCAGCCGGAAGGTTTTGTCGATCCCAAGAATGCTAACAAGGTATGCAAGCTCCAGCGATCCATTTATGGGCTGGTGCAAGCATCTCGGAGTTGGAACATTCGCTTTGATGAGATGAGCAAAGCGTTTGGGTTTATGCAGACTTATGGAGAAGCCTGCGTTTACAAGAAAGTGAGTGGGAGCTTTGTAGCATTTCTCATATTATATGTAGATGACATACTTTTGATGGGAAATGATATAGAACTTTTGGACAGCATTAAGGCCTACTTGAATAAATGTTTTTCAATGAAGGACCTTGGAGAAGCTGCTTACATATTAGGCATCAAGATCTATAGGGATAGATCAAGACGCCTCATAGGTCTTTCACAAAGCACATACCTTGATAAGATATTGAAGAAGTTAAATATGGATCGGTCCAAGAAAGGGTTCTTGCTCAGATTGCAAGGTGTAAGATTGAGCTCGGCTCAATGCCCAACCACGGCAGAAGATAAAGAAGAGATGAGTGTCATCCCCTATGCCTCAGCCATAGGATCTATTATGTATGTCATGTTGTGTACCAGACCTGATGTAAACCTTGCCGTAAGTTTGGTAGGAAGGTACCAAAGTAATCCCGGCAAGGAACACTCGACAGCGGTCAAGAATATCCTTAAGTACCTGAAAAGGACTAAGGACATGTTTCTCGTCTATGGAGGTGACAAAGAGCTCGTCGTAAAGGGTTATGTCGACGCTAGCTTCGACACAGATCTGGATGACTCTAAGTCACAAACCAGATACGTGTATATTTTAAATGGTGGGGCGATGGCTGGTGCGATTTGCAAGCAAAGCGTCATGGCGGGATCTACATGTGAAGCGGAATACATGGCAGCCTCGGAGGCAACAGCATGAAGCAATCTGGGTGAAGGAGTTCATCACCAACCTAGGAGTCATACTCAATGCGTCGGGGCCGATCGCACTCTTTCCGTGACAACACCGAGCTATTGCACTTGCCAAGGAGCCAGGTTTCACAAGAAGACCGAGCACATCAAGCGTCGCTTCAACTCCATTCGTGAAAATGTTCAAGATGGAGACATAGATATTTGCAAAGTACATACGGACCTGAATGTAGCAGATCCGTTGACTAAACCTCTCCCTAGGGCAAAACATGATCAACACCAGAACTCTATGAGTGTTCGATTCATCACAATGTAACTAGATGATTGACTCTAGTGCAAGTGGGAGACTGTTGGAAATATGCCCTAGAGGCAATAATAAAATGGTTATTATTATATTTCTTTGTTCATGATAATAGTCTATTATTCATGCTATAATTGTGTTATCCGGAAATTGTAATACACGTGTGAATACATAGACCACAACGTGTCCCTAGTGAGCCTCTAGTTGACTAGCTTGTTGATCAACAGATAGTCATGGTTTCCTGACTACGGACATTGGATGTCATTGATAACGGGATCACATAATTGGGAGAATGATGTGATGGACAAGACCCAATCCTAAGCATAGCTCAAAGATCGTGTAGTTCGTTTAGCTAGAGCTTTTCCAAATGTCAAGTATCATTTGCTTAGACCATGAGATTGTGCAACTCCCGGATACCGTAGGAATGCTTTGGGTGTGCCAAACGTCACAACGTCACTGAGTGACTATAAAGGTACACTACAGGTATCTCAGAAAGTGTCTATTGGGTTGGCACGAATCGAGACTGGGATTTGTCACTCCGTATGACGGAGAGGTATCTCTGGGCCCACTCTGTAATGCATCATCATAATGAGCTCAATGTGACCAAGTGTCTGTTCACGGGATCATGCATTACGGTACGAGTAAAGTGACTTGCCGGTAACGAGATTAAACGAGGTATTGGGATACCGACGATCGAATCTCGGGCAAGTAACGTACCGATTGACAAAAGGAATTCTATACAGGGTTACTTGAATCCTCGACATCGTGGTTCATCTGATGAGATCATCGAGGAGCATGTGGGAGCCAACATGGGTATCCAGATCCCGTTGTTGGTTATTGACCGGAGAGGCGTCTCGGTCATGTGTGCATGTCTCCCGAACCCATAGGGTCTACACACTTAAGGTTCGGTGACGCTAGGGTTGTAGAGATATGAGTATGCAGTAACCCAAAAGTTGTTCGGAGTCTCGGATGAGATCCCGGACGTCACAAGGAGTTCCGGAATGGTCCGGAGGTAAAGAATTATATATAGGAAGTCAACTTTCGGCCATCGGGAAAGTTTTGGGGGTCACCGGTATTGTACCGGGACCACCGGAAGGGTCCCGGGGGTCCACCGGGTGGGGCCACCTATCCCGGAGGGCCCCATGGGCTGAAGTGGGAGGGGTACCAGCCTCGGTGGGCTGGTGCACCCCTTGGGCCCCCTAGCCTAGGGTTGGGAAACCCTAGGGGTGGGGGCGCCTCCACCTGGCTTGGGGGGCAAGCCACCCCCTGGCCGCCGCCCCCGCTTGGAGATCCCATATCCCAGGGCCGGCGCCCCCCTAGGGGGCCTATATAAAGAGGGGGAGGGCAGCCACACCCATGCTCTAGGCGCCTCCCTCTCCCCTTGCTACACCTCTCCCTCTCGCAGACGCTTGGCGAAGCCCTGCCGAGATCGCTGTTGCATCCACCACCACGCCGTCGTGCTGCTGGATCTTCATCAACCACTCCTTCCCCCTTGCTGGATCAAGAAGGAGGAGACGTCTTCCCCAACCGTACGTGTGTTGAACGCGGAGGTGCTGTCCGTTCAGCACTAGGATCATCGGTGATTTGGATCACGACAAGTACGACTCCTTCAACCCCGTTCTCTTGAACGCTTCTGCTCGATCTACAAGGGTATGTAGATGCACTCCTCTCTCTCGTTGCTAGATGAACTCATAGATTGATCTTGGTGAAACCGTAGAAATTTTTTATTTTCTGCAACGTTCCCCAACATTTATGAATTCCTTTCACACATAAAATTCTCGCACTTAATTTCCATTGTGCAACTTAGATGATGGATATCTTTCGAATTAAAAGAAAGATTTTGATAGCATAAATTTGAATTCATTGTGACAACACCTTTAAAACATGACCGGTCTGGTATATATCGGACTAGCTTACATTTCATTTATCCAACCATATTTCACTTTCAGCTATTTCGGTTGTCCAATATCACTTATTTCAACCGAATTTCAAAGAGGTCACTTATTTCAGTTGTTTATTTTCACTTATTTCAGAAATGTGTTTGTTATACTAGTTATTTTAGTCAACGGTCATTTCATTCTTTCTCTACTTCAAAATTGTGATCTAATATAAAATCATGATTAACGAAATGGTTTCAACTATGTTCACTATTTCAAAATATATATTCAATCACTCCAGAAATACTTCATTATTCCAAACAGGTGATTTCAACTATTTCGAACATGTTCCCTTTTCGAGGGAAAAAACAACTTAGGCTATGCGAGATTTGCGATTATTTTGTAAGATTTCATGACTTCAAAATAAAGCTCAGTTGTTTAATTGTTTTAAATGATTTTTTAATTATTTTTATTACTTCAAAAAGTGCAATCACTATTTCAAATATGTTCATTTTAAAAAATCAATTGTTTTCATTTCCAAAATTTATTTTGACCTTTTTATTACTTGTTAGAGATACGACAGGCAAATCAACATGACGAAGAATGAAAACAAGCAGGAGACATGAGATTTAACGTGGAAAACCCTCCAACACGAAGGGGGGGAAACGGCGGGCACCAGCCAGCAAATTTTCACTATCACTATTTCATTATTTCATATATGTTTATTTTAAAAAATCAATTGTTTTCATTTCCAAAATTTATTTTAACATTTTTATTATTTATTAGAGATACGACAGGCAAATCAACACGATGAAGAATGAAAACAAGCAGCAGACGCGAGATTTAACGTGGAAAACCCCTCCAACATGAAGGGGAAAAAACCATGGGCACCAACCAGCAAATCTTCACTATATTGGGGGAGGTTACAGACGCCGGGGATTTACAACTAATCAACATATCCCATGCGGCGGCTTACAAAGGATATATATATACTCAGAGCCTCTCCCCTCAAGACTCCCTGTGCATCCTCGACGGGGCGGCCCACATAATGAAGCCACTCAGGAAGACGAGGACACCCCACGCTGAAGGAAATATGCCCTAGTGGCAATAATAAAGTTATTATTTATTTCCTTATATCATGATAAATGCTTATTATTAATGCTAGAATTGTATTAACCGGAATCTTAGTACATGTGTGAATACACAGACAAAACGGAGTGTCCCTAGTATGCCTCTATTTGACTAGCTTGCTTATCAAAGATGGTTATGTTTCCTAACCATAGACATGTGTTGCCATTTGATGAACGGGATCACATCATTAGGAGAATGATGTGATGGACAAGACCCATTCGTTAGCTTAGCATTCTTATCGTTACTGTTTCACTGCTACTGCTTTCTTCATGACTTATACATGTTCCTCTCACTATAAGATTATGCAACTCCCGAATACCGGAGGAACACTCTGTGTGCTATCAAACGTCACAACGTAACTGAGTGATTATAAAGATGCTCTACAGGTGTCTCTGATGGTGTTTGTTGGGTTGGCATAGATCGAGATTAGGATTTGTCACTCCGTGTTTCGGAGAGGTATCTCTGGGCCCTCTCGGTAAAGCACATCACTATAAGCCTTGCAAGCAATGTGATTAATGAGTTAATCACGGGATGATGCATTACGGAACGAGTAAAGAGACTTTCTGGTAACGAGATTGAACTAGGTATTGAGATACCAACGATCGAATCTCATACAAATAACATACCGATGACAAAGGGAACAACGTATGTTATTATGCGGTTTGACCGATAAAGATCTTCGTAGAATATGTAGGAGCCAATATGAGCATCCAGGTTCCGCTATTGGTTATTGACTGGAGATGTGTCTCGATCATGTCTACATAGTTCTCGAACCCGTAGGGTCCGCACGCTTAACGTTCGATGACGATTGGTATTATGAGTTTATGTGTTTTGATGTACCGAAGGTTGTTTGGAGTCCCTGATGAGATCACGGACATGACGAGGAGTCTCGAAATGGTTGATACATAAAGAATGATATATTGGAAGGTCATATTCGGACACCGGAAAGGTTCCGGGGGTCACCGGATAAACACCGGACTACCGGGGAGTTACCGGAACACCTCGGGGGGTCAATGGGCCTTCATGGGCCTTAGTGGAAATAGTGGGAGCAAGGGAGCTATGGGGTGCGCTTCCCTAGGCCCAAACCGAATTGTTTAGGGCTTGGGGGCCCTCTTTCCTTCTCCCCTCCTCCTCTTTCCTTCCCCTCCTAGTTGCACTAGGAAAGGGGGAACCTACTCCTAGTAGGAGTAGGATTCCCCCCTTGGGGCGCACCCTATGAGGCCACCGGGCCCCTCCCCTTGCTCCTTTATATACGGGGGAGGGGGAACCCCTAGAACACACAAGTTGACAATTGTTTTAGCCGTGTGCGGTGCCCCCCTCCACAGATTTCCACCTCGGTCATATCGTCGTAGTGATTAGGCGAAGCTCTGCGCCGGTAACTTCATCATCACCGCCGCCATGCTGTCGTTCTGACGAAACTCTCTCTCGGCCTCAACTGGATGAAGATTATGAGGGACGTCATCGAGATGGACGTGTGCTGAACACGGAGGTGACGTATGTACGGTGCTAGGATTGGTCGGATCATGAAGACGTACGACTACATCAACCGCGTTGTCATAACGCTTCCGCTTTCGGTCTACGAGGGTACATGGACAACACTCTCCCCTCTCGTTGCTATGCATCACCTAGATGGATCTTGCATGTGCGTAGGAAAATTTTGAGATTACCGTGTTTCTCAACACTGGCATCCGAGCCAGGTCTATGCGTAGATGTTATATGCACGAGTAGAACACAGAGAGTTGTGGGCGATAATAGTCATACTGCTTACCAGCATGTCATACTTTGATTCGGAGGTATTGTTGGATGAAGCGGCTCAGACCGACATTACGCGTACGCTTACGCGAGACTGGCTCTACCGACGTGTTTCGCACACAGGTGGCTAGTGGGTGTCTGTTTCTCCAACTTTAGTTGAATCGAGTGTGACTACGCCCGGTCCTTGTTGAAGGTTAAAACAACACACTTGACGAAAAATCGTTGTGGTTTTTTATGCATAGGTAAGAACGGTTCTTGCTAAGCCCGTAACAGCCACGCAAAACTTGCAACAACAAAGTAGAGGACGTCTAACTTGTTTTTGCAGGGTATGCGGTGGTGTGATATGGTCAAGACATGATGATATATAAATTGTTGTATGAGATGATCATATTTTGTAACAGTTATCGGCAACTGGCAGGAGCCTTATGGTTGTCACTTTACTGTATGAAATGCAATTGTCATGTAATTGCTTTACTTTATCACTAAGCGGTAGCGATAGTCGTGATAGCAATAGTTGGCGAGACGGCAACGATGCTTCAATGGAGATCAAGGTGTCAAGCCGGTGATGATGGTGATCATGACGGTGCTTTAGAGATGGAGATCAAAGGCACAAGATGATGATGGCCATATCATATCACTTATATTGATTGCATGATCCTTTATGCATCTTATTTTGCTTAGTTCGGCGGTAGCATTATAAGATGATCTCTCACTAAATTTCAAGGTACAAGTGTTCTCCCTGAGTATGCACCGTTGCAAAAGTTCATCGTGCCGAGACAACACGTGATGATCTGGTGTGATAAGCTCTACGTTCACATACAACGGGTGCAAGCCAGTTTTGCACAGGCAGAATACTCAGGTTAAACTTGACGAGCCTAGCATATGCAGATATGGCCTCGGAACACTGGAGACCGAAAGGTCGAGCGTGAATCATATAGTAGATGATCAACATAGTGATGTTCACCATTGAAAACTACTCCATATCACGTGATGATCGGACATGGTTTAGTTGATTTGGATCACGTGATCATTTAGATGACTAGAGGGATGTCTATCTAAGTGGGAGTTCTGAAGTAATATGATTAATTGAATTTTAATTTATCATGAACTTAGTCCTGATAGTATTTGCATATCTATGTTGTAGATCAATTGCTCGCGATGTAGTTCCCCGTTTATTTTTTGATATGTTCCTAGAGAAAAATAAGTTGAAAGATGTTAGTAGCAAAGATGCGGACTTGGTACGTGATCTGAAGATTATCCTCATTGCTGCATAGAAGAATTATGTCCTTGATGCACCGCTAGGTGACAGACCTATTGCAGGAGTAGATGCGGACGTTATGAACGTTTAACAAAGCTCGGTATGATGACTATTTGATAGTTTAGTGCATCATGCTTTACGGCTTAGAACCGGGACTTCAAAAACGTTTTTGAACGCCACGGAACATATAAGATGTTCCAAGAGTTGAAATTGGTATTTCATACTCATGCCCATGTCGAGAGGTATGAGACCTCTGACAGTACTTT
Source organism: Aegilops bicornis (assembly GCA_021605145.1). NCBI lineage: Eukaryota > Viridiplantae > Streptophyta > Magnoliopsida > Poales > Poaceae > Aegilops > Aegilops bicornis. The sequence continues at coordinate 569,054,623 of CM038674.1, read as the reverse complement.
GCCTACAAGATGGAGGAGAATGGCTCAACCAAAGGAGCATGTGCTCAGTTGTCCAGGTACTACAATTGCTTGAATCAAGTGGGGGTTAATCTTCCAGATAAGATAGTAATGGACAAAGTTCTCTAGTCACTATCACTAAGTTACTAGAACTTCGTGATGAACTATAATATGCAAGGGATGACGAAAGTAATTCCCGAGCTCTTCACGATGCTGAAATCGGCGAAGGTAGAAATCAAGAAATAGCATCAAGTGTTGATGGTTAACAAGACCACTAGTTTCAAGTAAAGGACAAAGGGATAGAAAGGGAACTTCAGGAAGAATGACAAACAAGTTGTCACTCCCATGAAGAAGCCGAAAGCTAGACCCAAGCCTGAAACTGAGTGCTTCTACTGCAAAGGAAATGGTCACTGGAAGTGGAACTGCCCTAGATACTTGGCGGATAAGAAGGATGGCAAGGTGAACAAAGGTATATTTGATATACATGTTATTGATGTGTACTTTACTAGTGTTTATAGCAACCCCTCGGTATTTGATACTGGTTCAGTTGCTAAGAGTAGTAACTCGAAACGGGAGTTGCAAAATAAACAGAGACTAGTTAAGGGCGAGGTGATGATGTGTGTTGGAAGTAATTCCAAGGTTGATAAGATCACCATCGCACACTCCCTTTACCTTCAGGATTAGTGTTGAACCTAAAATAAATGTTATTTGGTGTTTGCGTTGAGCATGAATCTGATAGGATCATGTTTATTGCAATACGGTTATTCATTTAAGTCAAAGAATAATTGTTGTTCTATTTACATGAATAAAACCTTCTATGGTCATACACTCAATATAAATGGTTTATTGAATCTCGATCATAGTGATACACATATTCATAATATTGAAGCCAAAGGATGCAAAGTTAATAATGATAGTGCAACTTATATGTGGCACTGCCGTTTAGGTCATATTGGTGTAAAGCGCATAAAGAAACTCCATGTTGATGGACTTTTGTAATCACTTGATTATGAATCACTTGGTGCTTGCAAACCGTGCCTCATGGGCAAGATGACTAAAACTCCGTTCTCCGGAACAATGGAACGAGCTACTGACTTATTAAAAATAATACATACCGATGTATGTGGTCCAATGAGTATTGAGGCTCGTGGCCGGTATCGTTATTTTCTTACCTTCACAGATGATTTGAGCAGATATGGTTATATCTACTTAATGAAGCATAAGTCTGAAACATTTGAAAAGTTCAAAGAATTTTAGAGTGAAGTGGAAAATCATCGTAACAAGAAAATAAAGTTTCTATGATCTGATCGTGGAGGTTTATATTTGAGTTACGAGTTTGGTCTTCATTTGAACAATGTGGAATAGTTTCACAACTCACGCCACCTGGAACACCATAGCATAATGGTGTGTCCGAACATTGTAACCGTACTTTATTGGATATGGTGCGACTATGATGTCTCTTACCGATTTACCATTATCGTTTTGGGGTTATGCATTAGAGACAGCTGCATTCACGTTAAATAGGACACCATCTAAATCCGTTGAGGTGACATCGTATGAATTGTGGTTTAGCAATAAACCTAAGCTATCGTTTCTTAAAGTTTTGGGCTACGATGCTTATGTGAAAAAGGCTTCAACCTGATAAGCTCGAACCCAAGTCAGAAAAATGTGTCTTCATAGGATACCCAAAGGAGACTGTAGGGTACACCTTCTATCACAGATCCGAAGGCAAGATATTCCTTGCTGAGAATGGATCCTTTCTAGAGAAGGAGTTTCTCTCGAAAGAAGTGAGTGGGAGGAAAGTAGAACTTGATGAGATAATTGTACCTTCTCTCGAATTGGAAAGCAAATCATCACTGAAATCAGTTCCAGTGATGCCTACACGAATTAGTGAGGAAGTTAATGATGATGATCATGAAAATTCAGATCAAGTTACTACCGAACCTCGTAGGTCAACTAGAGTACGATCCGCACCATAGTGGTACGGTAATCCTGTTCTAGAAGTCATGTTAATATACCATGATGAACCTATGAACTATGAGGAAGCGATGATGAGCCCAGATTCTGCGAAATGGCTTGAGGCCATAAAATCTGAGATGGGATCCATATATGAATAAAGTATGGATTTTGATTGACTTGCCCGATGATCGGCAAGCAATAGAGAATAAAAGGATATTCAAGAGGAAGACGGACGATGATAGTGGTGTTACTATCTACAAAGCTCGAATTGTCGCAAAAATGTTTTCGACAAGTTCAAGGTGTTGTCTACAATGATATTTTCTCACTTGTATCGATGTTTAAAAGTCTGTCCGAATCATGTTAGCAATTGCCGCATTTTATGAAATTTAGAAAATGGATGTCAAACCTGCATTCCTTAATGGATTTCTTAAAGAAGAGTTGCATGTGAGGCAACCAGAAGGTTTTGTCGATCCTAAAGGTGCTAACAAAGTGTGCAAAGCTCCAACGATCCATCTATGGACTGGTGCAAGCATCTCGGAGTTGGAATATATGCTTTGATGAGTTGATCAAAGCATATAGTTTTATAAAGACTTGCGGTGAAGCCTGTATTTATAAGAAAGTGAGTGGGAGCGCTACAACTTTTCTGATAAGTATATGTGAATGACATATTGTTGATCGGAAATGATGTAGAATTTTCTGGAAAGCATAAAGGAGTGTTTGAAAGGAGTTTTTCAAAGAAAGACCTCGGTGAAGCTGCTTATATATTAAGCATCAAGATCTATAGAGATAGATCAAGACGCTTGATAAGAGTTTTTCAATGAGTACATACCTTGACAAGATTTTGAAGTGGTTCAGAACGGAACAGTCAAAGAATGAGTTCTTGCCTGTGTTGCAAGGTGTGAAGATGAGTAAGACCCAAACCCCGACCACGGCAGGAAATAGAAAGAGAATGAAAGTCATTCCTTATGCCTCAGTCATAGGTTCTATAAAGTATGTTATGCTGTGTACCAGACCTATTGTGTACCTCACCATGAGCTTGGCAAGAGGGTACAATAGTGATCCAGGAGTGGATCACTGGACAGCGATCAAAATTATCCTTAGTCGTATAAGGATATGTTTCTCGGTTATGGAGGTGACAAAGAGTTCGTCGTAAAGGGTTACGTCGATGCAAGCTTTGACACTGGTCCAGATGACTCTGAGTCTCAATCTAGATACATATTGAAAGTGGGAGCAATTAGCTAAGAGTCTCAATCTGGATAAATATGCCCTAAAGGCAATAATAAAGTTATTATTTATTTCCTTATATCATGATAAATTTTTATTATTTATGCTAGAATTGTATTAACCGGAAACTCAGTACATGTGTGAATACATAGACAAAACAGAGTGTCCCTAGTATGCCTCTACTTGACTAGCTTGTTTATCAAAGATGGTTATGTTTCCTGACCATAGACATGTGCTTTCATTTGATGAACGGGATCACATCATTAGGAGGATGATGTGATGGACAAGACCCATTCGTTAGCTTAGCATTATGATCGTTACCGTTTCATTGCTACTGCTTTCTTCATGACTTATACATGTTCCTCTGACTATGAGATTATGCAACTCCCGAATACCGGAGGAACACTTTGTGTGCTATCAAACGTCACAACATAACTGGGTGATTATAAAGATGCTCTACAGGTGTCTCCAATGGTGTTTGTTGGGTTGGCATAGATCGAGATTAGGATTTGTCACTCCGCGTTTCGGAGAGGTATCTCTGGGCCCTCTCGGTAATGCACATCACTATAAGCCTTGCAAGCATTGTGACTGATGAGTTAATCACGGGATGATGCATTACGGAACGAGTAAAGAGACTTACTGGTAACGAGATTGAACTAGGTATTGAGATACCGACGATCGAATCTCGGACAAATAACATACCGATGACAAAGGGAACAACGTATGTTGTTATGCGGTTTGACCGATAAAGATCTTCGTAGAATATGTAGGAGCCAATATGAGCATCCAGGTTCCGCTGTTGGTTATTGACCGGAGATGTGTCTCGGTCATGTCTACATAGTTCTCGAACCCGTAGTGTCGTGGAATTGTCACGTCAGATGTCCTAGTGTAAGGACTTAGTCGCGAGGCCAACGCATCTATGTGGTAGCTTGAGAGGGGTTGAGCGGAATCGAGAGACGCAACACACAAGACGAGGATTTAGACAGCTTCGGGCCCCGGGAAACATCATCCGGTAAAAACCCTACATGTTGTTTGAGGCTAGGTCTCATTATCATCATGAGGGAGTCGCCGTAAACCGGCTCTCCTCTTTGTGTCTAGCCCTAAGATTATTTCTTCTTGCTTATAACTTGTCCCTCTTTGGGGAGCCCCGCCCCTCCTTATATATGTTGAAGGGACGGGTTACATGTGGAGTCCTATTAGGATTAGGACTAGTCTATCGCTAATACAAACCGGATACAAGTCCTGATCTTAATTCCTTGTAAGGTAAATATTCGTCATGCCTTTCCTCTTAAACCGGCCCACCATAGTATGAACCGGCCTTCATGAACCGCCCGTTGGGCCACCGGGTCTTGTCGCTCGTCGCACCCGCCTGCCGGGTTACTAATGAACCGCCAAGACCGGGCGGGTAGCCCGTGAACCGCCAATCTCCGGGCGGGTTACCATTGAGTCGTCCAGTCCGGCCGGGTTATACTTCCGGCCGGTTTACGCCACGAGGTATATCCCCAACACGTAGGGTACGCACGCTTAACGTTCGATGAGGATCGGTATGACGAGTTTATGTGTTTTGATGTACCGAAGGTTGTTCGGAGTCCCGGATGAGATCACGGACATGACGAGGAGTCTCGAAATGGTCAAGACATAAAGAATGATATATTGGAAGGTCATATTCGGACACCGGAAAGGTTCCGAGGGTCACCGGATAAATAACGGAGTACCGGGGAGTTACCGGAACACCCCGAGGGGTCAATGGGCCTTAGTGGAAATAGAGGGCAGCAAGGGAGCTGTGGGGCGCGCCCCCCTAGGCCCAAACCGAATTGGTTTAGGGCTTGGGGGGCCGGCCCTCTCTTTCCTTCTCCTCTCCTCCTCTTTCATTCCCCTCCTAGTTGGACTAGGAAAGGGGGAACCTACTCCTAGTAGGAGTAGGATTCCCCCCTTGGGGCGCACCCTATGAGGCCGCCGGCCCCCTCCCCTGGCTCCTTTATATACGGGGGAGGGGGGCACCCCTAGAACACACAAGTTGAAAATTGTTTTAGCCATGTGCGGTGCCCTCCTCCACAGATTTCCACCTCAGTCATATCGTCGTAGTGCTTAGGCAAAGCCTTGCGCCGGTAACTTCATCATCACCATCGCCACGCCGTCGTGCTGACGAAACTCTCCCTCAGCCTCAACTGGATCAAGAGTACGAGGGACGTCATCGAGCTGAACGTGTGCTGAACACGGAGGTGCCATACGTTCGGTGCTAGGATCTGTCGGATCGTGAAGACGTACGACTACAACAACCGTGTTATCATAACGCTTCCGCTTTCGGTCTACGAGGGTACGTGAACAACACTCTCGCCTCTCGTTGCTATGCATCACCTAGATGGATCTTGCGTGTGCGTTGGAAAATTTTGAAATTACTGTGTTTCCCAACACAAGCGTGGTTCCCTTTCAGGTGGAGGACAGCGGCGATGGGGATTGCTCCTCCTCCGACGTAGGCCGCGAGGAGGGATAGGCGTTTAGTAGAAGGCTCTGCACAATCACGTTCCTGGCGCCGCTGATCAGCTCTGCTTCGACCCAAGCCTATCGGCAACGGACTTTGCTCCGCTCGCTCGTGAGAAGTTAGTCTTTCTCTTTATACTTAAGTTTGGATCACAACATAACATTTATTATTTCATAACATGACCTCATGAAGATTTCTTTATTTATGAAAACTGTTTCAATTTGAGATTTCATGATTTCACTTATATCACTTATTTTTTTTAGTTGTTTAATCACACTTATTTGAAAGTGAGCTTTAGAGATACCACTTGTTATTCTGGTTGTTTCATTTCACTTATGTCAATCAAATTTCACAAAGGTCACTTCTTGTTTTTAACCTTATTTCATCTGAGTTTTAGTTATTTCACTAATTTAAATTTCAGTTGTTTGTACCCTACATGAACATTGAACATATATTTCAATTATATTTCTCAAAAGTCACTTGTTATTTTAGTTGTTTATAAGGTATTTTACCCTATTTCATTCAATTTCGACAATAAATTCCCATGTATTTCCATCATTTCACTCAATTTCAGAAACACTTAACACATTTCACTATTTCGCTCAATTAGAAAAATTTGTATATTTGAGTTGATTGAATAGGATTGAAACAATGAAATTTAAACCTGTTTAAAATGTATCTAAGATTGATCATGTTCTACTCACCAATAATTCAAATATAAAAACTTCAAAAACATAATTTTAATTTAGAAGATATGGATGATCTAAAATATCAAAAGGAAAATAAAGTGCATGAGCTTGTTTCGGGAGAGAGGAGAGATAATCTGGGAATCTATTTGTCTCTGACAAAAATTTATGGACCAGCTGACATTGATGTCTTAATAAGAATTACCCTGGAAATATTGATATGATGAAGGATGTTATACCGGCGTTGTTAGAAACAAATTTGGCCTATAGAAAGGCCTCGGGTAATCATTAGTGTGAGACCTAACATGCCTATGCTACCAATGATCATAGGAAGTAACAGACGGCAGTTTGTTTTTTATGTTTTACTCAACTAGTGACTTTTGAGTTTCTGTTGACTTCCCAATCCATCAAGTCAACTAGATCGGAATCGCGCCTTGGCGTGAGGGTGCCGGTCCCAATGATGTGATCAAGCAAGTAATGTTCATGTCAGTAGGAATCCTCGTTTAGCATATGTATTCAATCCAAAATATACAAAACATTCATTTGTGATAGAAACAAAACATCATGTGACTTCAACATCATCATGAGATTCAATGCTTTCATCAGACCACAAAAAGTAACCACTTGACTCTAAGTTCAGTACTAAGAGCGCAAACATGAGAGAGGAAGTACTAATCTAAAACAAAGTTTATAGATTATCCATATAAAGGATAGAAAGCATCAAGATTCATCACACGCCATTGGAAAATTTCATATGAAATATAAGATGATATACCAAATCATACTTGTTGTGACAAATATACTCAGAACAACCTGGTCCTCAACTTTTGCTTCTTTTTGCAAGTGTATTGGAATTTCAAAGAGCAGTCTCCATCACCATGGTCCAGCGCTCAGATCCAAACCAAAAAGCTGGATAATGTTTACTATCATAGAAAGATACATAGTCTAGATGATGTTAAACAAACAAAATGACAATATATTACACGGGAAAGAACATGGCATTCTTGTACACAAGTGAACCCGTAACAAATTAATGTCCTAGATTACTTGGGTATCATCTTCACACCTCCACGAGACTCCGGGTTGTAGCCTAGTAGACAAAGCCTGTCAAAAAAAGTAATGTTTCTCTATTTCAGATTGGGAGAATCATGACAAAGGCATGAGACCACAAACAGTAGCACTGGTAAATAGGCAAAGCCTATGATATCTGAATGGGGAAAATTAATTATATCTATCTGAAATGCTATGAGTCAAAAGAGAATCAGTGAGCACAGAAACATGCATCAGGTCCTTCGGATTCACATGAGAAAAAAAACATCATGATTTTATCTTGGAACATCAAACAATCTACACAATGTAAAAGGGCATGATACCAACTCCATTACGGCTGAACCTACCCGATTAGCAGTAAGAAATTGGATAATGCAAGTGCATGATCACATCTCATCATTCTATTCTAAAGTAGATGTCAATAATAGCAATAATAATACAAGGGCTGCAAGAGTAGAGACCATTTATTATACATGAAGGCACACCGTTCTCTACCACAAAGTAGGGAAACAGAGCACTAAAGAAAGAGTACACAGATTCCTTCCACCAACGGATGATATAGAATTGTGACCATCAGATGTCTAGACCATAATAGCTTTGAAAACTCACTGAACATGAGACTTTTATGTTATTTTATTTCCATTCTGTTATTTGAACTGGTCCTTGATTCATTTGTATCCTTCTCTATCAGATTTCAATAAAGCGATAGAATTAATAAAATGGATGTTAGCTCGATCAGATGCTCACATAGAAATAAAGTAATGGACTTCAACACATAAATTCATGCCAAAGCAAAAGCATTACAATGGTACCCGTTATAAACGGAGCGAAACCCGGTTATACCTGGATATATTTTGGAGCGCCTCAACGCGCTTCCTGACCTTGGCTCCAGGCTCTCGAGCACTCGATGTGCGGACCACCAAACCTCGCAGCGTATTCTGCATAACCACGACCTTTGGATTAGCACGACTCCACCATGAAAATAACCCAAGGCGTCCCAAATGAACAAGAGTCATCTGCAGTAACACCGGATCTCAAATACGATGCACCAGCATGTTCAGTTCTTGCTGCTCACTACTTACGGTGACTAAATCAGAACAAGGACCAAACAAAATATCACATGTTTTCCATGTAAATATACAGTTGTATAATGACTTCCTACAAAGCTCAGAGATTTCTACTCATCATCACTTGCAGACAAACTATAATAATACAAAGGAACAATTTAACAACTGACGTACTGAGCCAACCGAATAGACTCGGGAATATGTGCCCAGGTACTTAGTCCAAGCATGATTTTGTTTCTAAAACCTCCTCTACAAGCACTTTCACTCAAAAATCCTAGTAAACGTATAGAATCAATGGGAAACCTCACCTTAATCAACTGCATGAGGTTGGCCTTGTCCTCGAACCTGAGCTCTACATCAAAGCCATCAGAGAACAAAACTTAGTCAGTTGTTTCTCGGAAAAAGGAAAAGATCCAAAAGTATACTTAAACCGTGGGCACATTATCTTTCTTATGATCATTTAGGTTACGAAACTTATTTAGAGGCATCATGTCAAATACAATAGTACATCTACACTAAGAATTGCAAAACATGCAGTCTAGTGTCCAACACCTCGGTACTTAAACTGGTAGTCGCAAACCAAAAGTCCAAAAAAACATTGTATGAGAATTTATTTATACAGATAAAGAAGGGAGAAAATTATTCAAATAATCAATTATGTCTATTGAATTTTATAGACAGCTAATTTAGTCCAACTCTGAGCTTTTAATTTTGCGTTAGCTATTGATACCAATGCATGCAGACAGCCAGACACATTGTGAGAACTTGACAAAACATCGCCATTGAGAGAAAGCAGGAAGTAGAAGCTCATATCCATGTTCAAAAGTGAGTCGCAAGTTTAGTCTGTTTTCACAGCACGCCAATATAGTTAGAAAGTACAACTAGGTTCTGCGGTCGCGGTTGTTTGCATCCGTATAGAAACAAAAATGCCGACTCAGTAAGAAGCTCCGGAGCAATATACTAAGAGATGGTAGCATAAACAACTCTGAATCTGGTAACTTACATGACCCTTATATTGATTGATTTCCTTACCGATGCATCAACGTCGACCCTTTCTTTTGCGCTAGAGTCGTGACTGATCGTAGGTTCATTAATTACCCACACCTCATAAATCCTGAAATCCTAAATCCAATCAGTACTGGATAGACAGATCTGACCCTAAATAGAATAAAATTAAGAAAAAATTAGGCAACAACCAGCGAAATCAATGGGTATATTGAACTACCATACCAGCGCCCATTTGGAGATGATCTCACGAGGTTATCTTTGCACCATAGTCGAAACCCCATACTTAGATGTGGACATCGAGGTGGGAGGCGAGCAGGAGTTTGTGCTTGGGTGCAGCGTGGCCGTTGGACGCCGACAACCACAAGGCGGAGGTGGAGCCTGGCCAGCAATGCCGACGGCCACCAAGCAGCCACAATCATGGACCTGCAATGGCTAAGGTTCGCCTCAGGGCAGAACCGCGAGTTGATATCAATCAACATTAGTGTTATATATCAAAGTAAGTAAGCTAGCCATTAATAAAACATGGAGCTAAAGTAGATCAAGTGGGCTACCTTAATGCCTTCTTGATTCCAACAAATCCTGTATCCATTTTGAGGCCATCAAGTAATGAATCAAACTCCTACGGTTATAGCGCAGAGTCAATCATCAAAAATATTCAGGGGCAGGATTTTAGTAAGTGCCAAATCATGATTCTTTATAGCTGCAAGTCCCTTCCAGCCAGCAAGCATGTGCGCAGCCAACTCGTGAATCTTTATCACCTGTACTTGCAAAATTTGTGAAGCAAGGATGTTATCAGTTAGTTGAAGCTAGATATGGCATGCATCTTGGACGACTACTACACATACCATACATCAAAGTGTGAATTAGTATGAAACTGATCATCAAGTTGGCCTGATTTCTTGGAAATCCTTTGAACAACATATACATACTAAGAAAAAGCAGCAAGTTTTACAATTCCTTTTTCATCATCCATGTAAAACGCGAGATGCATGCCAAGGAAGCCCAACAGCTAGCTAGTTTATACTGACAAAAATAAATCCTTGAGATGGAGGAATCAGCCCTCTTGAGTAGCTGGAAAATCCATGAATGATGGATCCACAAACACTTGGAAGATATTCTTTTCCTGATGGTCTCTTCAAGAGAGATTAACTTCACAGCAGCAGTGACATGTAATGGAAATTTATCACTCATTGTGTTGGGGATATAACTACTGAGTGTAAACCGCCCTGAAGGGGCCGGGTTACCCTCATCCATGATCAGGGCCCACGGAGGAGGCCCAAAGCCCAGAGGCGGATTAGGATCCATTCATGTAAACCGCCTTAGTCGTGTAACTTGAGTTGTAAGATAAGAGAGAAGAGACCGAGCCGGACACTTGTATGAGCCGGATCGGGACTCTGTAGACCGGCCGGGCGTCAACCCGTGTATATAAGGGGACGACCCGGCGGCGAGTTAAGGACAGAGATTTCGAGGCTGAGGCGAGGCTATTGCTCCCTCATCCGCCGAAATCACATCAATCCCATCACAACTAGACGTAGGCTTTTACCTTCATCGAAGGGGCCGAACTAGTATAACTCCCGTGTCTTTGTGTCCGCTTTACCCCCTCTAGGTTAACCCGTACGATGGCCCTACGACTAAGTCCTTTCATTAGGTCATCTGCCGTGACAAGTCCACGACAGTGGGCGCCCACCTTGGGGCTATCGCACTACGGTTTGATGATCTTAGAGGGCAAGTTCAAGGACTCGAAGGCTATCTTTGTGGGCGGATGACCAAGAGTCGTCATGCAAGCTCTACATCGACGATGCAGGATGGGGCCCCGAGGCCGGCTCGATTGAGTACGGGTACCGGGTCCCCTTTGGCGGCATACACGTGTTCATCGGCAAGATCGGTGAGCCAGGGCCTGGGCCGGACATCTGCACCGACCTCGTCGAAACGGCTCAGCGGGCGAAGAAGAATCCTGCCCTGGCTAAACCGGTTGTCAGGCATGCTTTCGTGGGAGTCATCCACGGAGGAGACTATGAGGCCGGATCAGCATCTGGCGGCGAAACGGTTGTCTACTCTGATGACGAGTCGTCGACCGGGGAAACTGAGTCTCTGTACCAGCTGCAAGATGGCCAGATCGGGGGCTGTTCCGACGGTGAGAGTATTCCGGACCCCTTTGATCTACCCCACCGGGTTGGAATCTTCATGGCGATGCATAGCGGCGCTTCATTCTTCGACCGGGCACCCCGGATGCCGGTTCAACAGCCTGATGGCAGCCACAATGCCCGCCCGGCTCAAGTTTTATCGAGCTCTTCGACGCATTGGCTGTGCTCATGGCGAAGGCTAATCCGCGGATCAGGACCTGCACAATGCGGAGATTGCAAAGGTGAGGGAACAGATCGCTAAGGCTAAAGCGGACTGGCAGCCGCGGACGTGAGGATGGCGCGAACGGGCCGCTTTGGATCTGCAGCTTATAAGCTCATCTTTGGATCGAGCGCGTCACATGAAGTCATGAAAAGGAAGTACAGATCCCGTTTACCTTCGGTTTTCGAAGGAAGAGAGCTTTTCAACACCCCTGTGGCGAGGACCAAGAATCCGCCGCCGGTGGTAAACCAGCCGAAGCACTGGGACGGCCGCTACCGTTCAGCCCGTGTGATAGATCTGCCTCGCCATCATACCGGCGCGCCCGGATCAAGGCAGACACCTCCGGGTCACTACTCCAACCCGATGGATAACCTTGTTGCGGCTGCGGCACGGTTGGAGGCGATTCCAATTGAAGGTGATTCACCACAGCGGTAGAGACACGCCGGGTTAAGGAGCTCCTCGGGGCGCCTGGCTCAACAGAAGCGTATTCATACGATCGGGATCGGATCCACTCTAACCCCCGCCTAAGCCGGAGCCGGCCGTGGCGCCAGCGAACCGGCCGTGTCAAGCAGCAGCGGCGTGGTCCGCCTCGCGGCAACCACCCGGCGGGTGGCTTCAAGATGCTCAAGTGGTAGTGGACCGCGCCAGGCACGTGGGGAGGCCGAGTTAGCGGCACAACTGAGGATCATCACCGCGCCCGGTTCGTCCGACCATCTTGAACCAAGGGTCACGTCTCGATCTTTGGGGTGCCTTGCCTCGTCCCGCTTTATGCAACGCGTCGTTTGCCCAAGGACTTCAAAGGGCCACGCAAGGTGCCCAATTATCTTGCCGATTTGGCTCCGAAGCATGGATAGAAAGCTATGAGATGGCCATGGAGATGCTGGATGTGGATGAAGCTGCGTGTGCGAAGTATTTCACAATGATGTTGGAAGGTACGGCCGGACTTGGTTGAAGAACTTGCCGCCCAACTCGATCAGTTCATGGACCCAGTTGCGGACCCGCTTCATTCAAAATTTTAAAGACACCTGTAAGCAGCCCATGTCAGTGGTGGATTTAGCGGCTTGTGTCTAGGCGGAGGGAGAATCCACAACCCATTGGGTGCGCCGCGTTTCGGAAGTCTTACACTCTTCAGACCGGATCAACCCTGATTCCGCGATCTTAACCTTGGAAGCCAATTGCCGGTTTGAACCGTTGAAATTGAAGCTGGGTCGCATGAAGCGTTTTTGCAATGACATGGGCACTCTAATGGGCGTTTTGGTAAAGTATGCTGATTACGATAATACCAAGGATCCCGAATCGAGGATGACGAAGTGGGAAGGGAAAATGTAACAGCAACTCCAGAGGCCAGCAGATCATCCGGCGTGCAATGGAGGGAACAAGCGTAAAGCAAACGGTAACATGGGCTTTGTAGCCAACACCAACGCTACAGGACAAGGGTCGGGCGCAAGGGTAAGCAATCACACCGGGCGGTCACAATCCGGATCGTCTGAATTACATATTGAATCAACCTTGTCCGAAGCATGGGACGAAGAGGCACCGCAAACCACCTTTGGAAGGATTGTTATATCATGCAGGAGTTCAAAAACTCTAATTCTTTCGGTATGATCAAGGGCCCGGCGGCGGTTCGTGGTCCGCCGGTTACGGTGGGGAAATTCCGGCCCAGGGTTCGGTGGTAATCCGGGCGGGCAAGGCAATCAGAGTAATCAGAACAATCAGAGTAATCAGAACGATCAGAGCAACCAAAACCAAGGGGGTTTCAATCAACAACAGCAGCAGTCGGGTTACCAGATTAACCCTAAGCAGTTGAACGGTGGATGCACTAATGCCTTTACCACCGGCTTGGACAGACGAGACCGAAAACTTCGTAAACGGGCGGTCGGTGTTGTTGAACTGCTGCGCCGCATTACCTACGCTGGTCGAGCAACCTATCATATGGAGCAGAGAGGACCATCCTCCCGGTTTACAATCCGGCCGATTAGCCCCAGTGGTGGCGCCTCGTAGGAGGATACAAGTTTACCAAGGTACTTATGGATGGAGGGAGCAGCATCAACATCCTCAGACTCACGAGACCTTCCGGCGTATGGGGTTAACGGATAGGCATCTTAGGCCGTCCAGCACAGTGTTTCACGGTGTGGTGCCTGGCAAGTCGGCATAGCCGATCGATAAGATAGCTCTAGAAGTGGCCTTTGGGGACGAACATGACTCCAGATCGGAAACGTTGACGTTTGAGGTGGTGAAAATTCAAAGCCCTTACCACGCCCTCTTCGGACGGCCGGCTTATGCTAAGTTTATGGCGCGGCCTTGTTATGTTTATTTGCAGCTGAAAATGCCGGGTCACAAAGGGACGATAACGGTTCATGGGAGCCGCCGAATCGCTTTGGAGTGCGAGGAAGGTGATGCGGCTTATGCAGAGTCGGTTTGTGCCACTGAAGAGTTAAAGTATTATAAAGACAACGTTGACCGGCGGATATGACCCCTTTAAAGAAGCCAACTACAGAGCACAATCCGGATTTGAAGTTCAAATCGGTGGTGAGACGAAACTTGTTGATTTTGTGCGGCGATTCGTCCAAGCAGTTCACCATCGCGCCAACTTGGATCCTAAATAGGAAAGCGCGCTCATCGAAGTTCATCCGTGAGAATCGGGACATTTTGCATGGAAGCCTTTCCGACATGCCAGTGTCTTGAGGGAACTCGCTGAGCACACTCTTAATGTTGACCCCAAGTACGCACCGTAAAGCAGTTTCTTCGCCGGTTTAATGAGGAGAGGCGCAAGGCCATTGGAGAGGAGGTTGCTAGGCTCTTAGCGGCAGGGTTTATCGTTGAAGTCTTTCACCCAGAGTGGCTTGCTAATCCGGTGTTGGTCCTTAAGAAGAACGGCACTTGGCGCATGTGTGTGGATTACACAGATCTTAACAAAGCTTGCCCAGCAGATCCTTTCGCCCTCCCCCGCATTGACCAGATTATTGATGCTACGGCGGGTTGTGAGCGTTTGAGCTTTTTGGATGCGTATTCGGTTATCACCAGATTAAGATGGCGGTTAAGGACCAGGAGAAGACGGCGTTTATCACCCCTTTTGGAGCCTTCGCTACGTATCCATGCCTTTTGGGCTCAAGAGCCCAAGCAACTTATCGGCGTTAACGCATGTAATTGCTGCCGCGAACAGATCGGCCGTAACGCATACTGCGCTTATGTGGATGATATCGTGGTGAAGTCAAGGCAGAAGGAAACGTTGATTGAGGATTTAAAGGAAACTTTTGACAACCTGCGGGTGTACAAGATGATGCTCAACCCGCCAAGTCGTCTTTGGTGTCCCGGCGAGCAAGTTATTGGGCTTTCGTGTCCAACAGGGGATCGAAGCTAATCCGGACAAAATTACGGCTATCACCTCCTTGGCTAAACCAAAGTGCATCAATGATGTCCAGCGCTTGGCAGGCCGGATTGCTGCGCTAAGCCGGTTTATCAGCCGCCTAGGCGAGAAGGCCATTCCTTTGTATCAAATGCTGAAGAAGACGGATCAGTTTGTCTGGAGTTCAGCCACCGATGAAGCATTGGAGGATTTGAAGCGGCGGTTGGCCAACCGCGGTTCTCGCCGCTCCCATTGACAAAGAGCCGCTGCTGTTATATGTTGTCGCTAATGCCGAGGCGATTAAGCGTGGCCATTGTGGTGGAGCGGAAGGAGGCAGGAAGGAGTATCCGGTTCAACGGCCGGTTTATTACATCGATGAGGTCCTCATTGAGTCTAAGCGAGAGATATCCACGTTGGCGTAAGCTGGTATATGGGGTCTTTATGGCAAGCCGGAAGCTAAAGCAATATTTCGTGGGCACCCCATCACGGTGGTCGATTCAGCTCCTTGGGTGACATCATACGTAACCGGAGGCGGCGTCGGATTGCTAAGTGGGCTATAGAGTCAGGGCCGCACGGTTTAAAGTATGTGCCTCGGACGGCAGTCAAATCTCGTGCACTTGTGGATTTCATTAATGATTGGACGGAGTTGCAAGCGCTGAAGAAAAGCCGGATCATACCTATTGGACCATCCACTTTGATGGGTCCGAGCAATTGAGGGCTCGAGGGGCTGGAGTCGTATTAACTTCCCCGCGGGGTGACAAGTTCTGTTACGTTCTCCGCTTAATGTTTCCTTGTACTAACAATGCAGCTGAGTATGAAGCTTTACTCCATGGTCTCCGGATGGCTAAGGAAATGAATCTCAGCCGAGTTAAATGCTTCGGTGACTCGGACTTGGTGGCCCAGCAAGTATCAGGTACTTGGGATTCCAAAGATCCACTCATGGCTGCGCATCACGGGAGGTGGATGTTGTCGCAGGTACTTTAAAGGATATCGTGGACCATGTGGATCGTCGGAAGAACGGCGGTGATGCTTTAAGCCGGGCCGGGCTCTCAACGTAAACCAGTCCCGCCCAACGTCTTCCTTGATGTGTTGCACAATCCGTCAGTTAAGCTTCCTGATGAAGTTGATTTGGCTATTCCTGATCCGGAGGCTCAGTTGGTGGCGGCCTTGCATGTCATTCCGGATTGGACGCTCCCTTATTTGGCATACATGAACCGGGGCGAGCTGCCAGAAGATGAGACGTTGGCCCGGTAGATAGTTCGGCGGTCTAAGTCTATGACCATTGTTAATGGCGAGTTGCATCATTGCAGCGTGTCAGGGGCGTTTCAGCGTTGTGTGTCCCCTGAGGAGGGTTGTGAGATATTGCGAGAGATCCATGAAGGGGACTGTGGTCACCACGCCGGTTCAAAGTCCTTGGTGGCCAAAGCGTTCCGCCACGGTTTCTATTGGTTGACTGCCCATGCTGATGCAGAAGATCTGGTCCGACGATGTGATGGTTGCCAAAAGTTTTCCAGACGTGCTCATGTACCAGCCCAAGAATTGAGGATGATTCCAATTACTTGGCCGCTTATGCGACTTGGGGCTGGATATGGTCGGACCTTTCAAAAGGTCCAAGGACAAAAAGACCCACCTGTTGGTGGCGGTCGACAAATTTACAAAGTGGGTGGAGGCAGAGCCTGTTAGCAAGTGTGATGCGGCCACGGCGGTTCAGTTCATCAAAAAGGTGATTTTCCGATTTGGGTTTCCACATAGTATCATCACGGATAATGGCACCAATTTGTCCAAGGGATTCATGAAGGCGTTTTGTGAACGAGAGCACATCCGGCTTGACGTTTCTTCAGTGGCCCACCCGCAGTCCAATGGTCAAGCGGAACGAGCTAATCAGAAGATCTTGAAAGGTATCAAACCCCGGCTTATGGTCCCTTTAGAGAGGACGCCGGGTTGTTGGGTGGAAGAGCTTCCATCGGTGATATGGAGCATCAATACTACCCCTAACAGATCTACCGGATACACACCGTTCTTTATGGTTTATGGAGCGGAGGCGGTCTTGCCCAGCGATATCCGTCACGACTCACCTCGGGTGGCAGCTTATGTTGAGGCGGATAGCGAGGCTGCACGGCAGGACGCGTTGGATCGACTGGATGAAGAGCGAGATATGGCGGCTGCTCGTTCGGGCGGTTTACCGCCAGGATCTTCGTCGGTATCACAGTCGGCGGGTTAAAACCAGAACCTTTCAGGAAGGAGACTTGGTGCTTCGGCTCGTTCAAGACCAGAAAGACATGCACAAGCTATCCCCACCTTGGGAAGGGCCTTTTGTGGTCAGCAAGAATCTGCACAACGGGTCATACTATCTGATTCATGTTCGAGAGCGAAAGGACTCACGACGCCGTCGGAGGAGGAGACCAACAGGCCGTGGAACATAGCTCATCTTGACCTTATTACACCTCGAGCCATCGGCTCCACTTATGTACATATTAAGACAATGTATATATTCTGAATAAAGGCAATAAACCGGATCCTCGGCTAAAGCGGGTATCTGCTCAGAAAAGTCCGGTTTGGGTACATGGAGATGTTGTCGTAAAGCAGCCTCCGGTTTAACCTTTGGTCTTGCTTTTCATAAGTTTTGTCACTTGGGGGCTTGGTCGTGTCCGAACCAATGCAACACCTTTTGACGGGCGAAAGCCACCAGATCACTTGGGGACATGGTCACGTCCCGAACCGATCACGCCTCTTGGTCGGCCTAAGGCCATAGAATCACTTGGGGCTTGGTCGAACCCGAACCATTGCAATGCCACTTGATCGGCATAATGCCACGATTTCAGTTGGGGACTGGCTGACTTGAACCATCGCTACACCTTATAGGGAGCTTGGTCCGGTCCGACCATGGTAACGCCATCTGATCAGGCTCAATAAAGCCTATTTTTGCAAACGGTTTTTATCATTGCCTTTGTTTCCATCTGGTTTGCGTACCAGTTATTTGACTTTTGTTTGCCTTCTTAATCCGGCGACTTTTTCCGGTTTGATTTTTTCTGTTAACATCCCATTATGGAGTAACAGGGGGCTTGCCATGACCCGGCACGGTTTACACGGTAAACCGGTATTATCCACACAGGAGTTGTTCTCCTTTGACGGTGTCCCAAGCCGGCTAGAGATGCAAGCCGCCGTGGCGGTTTAAGAATTTATGATTGCAGGCAAAACTACATTGAAGGTTTCAATACTTCAAACCAAAGTATCAGCACCGCCGCACAAAGTACAGACGGAGGGTATAAAGACATGTTCAAGAACAAAGTACTAGCTATTCTATTACAAAGCCGTCCAAGGCCCAGTGGTTCGCATGACGTTATGGCCAGTAGCTTCTGATGCATCACCCGGCTTGACGGATTAAGCTTCCTCGCCGGGTTGACGTGAGGAAGAGGGGGCGTTTGGCGCCGGTTGAACTTCTTCTTCTTCATCACCCAAAGCCCGGAAGTCGTTGGTAGACCAGTCAATCCGGGTTAAGGTCTGAAAGACAGCCTCTTCACTTATAAGCTCAGCCGGATCAACATCAGGGGCATAAGTGTGCTTACGGATTGGAGGAACAAGGCTCGCACTTCGGAATGACAAACTCCACCCGCTTGTTGTTTGCGTCATAAAAAGAGCGGTAAACCGCCAGTTGGCTTCACTGCCAGCTGACTCGCCAATGACGCATCTCCTTTGTTACTCGTTTCAGAGCGTCATTATCAAAGGCTTCACCGTTCTCTTGAGCGCTGGGAAAACCTTTGGCTATATCAGCCGGATCAAGGTCTGCTATCCACGCCTTGGCGCGAGTCAAAGCCAGTAGAGTGCCAGCCCGGGCCGCGGACCGTTTCAACTCTTCAAGCTGCGCCGGAATCATGGACAGCCGGTCCGGTGTGTCTTTGATCAAGGACGGCGCTGTGTTGTCGTGACGATGTGGCGCATATGACTCATTTGGGCGCCCGGTATCTGACTGCCGATCGTGTAAGTGGCCTTGAGCTTCTTACGCACGCCGAGCCCAAATGAGCAATACGCTTGCTCGCACCAGGTTCGAGATAGCTCAAGTTAAACCGGCGGCAACATCAAAGCAGGTGTATTCGGTGCAAATTTTCTTACCAAAGATGGCAGAGGTCATGGCATGAACTTGGCGCTCAAGGTGGTAAGCTCTTGGTCACCGGTTTAAGAGCTGATTCAGCATCTCCTGCCCGTTTTGTCAAACCGGCTTTCTCAGTGTCCCATTTGGCCCGCTCGGACATATGTCCCTCCTTCAACTGTTCCATAGTGGCCAAGGCAGTTCTCAATTCGTCCTTGGCCTTGGTGGTCTCCGCTTGTTGAGTTTCCAAGCTGGCACGAAGGTCCTTGAGTTGCACGGTTTGCTGGTATATCTCATTCTGATAATAAAGGAAGCACGTTAGTTGTGTTATTATAAAGTCCCAAGCTCCATACAAGTATTCAACTTGGCACTTGGGGGCTAATGGCTAATTGATCACAGTTCGGTATGGGATACAGACATTACATTCCGGTTTAACTATGCTAAGTTGAACCGACCCTTGGGGGCTACAGTACTGCAGTTCAAGGTGTATGGTTTCTTTACGAAGTTAAGTGCCGTTTGACTATGACAAGTTAAACCGACCCTTGGGGGCTACTACGCAGCAAAAGTACAAGACATGCATAAATCCTTACCTCATAGCGGTCCTTCATGCGATTTACCAGACCGGCTTCAAGGTCACAGCTTGTGTAGAGCCGGTTCAGAAAGCCGGAGTGAAGTTCTTGGGCAGAGAGATTGTCATAAGCTGACAGATCAGTTTTCCCCTTATCTTTACTCATAGTGGCAGATTCTCCCTTGGCGCTGTGTTTTGCTAAAGCGACCGGTTGGCTAGGGGTGGTGTAGCCAGTGCCCGTCACAATAACATCATCATTTTTGGCCGGGCTGGCCGGATCGACGGTCTTCTTTGGGCTCGGGGCCTTCATGCTCTGGCTCGGAGGTTCAATAGTTACGACCCGCTCTGTGGTCGGACTCGGTGGAGCAGGATGTGAGGTTTCCACTTGGGCCTCCGGTTCAGTTTCTGGCGGATCAGCAATATCGTCTCGGTACAACTCGCCAGAGCTATTCTTAGCGACTTCAGGATTTTCGCCTGCTGCTCTGGGGTCTTCTCCGGATCAACATCTGCAGTAGGCTCAAGAGTTTTGCTTTTTACTCAAGCGAGCCTTGGTGCTGCAGTGTTCAGAATTAGAGTAAGATAAATCGACCAACGCAACTATACACCGAATTGCCGGGATAGAGGTATGATACTTACCCTGCAGCAACTTTAAGCGGAGTTAGTTGCATGGTTGATGAACCGCCAGAGGAGTTGGAAGAGGCCTGATAATTCGGGTCAGACGGATTGAGAGGACAACGGAAGAAACCTTTTAAGGGATAACGTTTTTCAGGAGAACAAGTCACCTCTGAACGACGCTTCCGGGTTGGTGTATCTGGTAAACCGGAGGAGAGAATCTGTTGACCACTGTGCCGGGTTGTACGGCGCTCTTTAGCCTGCTGTGTCTTCAAATAAGCATAGGAATGAGATTTTTTCACTTTCCGAACGGCGCGACGAATTCTTTTAACCGGCACGAGGTCGGGGTCGGAAGAAAGAAGGATTACCTCAAAATGGTCGGCATGGCTGGCTTCAGCATCATCCTGGGAATGAAATTTGTCAGTGAAGGGAAGAATAAAAAGGGACAAACTATAAGAAGAAGCACAAGGTGGAGAGCCGGTTTACGGCGGCTCCCTCGTAAAGAGCCAGTTTACAAGACCTGGCTTCAGCATCAAGTTTTACCTCAGCTTCGGATTCTTCATCTTCCGGCGGATCAGAAGACCCGGCGGTTTTCTTGACAGCCTTTTTGGTAGCCTTGGACTTTATACGCGGGGCTCGGGCCGGTTTGGTCCGCCTCCGTATGAGCTGTCACCGCGAGGTAACAAGGATTAATGAATATCAACAAAGTATTAAAGGCCCAGCGGTGAGCGAGCCTTACCGCAGCGGTTGGTTGGCAACACGAGCGGAGCCAACCCGGTTAGGGCTGCAGACGGAGATTGGTTCATCAAGCATCCTCTTTACGCTTTCTTTGACCTCAAGTTCGCTTATTGGTAATTCGTGACGTCTTTGAGGGTCTTTGAGGCTGCCAAGATACTGCAGCATCAATCCGGGCCGGCGGCTTAAGGGCAAGATGACCCAAGATACCCATCATCTCACAAGGTCCACACCAGTTAGCCCATTGGCCATTAGAGCCCGGAGTTTAATGATCTGAGGTGCAAAGTTCTTCCGTTCATGGCGGTTAAGCGTGAAGGCAGCGGATGATTGTTGTTGAGCCGGTGAGGACGGTAGCCCGGCAAAGGGTTCTCGTTAAGGTGAGCAGTGTTCCAAGATGGGAACCAGGTTTGGTTCCAATCTTTTGGATGGCTGTGGTGTTTGGCATGGGGAAAGTCCGCTTCCTTCCTCTTCTCGATTGAAACGCCGCCAGCTACGTGTTGGGACCATCAAAAATTCCGTCTGACGGTTCAAGTGAAAGAAGTCCCGGAACAGCTCCACAGAGGGTTCTTCTTGAAGATAGACTTCACGTAACACTTGAAAATTGCATATGTTTGACACGGAGTTGGGACCAATGTCCTGTGGATGGAGTTGAAAATCGGCAAGGACATCCCGGAAGAATTTTGATCCGGTGGGCAGAATCCCGATCTAAGTGCTGCACAAATACAATTACTTCTCCTTCTTGCGGAGTGGGAGGGCATTCGCCATCCGGAACCCGCCGATGGAGGACATTTTTAGCAGCCAAAGCGCCGGTGGTGACGTATCCGTTGAGTTGCGTCTCGGTGGCCTTAGACCGGACCCAATTGCACGCTGCGAATTGCGGGGCCATTCCGGAAGATCAAAACTGTGAAAGGGCAAAACGGTTCACCGTTAAGCGGTTCAGGCATACTATACAATGTTAAACCGGCAATTCGGCAGCCAGTTTCCGATTCCGGTTTAACTGAGGACTAATGGAGTGACGGGTTAATTATCAAAAAGTTAAACCGCCAAAAGAGACAGACCTGAAAAATTTACTAAGTACGGACAGAAACAGGTTTCACACGCGAATGGAAGTGATTTAGATCTACCAAAGGTTCAGTGAAGAAAATCTTTGCGACCTAGCAAGCCTCGTAGAGGGCAGGAATGTCACGACAGGCGTGCTAAACTAAAGGATCTGAACAAAAAGGGGAAGATGCATAAAGAGTCGAATTGACGGCGGAGCGATCACCCGCATGTGATGTATGGTACGGTTGATTTATACGGCCATGGCAGAAAGGTATGAAGAAGCTGATATGAACACATATGAACTATGAGATGAGCAGGATCTCCAGATCGGATCTAGGGCTTGAAAGGACCTTACTCGATGAGCGAAGCCGCGGAGGAGCGCCGGGAACTTCTGATACAATCAGGTTGATGCAGCGGCCCGGGGCTGACGCGGCGATTGAAAGGTCGGAGGCGACGGCGGAGCTTCAGAGCTGGAGCGTCGCGGGGAAGGAGAAGAGAAGAAGAAGAGAAAAGGGCCTGCCGGTCTATTTATAAGGGACCGGAGCAATTAACAGGCGCGAAAATCAGGGAGTCAAAAGCGGCGGACGGCGCAGCGGTCGCCTCGATTTCCGGGATAGCATTAAATGAAAGGGAATCTTACTGTTCGGATTTCTTTATTAAAGATGACGTCAAGGCGCCATGTGGCGATGGTCGGAGAATAGCGTCCACAATGTTCAAGTAAATGGCGGTTTACGGAGCTTCCTGAAGATATTGAAGATTCACATGAACCGGTTCAAGTCAATCTGGGGCCTAATGTTGGGGATATAACTACTGAGTGTAAACCGCCCTGAAGGGGCCGGGTTACCCTCATCCATGATCAGGGCCCACGGAGGAGGCCCAAAGCCCACGGAGGAGGCCCAAAGCCCAGAGGCGGATTAGGATCCATTCATGTAAACCGCCTTAGTCGTGTAACTTGAGTTGTAAGATAAGAGAGAAGAGACCGAGCCGGACACTTGTATGAGCCGGATCGGGACTCAGAGACCGGCCAAGGCGTCAACCCGTGTATATAAGGGGACGACCCGTGGCGAAGTTAGTGATGTAGATTTCGAGGCTGAGGCGAGGCTATTGCTCCCTCATCCGCCGAAATCACATCAATCCCATCACAACTAGACGTAGGCTTTTACCTTCATCGAAGGGGCCGAACTAGTATAACTCCCGTGTCTTTGTGTCCGCTTTAACCCCTCTAGGTTAACCCGTACGATGGCCCTGCGACTAAGTCCTTTCATGAAGACATCTGCCGTGACAATTCCACGACACATTGCTACATGTAATTGGTGACAGTGAACGGCCTAGAAGAAAAAAGAGCGCCATATAAGCAAAATGAGGAAATTAGACATGCCAGAGCAGCACCCATCATTCGCGCGACATTGAAGTGCTCTCTGAACTACAACGCAGAATGTGAACACATGTAAAGTTTTTTCTAAATGATAACATATGCATGGTTTGACAATTTTCTAACCCAAAAAATAACTCAAAACCGGTCCATCTTGGATCTGGGCTAACACATTTAAATCCTAACCAATCAGGGTAATTATCCTTAACAGCAATCCATAACTACAAAACCAAGAAAAACTTAGTGATCCTAACAGGCATGAATGAATAGCAAAAGGGGAACGGGACAGAGAGATACATACCGAGTGAGAGACATGAGATCCTCACAAGTCACAGTAGCACCACATGTTCAACAACTTGCAGTTCCGGCTTGCCGCTCAATCGGACACGACACCCAACTCTCACTGCATCCACGACTCTGTTGGTTCCTTTGTATGGAGCAGCAGAAAAAAGGGGATCAAAATTGTGTGTATGGACGTCTGTGAGAGAGGAACCTGGGACGTAGTACCTGAGGCCGCTCGACGTTGCAGCTGCTCCGCTAGTTACGCTGCTCCATATCCTCTTCTCCTTCCTCCCCCACAACCTCCTCTCCCTCCTGTGAAAGGCTAGGGTTATGGTGCACAACAGCAGTTAGGGCGGGGAATCGGTAGAGCTGAGCTCGGCCATGGCAGTTAGGGCGCACAACAGCAGCAGTTAGGGCGCACATCAGCACCAACATCAATGAAACGCTCGAGCTCGGCCATGGTTGGGCCGCAGCCGTGCTCAACAGCACGCCGCCGCGCTCGGGCTCGAGCTCGGCCACGGTCGCCGCCGAACAGGAGCAAACAAGGCGGTGCTTCCCGGAGGCGAAGGAGTCGGCGGGCCGGCGGCCGGCGGAGCGAGGGGGCGGGGAAGAGAGGAAGAGCGCGAGCTTTGGAAGAAGAACGAGACGCTCGAGCTCGAGCTCGGCCATGGCCTGGTCGCCACCGTGCTCAACAAAGCGCCCGCCCGCGCTCGAGCTCGGCCCACGGCAATGCGCTCACCAACACGCCCAAACACCCTGCTCGAGCTCTTCTCCCGTGAGGCGGTTGTGAGGAGGGTGCTCTGCCTCCCGCCAGTCTCGATCGGGAGGAGAAGGGAGGCGTGAGGGGTGGGAGGAGACGATAGGCGCGGCGTGTGGAGGATGGGGGCCGGGCGGCGCCAATGACGGCGGCGCAATGGCGGGCAGGATGTGTGCGGGCGCGACGGCTAGGGTTTCATGGGAGGTGGAGGGGAAGAGAGGAGAGCAGGCGGGAGGGGGAGGGGGGGGAGGGGGACGACCCAGTGCTCGCTCTCCATGGTCTCACCCGATCGCTATTGGGAACTTTTCCAACCACGCAAAATTACGAAAATGCCCTCGGTGGGGCGCGTGATTTACGTGCGGTGGCACGCGATCTTTACAGCGGGGGTAACTATTCATTGCTACAGCTCCTTTTTTTTATCCGACGGCCCAGCTCTTCCAGCAGCTTGATCGAACGCCCGAAAACGCATCAAACAAATGGATCCGACGGCCCATGATCTCTGAGCTCTGAGGAGGCGCGGGAGTTACTGGATCTCTTATTTCTCGATTTACGGTACTCCTTGTTTGCTTAGAATAGTTAGCATTTTGTATTCTTTTGGGCATAAAAGGTCTCTCTCCATCCTAAAATAAGTGTCGTGATTTTAGTTCAAATTTGAATAGTAGCATTTCCAGCTGGTTTGCCAACTTGAACTGAAGTCAAAACCTGAATACTAGATAAATGGCAATTCAGCTACTACCAAAAGAGCGATAATTAAGGACAGACCCAGTGCATAGAAGCTCCCACATAAGGTGGGGTCTGGGAAGGGATTATAGGAACCTAGTCTTACTCCTGCAAAGTGCAATGCAGAGAGATTGGTTCGAACTCAGGACCTCTTGGCACAAGTGGGAAGGACTTCACCACTGCGCTAGGCCTGCCCTCACCAAAAGAGCGATAATTCTCTGAAAAAAATAGGTGGAGCAAAATAAGTCAAACGCGCATAGAAGTACATAACTGCACTTGAAATTTCCATTGTGATATTTCTCTGAAGTTGATATACACCTAAAACAAAATTGTATAGAGGGTACACTTTCAACAAGGGGCCTTTAACTATCCCTTAGTAAAACCTTACCAAAGTAAATCTTGAAAGAACAACTGAAATATTTTAACGGCATCAGTTTGCTGTTTTACAACCCAATTAACAAACCAAAAAATGTACTTCCCAGTTCTTGGCTGGGCCACGCCGTTGATCATCAACTTCGTCGCCAGTTTCTGCATGCTTATGATCAGCACCCGCCGTTTGGGTCCCAGGTTGAGCACGAGTGGCCTGGCCCTTGCAGTTGCTGCAGATACACGTGCCGGATGAACCCGACGACGGACTCGCCGGAGGTGGCTTCTCCGGCGCCCCACTCCTCTCCCACCAGCGGCCGCGCCGCGCCGAGCACGGCCGAGAACACCATGACCATCACAATCACCGGCACAACGAACTTTGCAATCACGGCGGCCATGATCTTAATCCGGTTATCTCGGAGATTCTGCGTATCTCTTTCCTCCCTCTCTACGTGCTGCCGCTAAATTAGCTAGGAAGAAGAAGCAGCTATGGAGCTTTACGACGGGTGTTAGATCTACAGGCTTCTCACACGTCATATATAGGGGGCCTGCGTCGGGGGAAGGCCGGAAGCTGCTTCATCGTTTACATGGGCGACTTGGCGCGTTTGTTTGAACTTTGAAAATAGCCCTACAGGAACTTTACAGCGAATGCATGCACAGTGACGTTTTGTGCGACACGAGTATGTACGTAGGAGTACTACGTATTATGTAGGGAGCTTTTGGCCCGGGCCAGAGTGCCATGTGAAACGTGTACTCCCGCGTTCCGGGACTGGAGCTCCAAGTCGTTTTAGTCAAGAAGAAAACCTCTTAAATTGGACCCAAAAATGTGTTATTTGGTATGGCTTGCTTTGCCGTACGTAAGCAAATAAAGGCCCTGTCCTTGCGTCGTGTCCGGTTTCTTTTTTTCTTTTCTTTTTGAGTTTGCATGCATGGGACGCACAAATACTCTGGTCAATGCTTTGCGTCGCATGCGCTTTATTCGACAACATGCTTTGCATGGTCAGAAAAAAAAATCAAAATCTCGGGTTTCCTACGGAGTACGACAGATAGTCTACGTGCACTCTCATTCCACTGTCGTTCGTTGGTCAGAATTTTGTGTCCAATTTTTGTTTAGAGGTCGAGTCAGAGTCATGGCAATCTTCCAAGAAAATGCCGCGTGCATTTTTCCACTGAAAGCTTACGATCCCTTGTTATGCGTATTGCTTAGTGTTGAGTAACGTGATTATATTAAGAAACATAGGTTAGACTAAAAAATATTCTAGCTTGCCTTTTACTCCAAGTAAATCATGTACTCTTATATATATGCCCATGAGGCTCAAGTAATACAACCATTATTTCACCAAACATCTTTCTCCCTTCTAACATGATATCAGCCTAACCGATCCAACCCTAGCTCCGCCCAACACTTCCGCACCCGCACGCCACCCCTGGTGCGGTCGGTCACCATGACCGCCGCCGGGGGCCGCGCCGCCCGTACCTAGGGTTCGTCCGCCGATCGTGTTGACCGGCTGCTCTAGAGAGTCTTTTCCCCAAGCCCTTGCTTCGGGGTTTTCTCTCTCCCGCCGGTCATCTTGATCGGTGGTTTCTTTTTAGTATTCCGATCTAATCTTGATCGGTTTGCGTCGCCTACCGCCGCCGTCGGCCCGTGCGCCTCTACTCCAACACCGGCGCAATCGGCCGGCTTCTTCACCGACCCGGCGGCCTCGCGCGTCGTCCGCGCGTCTACCCGCGGGTCGCCCCGACCTGATGGCCTTGCGTCATGCGGCGGCCCTTCGCCGCCGCCGTTCGCGCGTCAGCCCGCCCGTCGGTCTACGCCGGCCATCACTGCCTTGCTCAGACCGGGACTCCTGCATCATCCCGACCGGGCGGCCTCACGCCATGCGGCGGCCAATCATAGCCGCCCTGCCGCCCGCCGTCGCCGGCTTCATCTCGGACTTCGCCGCCACCCCGTCTCCATCGAGCGGCGTCTCCGACCTCGCGCGCAATCGGATTGATCACTCGCCCGCTGCCGCGATCCGCCTCATCTACGTCGTGTAACCGACCTGGCCCGTCGGTTGCGCGCGCCTCTGCAGGCCCCGTGAAGACCGTCCCGAGTTCAGCGCACCCCTCTACCGATCGAGCAACGGGCTGCTGTTGCGTCGCCCCGTCGGGCCGCAGCGCAGCCGCCCCGTGGTTCTTCTCCCGGCTGCACCGACCAGCGTCATCGCTGCGTCGCCTCGCCGGTCAGAGTGCCGCTGACCCGCGGTCCATCACCGCCCGAGGCCGCCCGCCTGTGTCGCCCCGTGGTAGCACCGACCCTCGGCGCTGGCTGCGTCGCCTGCCGGGCCGTAGCGAGCGTGGCACGCGGTCCACGCCACCGTCCCGAGGCCGTCCCCGCGGTTGCACCGACCCGCGTTCCTCCGCCGCGCCGCACCTTCGGGTTGTCGCGCCGCGGCCCGTGGTCCCTGTTGTCGCCCCGAGGTCTTCCCGCTGTCGTCCCGACCTGCCCGCTGCTGCCGCTGCCGCTTCTTCGGGTCAGAAGCGCGGTAGCTCAAGGGTCCACGCTGCTGCTCTCGCGACGCCGACTTTTCCGTGGTATGCGCCGCGCCGCCTCCCTTGGCGCTGGAACGCCACCGTCCGCGCCGGTCTTCGTCATGCTGTCGAGTTCTTCGCCTACTTCGAGCACCGCCGCCGCGCTCCTAACCTAGCCGCCGTCGCCGCCCGTCCACCTCCTTTGTCTTCGTCCAGCACCTGCCCGTCGCCAGCGTCGCCGTCATCTACCCTGACCACTTCGTCTACTCCGACAACCGCAGGCGACGTCGGCCTCGCGACGATTGGCGCCGCAACCGTCATTGAGTTCTTCTCTGCTGGCCTCTCCGACTTCTTTGACATGGCGTACAGCTCGTGCAGGTCCCAGTCTACGCATGCCCGATGCTGGCAACACTGATGCGTATCTTCGTCCACGACGTGTCCCCGGGCCTGGCAAGCCTGGTGTGGTGCTTCGTCAACTTCATCTTCGTCCGTCTACGCATGCCCGGTGCTGGCAACACCGACGCGTGCCTTCGTCTATGATGTGTCCCCGGGCTTGGGAAACCCGCCGCGACGCGTCGTCAACAACATCTTCTCCCCGGCGCACCCCTACTTCGACATCACTGCGCCATGCTACTCGGCGCCCCCTTGTGCCCGCGGCTCCACGGTGACTTCCTCGACACCGGCCACCCCGACTCGACATCGACTACGCCATTCTTTGCACGGCTACCTCGACCACGGCTCCACCACCCACGCTCTCGGCTACATCGACAAACGGCACAAAGGGCTACCGCCTTGCTTGAGCAACCTCGTCGGTTGCCACTCCAGCCACGACTCCGCGATGCGTCGACCGTTACGACTGTGGGGGGGGGGGGGGGGGGGTGTCCGGCGGCTTGCTTTCGAATTCTTCTCCAGTCTCACCGTCTGCGTTGCCACCATTGTGACCGCGGGGGATGTTGACTAACGTGATTATATTAGAAAACATAGGTTAGACTAGGAAATATTCTGGCTTGCCTTGTATTCCAAGTAGATCATGTACTCCTATATATATGCCCACGAGGCTCAAGCAATACAACAATTATTCCACCAAATCTCTCTCTCCCTTCTAACACTTATATATACAGTATATTCATCGATCGTATATGTATTTCTCTACAGCCCTACCTCACGCGGTAAGACATTTCTTTTTAATTCCTCTCACTTTCAACTGGTCAGCAAATCTAGCTAAGCTGTCCATTTCAGGCGCGCTTGGAAGTTGGACTTAGGGGATCTAGAAATTCCAGCATGAGATTTGACCTACTGCTGATCGCTAGTCGCTACGTACTCGATAATCCAAACTGTTGTATGTTGGTCGCTCGCTCGCTACATGCCCGACGTCAAGGGTCCTATACGCTTCAGCATTAGGAGTGTCACACGGTTAAGATTAGTTCAGTCTACGACGGCTAGTTGACAGGGTAGGGGCGGCATTTACTAAACCACAATTCTAGGTTCGTCTTAGTTATTACCCCCTTTTAATAAACTAGCAATTATGCCCGTGCGTTACAATGGAAGAAAAATCATCATAAGTCTAAATAAAATGCCAGGATGAGATAAGAACTTTTAAAATGTCATTTAACAAACCATGTTTGAGTGAGGTCATGATAAAGGACTTCTAAAAAGTTAAAAACTAAAAATGTGATGGTCTCATCATGATTAAATTCCCTAAGGTGTCACAACAAAATAGTTTTTTGACTGAGCAAACTGCACCTGATGGACCCTGCCTGAGCTAACTGATGAATAATGTATCTTGAGTGGACCTAGCGTAGCGTTACTTACCATAACCAGCATTGTGGTACCAGAATAAACATAGCTGTGTATGGAGGCTAAATAGAGGCATTTATATAGCGTACAAAAACTAATCCATAAGAAGCTGTATCAAATATTTTGGGGCCCAGCATTGTACGAAACACGGAAATCTTTTTTTTTACCCGACGCGGGGACTAATAAAATCATAAAATGACCTCTATAGATCCTCTAATGAAACCTCTACGTAAGTGATGGTTCGTTTTGTTCATTATTTACATATATCTGCTTTATTTTTTATTTCATAAACATTTATCTGAAATGGTGATTTTTTATAACATGCGAATTGTTTTTGAAATCATGAACATTTTATGATTTTCTGAATGTTTTTTGAATTCAAAAACACTTTATGATTTCTCAAAAAAAGTAAAAACTCGCAAATTTATGAAATTTGGGACTTTTGGAAATCCTGAATTAATTTAAAGAATGAAAAACAAAAACAAAAATAAAAAAGTAAAAAAGCAAAAAGACGAAACATGGAAACCTTTTTTTTACCCGGCGCTGGGACTCAATAAAATCATAAAACGAGCTCTACAGATCCTCTAATAAAACCTCAACGTATGCTATGGTTCATTTTGTTCATTTTTTACAATTCTGTTTTATTTTTTGCGAACATTTTCTAAAATTTCATGTACATTTGTTTCAAATTCCCGAATATGTTTTGAATACTCTATTTTTTTGAAAAGTCATGAACATTTTTCTTTTATTGAACATTTATTTGAAATCATGATTTTTTTTATAACATGCGATTTTCTGAAATCATGAACATTTTATGATTTTCTGAATATTTTTTGAATTCACAACAGTTTATGACTTCTTAAAAAAATAGAAACTTTTTGAAATTTGAGACATTTGAAAATCCCAATTTTAAGAAGGAAAAACAAAAACAGAAATAAAAAGTTAAAAAAAGCAAAAAGACGAAATAGAAAACAGGGGCGCCACGACCCGCACATGGGCCGGCCCATTATCTCGTGCGCTTGCTATAACGGACGAAAACAAGGGAGAAAAAAAGGGGTAGAACCAGGGATCAAACCCTGGTCTCCTGAGTTGTGGACTGACGCCTTAGCCATTGGGCCTCCTGTGTAATTGTGTTACATGTGAGTATCAACATATACGAATGCAACCCGGCGGTGATTTTGAAAAAACGAATCATTTTTCCCCACTTATGGATGACATAGTGGGTAATTTATGAAAATTTTGAAGGCAATTTTCATGACGGACAACCAGAAACGATAGCCCCTTTGTTATTAGGTAAAGATAAAGATATAAAAAATTGTACCCCAGACTCTGTATCAATTATTGCACGTGGGTCTTCTATTTTTGCTAGGTTTCATCGTCCAAATGTGATATAAAAGAGAGCAAAAAAGGCTAACCCAACCAAAGGATAATAAGATTATGTGACACTCTCACACATCACTAATCATATTACTAGGCCGCTATACATGTCGGTTGGGTCACCGACACAATAGAATAGTGCAGACATGGGCTCTCGCGACCCCCAAGGTGAGAGTGTGTGGCGGCGCCGCCTCAATCTCCTCACCCGCCTCCCCTACAGCTACTTGAAAGAACATGCGGTGCCCCCATGTTTGGTTTTGGTAATTGATGACAATCTCTATGGACTAATAGTTGTCTTGAGTTATATTTGAAGGATCTGTCCATAGGCTTGTCTTGAATTCCATGTGTTGGTTTCAAGGAGTTTATGAGTTGACCAAGGTGCTATTAAGGTATTATCCAAAGATTGGTCATGTGAGTGTTGAGCCTATTGCAAGCATGTCTTGAAGAAGAAGATTGTGTGATCATTGTCTTGAAGAAGAAGATTGTGTGATCATTGTCTTGAAGAAGAAGATTGTGTGATCATTCATGTTTACCTTCAAGACATCATCCAAATGAAGAGAGTTGGAAAGATTCAAGGTTGATCAAGACTAA
Source organism: Aegilops bicornis (assembly GCA_021605145.1). NCBI lineage: Eukaryota > Viridiplantae > Streptophyta > Magnoliopsida > Poales > Poaceae > Aegilops > Aegilops bicornis. The sequence continues at coordinate 569,022,645 of CM038674.1, read as the reverse complement.
GTCAAAGAATGAATCAAGTTGATCAACACAAAGCATATAAGATGTACCGAGAGGGATCAAGCGATCCCATGGTATGGTAAGCATGGTCAATTACGCCTTGTGTACTAACCCATGGTCTTCGTGAGAGTTCTTTGTGGGGTTAGGTTGCGGTGTGCAAGTTCAAGAAGGATCATCACGAAGAGATCATATGCTTGAAGCTTGCCGTCCATTGTGGCGACAATGGACTTGTGAAATTGTGCCGAAGAGTGGCTCACCCATAGTGGAGTATGGGGGAGCAATCTCTAGTCTTCATCGAGCCAAAGCAATCAAGAAAGGTGGTCCATCTTGAGGAGGAGAAGATCGTCATCATCTAGCTCAAGTGGATCATGTGCAAGGCAAAGGTTTGCCCTTGATAGGTTTTCTATTTTACCGGTCTCACGGTAGTTGTGGGAGACCGGGTTATAGGATTGATTGTCGTACTATCAAGGGGGGCTCTCGATGAGTTTCTTGATCGTATCGTTAAAGAGAGCTCAAACCATTGCATCCTTGCATCATCTTTTGGTTCTTTTTGGTTCTTCTTCTTGTGAGATTTGGAGCTTATGGTCATTTTTATGACTAGCTCGAGTTCATCAAATACGGAGTTCTGATGCATCTTCTATGATGTTTTCGCTGTTGGAGGGTATGCCGGTTCTTCTCGGTTGGAGGTTTCACTCCTCTGTTTGCTAAGCATACCTCCCCTGCCTATTCTCGGTTGGAGGATTGATTGCTAAGCATACCTCATTATTTTGATGCTACTCGTCTTGCTCTATCCAACAAGCTTGAGTTTGCTCAATTCGGAGCTCATATGAAGAAGTTATGGCAGTTCTGGTTTTCCTTGGAGTATTCTTTATTTTCACGGTAGTGGCTTAAGGCTGGCGCCAGCGGTAGTACCACGGTCCACAGCGGTAGTACCGCCGAAGCACTCAAGCGGTAGTACCGCTTCGAGCTGCAAGATTGGCTCCCAGAGCGGCAGTACCGCAGTGGTTCCGGCTACTACCGCCTCGATTCGAGACCGTTGTTTTTCGTGGTCGGGTTTTACGGTACTAAGTGCGGTAGTAGTGGCGGTAGTACCGCTCAAGCGGTAGTACCGCACCTACTCCCACGGTAGTACCGCTCTGGGGCTGTGGCCTTGACCTCCTCGTCGGTGGCGGCATCACTGGGTGAGAGCGATAGTACCGCCCTCGGTGATGTACCGCCCTAAGCGGTAGTACCGCTTCTGTCTTGAGGATGTTCGATGGGGTAACGGTTGGATTTCCCTCCTATAAAAGGGGTCTTCTTCCCCATTGAACCTTATCCTTTGAGCTCGTGTTCTTCCCCATTGTTGACCTTCTCCGAGCTTGCTATCTCTCAATCCCTCCATGGATTCTTGCTAGTTTTTGAGGGAAAGAGAGAGGAGATCTAGATCCACATTTCCACCAATCACTTTCTCCTCTATGTGAGGGAACCCCTTGGATCTAGTTCTTGGAGTTCTTGGTGTTCTCCTTCTTGTTCTTCCTCTCATTTTCCTCCCTAGCATTAGTTGCTTTGGTGGGATTTGAGAGAGAAGGACTTGGACACTTTGTGTGCCCTTGCCATTGCATTTGTGCATCGGTTTGAGTTTTCCACGGTGATACGTGGAAGTTACAAGTTGAGAAGCTTATTACTCTTGGGTGCTTGGTGCCCTTGAGCTTGTTCCTCTTGGGTGCTTGGGCGCCCTAGTCGGTTGGTGGTGTTCGAGCTCAATCATTGTGGTGTAAAGCTCAGCAAGCGTCGAGGTCTCCAATTAGGTTGTGGAGATCGCCCGAGCAATTTGACGGGTCCGTGACCACCCCAAGGGTTGCCAAAGTGTACGGGTTCGGTGACCGCCCCCAAGGGTTGCCATTTGTACGGGTTCGGTGACCGCCCTCAAGGGTCCCTTAGTGGAATCACGGCATCTTGCATTGTGCGAGGGCGTGAGGATATTACGGTGGCCCTAGTGGCTTCTTGGGGAGCATTGTGCCTCCACACCGCTCCAAACGGAGATTAGCATCCGCAAGGGTTTGAACTTCGGGATACATCGTCGTCTCCGCGTGCCTCGGTTATCTCTTACCCGAGCCCCTTTACTTATGCACTTTACTTTGTGATAGCCATATTGTTCTTTGTCATATATCTTGCTATCACATAGTTGCTTATCTTGCTTAGCATAAGTTGTTGGTGCACATAGGTGAGCCTAGTTGTTGTAGGTTTTGTGCTTGACAAATTAACCGTTAGGTTTATTCCGCATTTGTTCAAGCCTAAACCGTAATTATTTTAAAGCGCCTATTCACCCCCCCTCTAGGCGACATCCACGATCTTTCACTACTAATACCAGACCGGAATCCTATCCGCGTCCTCCCACTCTCTCGTCGCTCCCGGTCCATGTCCTAGTCGATAGGGTGACAACTGTAGTCTGTCGCTGCCCAGTGTCGGCTCTCATCCCGCTTGGCTGAGCTCTGGTGCCCTACTGCTTGGAGGTTCAAGAGGGAGAATGGGGGCATGATGTCTTTTCGTGGGCCCTCTCTAAGTTGTTGACGATGCCCAATCATGCGCCCACCTCCTTACCACCATCGTGGCCCGGGCGCCCTTGCCTACCCGGTGGCCATCCTTCTGATGGTGACAACCTGTACGCAGCGCCACTGCTCTTGTGCCGCGTGTCATTATCGATCAGGGCGGCAAGTCTGCCCAAAGGCCCCCACACACGCTCGAGCTGGGTGACTAGTGTGGATGCTTTGATCAGGAAGCGACGACTATACGACTCCCCTATCTCGTGTGTATGTTTCTCACTGTCATCAGGCACTGCTTATCGCCTTCGGCTGCCTTCCATCTTCATGCGTTCATCTCTAGGTTTACTCCTCCATCATGGTTGAAGGATCATTGCTTCTTGTGCCTTTCTAGAGGTCATCACGCCTGCGAATGCAGGAACCCAATCCGGTGCACGAGTTGCCTCCACTTTGTCCATAAAGCTCATTTCTGTCGTGCAAAGCATTGTGATGACTGGTCAATGACTCTGCGGAGTGCTGCTCCACCGCATGCACCCGCTGATGATGCAATATGTGTTGTAGATTATGATTGAGCTACAGGAGATGTGTGAGAAGTTTTATTCGCCTCTATCGTTGGTTATGGGGACGTCAATTAGTGGCTACTCTCGGGCTGGCATCATAAATGACATGTCGTCGTTGCCTCATGTGTCGGCTGCCTCTAGGAGCGATGATATCCCTGAGGTTGTGGCTCCGGTCCATCCCATTGGCCAGGTTGGTCCAGTGGGTGACGAGGTTGTGACACCCAACGCTTTGGTACCTGTTGCTGACGTTGTCTTTGCTAGAAAGCTTTGAGAATTGATCGCCAAATTGGAGGTTACTAACCCTGGATCTAGCCATGCGACTTGTTGCCTCCTATTGGAGAAGGCAATCAGGAACAAGAGCAAGAGGGTGTGAGATAACCATTGTTCCAGAATTTTGAAGAAGAAATCATTTGGGAGCAAAAGCAAGAAGAGTGGCGCTATACCTGGCCATGGGCTGGGCCGGGCCTAAAAAAACCCACGGCAAAAAACTAAGGCCCAGGCCCTCCTAGGCCCTACCATCGGGCCTACTTTTCAAGCCCAAGCCCGACCTATCTGGTAAAAAGCCCTGAAAAGCCCTTAGGGCTTAGGGCCATGGGCCGGGCCTCTTCCTTAAAATGTCGATATGCCAAGCCCAAGCCTGTCCAGGCCCTGCTAGTGGGCTCAAAACTCAGGCCCAAGCCCGGCCCATGGGCAAGCCCATCTGGCCTAGGCCTTGGATTTTAGGGCCGGGCCTGGGTGGGCCGACAGGGCCGGGCAGGAGATGGCCAGGACTAAGTGGCGCCATAGGGAAGGCATCTGCGGCTACTTGATGGTTGGTTCTCTTCTTTTCATGTTGTCGTGTCTGATGTTTCTGTCAATGTGTTTTTATGGGGTTCCTTTGTGGTGTTGTGACCCATGGGCATTTGTGCTTGTAGCGGGTTGGGGTGTTTGTTTGTCTGCTGAGGAGGGCGTGGAAATTCATGCTTTAGGAGTACAATACATGTGGTTATGTTGTAGCGATTTCCGGTTTTTTGTCAGTTAACCGGCAATCCTCTTCTTAATAATTGGCGCGGCAAATCTTTAGCGTTCACTTAAAAAGCACACATCCCGGCATGTGTTACCGTTTTTCGTTAGCTGCATCAAGAGTCAATGGACCCACGCCTTTAAACGTTGGAGGTAGCACTACAAACGAATTCAACAGGTAGTTTTAAGTTGACCCATAATTTTTTTAGAACTTATGTCATGTTAAAAACACAACCATTTAGAAATTTCATACCTCCTAAACTAAAGCCACTGCGCTTTCTTTTCTTTTCTTTTCTCATTTCTTTTTTTTGTTTTTTATTCTTTAAATTAATTCGAGATTTCCAAATTTCAAAACATTGCGAGTTTTGAAAAACATGTTTGAGAAATTATAAAATGTTTGTGAATTTGAAAATGTGTGGAAAATCATAAAATTTTCGCAGTTTTAAAAAATATTAGTGATTTTACAACTGTTCGCAAATTATAAAACGTGTCCACAACATGACAAGTCACCGTGTTAAAATAGAGGACGTTCGTATGTCAGGGTATTGAGTCAAACTTATTTGGCTAGCGTGTAAATCTTTTCTCTCTTGTTGCAACACACGGGCATGTTTGCTAGTATACATAATCTTTGGCTTTTCCAAGAAAAAAGTATACTCTATATGGGAAGTTCGCCATAGGAAGGTGGCAAACAGGCAAGGGAGACACGAGTGTTGCATTATTTTCCCGCTGTCACAAAAACAACTTTTTTTCTTGACATTTTTACCATTTAGGTTTTGTCAAGTTGCCTTTCGCTAAGATCACTCATTTGTCAAGTAGCTTGTAATTCATTTGGAGAAATTATTGTCTCTTCGTGGGATTTTATTGATTGGTGTACCAGTGTGAATGAAGTTAAGCTCCACGCCTGCTTCGCAGGACTTTATATAGGTATCACTCTTCATCAATATATTATTTTAAAGACTGATTTTGCTTTCGTACATTCGTTTCTTGCAAATGAGAAGCTTGACAGGTCCCCTATGGCCGATCTAATGGATGAGGCTATGAATATATCCAGGATGATCCCAAATTCTAATATTTCAAAGATAAGTCGGATTGTCAATGGGATGGCACATGAGATTGCTAAGTTTAGCTATAGTACTAGGTCCGATGGAATTCTTTTTAATTCCGTTCCGCCCTGCATGGTGTATGCTGTAACGAATGGTTGTAAGAATATTTTTTTGGATTAATTAATATATGTGGTGTTTTTTTCTAAAAAGATCACTCATTTGTCCAAGTACCACATTTTTTTTAATCTTTAGCGGGACTAGAGTTTTTTTACGAGAAAATTTTCGATCTATTCATCTTCAATCATGGCAGTACAACAAATACCAAAAATAATAAAAATTACATCCAGATCCATAGACCACCTAGCGACGACTATCAGCACTGAAGCGAGCCGAAGGCGCACCGCCGTCATCGCCCCTCCATCGCCGGAGTCGGACACAACTTGTAGTAGACAGTCGGGAAGTCGTCATGCTAAGGCCCCGTAGGACCAACGCACCAGAACAACAACCGCCACAGATGAAGAATAACGTAGATCAGAAAGATCCAATCCGAAGACACGCGAACGTAGACGAACAACGCATTTAGATCCGAGCAAATCCACCAAAGATAGATCCGCCGGAGACACACCTTCACACGCCCACCAACGGTGCTAGACGTGCCGCCGGAACGGGGACTAGGCGGGAGACCTTTATTCCATCTTCAGGGAGCCGCCGCCGTCTCTTCTTCCTGAGCAGGACACAAACCCTAGCAAAACTGAAAAAAACGACTAAAACGGAGCCCTCCGCCGGCCCTTGCCGAGATCCACCGTGCCCCCATGGCCCTAGGGCCATCGAAGAGGAGGCGGACCTGCGGCAACGGCGGCGGGAGGCAGAAACCCTAACTTTTTTGTGGAGGAAGGAGAAGACGGCGGCTAGCCTTCTCGCTTGATGATTCTACTTTGGCTGGCTAGCTAACCAGCTCTACGTATTGGACGAAGCTAGCGGGACTAGAGTTACCAAATAATATTTCTACTACATGCAAAAAAAAATCTACTGAAATTAAGGCCATCATTGATGAGGTCCGCATATGTATATTTGATAGAGAAGATACATGGAGTACTTGTGTCACACACCAACGTGACGTTGAAGTACTGAAGACTTCACCGTGGATTAGAGCATACGACCTGTATCAGTAACGGCGATAACTGGCGGCCCGAGGAGGCCACACAACGAGGCCTAACTTTCTTTGCTTACGCTCGCAGCAATATCTAGTCAGGACATCAATGCATGTAATGCAATGATTATTCAGCTGAAAAATTCAGTTTAGTTTTCAAATGAAGTGTCGGCCTTCCTCATTTTATTTTCCTTTTATACATAGATGATAGAGCGAAGTGCCTTTCTTCTTGCTGAAAGTAAAGAAGGGTGCAGATAACGTACGCAAAGCACAAAATGGTCAACGATGACATGTTCGGACATTACAAAATTGAGGTGATCCATCCACCATTGCACACTTACATGAAAATGAGCCTAGATATGTTCAGACTGCAGGTTCAGATCATCAAACTTGGCGACCATGTGTTCAAGGATGTACGCCCCTGTTGTACTGCACGCAATGATGCCGGCGACGAAGATGGATATAGAGCGGAGACCGGAGGATCACATTTGCAGGTTGGTGAAGGTATGACAGAGGACGGTTGGTATATTTAGGGTGATCTGTAGCAATCGCCCAGCTGGCTCAGTTTAGTTTTGTTCGAATCGTCTGCTGCAGATTCGGGAGCTTGTGTTTCTCTGGAGCAGAGCTTCCCCTTTTTTCTTCAGATAATAGAGCAGAGTTTCCAGGTTTATTTTGTGTGCAGATCCCTATTTGGCGCTTGACGCGCCGGTTAGCGCCTCAGGCCTTATACAATGCTAGGTGTTTTAAAAAAATAAGCCGGATGTTTTTGAAGCAGTAATGTCTATTTGTACATGACAGATGCTTCATTAAGCGTCTACCCTCTACAAATAAGCATCGGTGCTTAAAGAGACACTGGCTTATTTCTCTAAGCACTTTCCCTAAACACCTTGAATAGTAATGCTTTAACAATACAAGGCGCTCACGCGCCCAGACCAGCGATTTTCAATGAGGCACCCAAACCATAGGTTTCGGTTTTACAAGCTCTTGGATGTTCCAAACGGGTTTTCTCCCTTTTCCCATTCCTGGTTTTATATGGCTTTTGTCCTCTTTTCTACAAATCGACGAATATTTTTAAAATCTCATGAACTTTTTCAAATTCACAAAAAATTAAAAAATTATGAACATTTTTGAAAATCCCAAAAATGATCAAATCCATGAATATTTACAATTTGCGAACATTTTTAAAATTCAAAAACAATTTCAAATTAACTACTTTTTCTTAAATTCATGAACTTTTTCAAATTCAGGATTTTTTCAAACCAGTAAATTTGTTTCAAATTCATGAAGTTTTTTAAAATTACAAACTTTTTTCAAGTTTTAAACTTTGGGTTTCAATTTTATTTCAAAAGTCAATGGTCAATGGTCGACGATCAATTCTGTTTCTCCAAAATCTGGTCCGCGGTCAACTGTTAGAAAAACTTCTGAATGCTGCTGAGCGAGCTATCAGCCTGCAGCCGAAGCGACGCCAAAATGTCTCATTGTGATCGCCCACTAGCGAGGAAAGATGGACAAGTCAATTATGAACTGAAGCGCTCGGGGGCCTTAGGAATGGTTTTGAGAAAGATTCCAGGCTGGTTTTGGACATTGTTCTTTTTTCCCACTAGTTTAGTAGTTTTATTTTTCTGCTTTTGTTACTGTCTTCCTGGTTTTATTTTCCATTTAATTCCATTTCTTCTATTCATTTTTAAATTCATCAACATCGTTTTGAATTCATGAAATTTTTAATTTCACAAACATTATTTGAATTCATGGAATTTTTAGAATTAACATGGGGTTTTTTAATTCATAATTTTTTTCACATTTTTTTAATACACATATATTTTCCAAATCCAGGAACAATCTGTAAACCCGAGAACATCTTTTAAATTCAAAATAATATTTTGAATCAGTGAATTTTTTTGCTTTTCATGAACTTTTTCTGAATTCTTGAATATTTTTAAAATCTATGAACATTTTCCAAATACAACAACATTTTCAGATCCACCAACGTTTTTTCCGTATTCATTAACATTGTTGGAATCCATGAACATTTTTTAATTTGTGATTTTTTAATCAACAAACAATTTTTCTGTGCATGAAATTTTTCGAAAATTCGTGCATATTTTCAAATTATTTGTTTTTTTAATTAGCAAACTTTTTATAGCGCATGTTGAGTATAAAGAAACCACTATAGAAAGTACTACGAAAAACAAACGTTGGAAGAAACACAGAAGGCGGGCAGACAAGTCCACCACGGGAGCTTTTTTTAGGGGTGCCACCACTTTATTGTTCTGTAATGGCATCAGGCCTTGTTCGGTTACACCTCTTTTCAAGAGGATTGGAGGGGATTTGGGTGGGTTTTGACTTATAGGAGATTATATCCACCTCAATCGCTGCCAAACCCCTCCTAAATCCCTGTCAACCGAACTAGGCCTTAAGGGGTAGTATACATGATGGTCACGAAAAGACACAGGGCGTGTTTGGTTCGTTTCCTGAGCTCATTGCCTGGAAAAGGATGCAACTTGGCTTCTGCCTTTTTTTTTATTTCATGACTGGTCAGGCTGCCGTAGAGTATGGGCATTTGGTTGTGGCCTAGCCTGGCAAAGAACTAATAATATATACTAGTGTTGTTATATGTCCAGAAGCATAGGAAACATCGAAACAAATTTGATTAGTACTCCCTCGGGTCCTTTTTACTTCGCATATAAGATTGGTCTAAAATCAAATTTCATCAACTTTGACCAAAATTATATGATAAAATATCAACATCTACAATAGTAAAGTTATACAATATGAAAATTAAATCATGACTCATATACTGATCTTGATTTTGTATTGTGAATGTTGATATTTCTATATAGATGGTTAAACTTTACAAAGTTTGACTTTAGACAAATCTTATATGCAAAGTAAAAAAGACCGGAGGGACTAGTACCAGGTAGCTGCCACGCGTCCTTTTTTCAGCGCCTTGTCCAGGCTAAGAATGTGCCTGGTCACACTACAGGCTAACTACGATGTCAAGGTCACCAGGCGAGGCTAGGATATGCTTTTCCAGGGTATCAATCGAACAGGCACCAGACACTTTTTAGGCAGGCTCCAAACTAGGCCTAGCTCGGTATGGACACCATTCAAACACGCCCATAAGCCTCAAATGGCAACCCTAATCACAGTGGCGGTGCCAGGATCGGAAGTCTGTGATGTCATTTCAAATTTGTGATGTCAAATACATGTGTTTTCACCAATTTTATATAAAAGATTACATGATTTCTACTTGTATAGAAATGATTTACCAAAAACTTGTGTGGTCAATTGACCACACTCCTCTCAAAGTGGCTTCGCCACTGCCTAATCAAGCAAAAGAGAGTGTTTGGCTAGTTTGTGTGCATCAACATTCGATGCTCTACTTTCAAAAATAAAACGACAACTATTAAAATTGGACCTCCTAAGAGAAATCTCTCTAATCACTCACAAATAAGCTCCTCCAGTTCCTCCTTGAATATCAAATACCACCTGCTTGCAATCGCATGCCACCACAAAGCTTTGAAGAGATAGATCTTCCGGCAACGCAAGTGCCTCACGACACCACGGGAGCTACGTGAGAGATACATGAGTGCTTCTATATTCTGTGTGGTAGGCGCCCAACGGCCCAATAGTGAACACATGCATACATGGCGCTCTCCGGCAAAGGTTTTTGGGCTACCCCGTTTATTCTATGTTCGCCAACATTGACTTCTTTTTTGCTCAGGTACTGTTTACGTTGGCTATTTTTTTCTCCAGATTGCTGGATGTGCAGACCGCGCAGGTTGGGGTGGATGTGCTCTCTTTTTGGCACTGTTACATTGGCTATTGACTGTACGTTTTCAAAAACCAAAACTTCGTAGTTTTTTAGATTTCAGAAAGTAAGTGAGTTTAATTTCAAAAAATGTGCACAATTTCAAAAATATTTCAAGGATCCTAAATACGATCTCAAACTAAAGAAATCTTTGTGAACTTGAATACATTTCACAAATTTAAAACTATTCGCAAATATGGAAAATTTTCTCAATTAAAAAAATGTTCAAAAATTAAAAAAATCCTGATTTTAGACAAATAGAAAATTCAAAAACTTTCCTTGAATTTGGAAAATGTTTGCCAATTCAAAAATTGTTCACAGAATTGAAAAATGTTTGTAAATCCATAAAAATGTGAATTCACAAAATGTTCGTGAATTGAAAAATTATATGTACATTTGGGACATATCAGGGCACCCTCCAATAGTTGCTTCTGGTAAAGAAATGTTGTTATAAAAATAAGAAAATATAGGCAAGAAAATGTTCACATATGTGCATGTAAAAATGTGTGTCGCTTATTTGCAACAAAATACATCGTATTTCTAAGATGTCCACCCAAATTTGAAAAAAAAAATTCTTGCCTTATTTCAAAGAAATCATCACATACGTAATATTATGTATGGAATAAAATAATATCATTCTGTATTTACCATATATTAATGTACTATAAAAGAATTTGTATTCATATATTAAAATAAAACGGAGATATTTAAGTTTAAATTATAGAAAGAAATAGTAAAATAAAAATAAAAATAAGAGAAAGAAAACCTAGAAACTAACCGGAAAACTAAAAGCAAAGAAAAAGGAAGAACCAAGAAAAACAAGCAAACCAGTAGGACCCGAAAATGGGCTGGGTCCGATCGAGTGCTCCTCCGTGCATCAAGCCGACTATTTGTCACACTAGGCATCAAATTGGATTTTTCCCTGAGTGTTTTTTTTTTGCGGATGCCCTGAGTGTTGTCCCATGCAATAGTTCTAGGCCTAGCCCGAAAATAATAATGATGGTGTTTTCCTATTTAAATGTTAACTTAAGTATATTCATGAGAGCAACTAGCTGATGGGTGCCCCTTTGGGGCAACTACAACGGTTACTGGTCCCTCGAGAGAGTCAAGTGGTACGCCCAGATGCTGCCACGTGTCGCACTCCGGCGCACCCTTGGGGTTTCATTTTTTTTCTTTCTACATCCGTTGAGGGTTTTATTTGTTTTTTCATTAGGTTTTTAATCATTTTCGGTAGGTTTGAGAAGCTACACTTTTCTGTGAGAAGCACAACGGGTGCTTTCTAAAAAGAAAAACACACAACATGTGCTTTCATGAGAAGCATAACTCTGTTTCCGAAAAGGAAAAAAGCACAGCAAGAAGCACAATATGTCCTTCCACGAGAAGCATAGTATGTGCTTCCCTGAGAAGCACATATGTGCTTCCCTGAGAGGGAAAATCTTAGTTGTGCTTCCCCAAAAAATGGAAAACACAGCATGTGATTTCGTGATAAGCACATAAGTGTTTACTGAAAAGGGAAAAGCAGAGTTGTGCTTCATTTTTTTTTGAAAAAAAACAACAATTGTGCTTCCGGATCAGTTCTTTTCTTCTGTTTTCAGCCTTTTTGTTTCCATGTTTTGTTGAATCCTGGTTTTTTCATGAAAAAAACGTCTATCAAAAATCTACTAACATGGGATCTAGTTTTGAAGATTTTGACGTGAGAAATCCAATGGTGAAAATGGTTTGTGATTTGTACGCACATTTCCAGGAAATAAAAGAATGCCTTTCCTCTGAAGACCTTGCCATTTCTGAGAAGCCAAATATTCTATCCAAAGTCTTTTCCGACATCAACAACTAAATCCTTGATAGAGCCTCGATATATCCAATTAATCTACAGGTAGTTCCATATTCTTACATTGAAATTGCATGAATAAAGGGGTTTTATCTTCATGGAGATGATTGGGGAAAGCATGCAATGATTTTCATCATGTGGGGATCTCGACTGCCTTCTCACAAGCATATCCCTTGTGTTTATACAATCATTCGAAAGCAAGAAAACCTTTAACTTCATGGTACACTTGCATTTCCAGATCCATTTGTAGGGATCAATAATAGGGAGGTGTTTGTGCATCAAGGCATAATAATTGCTAGCAGATTATGAGCCCTTAGGCTGGTCATAATGGAAAGTATCATGCATATGATACTAGTCTATAATACTACGTCCACAATGCATAATATCATATCTTGATATTATAGAGACTTCATTTATTGTCATGCATGGTACATACTAGTACATCATTTAACATGATACGGTGTCATATTATGATACTCAATCATCTTTTTACTCATTTAATTGTGTGCCACCTCAACAAAAATGCCTAGTTAGCATGCATGATACTAGCTATGATATTCCCATTCAGACTAGCCTTAGCCGCAAGCCAAGAAAAGACATCATGCATGTTCTCAGGTCATTGGAGGTTGGCATCCATTCATCCATGAGCTGAAATTCGACCAAGACTTCATAAGAAATTGGCAATTGGAGAAAAGAAGGACGGTCAGGGGCATCAATGAAATCTCTGAGAGATATCTTATCATCCATCACATAAGAGAAAGTCCTAGGACTTATCTGACAAACAGGCTGTGTGGACCCCCTATAACAACCATGCATTAGACCAAAATAAGACATAATCACCCTAGTTAACCTTAACTACAACATTGGCCATGTATTGATCATTCATGAACTCTGGTACCCTAATTAACGTAGACAGCCGTCCTCACTACCGGCGATGCTTGCGTCGGAGGCACTCACATCGCGTACTCTTCGTCGTCCTCATGGTTCGTCACGCTCGCATGCGCTACTACTCTATGAGATGCCACTTGCGGGGAAGAAACATACATCCAATTCATTATAGGTGCCACTCGCCCGGGGGGGGGGGGTAGAGAGTTGATTTACTATAACTGTCACTGTTTTATGTGGCTCCTCTTATGGGGCGGCGAGACGACTGGGACATCTAGACACGACATTTGACATGGACTCCATGTTTTCACGGAGGGGGCGCCGACATCGGATCCCGGTCAACCGACGAGTTCCGCCGCGTGATCCGGAGGTGCTACTAGAAGTCGTTGTCCATCATCGTCGCTGGGGAGAGCACGGAAGCTTCTCCTCCTTGTCGCCAGATATTGAATCCGCCTTCACGACGGCAAAGCGATTAACGAAGAAGGACCCCATGACAGGGATTGGATTCAGAACCGCTCGGATCTTCTTCCCGCCACGGTGGACGGTGGAGGTCTAGTGTACGACGACAACTTTGGGAGTGGAGAAGGAGTGTGAAGATAGGGTTTGGGGAAGGGGGTGGTCGGTGGACTTTAAAGCTAGAGTAGGCTTCTTGGGTGATGCGTCATTGTTAATGCAGGTAGGCGGGAGACCGGTGAGCCTGTGTGAATGCGAAGGGTTCTAGACGCTGAAGAGGGTTTTTTGGATTGGTTAAGGGCCTTTGAGACCGATGTGGCAGACGTGTTGGGGGACGTAGTAATTTCAAAAAAAATCCTACGCACACGCAAGATCATGGTGATGCATAGCAACGAGAGGGGAGAGTGTTGTCCACGTACCCTCGTAGACCGAAAGCGGAAGCGTTAAGACAACGCGGTTGATGTAGTCGTACGTCTTCACGATCAACTGATCCTAGTACCGAACGTACGGCACCTCCGCGATCTGCACACGTTCAGCTCGGCGACGTCCCACGAACTCACGATCCGGTAGAGCTTCGTCAGCACGACAGCGTGATGATGGTGATGATGAAACTACCGGCGCAGGGCTTCGCCTAAGCACTACGACGATATGACCGAGGTGGATTATGTTGGAGGGGGGCACCGCACACGGCTAAGAGATCAATGATCAACTTGTTTGTCTATGGGGTGCCCCCCACCCCGTATATAAAGGAGTGGAGGAGGGGGAGGAGGCTGGCCTCCTAGGCGCGCCCCAAGGGGAGTCCTACTCCCACTGGGAGTAGGATTCCCCCCTTCCCTAGTTGGACTAGGAGTGGAAGGAAGGGGGAGGAAGGAGGAAGGAAAGGGGGCCCGGTCCCCCTCCCAATTCTGATTGGGCTTGGGGGGGCACCCCCTCCTTTGCTCCCTTCTCCTCTCACCCACTAAGGCCCAATAAGGCCCATATACCTCCCGGGGGGTTCCGGTAACCTCCCGGTGCTCCGGTATATTCCCGAACTCACCCGGAACCATTCCGATGTCCAAATTGAAGGAAATATGCCCTAGAGTCAATAATAAAGTTATTATTTATTTCCTCATATCATGATAAATGTTTATTATTCATGCTAGAATTGTATTAACCGGAAACATGATACATGTGTGAATACATAGACAAACATATAGTCACTAGTATGCCTCTACTTGACTAGCTCATTAATCAAAGATGGTTATGTTTCCTAACCATAGACGTGTGTTATCATTTGATTAATGGGATCACATCATTAGGAGAATGATGTGATTGACATGACCCATTCCGTTAGCCTAGCACTTGATCGTTTAGTACATTGCTATTGCTTTCTTCATGACTTATATATGTTCCTGTAACTATGAGATTATGCAACTCCGTTTACGGAGGAACACTTTGGGTGCTACCAAACGTCACAACGTAACTGGGTGATTATAAAGGAGTACTACAGGTGTCTCCAAAGGTACATTTTGGGTTGGCGTATTTCGAGATTAGGTTTTGTCACTCCGATTGTCGGAGAGGTATCTCTGGGCCCTCTCGGTAATGCACATCACTATAAGCCTTGCAAGCAATGTAGCTAATGAGTTAGTTACGGAATGATGCATTACGTAACGAGTAAAGAGACTTGCCGATAACGAGATTGAACTAGGTATTGGATACCGACGATCGAATCTCGGGCAAGTAACATACCGATGACAAAGGGAACAACGTATGTTGTTATGCGGTTTGACCGATAAAGATCTTCGTAGAATATGTGGGAGCCAATATGAGCATCCAGGTTCCACTATTGGTTATTGACCGGAGACGTGTCTCGGTCATGTCTACATAGTTCTCGAACCCGTAGGGTCCGCACGCTTAAGGTTTCATGATGCTATATATTATGAGTTTATGAGTTTTTATATACCGAAGGAGTTCGGAGTCCCGGATGAGATCGGGGACATGACGAGGAGTCTCAAAATGGTCGAGACATAAAGATTGATATATTGTAAGCCTATATTTGGATATCGGAATGGTTCCGGGTGAAATCGGGATTTTACCGGAACACCGGGGGGTTACCGGAACCCTCCCGGGGGTTAATGGGACTTAGTGGGCCATGAGGGAGAAGAGGAGGGCCGGCCAGGGCAGGCCGCGCGCCACTCCCCCCTAGTCCGAATAGGACAAGGAAGGGGGGGGGGGCGCCCCCCTTTCCTCTTTCCCCTTCCCCCTTTCCTTCTCCACCAAGGCTAGAGGGGGGAGTCCTACTCCCGGTGGGAGTAGGACTCCTCCAGGCGCACCCCTAGGGGGCCGGCCCCACCTCCCTCCCTCCTTTATATACGGGGCAGGGGGCACCCTAGAACACGTAAGTTGATCTTCGTGATCGCTCCTTCGCTGCAGCGGTGCCCCTCCACCATATTCCACCTCGGTCAAATCGTCATGAGTTTAGGCGAAGCCTCGCGCCGACGTAACATCATCATCGTCACTACGCCGTCAGGTCTTGACGGAACTCATCCCGACACTTTGCTGGATCGGAGTCCGGGATCGTCATCGAGCTGAACGTGTGCTGAACTCGGAGGTGCCGTACGTTCGGTACTTGGATCGGTCGGATCGTGAAGACGTACGACTACATCAACCGCTTTGTCATAACGCTTCTGCTTACGGTCTACGAGGGTACATGGAAAATACTCTCCCCTCTCGTTGCTATGCATCACCATGATCTTGCGTGTGCGTAGGATTTTTTTTGAAATTACTACGTTCCCCAGCAGTGGCATCCGAGCCTGGTTTTATGCGTTGATGTTATTTGCATGAGTAGAACACAAGTGAGTTGTGAGCGATACAAGTCATACTGCTTACCAGCATGTCATACTTTGGCTCAGCGGTATTGTGAGATGAAGCGGCCCGGACCGACATTACGCGTATGGTTACGTGAGACTGGTTTCACCGTTACGAGCACTCGTGCTTAAAGGTGACTGGCGGGTGTCTGTCTCTCTCACTTTAGCTGAATCGAGTGTGGCTACGCCCGGTCCTTGCGAAGGTTAAAACAGCACTAACTTGACGAACTATCATTGTGGTTTTAATGCGTAGGTAAGAACGGTTCTTGCTCAGCCCGTAGCAGCCACGTAAAACTTGCAACAACAAAGTAGAGGACGCCTAACTTGTTTTTGCAGGCATGTTGTGATGTGATATGGTCAAGACGTGATGCTATATTTTATTGTATGAGATGATCATGTTTTGTAACCGGGTTATCGGCAATCGGCAGGAGCCATATGGTTGTCGCTTATTGTATGAAATGCAACGCATACGTAATGCTTTACTTTATCACTAAGCGGTAGCGATAGTCGTAGAAGCATAAGATTGGCGAGACGACAACGATGCTACGATGGAGATCAAGGTGTCGCGCCCGGTGACGATGGTGATCACGACGGTGCTTGAGATGGAGATCACAAGCACAAGATGATGATGGCCATATCATATCACTTATATTGATTGCATGTGATGTTTATCCTTTATGCATCTTATCTTGCTTTGATTGACGGTAGCATTTTAAGATGATCTCTCACACAATTATCAAGAAGTGTTCTCCCTGAGTATGCACCGCTATGAAAGTTCTTCGTCGAGACACCACGTGATGATCGGGTGTGATAGGCTCTACGTTCAAATACAACGGGTGCAAAACAGTTGCACACGGAATACTCAGGTTAAACTTGACGAGCCTAGCATATAACAAATATGGCCTCGGAACATGGAGACCGAAAGGTCGAGCGTGAATCATATAGTAGATATGATCAACATATTGATGTTCACCGTTGAAACTACTCCATCTCACGTGACGATCGGACATGGTGTAGTTGATATGGATCACGTAATCACTTAGAAGATTAGAGGGATGTCTATCTAAGTGGGAGTTCTTCAAGAATATGATTAATTGAACTTTAATTTATCATGAACTTAGTCCTGGTAGTATTTTGCAAATTATGTTGTAGATCAATAGCTCGCGTTGTTGCTTCCCTATGTTTTTATATGTGTTCCTAGAGAAAATTGTATTGAAAAATGTTAGTAGCAATGATGCGGATTGGATCCGTGATCCGAGGTTTATCCTCATTGCTGCACGTAAGAATTATGTCCTTAATGCACCGCTAGGTGATGGACCTATTGCAGGAGCAAATGCAGACTTTATGAACGCTTTGGCTAGCTCAATATGATGACTACTTGATAGTTTAGTGCACCATACTTAACGGCTTAGAATTGGGACTTCAAAGACGTTTTGAACGCGTCATGGACCATATGAGATGTTCCAGGAGTTGAAGTTAATATTTCAAGCAAATACCCGAGTTGAGAGATATGAAGTCTCCAACAAGTTCTATAGCTAAAAGATGGAGGAGAATCGCTCAACTAGTGAGCATGTGCTCGTAATGTCCGGGTACTTCAATCGCTTGAATCAAGTGGGAGTTAATCTTCCGGATAAGATAGTGATTGACGTAATTCTCTAGTCACCATCACTATGTTACTAGAACGTCGTGATGAACTATAGTATGCAAGGGATGACGAAAACGATTCCCGAGCTCTTCGTGATGTTGAAATCGACGAAGGTAGAAATCAAGAAAGAGCATCAAGTGTTGATGATTGACAAGACCACTTGTTTCAAAAAAAGAGCAAAGGGAAAGAAAGGGAAACTTCAAGTAGAATGGCAAACAAGTTGTCACTCTCGTGAAGAAGACCAAAGCTGGACCAAATCCTGAAACTGAGTGCTTACAATCGCAAAGGAAATGGTCACTTGAAGCGGAAATGCCCTGAATATTTGGTGGATAAGAAGGATGGCAAAGTGAACAAGAGTATATTTGATATACAGGTTATTGATGTGTGCCTTACTAGTGTTTATAGTAGCCCCTGAGTATTTGATACTTGTTCGGTTGCTAAGATTAGTAACTCGAAACAGGAGTTACAGAATAAACAGAGACTAGTTGAAGGGGAAGTGACGATGAGTGTTGGAAGTAGTTCCAAGATTGATATGATCATCATCACACACTCCCTATACTTTCGCGTTTAGTGTTAAATCTAAATAAATGTTATTTGGCTTTTGCGTTGAGCATGAATATGATTTGATCATATTTATTGCAATACGGTTATTCATTTAAAGTCAGAGAATAATTGTTGTTCTTTTTACATGAATAAAACCTTCTATGGTCATACACCCAATGAAAATGGTTTGTTGGATCTCGATCGTGTGATACACATATTCATAATATTGAAACCAAAAGATGTAGAGTTGATAATGATAGTGCAACTTATTTGTGGCACTGCCGTTTAGGTCATATCGGTGTAAAGCGCATGAAGAAACTCCATACTGATGGGCTTTTTGAATCACTTGATTATGAATCACTTGGTACTTTCGAACCGTGCCTCATGGGCAAGATGACTAAAACGCTGTTCTCCGGAACTATGGAGCGAGCAACTGATTTGTTGGAAATCATACATACTGATGTTTGTGGTCCAATGAATGTTGAGGCTCGCGGCGGGTATCGTTATTTTCTCACCTTCACAGATGATTTGAGCAGATATGGGTATATCTACTTAATGAAACACAAATCTGAAACATTTGAAAAGTTCAAAGAATTTCAGAGTGAAGTGGAAAATCATCGTAACAAGAAAACAAAATTTCTACTATCTGATCGTGGAGGAGAATATTTGAGTTACGAGTTTGGTTTACATTTGAAACAATGCGGAATAGTTTACAACTCACGCCACCCGAACACCACAACGAAATGGTCTGTCCGAACGTCGAAATCGGACATTACTAGATATGGTGCGATCTATGATGTCTCTGACCCATTTACCGCTATCGCTTTTGGGGTTATGCTTTAGAGACGGCCGCATTCACGTTAAATAGGGCACCATCAAAATCCGTTGAGACGACACCTCATGAACTGTGGTTTGGCAAGAAACCAAAGTTGTCGTTTCTTAAAGTTTGGGATTGCGATGCTTATGTGAAAAAATTTCAACCTGATAAGCTCGAACCCAAATCGGAGAAGTGCGTCTTCATAGAATACGCAAAGGAAACTATTGGGTACACCTTCTATCACAGATCCGAAAGCAAGATATTTGTTGCTAAGATGGATCCTTTCTAGAGAGGGAGTTTTCTCTCGAAAGAAGTGAGTGGGAGGAAAGTAGAACTTGATGAGGTAATCTGTACTGCTTCCTTATTGGAAAATAGTTCATCACGTAAATCAGTTCTGTGATTCCTACACCAATTAGTGAGGAAGCTAATGATGATGATCATGAAGCTTCAGATCAAGTTACTACCGAACCTCGTAGGTCTTCCAGAATAAGATCCGCACCAAAGTGGTACGGTAATCCTATTCTAGAAGTCATGTTACTAGACCATGATAAACCTACGAACTATGAGGAAGCGATGATGAGCCCAGATTCCGCAAAATGGCTTGAGGCCATAAAATCTGAGATAGGATTCATATATGAGAACAAAGTGTGGACTTTGGTTGACTTGCTCGATGATCAGCAAGTCAAGTTAAATAAATGGATCTTCAAGAGGAAGACGGACGCTGATAGTAGTGTTACTATCTACAAAGCTCGACTTGTCGCAAAAGGTTTTCGACAAGTTCAAGGTGTTGACTACGATGAGAGTTTCTCACTCGTATCTATGCTTAAGTCTGTCCGAATCATGTTAGCAATTGCCGCATTTTATGAAATCTGGCAAATGGATAAACAAAACTGCATTCCTTAATGGATTTATTAAAGAAGAGTTGTATATGATGCAACCGTAAGGTTTTGTAAATCCTAAAGGTGCTAACAAAATATGCAAGCTCCAATGATCCATCTATGGACTGGTGCAAGCATCTCGAGTTGGAATACACACTATGATAAGTTGATCAAAGCATATAGTTTTATACAGACTTGCGGTGAAGCCCTGTATTTACAATAAAGTGAGTGGGAGCACTACCGCCTTTCCGATAAATATATGTGAGTAACATATTGTTGATCGAAATGATGTAGAATTTTTCCGAAAGCATAAAGGAGTATTTGAAAGGAGTTCTTTAAAAGAAAGACCTCGGTGAAGCTGCTTACATATTGAGCATCAAGATCTATAGAGATAGATCAAGGCGCTTGATAAGTTTTTCAATGAGTACATACCTTGACAAGATTTTGAAGTAGTTCAAAATGGAGCAGTCAAAGAAAGAGTTTCTTGCACGTATTACAAGGTGTGAAATTGAGTAAGACTCAAGCCCGACCACGACGAGGAAAATAGAAAGAAGAATGAAAAGTCATTCCCTATGCCTCGATCATAGGTTCTATAAAGTATGCTATCTTTGTGAACTGCACCTATTATATACCTTGCTATGAGTTTGGCAAAGGAATACAATTTTGATCTAATAGTAGATCACTGGACAGCGGTCAAGAATATCCTTAGTGAGGACTAAGGAAATATTTCTCGATTATGGAGGTGATAAAAGAGCCCGTCATAAAGAGTTACAATACTGCAAGATTTTACACCGATCCAGATGACTATAAGTCTCAATCTGGATACATATTGAAAGTGGGAGCAATTAGCTATAGTAGCTCCATGCAGAGCATTGTAGACATAGAGTATTTGCAAAATACATACGGCTCTGAATATGACAGACCCGTTGACTAAACTTCTCTCACGAGCAAAACATGATCATACCTTAGTACTCTTTGGTTGTTAATCACATAACGATGTGAACTAGATTATTGACTCCAGTAACCCTTTGGGTGTTGATCACATGACGATGTGAACTATGGGTGTTATCACATACAGATGTGAATATTGGTGTTAAATCACATGGCGATGTGAACTAGATTATTGACTCTAGTGTAAGTGGGAGACTGAAGGAAATATGCCCTAGAGGCAATAATAAAGTTATTATTTATTTCCGCATATCATGATAAATGTTTATTATTCATGCTAGAATTGTATTAACCGGAAACATGATACATGTGTGAATACATAGACAAACATATAGTCACTAGTATGCCTCTACTTGACTAGCTCATTAATCAAAGATGGTTATGTTTCCTAACCATAGACATGTGTTATCATTTGATTAATGGGATCACATCATTAGGAGAATGATGTGATTGACATGACCCATTCCGTTAGCCTAGCACTTGATCGTTTAGTACATTGCTATTGCTTTCTTCATGACTTATATATGTTCCTGTAACTATGAGATTATGCAACTCCCATTTACCGGAGGAACACTTTGGGTGCTACCAAGCGTCACAACGTAACTGGGTGATTATAAAGGAGTATTACAGGTGTCTCCAAAGGTACATGTTGGGTTGGCGTATTTCGAGATTAGGTTTTGTCACTCCAATTGCTCTGGAGAGGTATCTCTGGGCCCTCTCGGTAATGCACATCACTATAAGCCTTGCAAGCAATGTAGCTAATGAGTTAGTTACGGAATGATGCATTACGTAACGAGTAAAGAGACTTGCCGTAACGAGATTGAACTAGGTATTGGATACCGACGATCGAATCTCGCACGCGTAACATACCGATGACAAAGGGAACAACATATGTTGTTATGCGGTTTGACCGATAAAGATCTTCGTAGAATATGTGGGAGCCAATATGAGCATCCAGGTTCCGCTATTGGTTATTGACCGGAGACGTGTCTCGGTCATGTCTACATAGCTCTCGAACCCGTAGGGTCCGCACGCTTAAGGTTTTGATGACAGTTATATTATGAGTTTATATGTTTTTATGTACCGAAGGAGTTCGGAGTCCCGGATGAGATCGGGGACATGACGAGGAGTCTCGAAATGGTCGAGACATAAAGATTGATATATTGGAAGCCTATATTTGGATATCGGAATGGTTCCGGGTGAAATCAGGATTTTCTTGAACACCGGGGTTACTGAACCCTCCCGGGGTTAATGGGCCTTAGTGGGCCATGAGGGAGAAGAGGAGGGCGGCCAGGGCAGGCCGCGCCCCCTCCCCTAGTCCGAATAGGACAAGGAAGGGCGCCCCCTTCCTCTTTCCTCCCCCTTTCCTTCTCCACCAAGGCTAGAGGGGAGTCCTACTCCCGGTGGGAGTAGGACTCCTCCAGCACCCCTAGGGGCGGCCGCACCTCCCCTCCCTCCTTTATATCACAGGCAGGGGCACCCTAGAACACGAAGTTGATCTTGATCGTTCCTTAAGCGTGTCGGTGCCCCTCCACCATATTCCACCTCGGTCATATCGTCGCGGAGTTTAGGCGAAGCCCTGCGCCGATAGAACATCATCATCGTCTACCACGCCGTCGTCTTGTGGAACTCATCCCGACACTTTGCTGGATCGGAGTCCGGGATCGCCATCGAGCTGAGCGTGTGCTGAACTTCGAGGTGCCGTGCGTTCGGTACTTGGATCGGTCGGATCGTGAAGACGTACGACTACATCAACCGCGTTGTCATAACGCTTCCGCTTACGGTCTACAAGGGTACGTGGACAATACTCTCCCCTCTCGTTGCTATGCATCACCATGATCTTGTGTGTGAGTAGGAATTTTTTTGAAATTACTATGTTCCCCAACACAAATATAGTCGTCCAATATATCGATCTTTATGTCTCGACCATTTCGAGACTCCTTGTCATGTCCGTGATCATATCCGGGACTCCGAAATACATTCGTTACATCAAAACACATAAGCTCATAATACCGATCGTCACCGAACGCTAAGCGTGCGGATCCTACGGGTTCGATAACTATGTAGACATGACCGAGACTCATCTCCGGTCAATAACCAATAGCAGAAACTGGATGCTCATATTGGTTCCTACATATTCTATGAAGATCTATATCGGTCAAACCGCATAACAACATACGTTGTTCCCTTTGTCATCGGTATTTTACTTGCCCGAGATTCGATCGTCGGTATCTCAATACCTAGTTCTATCCCGTTACTGGAAAGTCTCTTTACTCGTTCCGTAATGCATCATCCCGCAACTAACTCATTAGTTACATTGCTTGCAAGGCTTATAGTGACGTGCACTACCGAGAGGGCCCAGAGATACCTCTCCGACAATCGGAGTGACAAATCCTAATCTTGATCTATTCCAACTCAACAAGTACCATCGGAGACACCTATAGAGCACCTTTATAATCACCCAGTTATGTTGTGACGTTTGGTAGCACACAAAGTGTTCCTCCGGTATTCGGGAGTTGCATAATTTCATAGTCATAGGAACATGTATAAGTCATGAAGAAAGCAATAGCAATATACTAAAACGATCAAGTGCTAAGCTAACGGAATGGGTCAAGTCAATCACATCATTCTCTAATGATGTGATCCCGTTAATCAAATGACAACTCATGTCTATGGTTAGGAAAATTAACCATCTTTGATTCAACGAGCTAGTCAAGTAGAGGCATACTAGTGACACCATGTTTGTCTATGTATTCACACATGTACTAAGTTTTCGGTTAATACAATTCTAGAATGAATAATAAACATTTATCATGATATAAGGAAATATAAATAACAACTTTATTATTGCCTCTAGGGCATATTTCCTTCAGTCTCCCACTTGCACTAGAGTCAATAATCTACATTACACAGTAATGATTCTAACACCCATGGAGTCTTGGTGTTTATCATGTTTTGCTCGTGAGAGAGGCTTAGTCAACGGGTCTGCAACATTCAGATCCGCATGTATCTTGCAAATCTCTATGTCTCCCTCCTTAACTTGATCGCGGATGGAATTGAAGCATCTCTTGATGTGCTTGGTTCTCTTGTGAAATCTGGATTCCTTTGCCAAGGCAATTGCACCAGACTTGTCACAAAAGATTTTCATTGGACCCGATGCACTAGGTATGACACCTAGATCGGATATGAACTCCTTCATCCAGACTCTTTCATTTGCTTCTTCCGAAGCAGCTATGTACTCCGCTTCACACGTAGATCCCGCCACAATGCTTTGCTTAGAACTGCACCAACTGACAGCTCCACCGTTCAATATAAACACGTATCCGGTTTGTGACTTAGAGTCATCTGGATCAGTGTCAAAGCTTGCATCGACGTAACCTTTTATGATGAGCTCTTTGTCACCTCCATAAACGAGAAACATATCCTTAGTCCTCTTCAGGTATTTCAGGATGTTCTTCACCGCTGTCCAGTGATCCACTCCTGGATTACTTTGGTACCTCCCTGCTAAACTTATGGCAAGCACACATCAGGTCTGGTACACAGCATTGCATACATGATAGAACCTAAGGCTGAAGCATAGGGAATGACTTTCATTTTCTCTCTATCTTATGCAGTGGTCGGGCATTGAGTCTGACTCAACTTCATACCTTGTAACACAGGCAAGAACCCTTTCTTTGCTTGATCCATTTTGAACTTCTTCAAAACTTTATCAAGGTATGTGCTTTGTGAAAGTCCAATTAAGCGTTTTGATCTATCTCTATAGATCATGATGCCCAATATATAAGCAGCTTCACCGAGGTCTTTCATTGAAAAACTCTTATTCAAGTATCCTTTTATGCTATCCAGAAATTCTATATCATTTCCAATCAACAATATGTCATCCACATATAATACTAGAAATGCTACAGAGCTCCCACTCACTGTCTTGTAAATACAAAGCTTCTCCAAAAGTCTCATATAAAACCATATGCTTTGATCACACTATCAAAACGTTTATTCCAACTTCGAGATGCTTGCACCAGTTCATAGATGGATCGCTGGAGCTTGCACACTTTGTTAGCATCCTTTGGATCGATAAAACCTTCAGGTTGCATCACATACAACTATTCTTCCAGAAATCCATTCAGGAATGCAGTCTTTACGTCCATTTGCCAAATTTCATAATCATAAAATGCGGCAATTGCTAACATGATTCGGACGGACTTAAGCATCGCTATGGGTGAGAAGGTCTCATCGTAGTCAACTCCTTGAACTTGTCGAAAACCTTTCGCGACAAGTCGAGCTTTGTAGATAGTAACGTTACCGTCGGCGTCTGTCTTCTTCTTGAAGATCCATTTAGTCTCGATGGCTTGCCGATCATCGGGCAAGTCAACCAAAGTCCACACTTTGTTCTCATACATGGATCCCATCTTAGATTTCATGGCCTCAAGCCATTTTGCGGAATCTGGGCTCATCATCACTTCCTCATAGTTCATAGGTTCGTCATGGTCAAGTAACATGACCTCCAGAACAAGATTACCGTACCACTCTGGTGCGGATCTTACTCTGGTTGACCTACGAGGTTCAGTAGTAACTTGATCTGAAGTTACATGATCATCATCATTAGCTTCCTCAATAATTGGTGTAGGAATCACAAGAACAGATTTATGTGATGAACTACTTTCCAATAAGGGAGCAGGTACAGTTACCTCATCAAGTTCTACTTTCCTCCCACTCACTTCTTTCGAGAGAAATTCCTTCTCTAGAAAGGATCCATTCTTAGCAATGAATATATTGCCTTCGGATCTGTGATAGAAGGTGTACCCAATGATCTCCTTTGGGTATCCTATGAAGACACATTTCTCCGATTTGGGTTCGAGCTTATCAGGTTGAAGCTTTTTCACATAAGCATCGCAGCCCCAAACTTTAAGAAATGATAACTTTGGTTTCTTGCCAAACCACAGTTCATAAGGTGTCGTCTCAACGGATTTAGATGGTGCCCTATTTAACGTGAATGCAGCCGTCTCTAAAGCATAACCCCAAAACGATAGCGGTAAATCAGTAAGAGACATCATAGATCGCACCATATCAAGCAAAGTACAATTACGACGTTCGGACACACCATTACGTTGTGGTGTTCCGTGGCGTGAGTTCTTGAAAACTATTCCGCATTGTTTCAAATGAAGACCAAACTCGTAACTCAAATATTCTCCTCCACGATTAGGTCGTAGAAACTTTATTTTCTTGTTATGATGATTTTCCACTTCACTCTGAAATTCTTTGAACTTTTCAAATGTTTGAGACTTATGTTTCATTAAGTAGATATACCCATATCTGCTCAAATCATCTGTGAAGGTGAGAAAATAACGATACCCACCGCGAGCCTCAACATTCATCGGACCACATACATCAGTATGTATGATTTCCAACAAATCTATTGCTCGCTCCATTGTTCCGGAGGACGGTGTTTTAGTCATCTTGCCCATGAGGCATGCACTACAAAAAAATACACTTCCGTGATGATACGTGTTTGTCATAGTAGGTCGTGTTTTATGTCATGCATGTACATCCATGACAAATTTATGACAGAATCAAGATAGTCATACCTGTGCTGTCGTAGAAGTGTTCCATGACATTACCAAAATTATCATCACGGAAGTGTCCACTTCCATGATGATAAATCGCGCGTCACAGAAGTGCTTTCGTCAAGGGTGACCGACACGTGGCATCCACCGTAACGGAACGCCGTTAAGCTATCGGGTCGGATTTTGGATCCGATAACCCGTTAACTGCCACGACCAATGCCGATTTTCCACGTGTGGCCGACGGATCCACGCGTCGGCTCCGTGTTGGCACATTATTCACTCATCCAATTGTCGAGATGGGCCAATGATATGTTGACACGTGGACCGGCCCAACAGAGGCCCACAAATTTTAAATGGGCCGGCCCAACCGAAGGCCCATAAGATTTAGCGGACCATAATGGGCCGACCCAGCTAAAGGCCCACAAAATTTAGCGGACCACAATGGGCCGGCCCAGCTAAAGGCCCACAAGATTTTGCAGACCATAATGGGCCGGCCAACTAAAGGCCCACAAGATTTTATGACCACAATGGGCCGACCCAGCTAAAGGCCCACAAGATTCTGCAGACCATAATGGGCCGGCCCAGCTAAAGGCCCAACATTCTCTGTCAAATCGGCCCGTCAACGGCCTGTCCTAAACTTGCCATCAACGCGGCCCATGGTCACTTCTGGCATGTTAACAGTCCGCTAAGTAATTGGGACGAATCACGGCCCGGTGTATTTCCGGCCTGTTAAAGGTTCGGCTTCATTTGGGCCCATTTACAGGCCATCAAAACTTTCAGCCTGTTAGAGGCCCACTATAGATTTGGGCCACTTTCTTCCTGTTGTCATTTTCGGCATGTTAACGCCGGACGTAAACCATGGGCCATATGTGGCCCAACGTCATATCGGGCCCATTAACGGCCCATATAAAAATGACGATAATCTAGCCCGACCGATGTTCCGGCCTGTTAAAGGCCCGTGTATTAGGTCGGCGCATTTACGGCCCGTCCGAATTTCGGCTTGTCAAAGATCCGCGTCGTAAATGGGCCACCATTTCGCCCGCTAAGTCCAAAGGTTAGTTGGCACAATCAGGGCCCAATCTCACTTTCGGTCTATTAAAGGCCCATGTTTTTTATGGGCTCGAGATATTTACACCTGTAAATGGCCTATTTTTACTGAGGGCCCAAATTATGTTTAGGCCTGTTAAAGGCCCAGTATGGGCACAGGCCTACCAGAAAAATATGAAAGCTTATGCTGATTTAGTCCCAGATATTTTTAGTGGGCTACATGTCAATTTCGGTCCGTAATCGTTTTTAGCCCAATTGGAATGGGCCTGACGAATGTTGGCATGTTGGGCTCCTACGAAGCTTTCGGCAGAATACATTACTAAGATAAACCTACACTATACAAAAATAGCGTCGTAATTACTGCAGCCTGGGGCAGCATCATAAATGTTGTATCACAACAAAATAAATTCCAACCATACAACAAAAGGCCTGTTGGCATAAAGTTTACAGTCCTTCCAGATAAAAGCACCATCAGATTTATATAAGCACAGATCATTTGACCTGAGTGCTAATGTTTCAGGCTGTAGAATCGATGGAAGCAAAGACGATCTCCACCTTTTTCCGCCATTGCTCTTGAACAACGAAGCGAATGTCCGATAGTCCGGTTTCAAAACCATTCATATCTTGACGACATTTCTCAACCACTATTCTTGTTTCCGAAACAACATCCATTAGGGATTGGACTTGTGTCCGGAGCAGATATATCACCTGTCTAGCAGGAAGATTTTGTTCGATGGCGATTTGGGCGAGGTTACCTTGACAACCAACCCAGAATTACGCAGGAAGGTGCTTTTTGCCTTTGTTAGTGGAGAGATCTTGGCCTTTGCAGCAAGAGGTGACATTGTGCCTGTAGTAGCCTCGTCACCTTCAGGTGGTTGTGGCTATTCAATCATTTGTTCCATAGCTTCCTGAAAGTTTGAACTTGTAGATTAGTGTACCGGATAAGTTACTAATGAGATAAAAACAAACAAAGTAGGTTAAACGTTTATACATAACTTATTTTGGTGAACTACTGTAATACATTAGCATGTATTGTAGTGCCAACTACATAATAAAATCACTTTCGAAACATATGTCCATGTAGCATGCCTACTGTATTGTCTATTTCCTCACATTCTTTGACATCTAAGGATAAAGAGACATGGTTTAAAGTAGGATGAACATAGTATGACATCATTCATATCATGGGCAAACAGATATAAAACAAACAACCTATTTTATCATTGTGTGCGCATGTGAACATAACAACTAGATTACAGATCAATACCAAAAGAATATCCTTCATCTCTTTTAAACCATGTAAGGTGAAATGATACGTTAAGACAACTGTGTATAAAAGTGAACGGAGTAACTGACATTGGCTGCAAACCAAGTAGTTAAATGAACACATCACAATACCAATCAGTTCAAGGCAGGAGGAGTAAGGACTTATAACAGCGGCTTGAACTGGTGTGCTCATGCCCTTCATCCTGCTGGTGTGGCAATCCTTGAAGATTTGCACCTTGCATTGATTCGAGTTCTTTTTGGTCCGCATGGGCTTTCCTCTGTATTTGGAACAAGTCAATATAGATACGATAATATGCCACAAAAAAGAAGGAAGTAGCAGCTATTTACAAAAGTCTCGCAGTGTGTAATGTAGCTACGAGATCCTATTGTTTGTTGGAATTTCACTTTAGAACGGTTGGTTTTGTTCTTCAAACAGTTAGCCTAGAAGAAGATACACTTGTAAGGCACATAAATAAATACAAGTTCAATATGTGGTCTGATCAAATACATATAGCCTACCTGATACTTTGGATCAGACCAGTGTTTAACAAGGGCTGTCCAGTCTTCATCTGTCCAGCCTTGCCTTCAAAGTGAGATTTTCTAAGGTGGTACCGATACTGTCGCAGAGCAGACTGAAAAACACGAGTGCATGCTTGTTTAGTTGCATCATCTTTAGGATCCAACTTGAACCTCATCTGTTGAAAAAAGAATGTGAGTCTTATTAGGAGGAAGCTAGAAAGTATGGGATAGAGCAAGACAATATTACTAATTGCGATGAATAACATTACTTAGGGATAAATGGTCAAGGAAGGTGTTAAATTGGGTATTGTCTTTCTCATACCTGTACTGGATCCACGTTGGGAGGATACGTGCATGACACCTAACGGCAACGGTTGCCTCTGATACTAACTTGGCTGACTCTGTAGCATCACGTGGCCTTTTTAAACCCGCCTCAAAATGGATCTCCATTCTTCGTCCTTTAGATTTTGTTAATCTGTCAAGCATTATCCCTGATGTACTGTTTCGCTTGCGCCCGTGGTGCTAGTTCAACAACGAATATGGAAAGTGTTAGTGTACATCAAACCGTGAGAGTACATATAAAGGAGCATGCAACTGCAACTTGACTCGGTCAGGTACCGTCTTGGTGTTGATGCTCATGAGGTTCATCTGATCTTGCCAAGTCCTGTTGTGTCAGCAGTGCTTCGGAAGTAGTGTTAGGTGTGAAGGCAGCTTGGGAACTAGCCAGTTCCGGAGCAAACGAACGAGTAACTCGTTGAGATCTTTGATGCAGTTGAAGCGGATCTTGCGGTGGTGGAAGCAGTGATATTGTGTGTCGGCGTTCGGGAACGGGGTCCCTGCACTTGCTTGCTTACTGCGGCTGTGGCGTGGCTCAATGGAGGCCAGGACAGCCCATCTTCATCAACACAAGCTCAAGACCCTCGCGAGGGCTAAGCCTCATGAGGCGGGCGACAAGGAGCTTCCTCGAGCACAGCCTCGTCGGTGGCTCATGAGGAGGCGGAGAATTCAAGGTAGGGTACCTCGCGAGGTGCCCATGACGCAAGCCATGACGACCAAGGGCGCCCATCGGCGCCAGCCTGCTGGCGTCCTCCTTTCCTCTTTGGTGCAAAGGGAGCAAGCGCAGTAGAGCATCAAGCAAAGGCATCCGTTTGGTGCAACAAGACCAAGACCAGCCCCAACGGCTGGAAGGAGTCATCGTGGAGCCCAAGCAAAGGCGTCGTCACGAGCCTTTGGCAGGCGAGGACCAACTTTAGTCAGGATAAGTGTACCCGCTGTTCCCCTTCAAAATGGCCAAGTGTTGGCGCCCTTCCCGCTCAATATTTGGGAAGAGGCCCAGGGCCTTCGTCTATATAAGTAGAGCTAGCCACCATGGTAGGGAAGGACGATGAGGACGATCGGAAGGTGGGCATTTTGGAATCCAGAGAGAGAGATAGAGACCCGATCCTCAAGCTAGAGCGACGGAACACCACCTAGCAGTTCATCACACCACCAAGAACAGACCCTCGCGAGTCTGTTCTTCCCTGTACTGTTCTTCATCAGCCCAAGAGGCAATCCACCACACCACAAACTAGAGTAGGGTATTACACCACAACGGTGGCCCGAACTAGTATAGATCTCGCGTCTCTTGTGCTGTTCTTTCTAGTAGTTTAGGTCCTTGCGATTCGGCGAGGTACGAGACGGTGGAGGGTTGGATCTCCGTGCGCACCCCAGAGTTCGAACCTTAAGGGTCTGCCGGAACCCGAAATCCGACATTTGGTGCGCTAGGTAGGGGTGCGGCGGAATCTGCCTTTCGTCGCCTCGTTCTTTCCCGACCACCGCAACCATGTTTGACGCTCGCCGGGCCCGCGCCGAGCATCGAGCCGCCCTCGCCTCCCATGTCGCCCAGACGGCTCCCGTCGGCGGGCGTCCTCGTCGTTCCCGTCACTGCCGTCAACGCCGCCGCCGGCCCGGCGGGGAACGAGCAGCAAGCGTCGTCCCAGCACCCGTCCCTGAGGCGGGACGGCCGCACCGCCACACCTTCGCTCACCCCCGCTGGTTCTTCGTCACGCGCGCCACACGCGGCCATGGAGGCCCGAGCTGCACTCATCGCGGCGAACGAGCTCCTGCACTACCGCCCCGTCGACGACGTCTACGGAGAATGGCCCGACCGAGTCACCGAGCTCGTCCGCGCTGCAGGAGGCGACCCCGCGCCGTCCGTCTCGCTGCACCGCACCCCGCCCCGCGCGAGCGATGAAGCTCCCGGGGCGCCTCAGCCGCCTCCTCCTCAAGACGGCGCCCTGGCCCCAAGGCGCGCGGCCCCTGGGCGGAACCCGTTCCGCCAGGCGCCAGCGCAGCAAGAGCAGAGCTGCCAAGAAGTTCCTCGCCCGCAAGAAGCTGCCCGAGCGCTCCCCGCTCCAGCACGTCAAGACCCTGCGCTGCCCCCAGCCGCGGCGCAGGGAGGCCTGCAAGACCAAGCTCTCTGCCATCACGGCGGGCTGCCGCGCCTTCACCACCGAGCTGCGCAGCGTCGCGTGGCCCGCCAAGTTCAAGCCAGACCTGCCTCCATGCTATGAAGACACGGCTGACCCTACGGAGTTCCTCCAGCTCTACGAGCTGGGCATCGAGGCTGCCAACGGGGACGAAAAGGTCATGGCGAACTGGTTTCCCATGGCGCTCAAGGACGGGCCCGCACTTTGGCTCTGAACTGGCCCTGTGCACGATCTCTTCCTGGGCCGAGATGCGTACCCGCTTCATCGCCAACTTCCAAGGTACTCGCGACCGGCCACCCTCCATGAGCGACATGCGTCGAATCAAGCAGCAGCTAGGGGAAACCCTGCAAAAGTACATCCAGCGCTTCAACAACGCGCGCCTCAAGATCCCCAGGGTAACGAAGGAGGCCATCATTTCTGCCTTCTCCGACGGCGTGCGTGACGTCAAGATGAAGGAGGAGCTGGCGATGCATGAAGATCTGTGCACCTCCCTGGAGCTGTTCAACTTGGCGACCAAGTGCGCCAGGGCTGAGGAGGGGTGCCTCTCCCTCCTCGAGCTGCCTGCCGCGGATCCCGAAGAGTAGAAGTCCAAGGCCAAGGATGTGAAGCGCAAGGGGGCTGCCATGCTCGCGGCCGAACCAGACACCAAGCGAGGAAGAGATCAGCCCGAGTCCTCCAAGGGCAGCCGGTACTGCGTGTACCACGACCTTCACACCCACAACACCAATGAATGTCAAGAGCTCCGGGCCGTGCGTGAAGGAAGGGTCGGCAGACGCCCCGAGCGCAGCAACCGAGGCTACGGCCGAGGAGGAGGAAGGAATGCAGGACGCTGGGACGACCGCGGCCCGCGCCAAGGGTGGCGCGACCAACCTCGCGAGGACCGCTGGCAAGACCCACCTCGCGAGGGGGGCTGGAGGGATCAGCCTCGTGAGGATCGCCCGCAAGGGAACGCAGGCCTCCCTCCGCTGCCGCCGCCACCAAGGAGAATCGAAGACCGTCATCAGGACGAGGGGGCTGGGGGCTTCCAGGAAGCGCGTGCGATCGCCTGCATCCTAGGCGGAGCTCAAGCCCCAGCCTCTCACCGCATCTTCAAGCAGTTCTCCCGCGAAGTGAATGCAGTCCTCCCCAAGCTCGAGTCCACACGCCCTCTCAGGTGGTCGGCGTGCGCCATCACGTTCAAATTTCGGTGGATCAGCTCAAGTGCGTAGCCAGTAGGAGTTCTCCCAATGCTTTGCTCCCCAATCATCGACACGTGCTAGTCACCAAGACCCTCATCGACGGCGGAGCAGGGCTCAACGTCCTGTCCGTGGAAACATTCAACAATCTTCAAGTGCCTCACAGTCAGCTTCAGCCAACCAAGCCTTTCTCCGGAGTCACTGACGGCTCCACGGTCCCGATCGGGCAGGCCCGCCTTCCTGTCACCTTTGGGGCTCGCGACAACTACCGCACCGAGCTCATCGACTTCGACGTCGCCCACATTCGCCTGCCGTACAACGCCATCCTCGGGTACCCAACGCTGGCCAAATTCATGGCCGTAACCCACAATGGCTACAACGTCCTCAAGATGCCAGGAAGCGGCGGAGTCATCACGGTGCCCTGTGAAGAGAGAGACGCAGTGTGCTCCCTGGAGCGAGCTTTTCAGGCCGCATCGCTGGAAGACCCAGACCGCAGCAGCAGGAGGCCTCCCGAGGCCGCACCCAAGAAGAAGAAGACATCGACCGGCCCGGGTCCTCGGGAGACAGGCCCCTCAGGGCCCGCATCGGGCCAGGGGGAGCCTCATTCCATTGCATAGGAAAGCGCGCCCAGCGCCCTCCTCAGGCAGGGCTCGGGGGCTCTCCCCTGGAGGGCCGCCGACCTCGGCAAGGTCTCGAGGGAGGCGCTTGGGCACCACGTGGAGGCGTGTTTCGAAGCACGTTTCCCGCAATCAGGAGCAAGACCATGAGGACAGAACCCTCAAAAGTTCATCAGCAAGGCCATTCAGGAGTTACAGGAGTCAAGGGTCATGAGGGGCAGCCGCCGCCACCGTTGGCCCCCCATCCAGCGAGGATGGTGGGCTGCAGCGTCTGCATCGATATACCGGGCTCAACCGAGCCGCATCTCAAGAGCGCCTCGGCCCTCGCGAGTGGGACGCTATGCGGTCCGCCCCACAGCTACGTACGCATGCCTTATGGCCTGCCAAACGCGGCTGCTGCGTACCAGCGTCTCATGAGGACCATCCTGGAGGCTCAAGAGGTCAGGCACGCCGCAGCCCTTGCGGAGATGGAGATGGCCCCTAAGGAGCCGCCAACGCCTCCGGAGCCTCCCGAGGCCCCTGGGCCTGGGGGCTCGTGAGGATCGGCTCCCGCAGCCCATCGAGTCTGCTACATCAACAACCCTTCATCCCCAACATCACCAGGTGACATCTTTAAGTTTTATTTCCGGCTGGGAGCGCCTTCAGGGCCGCATTATTCCCGAAGCGTGGAGTCCGTCCTGCGGCATGTATCCCTTTTACTTCATGTCTTTAGCTTATCCTGTTGGGGCGCCTGGCTGCATCACCCCAAGCCGCTCGGGCCAGTCCCGTGGCATGTCTCCTTCTTATGCGTTCTCCTTAGGATTATGCCCTCGCTCCACCTTGTTTGTTATTTGGTGCCTTTTCACGGGTGGCGGAATCTTGCACGTTAAAGGGGGTGCACGAGCATCGCGACTCAGGGCTCCTACCGCTCTCCGGCCCTCACCCTCTGGTCTTGTCCATGGCATCGCGACCTAGCTTGCCAGCCGACGGGCCGAGACCAGCCGAGAGCCGGGACCCGAGGACGAGAGTTTCGTCATCTAACCCAGCTTATGCGTTAAAGGGGTGCCTGAGCATCGCGACTGGGGCTCCTACCGCCCTCCGGCCCTCACCCTCTGGTCTTGTCCATGGCATCGCGACCTGGCTTGCCGGACGGCCGAGACCAGCCCGAGAGCCGAGACCGAGGACATAGAGTTGCTGCGTCGACCCGACTTTATGCGTTAAAGGGGGTGCCTAAGCATCGCGACTCAGGGCTCCTACCGGCTCTCCGCCCTCACCCTCTGGTCTTGTCCATGGCATCGCGACACAGCTTGCCGGCCGACGGCCGAGACCCGCCCGAGAGCCGGGACCCGAGGGACGAGTTGCGTCATCTAATCCAGCTTAGCAGCGTTAAAGGGGGTGCACGAGCATCGCGACTCAGGGATCCTACCGGCTCTCCGGCCCTCACCCTCTGGTCTTGTCCATGGCATCGCGACCTGGCTTGCCAGCGACGGCTGAGACCAGCCCGAGAGCCGGGACCCGAAGACGTAGAGCACCGACATCTGGCCAAATTTTGAAGGAACACACCCGAAGATAAGGCCCAGAGCCAGGCGCAACCCGCCTTGAGGTAGGGCCTCGTGAGTCCCGCGCTGGCTCACGGGTGCCCAGATACACCTCGTCCAGCCCTACCGTGCAGCCACGTGTCAGGGTGGGGGTCAGAGCACGCCGGGGCTCCTCCCGAGGGGAGCCTCCCACGCTCCAGTGGAAGCACCATGCTCCGCTACCGGCTGACGACACTGCCGAGGAGCGGCTATGCCCGTACGCATGCGGAAGCGCTATGCTCCGCGCTGGTGATAAACAACTGAGGGTGGCCTCCGGGTCGCATCAACCTCAGGGAGCCCAGAGCTCAGTGTCCGGCCTCGTCGCAACGCCTCCCCTCGGGAGCGCCGCACGAGGGGGCTGGGCACGGGGGCTGCGCCTGGGTCACGCCCAGACGCACGCCACCCAGCCAGGCCCCTCGGGCCTGGTTCGTCGCACGTCACTCCCCGAGCGGAGCCAAGGTACGCATGCCGTTTGAGCGCCAAGGGGACTCTGAGCATCGCGACTCAGAGCCTAACTCGTCACGTAGCCCTCACCCCTTAGTTCCGAAAGGCTAACGGCGGTTGAGGTGGCGCGGGCCGGGCTCTGCAGATGTAGAACGGAGGATCCGCCCGCGTCTCACCTCCCTACTTGCTGTTCGTGTGCCAAGGGGGACTCCTGAGCATCGCGACTCAGGAGCCTAACTTGTCACGTAGCCCCTCACTCCTTGGTCCCGTCCTGGTTTCCGGTCGGGGCTAACGGCGGCTGAGGTATCTTGCAAGGGGCGGGCTCTGGCGTAGAACATAAGCAAGTAGGAAGCACAAATTTCAAGGAATTCAAAAGCAAATATTACAGTCCACACTGTTATCGCAATACCAAATGCAAGTTTAAACGCCTCCTCGAGGCATGATACATGTGCAGGAATTAAAAGCAAGACATGAGCCACAACGGAGTCACTTGTCGGCGGTGGAGCAGCGCGGAGTGGGCTCGCCTCGTGAAGCAGCAGGGCCGGCAGCGCCTCGCTTCGGCTTGGTGCTGAAGGCCCGGAACTTCCCCAACAGAGCCTCCATGCGACCCTTCATAGCCTCAGCAGCAGCGGTACATGCTTGCCGCTTGCCGGCTCCAAAGAAGCTGTCCATGTCGACGCCGGGATCGCGAAGATAGATGTGGGTGAGGATCCGCGTCGATTACGCAGAAGACAAGACACGCGCCTCGGCCTCGGCCGTGGGTCCAAGACCAAGGGAGACATCCTCAAGAGCACGAATCGTGAAGGGAAGCAGCTTGGCGGGGCCGTCTCTGCGCCCGGCCGGTGGGCTCTCCAGGCCGCTATCATAAAGCTCCCTCAGCAAGGCGCGGGCCTTCACCTCCATATCCATGAAGGCCACGCGGTCTTCGGTAAGAACCCGCGCCTTGGCGTCCAGCTCGACCTTCCTCGCCTCCAGTTCCTGCTCCAGCGGCGCCACGTCAACGGTGGAGGCAGCACCGAGCAAGGCCACCTCGGGAGTCGCCCGAGTCAAGGGGGCTGAGCTTGCCCGGTGAGCTCGGCCGAACCTCGCGAGGACGCTGGCGAGAGAGGCACAGGCGTCGGGATCATCTTCCTTCTCGGGCAGCGGCACCGTCACGGATGGAGCCTCGGGAGCCCCTTGACTTCTTCGCCCACAGGCGCCCGGCACTGGCCAAGAACATGGACATCGAATCTCGCCAACAGAGCAATAATCAAGACGGAAAGCGAGCACTTACAGGTGCGTCATTTGGTGGACTCGAGCAGCCTCCGGCCATACTTGAAGCCCGAGAGCCGGCTGCAGGGATCAGCTTCAAGGGGATCAAGAGCCGGAGGCGCATCTGCGGTTCGCCCCGGGGCCGGGGCGGACCCGCGGGGGACCAGCCCAGTCCAGTCCTTCTTCGAGATCGGGGGCAGGCTTCTGCCTCCCCGCTCACCCTCATCCTCGTCGTCGTCGCTCTCGGGGAGGCGGAGAACGCAGGGCAGGCCGCAGGGGGAGCCTCGACTACTGCCCCAATCAACTCCCTCTCTCGGCTCTTTTCCTCCTCCTCTTCACGGAGTCGGAAGAGGACACGTCCACCAGGTCCTCCGGAGCCTCCACGGGCACGGGCCCGTCCCCCATTGAAGACGGGCATGGGCCCCACTACCTGCTCCCAATCCTCACGAAGGAACAAGGGCTGGGCGCCTCGCCTCGCCACATCGCCCCCAACCAAGGACCTGGAGGACTGTCGCCCAGTCCTCGCCGCCAGGCCACGGGCTCGGGTGAGGCCTCCACATCGGAAGCGAAATGCAGGCGAGCGGAGCCAGTTGGTGCTCCAGAACTCCCTCGGCGACAAGACTGGTCACTTTCCAAGGCCACGTCGGGCCGGCTTC
The DNA here is from genome assembly GCA_021605145.1 of Aegilops bicornis. NCBI lineage: Eukaryota > Viridiplantae > Streptophyta > Magnoliopsida > Poales > Poaceae > Aegilops > Aegilops bicornis. The sequence goes on along the minus strand of CM038674.1, from coordinate 568,985,157 downwards.
AGATCTGCATCCATCTTCTCCAAAGACTACCACAGCTGGGATCCCGCTTCGGGACCAACCGTCGTGAGCTCGGGCTCCGTGGGGTGGATCAGCCCGTGGGTGGATACGCCCGGCATCCACCAAGACCCACTTGCTCCTGAAGCCCTCAATCCGCTTCCTGTGGTTTGAAATGGCGATGGCTCCGCCAGATGTCAACGAAGCTCACAAGACGCGGAGGCGGAACCACGGGAGGCGCGGAGGAAGAAGTAATGGCGCAGCAAGGCCACCGAGGGTTTCACCCCAACATGGGCCTCACAATAGTAGGCGAAGATTGCCAGGAGAAGGACGGAGTTGGGATGGAGGTGCAGAGCTTGGATGTTGTAGTGACGGAGGACGGAGAAGAAGAACTCAGAGAAGGGAGGCGCCAGACCAGCAATGATGGCGCTCACGAAGAACGGGTAGAAGGTACTCCCCCGACCCTCAGGGGCGGAGGAGCCGGCCTTGAGCATCGCCGTTCCATTGACGCCCTGCGCCTCCGCCAACCGGGCGATTGTGGCAAGGCTCGCCACGACACATTTGGCGGGTCCAAGGCAGGAGAGTACCAGCTCCGCCGAGGTTTGGCGAGAGCCATGATCGCTAGGGCACGCAGCGGCGGATCTCAAGATCTTGGAAGCGTAGAGGAGAGGCGGAGAAAAGGGATCTGAGCAGCAATCGCGAAAAGTAAAGGAGGCAAGGAAGATGCCGCTCATTATCAACCCACGCGTTGCCGAGGCGCGACGCTGCCCAATCAACCGCCACGCTGCCGCCCAAGGCCGCAGTCTGTTAGGGCCCACGACGCCGCAGACTTACCCTTTCGCCTCCGCTCGGCCAAGTTCGGGCGCGCCAGGCCCGGGGCTCTCACTGGCGCTCGGGAACGGCGGTCCCAGACTTGCTCGCCCGCGGCTGCGGCGTGGCTCAAAGGAGGCCTGTGACAGCCCATCTTCATCAACAGAAGCTCAAGACCCTCGCGAGGGGCCAGATTGCTGAGGCGGACGACAAGGAGCTTCTCGTGCACGGCCTCGTCAGGTTGGCTCGTGAGGAGGCAGAGAGTTCAAGGCAGGGTACCTCGCGAGGTGTCCATGACGCAAGCCATGACGACCAAGGGCGCCAGTCAGGCGCCAGCCCATACAGCGTCCTCCTTTCCTCTTTGGTGCAAAGGGAGCAAGCGCAGCGAGAGCATCAAGCAAAGGCATCCGCTTTGGTGCAACAAGACCAAGACCAGCCCCAACGGCTGGAAGGAGTCATCGTGGAGCCCAAGAAGGCGTCATCACGAGAGCCTTTGGCGGCGAGGACCAACTTTAGTCAGATAAGTGTACCCGCTGTTCCCCTTCAAAATGGCCAATTGTTGGCGCCCTTCCCGCTCAATATTTGGGAAGAGGCCCAGGGCCTTCGTCTATATAAGTAGAGCTAGCCACCATGGTAGGGAAGGACGATGAGGACGATCGGAAGGTGGGCATTTTGGAATCCAGAGAGAGAGATAGAGACCCGACCCTCAAGCTAGAGCGACGGAACACCACCTAGCAGTTCATCACACCACCAAGAATGCACCCTCGCGATGCTGTTCTTCCCTGTACTGTTCTTCATCAGCCCAAGAGGCAATCCACCACACCACAAACTAGAGTAGGGTATTACACCACAACGGTGGCCCGAACTAGTATAGATCTCGCGTCTCTTGTGCTGTTCTTTCTAGTAGTTTAGGTCCTTGCGATTCGGTGAGGTACGAGACGGTGGAGGGTTGGATCTCCGCGCGCACCCCAGAGTTCGAACCTTAAGGGTCTGCCGGAACCCGAAATCCGACATTGTGTTTGTAGATTTAGCCGCTGGACTTGGACCTTCTACTGCACTATAAGTACCAGCAGAATCTCGACGGCAGAACCTTTTCCGTTTCACCCGATGAGTAACAACACTCCCTACTATATTATTTTCCTTGCTCTTTTTTGACTTTGCCATGTCAAGCTGTACCCACAACACAAAAGAATAAAATCACTCTTCAGAACTCATTGATGCATGATATAGACAAGCTATACTTTGATGTAAGACAACCGTATGAGGATGGAATATGTAAGAAAAACATGACGGCATGACATATTCACATCTACAGTGTGCAAACTAAGCAGAAGGATTTTCAAGAAAATAGAAGTAATGCAAGCTAGACACCATATGAAAGATGCAACCAATATTACTCTGCCAAGTTAAAAGTGTCTTGTCATAAGTGGCAATTCGAAAAACTAGAAGCAGTACAACATAGAAATCAATGCAAGATGCAACTAATATCAAACTGCCATGTTAAAAGCGTTCAATCATGAGTGACTGATGCGGGATACACAACAACAGTACTTTGATGTAAGAACATGGTATGATAGATAGATGCAGTGTATTCTAGACACAGAAAGCCATGTCATATGCACATGTATAACGTATAAACTCAGCAGTGCAATTTAATCAAAATAGAAGAAATACAGGCTAGAAAACATATGCAAGATGAAACCAATTATCACATCACAACTTAGAGCAAGCACATGCGATGGTGGAGTACGGGAGATGAACTCATCATGTAGACTTGGGACTTCAACTTCATTAGCAGTAGCAGGGGCAAATCTAGAGAGTCTCTATTTGCGTCGGTGCGGAGGACCACCAACATCCCCTAACTTACTCTTTTCCTTCCTATTTTCTGATATTGCCTTATGAAGTCAATGTTGGGGAACGTAGTAATTTCAAAAAATTTCCTACGATCACGCAAGACCATGGTGATGGCATAGCAACGAGAGGGAAGAGTGTCCGTCCACGCACTCGTGAGACCGAAAGCGGAAGCGTTATAACAACGCTGTTGATGTAGTAAATGCGTCTTCACGATCCGACCGATCCAAGCACCGAACGTGACGGCACCTCCGCTGCTACGCACATCGTTCAGCTCGATGGCGATCCCGGACCGATCCAGCAAATTGTCGAGGATGAGTTCCACAAGACGACGCGTGGCAGGACGATGTTGATGCTCCACCGACGCAGGGCTTCGCCTAAGCTCGCTGACGATATGACTTCTCCGCGCAGGGCTTCGCCTAAGCTCCGCGACGATATGACCGAAGTGGAATATGGTGGAAGGGGCACCGCACGGCTAAGGAAAGATCCGTAGATCAACTTGTGTGTCTTGGGGTGCCCCTCGCCTCAGATATAAAGGAGGCAAGGGGAGGTGGCCGGCCCTAGGGGAGGCGCAAGGAGGAGTCCTACTCCCACCGGGAGTAGGACTCCCCCTCTCCTAGTTGGACTAGGATTGGAGGAGGGGAAGAGGGAAGGGCGCCACCACCCCTTCCTTGTACTATTCGGACTAGAGGGGGAGGGGGCGCAGCCCACCTTGGCTGGCCCTTCCTCTTCTCTCCTATGGCCCATTAGGCCCATGGACCTCCCGGGGTTCCGGTAACCCCCGGTACTCCAGTAAAATCCTGATTTCACCCGGAACACTTCCGGTATCCAAATATAGGCTTCCAATATATCAATCTTTATGTCTCGACCATTTCGAGACTCCTCGTCATGTTCATTATCACATCCGGGACTCGAACAATCTTCGGTGCATCAATACTTATAAACTCATAATGAACTGTCATCGAAACGTTAAGCTTGCGGACCCTACGGGTTCGAGAACTATGTAGACATGACCTAGAACCATTCTCGGTCAATAACCAATAGCGGAACCTGGATGCCCATATTGGTTCCTACATATTCTACGAAGATCTTTATCGGTCAAACCGCATAACGACATACGTTGTTCCCTTTGTCATCGGTATGTTACTTACGAGATTCGAGCGTCGGTATCCAATACCTAGTTCAATCTCGTTACCGATAAGTCTATTTACTCGTTCAGTAATACATCATCTCACAACTAACTCATTAGTTGTAATGCTTGCAAGGCTTAAGTGATGTGTATTACCGAGAAGGCCTAGAGATACCTCTCCGACAATCGGAGTGACAAAACCTAATCTCGAAATACGCCAACCCAACAAGTACCTTTGGAGACACCTGTAGTACTCCTTTATAATCACCCGATTACGTTGTGACGTTTGGTAGCACCCAAAGTGTTCCTCCGGTAAACGGAGTTGCATAATCTCATAGTTACAGGAACATGTATGGGTCATGAAGAAAGCATTAACATACTAAACGATCAAGTGTTAAGCTAACGGAATGGGTCATGTCAATCAGATCATTCAACTAATGATGTGACCTTGTTAATCAAATAACAACTCCTTGTTCATGGTTAGGAAACATAACCATCTTTGATTAACAAGCTAGTCAAGTAGAAGCATACTAGTGACATACTGTTTGTCTATATATTCACACATGTATTATGTTTCCGGTTAATACAATTCTAGCATGAATAATAAACCTTTATCATGATATAAGGAAATAAATAATAACTTTATTATTGCCTCTAGGGCATATTTCCTTCAGTCTCCCACTTGCACTAGAGTCAATAATCTAGATTACAAAGTAATGATCCTAACACCCATGGAGTCTTGGTGCTGATCATGTTTTGCTCGTGGAAGAGGCTTAGTCAACGGGTCCGCAACATTCAGATCCGTATGTATTTTGCAAATCTCTATGTCTCCCACTTGGACTTGGTCCCGAATGGAATTGAAGCGTCTCTTGATATGCTTGGTCCTCTTGTGAAATCTGGATTCCTTTGCCAAGGCAATTGCACCAAGATTGTCACGAAGATCTTCATTGGTCCCGATGCACTAGGTATGACACCTAGATCGGAAATGAACTCTTTCATCCAGACTCCTTCATTCACGCTTCAAGCAGCTATGTACTCCGCTTCACATGTAGATCCCGCCACGACGCTTTGTTTAGAACTGCACCAACCGACAGCTCCACCGTTTAATAAAAACACGTATCCGGTTTGCGATTTAGAATCGTCCGGATCGGTGTCAAAGCTTGCATCGACGTAACCATTTACGACTAGCTCTTTGTCACCTCCATATATGAGAAACATATCCTTAGTCCTTTTCGTATTTCAGGATGTTCTTGACCGCTGTCCAAAGGATCCATTCCTGGATTACTTTGGTACCTTCCTGCCAAGCTTACGCCTAAGCATACGTCGTGTCTGGTACACTGACATTGCATACATGATAGAGCCTATGGCTGAAGCATAGGGAACATCTTTCATTTTCTCTCTATCTTCTGCTGTGGTCGGGCATTGAGTCCGACTCAATCTTACACCTTGCAACACAGGTAAAAACCTTTCTTTGCACGATCCATTTTGAACTTTTTCAAAACTTTATCAAGGTATGTGCTTTGTGAAAGTCCAATTAAGCGTCTTGATCTATCTCTATAGATCTTGATGCCCAATATGTAAGCAGCTTCACCGAGGTCTTTCATTGAAAAACTTTTATTCAAGTATCCTTTTATGCTATCCAGAAATTCTATATCATTTCCAATCAATAATATGTCGTCCACATATAATATCGTAAATGCTACGAGCTCCCACTCACTTTCTTGTAAATACAAAGGCTTCTCCAAAAGTCTGTACAAACCCATATGCTTTGATCACACTATCAAAGCGTTTATTCCAACTCCGAGAGGCTTGCACTGCACCATAAATTGATCGCTGGAGCTTGCACACTTTGTTAGCACCTTTTGGATCGACAAAACCTTCTGGTTGCATCATATACAACTCTTCTTCTAGAAATCCATTCAAGAATGCAGTTTTACATCCATTTGCCAAATTTCATAATCATAAAATGTGGCAATTGCTAACATGATTCGGACAGACTTAAGCATCGCTACGGGTGAGAAAGTCTCATCGTAGTCAACCCCTTGAACTTGTCGAAAACCTTTCGCAACAAGTCGAGCTTTGTAGACAGTTATATTACCATCGTCGGTCTTCTTCTTAAAGATCCATTTATTTTCAATGGCTTGCCGATCATCGGGCAAGTCAACCAAAGTCCATACTTTGTTCTCATACATGGATCCCATCTCAGATTTCATGGCTTCCAGCCATTTTATGAATCTGGGCTCACCATCGCTTCTTCATAGTTTGTAGGTTCGCCATGGTCAAGTAACATGACTTCCGAATAGGATTACCGTACCACTCACAGTGCGTATTTTACTCTGGTTGACCTACGAGGTTCAAGAGTAACTTGATCTGAAATTTCATGATCATCATCATTAGTTTCTTCACTAATTGGTGTAGTTGTCACAGGAACCATTTCTTGTGATGAACTACTTTCCAATAAGGGAGCAGATACAGATTATCTCATCAAGTTCTACTTTCCTCCCACTCACTTCTTTCGAGAGAAACTCCTTCTCTAGAAAGGATCCGAATTTAGCAACGAAAATCTTGCCTTCAGATCTGTGATAGAAGGTGTACCCAACAGTCTCCTTTGGGTATCCTATGAAGACACATTTTTCCGATTTGGGTTCGAGCTTATCTGGTTGAAGTTTCTTTACATAAGCATCGCAGCCCCAAACTTTAAGAAAGCGACAACTTTGGTTTCTTGCCAAACCACAGTTCATAAGGCGTCGTCTCAACGGATTTTGACGGTGTCCTATTTAACGTGAATGCGGCCGTCTCTAAAGCATAACCCCAAAACGATAGCGGTAAATCGGAAATAGACATCATAGATCGCACCATATCTAGTAAAGTACGATTACGACGTTCGGACACACCATTTCTCGGTGGTGTTCCGGGTGGCGTGAGTTGCGAAACTATTCCACATTGTTTCAAATGTAAACCAAACTCGTAACTCAAATATTCTCCTCCACGATCAGATCGTAGAAATTTTATTTTCTTGTTACGATGATTTTCCACTTCACTCTGAAATTCTTTGAACTTTTCAAATGTCTCAGATTTGTGTTTCATTAAGTAGATATACCCATATCTGCTCAAATCATCTGTGAAGGTGAGAAAATAACGATACCCGCCAAGTGCCTCAACATTCATTGGACCACAAACATCGGTATGTATGATTTCCAACAAATCGGTTGCTCGCTCCATAGTTCCGGAGAACGGCGTTTTGGTCATCTTGCCCATGAGGCACAGTTCGCAAGTACCAAGTGATTCATAATCAAGTGATTCCGTAAGCCCATCAAGATGGAGTTTCTTCATGCGTTTTACACCGATATGACCTAAACGGCAGTGCCACAAATAAGTTGCACTATCATTATCAACTCTGCATCTTTTGGCTTCAACATTATGAATATGTGTATCACTACCGCCGAGATTCAACAAGAATAGACCATTCTTCAAGGGTGCATGACCATAAAAGATATTACTCATATAAATAGAACAACCATTATTCTCTCGATTTAAATGAATAACTGTCTCGCATTAAACAAGATCCAGATATAATGTTCATGCTCAACGCTGGCACCAAATAACAATTATTTAGGTCTAAAACTAATCCCGAAGGTAGATGTAGAGGTAGCGTCGATTGCGATCACATCTACTTTGGAACCATTTCCAACGCGCATCGTCACCTCGTCCTTAGCCAATCTTCGCTAATCCGTAGTTCCTGCTTTGAGTTGCAAATATTAGCAATGTAACCAAGATCAAATACCAGTACTATCATGCGAGTATTAGTAAGGTACACATCAATAACATGTATATCACATATACCTTTGTTCACCTTGCCATCCTTTTTATCCGCCAAATACTTGGGGCAGTTCCGCTTCCGATTAAGGTGCCTTGCGGTAAAAACACTCGATTTCAGGCTTAGGTCCAGACTTGGGTTTCTTCTCTTGATCAAGAACTTTCTTGCTGTTCTTTTGAAGTTTCCTTCTTCTTCCCTTTGCCCTTTTCTTGAAACTAGTGGTCTTGTTGATCATCAACACTTGATGCTCTTTCTTGATTTCTACCTCCGCAGCTTTTAGCATCGCCAAGAGCTCAGGAATTGTCTTAGTCATCCCTTGCATATTATAGTTCATCACGAAGCTCTTGTAGCTCGGTGGCGATGATTGGAGAATTTCATCAATGACACTATCATCCGGAAGATTAACTCCCAGCTGAATTAAGTGATTGTTATACCCGGACATTTTGAGTATGTGCTCACCGACGTAACTATTCTCCTCCATCTTGCAGCTATAGAACTTATTGGAGACTTCATATCTCTCAATCCGGCATTTGCTTGAAATATTAACTTCAACTCCTGGAACATCTCATATGCTCCATGACGTTCAAAACGTCGTTGAAGACCCGGTTCTAAGCCGTAAAGCATGGCACACTGAACTATAGAGTAGTCATCAGCTACGCTTTGCCAGACGTTCACAACTTCGCTCGGATTCTGCAGCAGTTCGCTACCCAAATGTGCTTCCAGGACGTAATTTTTCTGCGTGCAGCAATGAGGATAATCCTCAAGTTACGGACCCAGTCCGTGTAATTGCTACCATCATCTTTCAACTTTGCTTTCTCAAGGAACGCATTAAAATTCAACGGAACAACAAGACGAGCCATCTATCTACAAAGTAAACATAGACAAGCAAAATACTATCGTGTACTAAGTTCATGATAAATTTAAGTTCAATTAATCATATTAAAAACTCCCACTTAGGCAGACATCTCTCTAGTCATCTAAGTGATCACGTGATCCATATCAACTAAACCATGTCCGATCATCACGTGAGATGGAGTAGTTTCAATGGTGAACATCACTATGTTGATCATATCTACTATATGATTCACGCCGACCTTCGGTCTCCGTGTTCCGAGGCCATATCTGTTATATGCTAGGCTCGTCAAGTTTAACCTGAGTATTCCGCGTCTGCAACTGTTTTGCACCCGTTGTATTTGAACGTAGAGCCTATCACACCCGATCATCACGTGGTGTCTCAGCACAAAGAACTTTCGCAACGGTGCATACTCGTGGAGAACACTTCTTGATAATTTTAGTGAGAGATCATCTTATAATGCTACCGTCAATCAAAGCAAGATAAGATGCATAAAGGATAAACATCACATGCAATCAATATAAGTGATATGATATGGTCATCATCATCTTGTGCTTGTGATCTCCATCGCCAAGCACCGTCATGATCACCATCGCCACCGGGCGCCGACACCTTGATCTCCATCGTAGCATCGTTGTCGTCTCGCCAACTATTGCTTCTACGACTATCGCTACTCCTTAGTGATAAAGTAAAGCAATTACATGGCGTTGCATTTCATACAATAAAGCGACAACCATATGGCTCTCGCCAGTTGCCGATAACTCGGTTACAAAACATGATCATCTCATACAATAAAATATAGCATCACGCCTTGACCACATCACATCACAACATGCCCTGCAAAAACAAGTTAGACGTCCTCTACTTTGTTGTTGCAAGTTTTACGTGGCTGCTACGGGCTGAGCAAGAACCGTTCTTACCTACGCATCAAAACCACAACGATAGTTTGTCAAATAGACTCTGTTTTAACCTTCTCAAGGACCGGGCGTAGCCATACTCGGTTCAACTAAAGTGAGAGAGACAGACACCCGCCGGTCACCTTTAAGCAACGAGTGCTCGGAGCGGTGAAACCAGTCTCGCGTAAGCGTACGCGTAATGTCGGTCCGGGCTGCTTCATCTCACAATACCGCTGAACCAAAGTATGACATGCTGGTAGGCAGTATGACTTGTATCGCCCACAACTCACTTGTGTTCTACTCGTGCATATGACATCAACGCATAAAACCAGGCTCGGATGCCATCGCTTGGGGAACGTAGTAATTTCAAAAATTTCCTACGATCACGCAAGACCATGGTGATGGCATAGCAACGAGAGGGAAGAGTGTCCGCCCACGCACTCGTGAGACCGAAAGCGGAAGCGCGTTATAACCACGCCGCTGATGTAGTCGTACGTCCTCACGAACCGACCGATCCAAGCACCGACCGTCCGCCACCTCCGAGTTCTCCACACGTTCAGCTCGATGACGATCCCCGGACTCCGATCCAGCAAAGTGTCGGGGATGAGTTCCGTCAAGACGACGGGCGTGGTGACGATGTTGATGCTCCACCGACGCAGGGCTTCGCCTAAGCTCCGCGACGATATGACTTCTCCGGCAGGGCTTCGCCTAAGCTCCGACGATATGACCGAAGTGGAATATGGTGGAAGGGGCACCGCACACGGCTAAGGAAAGATCCGTAGATCAACTTGTGTGTTGGGGTGCCCCCGCCTCAGATATAAAGGAGGCAAGGGAGGTGGCGGCCCTAGGGGAGGCGCATTAAGGAGGAGTCCTACTCCCACCGGAGTAGGACTCCCTCTCCTAGTTGGACTAGGATTGGAGGAGGGAAGAGGGAAGGGCGCCGCCCCCCTTCCTTGTCCTATTCGGACTAGAGGGGAGGGGGCGCAGCCCACCTTGGCTGGCCCTTCCTCTTCTCTCCTATGGCCCATTAGGCCCATGGACCTCCCGGGGGTTCCGGTAACCTCCGGTACTCGGTAAAATCCTGATTTCACCCGAACACTTCCGATGTCCAAATGTAGGCTTCCAATATATCAATCTTTATGTCTCGACCATTTCGAGACTCCTCGTCATGTCCGTGATCACATCCGGACTCGAACAACCTTCGGTGCATCAATACTTATAAACTCATAATGAATCGCCATCGAAACGTTAAGCGTGCGGACCCTACGGGTTCGAGAACTATGTAGACATAACCTAGAACCATTCTCGGTCAATAACCAATAGCGGAACCTGGATGCCCATATTGGTTCCTACATATTCTACGAAGATCTTTATCGGTCAAACCGCATAACGACATACGTTGTTCCCTTTGTCATCGGTATGTTACTTACCCGAGATTCGATCGTCGGTATCCAATACCTAGTTCAATCTAGCTATCGGTAAGTCTCTTTACTCGTTCCGTAATACATCATCTCACAACTAACTCATTAGTTGTAATGCTTGCAAGGCTTAAGTGATGTGTATTACCGAGAAGGCCTAGAGATACCTCTCCGAGCAATCGGAGTGACAAAACCTAATCTCGAAATACGCCAACCCAACAAGTACCTTTGGAGACACCTGTAGTACTCCTTTATAATCACCCAGTTACGTTGTGACGTTTGGTAGCACCCAAAGTGTTCCTCCGGTAAACGGGAGTTGCATAATCTCATAGTTACAGGAACATGTATGGGTCATGAAGAAAGCATTAAAATACTAAACGATCAAGTGTTAAGCTAACGGAATGGGTCATGTCAATCAGATCATTCAACTAATGATGTGACCTTGTTAATCAAATAACAACTCCTTGTTCATGGTTAGGAAACATAACCATCTTTGATTAACAAGCTAGTCAAGTAGAGGCATACTAGTGACATAATGTTTGTCTATATATTCACACATGTATTATGTTTCCGGTTAATACAATTCTAGCATGAATAATAAACCTTTATCATGATATAAGGAAATAAATAATAACTTTATTATTGCCTCTAGGGCATATTTCCTTCAGTCAAAACCACAAGAAGATGAATAAAATTAGCTCTGCATAACTGGTTGATGCATGATACAGACGAACACTACTTTGATGTAAGGCAAGCGCAGGATAGGAGGATGGAATATATACAAAAAAGACAGCGTTTCATATTCACACGTACGATAGGAGGATGGAATATGTATGAAAAACAGTAAGCGGAAGGCATTTCAACAAAATTAGAAGAAATGAAAGCTAGGCACCATATGAACATGCAACCAATATCACTCTATAAAGTAAAAAGTGTCTTGTCATAAGTGTCATTTCAAGAAATTAGAAGCAGTACAAGCTAGAAGACAATGCAAGATGCAACCTACATCACAGTCCCAAGTTAAATGTGTCTTATGGGTAAGTGATCGCTGCAGGTATAAGTTGTAAGCTACGCAGATGCAATTCAACATAATCAGAAGCGATACAAACTAGACATCATACCGAAAACGCAACCACGTATAACAGTTCCAAGTAAGAGCAAGCACCTGTGATGGTGGAGTAGGGGAGATGTGCTCATCATGTACACGTATGTTCTAGAAACAGGAACACGTGTCATATTCACATGCATTATGTGTAAAGTAAGAAGATGCAATTCCAGTTAGAAGCAATACAAGCTAGACATCATACGCAACATGCAACCACATATAATAGTGTCAAGTTAGAGCAAGCACCTGTGATGGTGGAGTAGGGAGATGTGCTCATCATCTACACAGCCTACGCCGACTGTATCCAGCCTTGTGTTGTCTTGTGAATCTTGTTGGGAGGATGGCGGAGTAGAATCAGTAGAGACCCCTGTTTGAGTTGTTCAAGGACCACCATCATCCAACTGCCGGACTAATTTCCTTCAGCTGTAATGATTTTGCATTGTGAAGTCAAACCGATAAGAAAAGGAATAAAATTCGCTCTTCGTAACTCATTCATGCATGATATCTTGTGAACACTACTCGGATGAAAGGCAAACACATGATGCGAGGATGGAATATGTATGAAAAACATGATGGTGTGACATATTCACACCTATGATGTGGCAACTAAGGTAAGGCATTTCAACAAATTAGAAGCAATCGCAAGCTAGACACCATATGAAAGATGCAACCAATATCACTCTGCCAAGTTCAAACTGTATGGTGTTTCAACAAATTAGAAGCAATACATGCTAGAAATCATATGCAAGACACAACCAATATCACAGTGGCAACTTAAAGGTGCCTTATCATAAGTGACCGATGCAGGATATGCAAGAATAGTAGTCCGATGTAGAAATAGGAACACATGTCATATTCACAGGCATTATGTGTAAAGTAAGCAGATGCAATTCAACAAAGTTAGAAGCAATACAAGCTAGACATCATACGCAACATGCAACCACATATAATAGTGCCAAGCTAGAGCAAGCACCTGTGATGGTGGAGTAGGGGAGATGTGCTCATCATCTACACAGCTACGTTAACTGTCTAGCCTTGCGTTGTCTTGCGAATCTTGTTGGGAGGATGGCGGAGTAGAATCTGTAGAGAACCTCCGTTTCAGTTGCTCGGAAGGACCACCATCATCCAATGCCTTGCCAATTTCCTTCATCTTTATTGATTTTGCATTGTGATGTCATATCGACAAGAAAAAGGGGAATATCATTCGCTCTTCAGAACTCATTCATGCATGATACTGACGAACACTACTCTGATGAAAGGCAAAGTCATGATACGAGGATGGAAATGTACGAAAAAATGGACGGCTTGACATATTCACACCTATGATGTGGTAACTAAGCAGAAGGCACTTCAACAAATTAGAAACACTGCAAGACACCATATGGAAGGTGCAATCAATATCACTCTGCCAAGTTAAAAGCTGTCTCGTCATAGGTGGCGTTCATCAAAGTAGAAGCTATACATGCTAGAAATCATATTCAAGACGCAAACCAATATCACACTGCCAACTTAAAGGTGTCCCATCATAAGTGACTGATGCAGGATACACAAGAAGAGTAGTTTCATGTAAGAACATGGTGTGATAGACTGATATAGTATGTACCAAAAATAGGAAAGTGTGTCATATTCACATGTATCATGTGTAAGCTAAGCGGATGCAGTTTACACTAATTAGGAGGAATACGAAGCTAGACACCATATGCAACATGCAACCAGATATCCACCTTTGCCAAGTTAGATCAAGCACCTTGGATGGTGGAGTAGGGGAGCGGAGACTTGGACCTTGTAATGCACTATCAAGACAAGGAGAATCAGTCAGATGTCTCCGTTTACGTTCTTTGTGAGAGGACCACCATCATCGCCTTCCTTACTCTTTTCCTTCCTCTTTCTTGATTTTGCCTTATCAAGTCAAACCCACAAGAAAAAGGAATAAAATTTGCTCTTCAGAACTCATTGATGCATGATACTGACGAACACTACTTTCATGTAAGGCAGCCGCATGATGGGATGGAATATGTATGAAAAACAGGACGGCGTGACATATTGACATGTATTATGTATAAAATGTAAACTAAGCACAAGGTGCTTGAACTTGTTAGAATCGATGCAAGCTAGAAACCATATGAAAGATGAAACCAATATCACTCTGCCAAATTAAAAGGGTGCCCTAACAAATGTATTTGACCAAATTAGAAGCAATACATGGCAACAAAGCTAGAAATAATATGCAATATGCAAATCTAATAAAGGTGACTCATCGTAAGTGATTGATGCAGGATACGTAAGGGAGGTAGTTTCATGTAAGAACAAGGTTAACACATAGATGTAGTGTGTACCAAAAATAGGAAGGCATGCCATATTCACGGTATAGTGTGTAAACTAAGCGAGATGCAATTTACCCTAATTAGAAGCATTACAAGCTAGACACCGTATGCAACATGCAACCACATATCACACTGCTGCGAAGTTAGAGCAAGCACCTGTGATGGTGGTGTAGGGAAATGCGCTCTTCAGTGCATGAGCTACGTTCAATGTCTTCATTTAGGCTTGCTGTTTATTGAGAATGATGTGGAGAGTATGAAATTGCATTCTTTATAAGAGTATTAAGCGTCTCATATTAACCCACGCGTGTTGTCTCATCATAAGCGATAGACGCAGGATACACAAGAATAGTAGTTTGATGTAAGAACATGGTGTGATAGGCGGATGTAGTATGTACCAAAAAGCGAGGAAGGCGTGTCATATTCACATGTATAATATGTAAGCTAAGGAGATGCAATTTAACAAATTCGGAGCATTGATGAGGGATACACAAGAAAAGTAGTTTGATGTAAGAACATGGTTAATAGAAAGACGTAGTATGTACCAAAAACAGGAAGGCATGTCATATTCACAGGTATAATGTGTTAACTAAGCAGATGCAATTTACCCTAATTAGAAGCATTACAAGGTAGACACCATATGCAACATGCAACCACATATCACACTGCCAAGTAAGAGCAGGCACCTGCGATGGTGGTGTGGGGGAATTATGCGGTGATCAACTAGAGAGCTACGTTGACTATCTTCATTTAGCCTTGCTATTTCTTGAGAATCATGTGGGGAGGATGACACTGCACTCTTTTAAACGAAAGTAGGGCGCCTCACAAAGAACTCCACCCGGGTGACCGTCTCATCATAAGTGATTGACGAGGGATACAAAAGAGCATTAGTTTGATGTACGTACATGGTTAATAGACATATGTAGTATGTATCAAAAACAGGAAGGCATGTCATTATCAAAGGTATAATGTGTAAAATGGCGGATGCAATTTAACCAAATTGGAAGCAATACAAGCTAGACACCATATGCAACATGCAACCACATTTGACAGCGAAGTTAAAGCAAGCACAGGATGGTTGTGTGTGGCAATTGAGATCATCAACTGCAGAGCTACGTTCTTGTCTCCAATCACGACATCGCACCCATTAGAGCGCTGAAACGCTTAGTGCTTGTCTTCGAATTACACCGAGCGACTTCTGTCTTTTCTTTTCTGCATTCATCAACACTGCGTCACAGTCTGAAATACCCATGCATAAAAAAACAATAGTGTGAGTATGGGTGAAGTGTGTGCACAATTAGTACAGTGTAAAGGTAGTAGATAGCAGGTCGGTGAGAAATAAATAACGGGAGACATATGATAGCTATACAACATGCATGGCACACTAAATTACTACAGGATTCTATGAAAATAACAGTCGACTGAAAGCAAATAGGTCAGTCCATTTTTTCTGCACCGTCCGATGTACAAAGAACGAGCAGATCGCCTTCATCTACCTCCAGCCAGTCAGTGTTGACGATCTTCCTCGAAACGCCAGCGACCACCGGCCCAGTATTCCTCCCCTGCCTGCGCCCTCACCTCGGCCTCACCGCACCGCCGTGCTTGGCACCGCCCCCCCGGCCATCCATTCAAGCCCTGCCGATCTCCAGATCGGGCGCAAGCAGCTCCTGCGCCCCACACCCTTATGATAGACACCGATGCGCCGCTTCCCCGGGGAACAGGCGGACTAGGTGCTCCGCACGCCTAAGCGGGTGCTGCTTCTTTTAATTATGCGGTTCGACCGACTCAATTGAAATCCAGGCGGGCTACTGACCTCTAGCAAAGGTGAAATAGTAAAAGGGAGGAAATCTTGTGCATTTAGTATCACGAAGAAGATGCAGTAAGAAGCGCTCAACTATTTTCTTTCGTGGGATGAATATGATGTGAGCGGAGACGTAAGATTTGCACGAATAAGGGAAGAGGAGTAACTCTTTCTGCGGGCAGTGCTGTGTCCTCCTTCTGTTTTTCCGACGATCTTCTTGTTGTTCGCCGGAAACCAGAAGTTGTGGAGGACGGGTGCAGCCTTGGACGAACCCATGGCCAAGTTGTTGAGTGTGGTGCGGTGGCCGTCTGTCGGCGGCGGGGAAGCAGATCTGAGGCGGCGAAAGACGGCGTAGCGGGAACAGGTCCGGTGATGTGGACGGTTGCGACAGTGGAGCCGCAGTAGTGAGGCACATGACAGCGTGGTCGGAGTGGTTCTGGTACGGCGCACGTCGGTGTCGGCGTCGTGGAGGCAGCTCTGCCTCGGCTTCAGCTGCTAAGTCCTTGAGGGTGTTGCGGTTGCGGTTGCGTTGGACGACGACGTCGGGGTACCGGCTCCGGCGTGATGGAGGAGGGCGGCGGTGGATTGGCCGCTATGGGGTGGAGGACGGACCGACGGAGGAGGCTGGGGTTTCATGGTCGGTGGAGAGGGCGTTTTGGCACGGAGTATGAATGGGGAAACGGAGGGAGGCGAGGAACTAAGGGGGAACAATGTTCGGTTTGAGACGCGCTTGTTTGAAATTTGGGGAAAGTTACAAACTTTGCCCCCATCTAAAATGTCGGACATATTGCGGGTTGGGGATAGGACAGTCATGTCAGGTGTCCCAAATGTGGGCTGGATAGATTTCGGCCGAGCGCATGGTTGTTTAGGCGCCCACGGCGTATGAATGCTTCTCGGAGGCGGTTGAGACTGGTGTCTTGATGAAGTTACAAACCTACCCCGGTTTAGACCTTTGGACATCGGGCCGATAGGCTACACGGGCCAGAGTCAGGACAGTAATTTCCTACCACCAAAACATTAGTCTCGCGCGGTTTCTGGTGACCAGAGGCCTATTTGGCACTTCGTTCAATATTTGGGAGCAGAAGCATTAAAGCTTTGGTTCTCTTGAATTGAACTTTCAGGATTTGTCAAACTTCACAAATCTTTACTCTTGAAAATCCTAAAGCTACGATTATTTTGGAATGGAGGGGTACATTTGAATATACATTGTACACGGTATATATTAAAAATATGCAACTTACCTCAGTTCATGCATTGTTCCGTATATAATCTCCTTGGTTGAAAAAAGTTAGATATGTGTATGAATATATATAGCATGTTCAAACTCACAACAAAGATTGATGCCCCTTTTACATCTGATTTACAAATGCCATTATCTCGAGTTCAAATAGATGAATGCACTTCCTATGAATTCAATCTTGAAACCCTTTTATGTTGAATTCGACATGTATTCTATTTCGTAGCTAGCAATTTGGAATGTATCCATGCAAGTGACAAATGTATAAAGTGCTTCACACTAACAACATGGAGTGCACTAATTAATGTTTATATATGAATTGCAAAAGCATCCATTGCCTGTATTTCAAACCGCTCTCACTCTATGGATCGATAATATGAAATAAACACATGCACATGCTAGAATTCAATAGAGTACGGGTGTCTGATAGACTGATTTTCGTCCATACGCAATTTGCAAAATTCATGATCTCATCCAAAAATAATAATGCCATTTATATTTTAATTTAATGCGTAGAACCGCCTTTTACACGTAGATGCACTATGCCTCGCCCCATTCTCACAGACGCGTTATATATCTCTCTATCTAACGCATAAGTGCACACACTTTATATGCATCGGCATTTCTCTTTCACACATGCTCACAATCTCTCTCAGGGTGTCGGGGTGTCTCACGCACATGCTCTCTCTGTTTCTCTCTCTCTCTCTCTCTCTCTCTTTCTGCTACTATGTACCACTCTTTTCACTAATCTCAGTTGGAAAACACTATTTCTCTCACATGCATATATACACATGCACGGTCTCTACTAGCCCTCTATACGCACATATATGTGCCTACGTGTCTCCATACGCACATTATCTTTAGGCCTCTCTCGCACACATTGCCCCCCCGACACACCTCTCTCTTAGTAGTTGGTAGATATGATTTCATCATATCATCATTCGGTAGGATATCCCTGGTCGTTAGGCTGGATGGTAATACGAGGCAAAGTTTTACCCTAGTTCGGATCGGACCCTTGCAGTTGAAGAAAGAGCCTACTCATGGTACTATATATTAGTGATAGGGGTGTGTACAAAGTACACGTGAATACCAGGCATTGTGCGTGTGTGTATACTATGGACGAAATAGCCCCCAAGCTTGTATAATATACTAAGGGCCTAGGGTTACAAATCATATATAGTCGGCTTATCACCAGTGGGGATAGAGTCCTCCGCGACTCTGGTAGCTTTGTGTTGTACGCCGAGTCCTCCACATGGGTTCAGATAACACGTCTCGGTCCAACCTATATGTGGCGAGGAAGGAACCGAGCCATGAGTCTTGATGTTGACCCACCACAACTAGAAATGATGTGCCCACCACACCACACACGCAATGGGCCACTAAGAAAATAAGCATATACAATAGTACAACGGTATATAGCTCACGATACGTGTCCATATTTTGTTGATGACACTGACGGACTTTGCATTTGATGCGTGCTCCGTATTTTGTTGACGACACTTACGGTCATTGTATTTGAAGCGAAAGCACGATATGGTCACTGGACTTCAGAATAAGCTCATCACAGTCACCACATACATTTTGTGGTTGGATGGTTAGAGGACAGTGGTTTCTCGAGCCCACCAAGGTTAAAATCCCGGTGCTCGCATTTATCTTGTGTTAATTTCAGTATTTTCTGGCGATGTATGTTCAGTGGGAGGAGACGTTCCACTAGACTACGAGGCACCTATGGTGACTTCGTAATATCTCAAGATCATATATGCTGGCCCACTCTCTCGAAGGTGCTCATAGGGGTAGGGTTCGCGTGTGTGCGCTTATAGCGGTGAGTGCTTGCACGTATATATGAGCCCTTGCGTCTGTACCGTGTTAAACAAATACATGTCATGATTATACGGTCACTGGCTCACCCGTACAACTCCGTATTATGTTGATGACACAATCAATTGACCAGTCAAACGTTCCACGCGGTGCAACTAGTGTTGCACCATCGGGGCGCGTAACCATGGGGCCCACCTGTCAGCCCGTATATGAAAGAAAGAAATGGTAGTTTGAGTCTGCATCAGTGTTAATAAAATAGGAGTACATTTTAGGGTGATCATACACCACTGCTCACCATACAGCTCCGTAATTTGTTGATAACATGATCAATTGACCAGTCAAACGGTCCACATTCAGCAGCGCACATTACCATAGGGCCCACCCGTCAGCGCGTATATGAAGGACAGAAATGGTAATAAATTAGTGGTCGGTGGGTATTCGAAGTCGTGAGACCTCCGGTTGGCGATCACCGGCGGTTGAAGCGTTCATTGGGCGGTGGGGTGGGATCCCGGAGAAAAAGCTCGGCAGCGGGCTAGAGGGATGGCCGGTGATGCGGCGGACCGGTGGGGAGTGGTTTCGGGAGGCCGCTGGCGGCGGGCCCTGCCAGTTTGGCCGGTGGTGGCGGCTCGGGGTGGAGTTTGATGATAAACCGAAGGCCCTTGATTTCGTATCCAACGGCTGGAAAATCTAATGACCAGAGATGAAAAAGTCAGTCGACTGACGTGTAGCCTCACCCCGCACGTACACATGCACGCACGCAAGACACGCACGCATGTAGGCGTGCAACACTGACACGTACACATAACGTACACACGCACGCATGCTGGCGTGCAACACTGACACGTACACATGCACTCACGAACACACGCACGTACGCACCCATGCATGCAACACTGAAACGTACCCTTGCATGCACGCAACACTCGCACGCCTGCATGCACACAGCACACGACGTAAGACACACGCTCAACCTATACGTGCATGCACCCTTTGTTAAGGACATGGATTGTTATGGGTATTAATCAATCTTATCTGTGATAAGCAGAACATTGATGTTTGCAGCGGTCTTTATGAATCACAATGTGTCGAACGGGCTATCAACATATTAGGCTTATCTACATGAAAAAGATGACGTCACACTCAATGAACAATCATCGGTTTATGAAATGCCTGCTTCTGACCGCCCTGGCCCACCAAAGGTTCCTCTGCTGTGCGCTGCCTGCGTTGGGTCACTGACATGCAGGCCATGCACCCAAAGAGCCCACACGTCAGTGGAAGAACGGCGCGGTGTCCTAGGTCAGAGTCGAGGGCGCCACTCGCGGCACGCCCGGCTGAACAGCCCGCATTCAAACGCCTCCATGAAACCCGCCCGTGTGGAAGCCGAGAAACCCACTCTGGACACACGTCCGTTCATGACCGGGTCGGCATTAAACGCAACGCCGGCCGAGCTCCTCCCGTCCGCCGTCTATTTAATCTCCTATTTAAATGAGGCCAAACGCCGGCCAAGAATCGCACACCTCCACCGCTCCCCTATCTCGTCCACCATTCGACAAGTATATGGAATTTGGAGAAGAACCCGCCTCGCAATGCCGAAGACAATCAACGCGCCGGACTCATCGTCATTGAAGCCTGGTTCGGGGGCTACTAAGGGAGTCCCGGATTAGGGGGTGTCCGGATAGCCGAACTATCACCGCTGGCGGACTCATGGACTATGAAGATACAAGATTGAAGACTTCGTCCCGTGTCCGGATGGGACTTTCCTTGGCGTGGAAGGCAAGCTTGGCGATACGGATATGTAGATCTCCTACCATTGTAACCGACTCTGTGTAACCCTAACCTATCCGGTGTCTATATAAACCGGAGGGTTTTAGTCCGTAGGACGAACAACAATCATACCATAGGCTAGCTTCTAGGGTTTTGCCTCTCTGATTTCGTGGTAGATCTACTCTTGTACTACCCATATCATCAATATTAATCAAGCAGGAGTAGGGTATTACCTCCATCGAGAGGGCCCGAACCTGGGTAAAAACATCGTGTCCCTTGTCTCCTGTTACCATCCGCCTAGACGCATAGTTCGGGACCCCCTACCCGAGATCCGCCGGTTTTGACACCGACATTGGTGCTTTCATTGAGAGTTCCTCTGCCGTCGCCCGTCGGAAGGATGCCTCATCCCGTCTTTAAAGACGATGCCATCGCCAAAGGAGCCTTGGCCGCTGGTCGACTCTCTTGATTAGGTGGTTTTCTTATGACCACCAGTTCGGCCACTGCGCCGGCGATGACTTCTCGGGTCATCGAAACCAATCTTCACGTTAAGTCAGAACTTGCCGAGCAGTTAGATCCAATCAAGCTCTCCTCCGTCAACGAGCTCTTGGATCGCATCGCCGCACTGGGAGTCGCCACAGACTACGACCAGATCGGGCCTAAAACCGATCTGAGAGAGATCAACTCTCCCCAGGCTACCCATCATGTTGTTGTGATAGAGGGGCAATACGGCGATTCTTATTCTATCTTAAGGACTAGCTACGTCCGGATTCTCGATCCTCCATGCCGGATTGCCGCAGAGGGACGGATGTCGATCAAGCCCTGAACTTAAAGTCAGGCGGCGGGTTGGATTCATTGGATAGCATTCAAAAATCCAAAATTCCAACTTCGGAAACTTCTCGACCCCTGAGTCTTAAATTGGACGGGGTTCCGGATTTAGTTCCACCCGCCCACCCAAACATTAGCGATCTATCCCGAATTCGGCAAGAGCCCGCTGAAACAGTACATCACTCTTCGGGCCAGATTCCTCCCTGTTATGGACAGGATAAAGGACTGCCGAGAGGAGGACGCAATCTCATTTTTCTGCAATAATTGCACGGACAAGGGAATCCTAAACGCCATAAGTCGTCGCGAAATTACACGCTTTGCTGACTTGGTGACCATAGTACAAAAGTACTGTGCGATGGAGAGTGCTCGGAAAACCGAAAATAAATTTTGGGATAATCCGGCCCCGAATACAGCCCTAGTCCGGACTAAAAGGGTGCATCATCACCAAGCACCTGGGTTATACACCAAAAAACAAAAACCCCCTAAAGGGTACGGAACCGTACTGGAGGGTTGGATGAACGGACCCTGCAAAATTCATAGCACAGAGGGCGCCACTCCAACTCATAGCCTTCGAGCATGTTGGATATTACAGCAGGTGGCCAAAAGTGGCGAAGAGCTTCTAGCCTCAGAATCCCAGCCTAGCAACACCAAGATCACGGTATTAATAGTCTTGAGACTTTCGCATCAAATAATATGCGAAACGAACACTCCATAACCTTGCGAAGTCTACCAAGTAGCAACAATAAATCCATGGAGGACACGGCTATTACCTTTAATGCCAGTGGCGAACCTAAATTCGAATAGCCCGAGCACCGGCCGCCTTTGGTCCTCGGTCCAATAGTGGACGACTTTCGCCTTACTAAGGTACTCATGGATGGCGGCAGCAGACTAAACCTCATCTACGAGGAAACCCTCCGAAAAATGGAAATAGATTGGAACCGCATTGAGCGAAGCAGCACAACCTTTAGAGGAATAATCCCTAGCCGGGAAGCATGCTGCACAGGAAAAATCACACTGGACGTAGTGTTCGCTCGCCCGGACAATTACAGGTCCGATGAGGTCACATTTCAAGTGGCCCCGTTCAGCTGCGGATATCACTCTTTATTAGGGCGAGAGGCATTCACATTTTTTCAAGCTATACCCCATTATGGGTACATGAAGCTTAAAATGCCCGGACCTAACGGAATCATCACTCTCGCTAGTGATCCGAACATAGCACTCACTACCGAAAACAAGACAGCCGCACTAGCCCTCGAGGCACTATCTGAAGCCCTAGCGGCCGAGGAACTTACTGCGATGCGGTCCACGGTGAACAGGGACGATGTGATACTTGATAAAAGATCCAAGTCCACCTCTTTTAAACCAGCGGATGAAATAGTCAAATTCCAAGTCCACCCAACGGACCTCGCAAAGACGGCCTCCATTGGGGCACAACTAAACCCTGATGTAGACGCCACTACGAGAATTTCTACAAGAAAAACTGGGACATTTTACTTTGGCACCCTTCGGACATGCCAGAATCCCACGTCGGTGGCGAGCACAACCTGAATATCCTAAAAGGATTCAAGCCAGTCAAACAGGCTCTTCGGCGCTTTTCCGAACCCAAGAGACAGGCCATGGGAGAGGAGCTAGCCAAACTCCTGGAAGCCGGATTCATCAGAGATATAAAACATCCGGACTTGCTAGCAAATCTGGTGATGGTACCAAAGAAGGATAAATCCTGGCGCCTATGTGTTGATTTCAAAGACCTTAATAAGGCTTGCCCAAAGGATCCCTTCCCCCTCCCTCGAATTGATCAAATTATCGACGCCACAGCAGGACATGACTCATTGTGCTTCCTCGACGCGTACTCCGGCTACCACCAAATCAAGATGGCGGAGCTAGACCAAGCTGCAACAGCATTCATCACTCCATACGCCCATTCTGCTCCAACACAATGCCCTTCGGGCTTAAAACGCCAGCGCTACATATCGGCGCATGATTCGGACATGTCCGCAAACCAGATCGGCAAAACAAGTAGAAGCATATGTAGATGACGTGGTCGTCAAATCCAAGCATGTCGAAACTCTAGTAGACGACTTGAGGCTCACACTCGACAATCTCCGTAAATATGACATTAAGCTCAATCCGGAAAAATCGCCTTGGCCCCAAATGGAAAGCTCTTGGGCTTCATTGTGTCCAGATGAGGAATTGAACCAAACCCAGCCAAGATCCGAGCTCTCTGTCACAATTGGATATTCCAAAGACCTCGTGCAAATACAAAATTGATTTCGATGCGTAGCGGCTCTAAGCCGCTTTATTTCCCGTTTGGGAGAAAAGGCGTTACCCCTTTACCGCCTCCTCCGGCGCACCGATCACTTCGAGTGGACGGATGCAGCCGCGGCCGGACTCGAAGAAATAAAAGGCATATTGGCAACAAATCAGGTCCTGGCCGCGCCCAACATGGGCGAACCAATGCTATTATATATCACCGCAACACATCAAGTTGTCAGCGCGGTGCTCGTCGTTGAACGAGAAACGGACGGACACCGGTTCCCTCTTCAAAGACCGGTTTACTATGTGTCCACTGTCCTAACTCCACGCAAGTCCCGGTACCCACATTATCAAAAGATAGCATACGCGGTGTTCATGGCATCCCGGAAGCTGTGACACTACTTTCAAGAGTGTTCGATAACGGTAGCCTCGGAAGTACCTCTTAACGACATTATAAACAACCGCGACGCGACGGGCCGGATTGCTAAAAGGGCCATAGAGCTCCTTCCATTCGACATAACCTATAAGCCATGATGATCTATTAAGTCGCAGGTTTTGCCCGACTTCGTGGCCGAATGGACCGAAGCCGAACTCCGTAAAGAGTACGGCGCATACTCCAATTGGATCATGCACTTTGACGGCTCCATAATGTTGGCAGACCTGGGGGCTGGCGTCGTCCTGACGTCCCCAACCGGGGACACAGTCCAATACGTCCTTCAAATAATGTATACGGACTCCAACAAAGTAGCCGAATACGAGGCCCTTCTGCACGGCCTCCGGATGACAGTCTCCATGGGCATTAAACGCCTAGAGGTGCGCGGGGATTCGAACCTCGCGATATCTCAAATCAACAGAGACTTTGATGCCAAAGATCCAAAAATGGCAGCGTACCGCGACGCGGTCCTAAAAATGTCAGCACGGTTCGAGGGACTCGAATTTCATCATATAGCCCGGGATAACAACCAGGCGGCGGACGTATTGGCACGCATCGGCGCTAAACGCGATGCCGTCCCGCCGAACATCTTCCTGGAATGGCTGTTCAAGCCATCCGTACTATGGGAAGGGGAGTCCGGAAATAACAATCCGGACCCAACCACACTGCCTGACACCGAACACTCTGACACAATCGGAGGCTCTGCCAACGAAACAACACCGTCCGCCCACGAAATACTAGCGGTCATCGCCCCGTGGACGGAACCATTCCTAGCCTACCTAACTAGGCAGGAACTCCCCGAAGACCAAAATGAGGCCCGCTGCATAGTACGGCGATCCAAAGCCTATAAAGTCCATGAGGGAGAGCTTTATAAGAAAAGCACAACAGGAGTCCTTCAAAGGTGTATCTTCGAAGAAGAAGGGCGCAACCTCCTGGCTGAAATTCATGCCGGACTGGGTGGGCACCACGCCGTAGCCCGGGCCCTTGTAGGCAAGGCCTTCCGTACATGATTTTATTGGCCGACGACCCAGGCAGATGCGTAGGATTTAGTCCAACGATGCGTCGGTTGCCAGCTTTTTGCTAATCAAAGCCACATGCCACCCACCGCCCTCAAAACTATACCCATCACCTGGCCGTTCGCGGTCTGGGGGCTTGACATGGTTGGACCCCTTAAGGGAGGAACCCACAAGAAAAAATACCTATTGGTCATGGTGGATAAATTCACCAAATGGATAGAGGCCAAGCCTGTTAAAACGGCTGAATCCGGACCGGTGATAGACTTCATATCGTGGGTAGTGCACCGTTACGGTGTCCCCACAGATTATCATCGCGATAACAGCACCAACTTCACGGCTGATGAGGTCAAATTATGGTGCAAAAACATGGGCATCAAGCTCGATTACGCCTCGCCTATCACCCTCAAACCAACGGTCAAGTCGAGCGAGCAAACGGTCTAATCATGAGCGGCATTAAACCCGGACTAGTGCGGTCCCTCAAGGAATCTAACACACACCGGGTTGAGGAGCTCGACTCCGTACTACTGGGGCTGCGGACCACGCCGAATCGTACTACCGGATTCACACCATTTTTTATGGTGTACGGTGCAGAGGCAGTCTTGCCCTGCGACATAATTCATGGCTCACCTCGCGTGCGCATGTATGAAGAAAGAGAAGCCGAGCTCGATCGGCAGGACAGCCTGGACGCATTGGAGGAGGAGCGCGATGTGGCAAAAGCTCGTTCCGCAATTTATCAACAGCAGGCTCGAAGATATCAAAGCAGGGAAGGACGGGCCAAAGCTTACAACGTTGGTGAACTAGTTCTACGCCTGTCGGACAAGAAAAAGGACAAACTCAAGCCCAAATGGGAAGGTCCCTTCATCATCTTCCAGGTCCTGACCGGCGGAGCATACCGTCTGCGAAACGCATCGGATAACCGACTCGAGCCGAACCCATGGAACGCAGCACGTCTACGAAGATTCTACGCCTAAGCGCCGGACTCCAAGTTCGTCTCCTTCCTCCGTCCGCATTTTCTATTTTTGTTGTCTTTTATTTCTCTCCTTCCTCCCCTTTCTTTTTAAAGCCTTTAGAGGCTCGCTCGCGCTTTGTTCGCACATAGTTGACGCGCTACCCGCGCTCATTATACCTGGGGGCTTCTTTAACAGAAGCTTATTTATACGGGCTTCATGCCCAACATGTGTAAAACTTCCGCATGTACCTTTTATTCACCATTATATGCATCGATATGACTTAAGTTTTGGCCAAGTTGGGTTGCCTGGCTCTTGTGCTTACCCCTACGTTCCCGATTGTTCGGCTAGGTGGTAAAGGGAGCACCTCTGCGATTGTTACTGCCGGGTCAGCCGGATGTGTACCTCAGACTGGGTGAAGCCGAAAGCTAGCATTCTTAAGGGAATATTCGGTCGGTGAACTGAAAGATGATTTTTAAACTATTTATCCATCTGCCCCTAGATGATTTTCTGCTTTCTTAGCAGTTTTGACATGCACTTTAGGGCATGCATCCCAGCGAAAGGAACCCTTAACGGAACTATTCTCCCTGGAAGATGTTTCTTACTATCCATGTAATATAACATAACTAGTTGGGTACTTGTCTGATACAGCAACAATGACCCCTACGCCTTGTCTCCATGCGTGCCCCGGTTCTTATATAACCGCGAGGGTATTCGGACACACTCGGACTGTTGGGTCCCGAGGTCGAAGCGAAAAGGTCCGCTATGACAAACGATCTACAATCCGGCTAGAAGACATTTTTCATGTCATATTTAATTACATAGTCAACTCGACTCATTGTATTCCTCCTCAATGCCATTTAATAGGTTATCTAATTTACAATCTTGCTGGGAATACTTGGCGGCCAATTCTACTTGGCCGTACACTAAGCTTACAGGGATCTCCTTCCCGTCAGGCCCCACAGGTCCGACCTCGGCCATGTGGTTTGGGTCAGCCTTCGTGTACCGCGTCTTCACCATGGCCCAGGCCTCCCTGGCACCCTGACGGCAGGCCGATATCTTCCATAGTCGGAAGCGCCGCCGAGCTCCTTGAAGCCGCTCTGCCAGCTCTCCAATGCCTTGAGGCGGGGAGATAGATGGCCACAAGGCCTGGCCGACGCCTTTCATCACCTGTCGAACTCGTTCGTGCAGCTGGCGCACTTCGGGAAGAAGATCACCCGAAGAACCGGGCATCTCCTCTTCAGGACGACCTGTGAGCAAACCTACATAAAAGTTTATGTTAGGCGCCTTCCTCGCCGAACTCTTTCAAAGTTCGCTCAAGCACTTACTGAAAATGCCGCGACGAAGCCGTCGATTCTCCTTTACGGAGTCAGACAACTGGGCACGAACATCCTTTAGTTCCTCACCCAGTTGGGTGTTGGCATCTTGGAGGTTATTTTTCTCCTGCCGCACCCTCGTAAGCACGCTCTCGCCAGCCTTTAGCTGGCGCAGGAGCTGTTGCTTGTCCGGATCTAGTCCGGTACCATCTGCAATATTATTGTCAGATTTACACACACGCCGCACTTCATAACCTATTTATCTTTTGAAGCATATATTACCAGAGGGGGTCTCTATGGCTCCCCCTGTAGCGGCTAGTGCGGCCTCAAGTTGGGCCTTGCATTCTTCAAGCTCCTGGGACAGTCGGGTATTCTTTTTTGTAAGATCCTCATAACAAATGATCCTTAAATCAGTTATTCTAACTATTTTAAGTCTCGGGGCTACTTGGCATATATAATCATCACATTTCCTTACCCGTATGTCCTTTACATACTGCTCCGTGGCTCTGGCTAGACCATCTTGAGCGGCACGGAGGTGCGCATCTCTCGAATTGAAGGCATTCAAGGCCTCTTGGGAGAAACATGCGTCACGAAAAACTGTCAGGCGGCGCCTATGATTCATGGCGCTCTCCACCTCGGAGTTGGTGGCGGACAATCTGTCGGCATCCTCTATCAGAGGAGCATCCGACGCACGCCTCGTGCTCACCTCCGCTTCCGGACCCGGCTTTGGAGCCTGGCCGGCGGAGGTTCGATTGGCAACCTCTCCGGACTCAGTCCGGCGAGCGCTCTTTTTCCTGAAAGGAGCACCAGCGTTAGTACACCTCTCCGGAATAAATCCTGGGAATATGGTGACACGCTGTACCGTTGCGGCGGCGTTTCGATCCGGACCGCACTTCTTTTTAGCCTGCGGGGCCGTACTGCCCCTTGTTGGCCAGCCGCCTCGGGCTCGGCTTCCTGCCTCGAAGGTACCCCCTGCGAAACACCATTGGTATACGGTGATCAAGAAATAAGCGCGGATAAGTCATTATCAGAGTATTGGGACCTCGGTCTCAGTTACCTGTGAGGCTGGAAGTATTCCGGGGTAATCGGCCGTAATGGCAACCAAAGCATTGTCGATGCTAAGTTGGTGGAACACCCCGTCAATCAACTCCACCTTTATATCCGGATCCTCTTCAGAGGCTGGTTCGAGGGACCGTTCCGGATCCTCGGGTTGTGGGGGCAGGCTGTGTATCTTCTCCACGGCCCGGCGCAGTTCCTGTGCAGAAACCATCAAATGAGATATTTAACTACGGGAACATGGATCGGACAGGCCACAAAGATGTTTGCTTACCCAACTTCGAGGATTATTCGAAGAAAACTCGCTCAGTGGGTTGACGCGGAGAAAATCCTCCTCCTCCCCTTTATACATGGCAGACAAGGTCTTCACTATTTCGGTGACCGATCCCGGCCCTTTGCGCCCATGGCGGGTGGCATCGTCCTCCCCGTTGAAGTCCCACATGGGGTGGCCCCTATATTGGAGCGGCTGCACTCCCCTAATAATACAGATTGCCATGACTCCAATCATGGTCAATCCGGCATGAGCCAGTAATCTTATTCGGCTCATCAAGTAAAGGACATCCCTGTCATTTTCGCTCTGGGGGCTCCGTGGGCGCCAGCTTAGGCGCTTCTTCAGAGGAGCATTGCTAAACTCCGGAAGGCCGATCCGAGCGAGTCCGCAGCGGGACGTCCTCCATGTAAAACCATTCTGAAGGCCAGTCTTCAGACGCATTCTACAGGGTTCCGGATAGATATCTGGTCCCGGCGATGCGCCATAGTTCGGCTCCGCCCACTTGATATATTGACCCCTCATGAGAATGGGTACTAGGCAGAATAATCTCTTCCACAGCGCAAAATGAGCCTCAATGCCCAAGAACAACTCGCAAAGGGCCACAAAGCCCGCGATGTGCAAAATGGAGGCAGGCGTAAGGTGGTGCAACTGGAGGCCGTAGAACTCCAAGAGCCCCGGAGAAACGGATGGATTGGAAATCCGAGTCCTCTTACTAGATAAGAGATTGAGCATACCCGCTCTCCTTTAGAGGGATTGGGGACGCTCTCCGCCTGCTTTCCGCCCTTGTAGGTGGCAAGTCCGGCTCGAACCGGAACCATGAAGGCCGGGGGAAGAAATCCCTTGGTTTGGAGTATAACTAGCTCGCTATCTGGGGTGAGCATTTGTCCCAATTTCTGTGCCGAAAGGGCCTGGGAGCGCGAGAGGAGGAGCCGCCACGTCGTCCATGATGGAATGGGTTTTGGTCGAAGCGCTCCGATGAAAGCTTCATGAAGGGGATGGTGTGACTCAGATCTAGATCCTCCCCCCTTTTATAGGCGGCTCATTTGCGCAGCTAGGGGGGTAAGTGTAAAAATACCCTGGCTTTTCGCATTCATTCAAACACGTGGAAGATGGCCATTATTGGGCGTAGAAGCCAAGGAGCGCAGCATTTATCAGAAGCCGGACACTATTCGACGAGTGTATGGAATTTGGAGAAGAACCCGCCTCGCAATGCCGAAGACAATCAACGCGCCGGACTCATCGTCATTGAAGCCTGGTTCGGGGGCTACTGAGGGAGTCCCGGATTAGGGGGTGTCCGGATAGCCGAACTATCACCGTTGGCGGACTCACGGACTATGAAGATACAAGATTGAAGACTTCGTCCCGTGTCCGGATGGGACTTTCCTTGGCGTGGAAGGCAAGCTTGGCGATACGGATATGTAGATCTCCTACCATTGTAACCGACTACTGTGTAACCCTAACCTATCCGGTGTCTATATAAACCGGAGGGTTTTAGTCCGTGGGGATCGAACAACAATCATACCATAGGCTAGCTTCTAGGGTTTAGCCTCTCACGATCTCGTGGTAGATCTACTCTTGTACTACCCATATCATCAATATTAATCAAGCAGGAGTAGGGTATTACCTCCATCAAGAGGGCCCGAACCTGGGTAAAAACATCGTGTCCCTTGTCTCCTGTTACCATCCGCCTAGACGCACAGTTCGAGACCCCCTACCCGAGATCCGCCGGTTTTGACACAGACACCGGTGCTGGCCACCATCATCTGACGGCACCAGCCAATGATATCAGTTGGGCAGTGGGGAAGCGAGCCGTCCTTTGCGCTGAAGCATATACCTCCGGGGGGCTCCCGACAGTCCGGTGATCATGCTGCCGGACATGAGGAACACAAATCGATCGGCGGGCGACCATTTAGGCCAGGTATTATATACATGTGTTGTCCAGAACTAGCACCGCGTAGTTCATTTGAATGTAATGAAATTCGTCATGTTTGTATGGAAATCCGGTATTTTATATGATTTCCGTCGTTGTTTATATGAAATATCAGTTTGTCTACATGTTTGCGTGAATTTCGTCCGCTTGGTTGAGTTGTTGTCATAATGTGTGCGGCTACGGTTGGATGGCGTAATCTGCGGGTCGCCGGTCGGTCTGCGGGCGGCTCGGGCGGTGTTGTGGGACGAAAAAACATAGCTCGTGCGAGCTCGTCTCCAACGTGGGCGCTGGAGGATGCATGACAGCATGAGCACCCGAGCCATTCCTCGTTCATCGGTGGCAAAGGCACCGGTGGACAAAAGGGTCGCCAATATTTTGGATACCCCGGGCAAGATCCAAACAGCCCCTGCCAACAGATTTAAATCCCTCGTTCGCCATGGAATTTTGCCATGTGTTGTTTTCATGGACTAGCAAGATGCCCGTGCATTGCACGGAACATCAAGATGCATTTTTTTACAAACTCCTGCATGCATGCAAGGGATAATTAATGTCCTCCTTTGCTAGTACCACGAGGCAAACACCATTAATATTGCATCGATTAGTGTTAGTGGCCTTGTATACCTGCAAATTGTAATTTTGATAGTGGCCCCTTGTATATAAAAATGGAGGGAGAAAGATGAGAGATAAGGTGAGGAGGTGGGCGTGGTGGTGGTGGTGGTCGGATCAAGGCGGAGGCATGGGGATGGACGGCGCATTATGTCTAGGTTTGTATCTCTCTCACACACACCCACGTGGGTGGGGGCGTGCACGAAGAGAAGAGGTGCATGCACGGGCGCACGTACTCCGTCTCTTTCCCAACCACACCAGCTGGTACACGGTGGAGCTCATTTCTGTCTGAAAAAGGCAGCCCACGTGGTAATTTGGCACGTGTCTTGGTTGTCCACTTGGTGGAGGGAGGATCGTCTACCACGGGTGAACAAACAAATTGCGACTTGACGCGTTATGTTAAATTAAAAAAAGAGGCAAACCATGTGGGGCCTACCTTAGAGGCAAGGCTCTATACACTGGAGTACTTTTGATGTGCCCATCAACTCGCAGAACGAGGAGAAGCTTGCTTAGTACGCCGTCTCCCCCGCCCACGGGCGCGGTGGCTCGTAAGATGAGGTGAAGCTTGCTTACGAGTAGTAGTAGTAGTAGTAGTAGTAGTAGTAGTAGTAGTAGTAGTAGTAGTAGTAGTAGTAGTAGTAGTAGTAGTAGTAGTAGTAGTAGTAGTAGTAGTATTGTACGCCTTTACGCCCGCTCCCTCGCCCACGCGCGCGGTGGCTCGCAGCACGAGGAGAAAATTTTACTACTCCCTCCGTTTACTCCTCGTCCCTACTACGTACTTTGGTTAGTACTCCTCCATTTACTTATACAAGGCCACTATAAAAAATACATTTTGCATCTATACAAGGCCACAAATAGTAATCGAGACAAAAGTTACTACTCCCTCCTTTCCAGCTTTATGGCTCAATTTCAAAATCTCTCCAACCAAGGTAGACGGTGAGTGGTCGAATTAATTTCGTAGTTTGCACAAGTAATTAGTACGCTCATTTTTCTCAAGAAGTTATGTTTATCGAGGCATTAATTAGAACGAATGCATGAATGACCACTAAATTTCCATGAACTTGTACATGCATCGTTAAGTACAATAGTGCGCTTTACTACATGGCATTTTGGCATATGTGGAGGAAAGAGAGGCAAGGAAAAAGTGGAGAAGTGGGCTCTCATGCAAGAGCCAGCCTCTACTACATGGTGGAGCACTTTGGGAGAGGCACACAGTATGGAGGTGGTCGAGGAATCGAGACTCACGCCATGATCGTGGCGCCCTTGATTAAAATGATAATGGCAAGTCAAATCACGGGGCCTCACCTGTCCATGATAACTTCATTGTCAAATCACACAACCCTACATTTGCAGCAGCCTACTCCCTCGTCTTCTCGCGTCTCTGTCGAACCGACTAGGCGGAACTGCCCCGCCGCCTACCGCGCAGGAAAAGCCCCGCCCTCGACTTTTAAATACAACTACATCCTCTTAAGAATCCAATGATATACTTTTTGTGACATAGAACTACGTGCAGGCCCTATAAACCGAGACGCCTAAAAATAATAAAAACGAGACGGAGAGGGTAGTTCAGCAGGTATCTTTTTAGATCAATATAGTCGGGATTCACCAAGGAGCAAAACCAAGTGGTAGGCTGCTCCTGTCGTGTTGGCGTAGCAACTCAAGCAGGGTCAGTCTGCATGCGAAATGGCGACACACTTAACAGACCCCTTTGGCCGACATGTGGCTCATCCACCGTCTTGTTCCACGTGCGATGCACCAAATTACAGTTCGAGCAGCGGTTGGAATTGGAGGCACCCGGTCGTAGCACCGCATGTAGTAGAAAATGAGCGATGAGGGGTCAAATCACAAAGCCCCACCTTTCCGCATTAAGTCGAGTGCCGGACGGACGAAGCAACAATCATTTCACTCTAGGGCGCAAGAGCATAAAGAAAATAGAAAACAATGATGCGTGCGGCAGCTACCTAGGGCACCCTAGGGTAGGGGTCTCCACTACAGATCCTTTTTTTAAAGCGCCTCCACTACAAATCGGCTTCTCCCTTGTCCTCTTGAAGAAAACCGATGATGAGTGCGGCGGTAGGGTTTGTAGGAGTACTACGGTGTGCGGGGCCACGTCGTAGTAAACGGGTTCGAGTCGACGCCTTAAATATGTGTGGGCCGCTTGGTTTTACGGGAACGAGGCAGCATTTTGGGTTCGGGGACCAGTGAGATATAGTACATACAAAAAATTGTGGACGTAGGTTCGACCGAAAGGCAATGATGCATGGGCCCTGCATTTTGATATACCCGGGGCCGCGTGAAATTTGCTACTCTACTCAAAACTAGTAAGGTACACTTGTATTGAATGCATGAGATTTCGAAACTAAATTATGAATAAAGACACACTATAGCATGTAAAGCTTTGAGTCATATATGCATGATGTAGATGTTCTTTTAGTTCTTATAGTTCATCTCATTCAAAATCAAATAGTTTTATAAAATGTTAAGATTCATGGGGTTGTGCATTGTAAATCATAAAGTAAAAAACAAATAATGGCAATTCATTTAGAAAAAATAATCAATTATGATACGTAAGATTTTAGAACAAAGGAGAAGTGCTTGTGTTTTGAGGTTTGTGCATTATGCTTAAGTTCAACCATGGAGTCTTCTAAATTGTACATGTGGCAGATCTGGTGGAATGTTGATGATATCCAACGGCCAGTAGTGCTCGGATTTTCCTATCTCTGCACTGTCGGGTTAGCTTCATCCAGCGACCATCTTTCAAAGTTATTGGCACACTATATAGTTCTTGTGCCATAGTTGCATGTTTTGGAAAAAAACTACTAGTGGGTTGTACTATCTATTTAGGAATAGAAGATGTA
The DNA here is from genome assembly GCA_021605145.1 of Aegilops bicornis. Taxonomy (NCBI): domain Eukaryota; kingdom Viridiplantae; phylum Streptophyta; class Magnoliopsida; order Poales; family Poaceae; genus Aegilops; species Aegilops bicornis. The sequence goes on along the minus strand of CM038674.1, from coordinate 568,950,832 downwards.
TACATGGAAGTTGTAGGGAAGACATGGAGCATCTCAATTCCTGAGTAGGGATTGGAAAAGAGATGTCATTTGGTTCACATCATAGGAACTTTTCTATTGAATCTAGAGATGACATGTATCTCAATTCCTATGAGGAGGGATTAGAAAAGAGATGTAATTTGGTTCATATCATAGGAACTTTTCTATTAAATATACGCTAATGTTTATTTTCCTTTGAAATCAAGGGAGTATAGGAATCCATTCATATGAACCAAGTGGCTCTAAAGCTATAGAAATGATATCATGTTTATTTCCTTTGAAATGTGGAGTATATGAATCTATTCCTATGAACCAATTGGCTCTAAAGGAAAAAAAATCCTATAAAAATCATATCATATAGAGTTCCTATGATATTCCTTGACACTAAAGGATGCTTGAAATTGCTGCGGGTGATACGATGGTCTTTCTTTGTAGACTCCTCACCCATCTTTATAGTTACCTCCCGAAGATGAATGAAATGATATATACAGGGTATTCTACATGTGCAATTTGGTACACGAAAACTCGGTAAAAGTTTGCGAGGTTCGAATTTTCAATAAAGCTATATCCTATATGCACTGCATTTTGGAACGGAGGGAGCATACAGCAGTTGCTAACACTCATGTGGAAGATTCGTGTGTAGGAGGAGTGGCTGTTCTGTTAAATGACATGGCAAAACTGACACTGTCGGATGCCGATCTAACGTCTTACGGCGTTAAATCGGGAAAAAGGCTTGTGGCGAACGTTTGTCGGATAATGATTTACGGACACATGCATTGCATTGATACGTGCCCCCTCTCTCTCACGCACACGCACCCTCACGAGTCACGACTCTCCCGAGTCCTCTCGAAGACTCGCACGCCGCACCCAGTCTATCTGCAGGTAGACGTCACGCACATATGTGCTCTTCACACCCTACCCTCAGAACTTCTAAAAAACAAAAAGGCAGTAGCGCACATTTTATTTTAGCTCACACGTCACACACTTATACTATTACTCTTGCGAGCGTTCTTTGGGCATAGTATATTGTACTCTCACGAAGAGAAGCGGTGCACGCACGCACTAGTTCTCTCACACCCACTCGCGGGTACACATCGGAGCGCATTTTTTTTGAAGTTGGTTCAACAAAATCACTCCACTATATATAAAAGCAGGAGCTTTAGCGCTTGCTTTACTAGGGTTCCTCTCGTTCACTCTCTCATGCTCTCCAGATCTAAGCAAGACATAGGTGGCCACACTCTCTCTTAGCTCACGGCTGGTCACAAATCCGTCCAAACAACCTCGACCGGGGCAGGGGTGTAGGTGCATCGTTCACGCTGTCGTCGGCGGCGAGGGAGGAGACCAACGGCTGCCCGCGGGTCCCGATCGGCGGCCGTGCCGTTCTCTCCGAGAGAGCGCCGGCTCGGGAGGGCCTCCGACCCCGTCTTCCTCCTTACGGTATTGTGTCCAAGATGCGGCCTCCCGACGCCGTCTTTGCCACATGCCGACGACCCTCAGGTATATATTCCTTCGAAACCTGCCTTGCTCTACTGCCCCAGCTCCCTTCGTGTGGATCCTTTTCTACTTCTTTCCGCTGTTCCAAAGCCACCTAGACTTCTACTATTATTAGAAGTAAAGCTAGTTCATATAGTTGACGCAAAGCGTTGGTTCAAACAGGGAAGAAAGTGGGAAAGCTGTAGCATGAATCTAGGACTTGGTTCTAAGAGGAAACGGGGGAAAGTAGTAATATCTGTCACTGTTTAAATAACCGTATTTCGTATTTGCGCAAACAGGGATGTCTGTCTCCGTATCATTTCTATCCGCACAATCAAAAGCACACACCTCAGTTTTAGTACAACTGCGCAAAATGAGATGGCTATCCCTCGTTGCGTCGTCCAACTTCCCGTCTTCAAGGTATCCCTACATTGGTAGTAGTAACTAAGGTAGAATGACCAACGCAATCTAAAATAAGCCAATTCGTACGTTTTACTTCCTGATTGCGGTCAGGGGACGAGCGAAAACAATCGCATCCTAGTCCGGAATGCACTTTGTACCAGTTCATCCATGGACCGAGGACTAGGCAGCACGATCAAGCGGTGCTTTTTGGACAGGTCTTGTGGACAAGAGGCATTGTGGTCTGCTTATTTCTGCAAATAGCGGTGCTTAATTTAGTGGAATGCACAAGCATTTCAGCTGGTCAGTACACTGCATGGTTCAGTCCAGCATTCCAGCTGAGACCGCAATTATAACTGGTTATTCTTGAATGAGAGAACCTAACCCTAGATGGTGGCAACAAGAAAAAACCAGAGTGAACTCCAGGAAATTTAAGCCTGCCGGGAGGCCCTTTGCTCAGAGAAGCCTTTTGCTTGTTTTTTCCTGATTTTTAAACCTTCTCACAACTTTGTCTTTTGCTTTGAACTAGTATATGTTTGTTATGTTCTATGAATCCTTGAGATGTATAAAATTGCTTAACTTATGCTTTTCAAATTTTTTATGAAGACGAGTTTAATGTGAGTGTTCCACATGAGCGCTGGACTAGCGTGTGAACGTTTGGAATTTATTACATTGTGGCCTCAATTAACTGCATGAACCACTGTAACAAGATACATAGTTGCTTATATGTCAGACAACAGATTGTTGATTGTTAGCTGGTCGATAGCCTAGTGTTGAAGCGAGCTGAGCCAATGTGCCGTGTTTTGCACAACTGCTTACAAGTGGGGTAGCACCAACAGTGTTTACAAGTACTTATGTATACGTCGGCGCATGGTTCTCGAACGAGTGCTCTATTTCATCAAAACACACACTGCTCGTATGATAAACCGTGACAACTTATGTCTTACCATGCCATATTCATGAAAAAACTAGTGAGGACGCAGCTGTTTCGGCAAAAATTACGATTGTTCTCACATGATTCACGGGCACACAAAAGTAGCGGCAGTTCTCATAGACGGATTCAAACAGAGTACTAGCCCCAGAGGGGTCGATAACATGCAAGGTTCAGATAATTAGACACAATCCAAACTACTATTAAACACTAGATGGGGCAACTATTTCTTGCCTCGATCTAATTTGGGCTGGACACAAGACGGACCTTGCCATGAACATCATCGAGGACGTCCCGCAGCTCAATCCTGTGAACCTTCATGAAGACAACCTTGTGGCCTTGCCATCGATAAACTTGTTTGTGGAGGCATGCCACATCATCTTCCTGCGTAAGCTTGACAAGAACAGTATGCCTCACAAAGCGAAGGAGTAGCTTTGAACTTCTTGTGCTTCAAGACACCTGGACAACACGCTGACAATAGTGAGGCTGGAATACAACTCTTCATTGGTATAACCGCAAATGGCTTCCGAGGATCCAACAGCCTAAGAACTCGCTTTTCCCAAAGGTGCATATATTCAAGTCGTTCGCCTCATAGCGAGTGACATGTACAACCACACAATCCTTGCCTCGCATCGTGGCTCTAATTGAAAGCGAAACCAAGTCTGAATTACTTTTCAAAGATAAGAAACACAAGTTATTTAAACCACTATGTATAGCATGGCATCGAAGCTAATAAAATTTTGCATTATTAATCACCACATACTTCCTTTTCTAAAAAATCACCACATACTTAGATAAAAACCACAATCGAGATCGGCAAAGAAGGAAATCACCTTGGGCAGCTCGGGGGGGACACATCCTCGAAGGGAGAAAACTGCTCCTGCGGTGCCACGAAATGTAACCTCAAACGGGGCGTTGACCATCTCAGTAGTGGCCGTGAGCGTATCTGGGGTCAGGTTGGTGGTTGCCTCCATCTTCTTGGAGCTCTCTATCTCGTGGGGATCAGCCTCCCGCGTCAGCTCCAATATCGGCAGATCTTTGCCTGGTTCTCCTTGGTCCATCATGAAACTGACGAATACTAGGAGACCACTGAAGGAAAACACAATCGCAATGACAATGAAACAAAAAAGAGAGTGAGGATCGGTTACTGCTTTGCAAAAGTTCTTTTTTTTTCTCTGAACGAAAATATACCAACATCACGGATCCGCTTACCTTCCCTTCTTTCGGAGAGAAGAACAGTGGCAGATGCGAGTGTTGCCTTTTTTGAAGACGGTGAGGGAGAAGGGGATTCAGTGAAGAGTGAAATAATGGTTGCTTCATCCATCAAACTTAGACTGCGGGGAGGTGGGGTTTTGTGATACGACGGCTCATTACTGCCGCTCTACGACCGGGTTGACTCTCCGCCTGCATATTGCCTTCTAATTTGGTGGATGGCATTTGGGCCCGCGCGCTGCATGGCCTGCATGTTGGTGAACAAAAGTATAACGACATTCAGTAGAGGGAGACGTTTCAATGACCTAGGAGGAGCCAAAAACGGTAGAGTGTCTCCACTGTACTAGTAGTAATTGTTTTTCTGGGTAGCTGTAGAGTGTCTCCACTGTACTAGTAGTAATTGTTTCTCTGGGCCCAAGACAAAACAGCCCATCCACACTAGTAAATAGTAAAATCAATTCAAAAGCCCATATATTTACTAAATGAGAGGCGCTACCCACACCCAGCACACCCCCCCCCCAAAAAACCTGGGTGCTCTTCTTCCTCCACGCTCCCACCCACCTCACGTCAGCTCGCTCCACTCGTACCCCCAAATTCCTCACCTCCTCCTACAGAAAACCCCAGCTCCCTTCTTCCTCACTCCTACTGAAAACCCCAGCTCCCTTCTTCTTCGCTTCGCTTTTCTACAACTAGGCTCGTTATTCGTTACTCTACTCAAACCCGTGAGCGCGACGCGACGCCCTCGAGGAAAATGGAGTCGACTGACCCCAGCGCCAAGAAGATGAGGCTCCAGCCAGCGGCGACGCCTGTTGCAGATCCCGCACCCGGCAGCGCGGGGAGAAGCGGCGACCCCACCCCCACCGGATCCCAGGAACCCGTAGAATCTTGAGTGGACCGCATCAGCGATCTCCGGACGCCGCCCTTGGGAGATCATCTCGCTTCTCCCCACCAAGGATTGCTGCCTTTTAAGTCCTCTCAATTCGGTGGCACCCTCTATGGCGCGCCGTGCCCCTTAATCTCGACTGTCGTCAGCTATCTCTCTTCAATTATTTTGAAATCCCCAGAGTCATGATCTCCTCCCACCAGGGCTCCGTTCAAAGCCTCTGCATCCCATCATGCTACCTGAGCAAGCATACCATGCCCTGCACGGTGGACGCCTGGCTGAAATCCCCCAAATTCATAGAACTACAGCTGCTTGAGTTCTACTATTCCCCTGGAAATCACATACCACATACCGAACGCCATGAACTTGTGCCCTCAGCACCGATGTGCATCTCGCGGTTTTCCTCCTCTCTCCACACCGCCACCTTTGCGTTGTGCTACCTACCAGACAATCTGGTACTAAACCTTCGACTCCCATTTCTCAAGAAACTTTCACTTGTGCGGGTTCTTATATCAGAGGCCTCGTTGCACAGCATCATCCACTCCAGTTGCCCTGCGTTGGAGTGCTTGGTGCTTGTTTTCACAGTTAGAATCGGTTGTTGATACGTCAATTTTGCATCATGCTTTTATATCGATATTTATCGCATTATGGGCTGTTATTTCACGTTATGTCACAATACTTATGGCTATTCTCTCTTATTTTACAAGGTTTACATGAAGAGGGAGAATGCGGTACCGAATTCGGCTGGGAAAGGAGCAAATATTGGAGACCTATTCTGCGCAACTCCAAAAGTCCTGAAACTCCACGGAATATCTTAAAATAAATAAAGAAAAATCATCGCCAAAGATGAAGGCCAGGGGGCCCACACCCTGCTCACGAGGGTGGGGGGCGCGCCCCTCCCCCCTGGGCGCGCCCCCCTACCTCGTGGGCCCCCTGGTGGCTCTCCGACGCCCATCTTCTCCTATATGAAGTCTTTCGATGAGAAAAAAATCAGAAGCAACCTTTCGGGACGAAACTCCGCCGCCACGAGGCGGAACCTTGGCGGAACCAATCTAGGGCTCCGGCAGAGCTGTTCTGCCGGGGACACTGGAGGGGGAAATCATCGTCATCATTATCACCAACGCTCCTCTCATCAGGAGAGGGCAATCTCCATCAACATCTTCACCAGCACCATCTCATCTCCAAACCCTAGTTCATCTCTTGTATCCAATTCTTGTCTCCAAGTCCGGATTGGTGCTAGTAGGTTGCTAGTAGTGTTGATTACTCCTTGAAGTTGATGCTAGTTGGTTTATTTGGTGGAAGATCATATGTTCAGATACTTTATGCATATTATTACCCTCTAATTATGAACATGAATATGCTTTGTGAGTAGTTACGTTTGTTCCACGAGGACAAGGGAGAAGTCTTGCTATTAGTAGTCATGTGAATTTGGTATTCGTTCGATATTTTGATGAGATATATGTTGTCTAGCCTCTAGTGGTGTTATGTGAACGTCGATTACATAACACTTCACCATTATTTGGGCCTAGAGGAAGGCATTGGGAAGTAATAAGTAGATGATGGGTTGCTAGAGTGACAGAAGCTTAAACCCTAGTTTATGCGTTGCTTCGTAAGGGGCTGATCTGGATCCATATGTTTCATGCTATGGTTAGGTTTACCTTAGTACTTTTTTTGTAGTTGCGGATGCTTGCAATAGAGGGTTAATCATAAGTGGGATGCTTGTTCAAGTAAGAACAACACCCAATCACCAGTCCACCCACATACCAAATTATCAAAGTACTGAACGCGAATCATATGAACGTGATGAAAACTGACTTGACGATATTCCCATGTGTCCTCGGGGGCGCTTTTCCTATTATAAGAGTTTGTCCAGGCTTGTCCTTTGCTACAAAAAGGATTGGGCTACCTTGCTGCACTTTATTTACTTTTGTTACTTGTTGCTCGTTACAATTTACCTTATCACAAAACTATCTGTTACCACTTCTTTCAGTACTTGCAAAGAATACCTTGCTGAAAACCGCTTATCATTTCCTTCTGCTCCTCGTTGGGTTCGACACTCTTACTTATCGAAAGGACTACGATAGATCCCCTATACTTGTGGGTCATCAAGACTCTTTAAAGGCGCCGTTGCCAGGGAGTGTAGCGCCTTTGGTAGGTGGAATTTGGTAAGGAAATATTTATGTAGTGTGCTGAAATTTCATCGTCACTTGTTACTATGGAAAGTAATTCTCACGAGGAGCTTGTTCGGGTATCTTCACCCGTCCGATGAGAGCAAAGAGTTGCTCCTCAACCTACTGAACCTATTGAAAATGAAACTCCTTTTGAAATTCCTCGGGTATGATGGAAAAACTGCTAGCTAATACTTTTACAGAGATGGAACAAAGCATCCCGATGAACATCTACTCTATGTGGATGAAGTTTGTGGACTATTTAAGCTTGCAGGTATACCCGATGATGTTGTTAAGAAGAAGCTCTTCCCTTTATCTTTGAAGGGAGACGCATTGACATGGTATAGGCTATGTGATGGTACGAGATCATGGAACTATAAAAGATTGAAATTGGAATTTCATCAAAAGTATTACCCTATGCATCTTGTTCATCGTGATCGCAATTATATATATAATTTTTGGCCTCGTGAAGGAGAAAGCATCGCTCAAGCTTGGGGGAGGCTTAAATCAATGTTATATTCATGCCCCAATCATGAGCTCTAAAGAGTTACAATTCTTCAGAATTTTTATGCCCAGCTTTCTGTAACAATCGCACCATGCTCGATACTTCTTGTGCTGGCTCTTTTATGACGAAGACTATTGAATTTAGATGGAACTTATTGGATAGAATTAAATGAAACTCTGAAGATTGGGATCTCGACGAAGGTAAGGAGTCAGGTATGACACCTAAGTTTGATTGTGTTAAATCTTTTACGGATACCGATATTTTCCGTAAGTTTAGCACTAAATATGGACTTGACTCTGAGATAGTAGCTTCCTTCTGTGAATCTTTTGCAACTTATGTTGATCTCCCCAAGGAGAAGTGGTTTAAATATCATCCTCCCATAGAAGTAAAAGTAGCTGCACCTATTAAAGTTGAAGAAAAGAATGTCACTTATAATGATCCTATTGTTCCTACCTCTTATGTTGAGAAACCACCTTTCCCTGTTAGAATAAAGGATCATGCTAAAACTTCAACTGTTGTTCGTTAAAGCAATAATAGAACTTATACACCTCCTGAGCAAGTTAAAGTAGAACCTAATATTGCTATTGTTAAAGATCTCTTGTCTGATAATATTGATGGGCATGTTATTCAGTTCTACGGTGAAACTGCTAAAATTGCTAAACCGTGTGCTAAAGATAAACATAGGCCTGTGGTAGGCGTGCCTGTTATTTCTGTTAAAATAGGAGATCATTATTATCATGGCCTATGTGATATGGGCGCTAGTGCTAGTGCAATACCCATTAAATTATACAAAGAAATTATGCATGATATTGCACCTATTGATTTAGAAGAAATTGATGTCACAATTAAGCTTGCCAATAGAGATACTATTTCACCAGTGGGAATTGTTAGATATGTTGAAGTCTTGTGTGGGAAAACTAAATATCCTGCTGATTTTCTTGTTCTTGGTTCTCCACAAGATAGCTTTTGTCCCATTATATTTGGTAGACCCTTCTTGAATACTATTAATGCTAAGATAGACTACAAAAGAATGTTGTTACTATTGGCTTGGATGATATGGTTCATGAGTTTAATTTCTCGAAATTTAGTAAACAACATCGTGAGGAAGAATTGCCTAGTAAGGATGAAATTATTGGTCTTGCTTCTATTGCCGTACCTCCTAGTGATCCTTTAGAACACTATTTGCTAGACCATGAAAATGATATGTTCACGAATGAAAGAAGGGAAATAGATGAAGTATTCTTTAAACAGGAACCTATTTTGCAACACAATTTGCCTGTTGAAATCCTAGGGGATCCCCCTCCACCCAAGGGTGATCCCGTGTTTGAGCTTAAACCATTGCCTAATAATCTTAAATATGCTTATCTTGATGAAAAGAAAATATATCCTGTTATTATTAGTGCTGACCTTTCAGAGCATGAAGAAGAAATATTATTGAAAACTCTGAAGAAGCATCGTGCCGTTATTGGATATACTCTTAATGATCTTAAGGGCATTATCCCCACTTTATGTCAACATAAAATAAATTTGGAAGCGGATGCCAAACCAGTTCGTGATCCTCAACGACGTTTAAATCCTAAAATGAAAGAAGTGGTAAGAAAGAAATACTCAAGCTTCTGGTGGCAGGTATAATTTATCCCGTTGCTGATAGTCAGTGGGTAAGTCCTGTCCATTGTGTCCCTAAGAAGGGAGGTATTACTGTTGTTCCTAATGATAAAGATGAATTGATCCCTCAAAGAATTATCACAGGTTATAGGATGCTAATTGAATTCCATAAAATTAAATAAAGCTACTAAGAAAGAACATTACCCCTTACCTTTTATTGATCAAATGCTAGAAAGATTATGCAAACATACACATTATTGCTTTCTAGATGGTTATTCTGGTTTCTCTCAAATACCTATGTCAGCTAAAGATCAATCAAAGACTACTTTTACATGCCCTTTTGGTACTTTTGCTTATAGACGTATGCCTTTTGGTTTATGTAATGCACCTGCTACCTTTCAAAGATGCATGATGGCTATATCCTCTGACTTTTGTGAAAAGATTTGTGAGGTTTTCATGGACGACTTTTCCGTCTATGGATCCTCTTTTGATGATTTCTTGAGCAATATTTATCGAGTTTTGCAGAGATGTGAAGAAACTAATCTTGTCTTGAATTGGGAAAAGTGCCAATTTATGGTTAACGAAGGTATTGTCTTGGGGCACAAAGTTTCTGAAAGAGGTATTGAAGTTGATAAAGCCAAGGTTGATGCTATTGAAAAGATGTCATGTCCCAAGGACATCAAAGGTATAAGAAGTTTCCTTAGTCACGCGGATTTTATAGGAGGTTCATTAAGGACTTCTCAAAAATTTCTCGACCTCGACTAATTTATTACAAAAGATGTACCATTTGTCTTTGATGATGATTGTGTAGAAGCATTTGAAATACTTAAGAAAGCATTAGTCTCTTTTTGTTGTTCAGCCACCTGATTGAATTTACCCTTTGAAATTATGTGTGATGCTAGTGATTATGCTGTAGGTGCTGTTCTAGGGCAAAGAGTTGATAAGAAACTAAATGTTATCCATTATGCTAGTAAGACTCTAGACAATGCTCAAAGAAATTATGCTACTACCGAAAAGGAACTTTTAGCGCTTGTATTTGCTTGTGATAAATTCAGACCCTATATTGTTGATTCTAAAGTAACCATTCACACTGATCATGCTGCTATTAAATATCTTATGGAAAAGAAAGATGCAAAACCTAGACTTATTAGATGGGTTCTCTTGCTGCAAGAGTTTGATTTGCATATTGTTGATAGAAAAGGAGATGAGAACCCCGTTGCAGACAACTTATCTAGGTTAGAGAATGTTCTTGATGACCCACTACCTATTGATGATAGCTTTCCTGATGAACAATTAAATGTCATAAGCGCTTCTCATAGCACTCCATGGTATGCCGATTACGCTAATTATATTGTTGCTAAATTTATACCACCTAGCTTCACATACCAGCAAAAGAAAAAGTTTTTCTATGATTTGCGGCATTACTTTTGGGATGACCCACATCTTTATAAAGAAGGAGTAGATGGTGTTATTAGACGTTGTGTACCTGAGCATGAACAGGAACAGATCCTACGCAAGTGTCACTCTGAAGCTTATGGAGGACACCACGCTGGAGATAGAACTGCACATAAGGTATTGCAATCCGGTTTTTATTGGCCTACTCTCTTCAAGGATGCCCGTAAGTTTGTTTTGTCTTGCGATGAATGTCAAAGAATTGGTAATATTAGTAGACGTCAAGAAATGCCTATGAATTATTCACTTGTTATTGAACCATTTGATGTTTGGGGCTTTGATTATATGGGACCTTTTCCTGCCTCTAATGGATATACACACATTTTGGTTGCTGTTGATTATGTTACTAAGTGGGTAGAAGCTATTCCAACTAGTAGTGCTGATCATAACACTTCTATTAAAATGCTTAAGGAAGTTATTTTTCCGAGGTTTGGAGTCCCTAGATATTTAATGACTGATGGTGGTTCACACTTTATTCGTGGTGCTTTCCGTAAAATGCTTGCTAAATATGATGTTAATCATAGAATTGCATCTCCATATCACCCACAGTCTAGTGGTCAAGTAGAATTGAGCAATAGAGAGCTCAAATTAATTTTGCAAAAGACTGTTAATAGGTCTAGGAAGAATTGGTCCAAGAAACTTGATGATGCATTATGAGCCTATAGAACCGCATATAAAAATCCTATGGGTATGTCTCCGTATAAAATGGTTTATGGAAAAGCATGTCACTTACCTCTCAAACTAGAACATAAGGCATATTGGGCTATTAAAGAGCTCAACTATGATTTCAAACTTGCCGGTGAGAAGAGGTTATTTGATATTAGCTCACTTGATGAATGGAGAACCCACGCTTATGAAAATGCTAAGTTGTTTAAAGAAAAAGTTAAAAGATGGCATGACAAAAGGATACAAAAGCGTGAGTTTAATGTAGGTGATTATGTATTGCTATACAACTCCCGTTTAAGATTTTTGCAGGAAAACTTCTCTCTAAATGGGAAGGTCCCTACGTTATCGAGGAGGTCAATCGTTCCGTGCCATAAAAATCAACAACTTCAAGGCACAAATCCGAAGGTGGTAAACGGTCAAAGGATCAAACATTATATCTCGGGTAATCCCATAAATTTTTAAACCAATATTATTTAAACCTTAACCCCGTAGTAATAAATACGGGACACTTTCCAGACCTTTTCATACTTTTAAATGGAATTGGTTTGTGGTACGTTAAGTAAACCGACTCCAAAACAATTTTTAAGGCAATATTTCTCCGTTTTGGAATATTTAGAAAAATAGAAAAATAAGTAGCGGTCCAGGAAGGATACGAGGGCCCCACGAGGGTGGTGGGCGCGCCCCCCTACCTCGTGAGCACCTCGTCTGCCCTCAGGACTCCGTTTTCTTGCACGATACGTATTTTGGTCGGTAAAAATTCATTATATATTCTCCTGAAGGTTTTGACTCTCGTATCACGCAAATCTCTTATGTTCTTGTTTCGAGTTGTTTTCTGTCAGGGTTTTCAATGCTAGGCATCATGTCGTCCCCCTCCTCCAACAATGGTGACAAGGATGCTTGGCTAATGAAGATAGATCTGAAGAGGGAAGAACCCATGAAGGTCAACAAGGATGAAAGGATCAAGGAGGCCACGGAGGATCAAGCTCCGACAGCAAAAGACACCCTTCAACTTGCCCATAACTTTCTTACGCCAACTGAGATCGAAGCTTTCAAGATGATTGAGTTAGCTCGTATACAGAACAAGTATCTCACACAAGAAAATATTTTGTTGAAGGAGCATATTGTTGCACTCAAGGGCATCATCCATAGTCGGAGGACCTCTTACGCTCGATGTGCGACTATCCATCACCTCCACCTTCACTGACAAAGAAGGAGACATAATCACATGGGTATGGGCACTCCCCTTGGCAACTGCCAAGCTTGGGGGAGGTGCCCCGGTAACGTATCACCATCACAACTCCTATCTTTACCGTTTTTTTCTTAGTTCGATCCTATTAGTAGTATCTTGATTTAGTAGAATAAAGTCATGGCATGATCTAGTTTTGGGTTTTGCTTTATGATCCCTCTATGTAATCGAGTCTGTGAGCTATATATATAATAAAGTTTAGTGTTGCGTCAAGGGCTTGATTATTTTGCCATGATCTTGGGTAAAGAAAGAAGAAAAAAAGAAAAAAAAAAGAAACAAAGAGTTCATATTGATCTTATTGAGAGTAATGACTTCACATAGAAAGAGTATGATGATTAAAAGTTGTTGGGAGTTGGCAAATATAGTTTTGGTCATCGTTGCAATTAATAGGAAGTAATAAGGAAAGAGAGGTTTCACATATAGATATATTATCATGACATCTTTTAAGATTGGGAGCACTCATTAAAATATAACATGCTAAAGAGTTGATGTTGGACAAGAAAGACAACGTGATGAGTTATGTTTTCTTATATCTGAGATAAAGTATGTTGTCATGGATCCTCTAACATGTTGAGCTTGCCTTTACCCCTCATGCTAGCCAAATTCTCAACACCAAGTAGAGATACTACTTGTGCTTCGAAATACCCTTAAACCAGTTTAGCCATGAGATTCCACCATATCTACCTATGGATTGAGTAAGATCCTTCAAGTAAGTTTTCATCGGTGCAAAGCAATAAAAATTGCTCTAAACATGTATGATTGATGGTGTGGGAGAAATAAGCTTTATACGATCTTGTGATATGGAAGAAATAAAAGCGACGGACTGCATAATAAAGGTTCATATCACAAGGGGCAATATAAAGTGACGTTCTTTCGCATTGAGATTTTGTGCATCCAACCATAAAAGCGCATGGCAACCTCTGCTTCCCTCTGCGAAAGGCCTATCTTTTATTATTATCCTTTACCTTATGCAAGAGTCACGGTAATCTTCACCTTTCCTTTTTCATTTTATCCTTTGGCAAGCCCAGCATGTTGGAAAGAACATGATATATATATCTAATTGGATGTAGGGGAGCATGAATTATTATTGTTGACATTACCCTTGAGGTAAATGGTTGTGGGGCAAAACTATAAGCCCCTATCTTTCTGTGTGTCCGACTAAAACTCCGTAACCACAAGTATTGCGTGAGTGTTAGCAATTATGAAGGACTAAGTGATAGTTGAGTATGTGGACTTGCTTTTAAGCTCTGACATAGACTCTTTCCGATGTTATGATAAATTGCAATTGCTTCAATGATTGAGGTTATAATTTGTTGGTGCTCAATAAGGTTTCTGATTCATACTTCTGCATTGTGAAAAGATCATCACTTGAACATAAGTAATCATATGACAAAATATATATATGTTGCTGTTATGAGAACAATCATGATGCCTTCATGTCCATATTTTATTTTTATCGACGCCTCTACCTCTAAACATGAGGACATATTTATTGTTATCGGCTTTTCGCTTGAGGACAAGCGAAGTCTAAGCTTGGGGAGTTGATCGTCCATTTTGCATCATGCTTTTATATCGATATTTATCGCATTATGGGTTGTTATTTCACGTTATGTCACAATACTTATAGCTATTCTCTCTTATTTTACAAGGTTTACATGAAGAGGGAGAATGCCGTGGAATTTGGAATTTGGAAAAGGAGCAAATATTGGAGACCTATTCTGCGCAACTCCAAAAGTCCCTAAACTCCACAGAATATCTTAAAATAAATAAAGAAAAATAAATCGCCAAAGATGAAGGCCAGGGGCCCACACCACACTCACGAGGGTGGGCGCCCCCCCAGCGCGCCCCTACCTCGTGGGCCCCCTGGTGGCTCTTCGACGCCCATCTTCTCCTATATGAAGTCTTTTCGATGAGAAAAAATCAGAAGCAACCTTTCAGAAACTCCGCCGCCACGAGGCGGAACCTTGGCGTAACCAATCTAGGGCTTGGCCAGCTGTTCCGCTGGGGACATTTCCCTCGGGAGGGAAATCATCGTCATCATCATCACCAACGCTCCTCTCATCGGGAGGGCAATCTCCATCAACATCTTCACCGGCACCATCTCATCTCCAAACCCTAGTTCATCTCTTGTATCCAATTCTTGTCTCCAAGTCCGGGATTGGTGCTAGTAGGTTGCTAGTAGTGTTGATTACTCCTTGTAGTTGATGCTAGTTGGTTTATTTGGTGGAAGATCATATGTTCAGATCCTTTATGCATATTATTACCCCTCTGATTATGAACATGAATATGCTTTGTGAGTAGTTACGTTTGTTCCACGAGGACAAGGGAGAAGTCTTGCTATTAGTAGTCATGTGAATTTGGTATTCCTTCGATATTTTGATGAGATGTATGTTGTCTAGCCTCTAGTGGTGTTATGTGAGCGTCGACTACATAACACTTCACCATTATTTGGGCCTAGAGGAAGGCCTGGGAAGTAATAAGTAGATGATGGGTTGCTAGAGTGACGTAAGCTTAAACCCTAGTTTATGCGTTGCTTTGTAAGGGGCTGATTTGGATCCATATGTTTCATGCTATGGTTAGGTTTACCTTAATACTTTTGTTGTAGTTGCGGATGCTTGCAATAGAGGTTAATCATAAGTGGGATGCTTGTTCAAGTAAGAACAGCACCCAAGCACCGGTCCACCCACATATCAAATTATCAAAGTACCGAACGCGAATCATATGAACGTGATGAAAACTGGCTTGACGATATTCCCATGTGTCCTCGGGAGCTTTTCCTATTATAAGAGTTTGTCCAGGCTTGTCCTTTGCTACAAAAAGGATTGGGCTACCTTGCTGCACTTTATTTACTTTTGTTACTTGTTGCTCGTTACAATTTATCTTATCACAAAACTATCTGTTACCACTTATTTCAAGATTACTTGGAGAGAATACCTTGCTGAAAACCGCTTATCATTTCCTTCTGCTCCTCGTTGGGTTCGACACTCTTACTTATCGAAAGGACTACGATAGATCCCCTATACTTGTGGGTCATCAGTTGTCTCCAAATAAAGTCGCCTAACCTTGTAAGAATTGGAATTTCTTTTGACGGAAGGCAGCTCATCATCCAAGATGCCCCTTCACTTCAAAGGTTGATCCTTGATTCTAGTTATTCACCGTTGCAAATAACCGTCCTCTCTGCACCAAAACTGGAGACCTTGGGTGTAATACATGATCTTTGTGCTCATTTCAATATGGTGTTTGGCTGCACAATTCTTCAGGTACTTTATATTATCATCTACACTTGTAACCATAAGCTGCATTTTAAATTTCTGTGCATAATTTATATATCATCTTGGAGTAGACATTTTGTACTAATATTATGTTCTATGCTCAATGAAGAGTTTCTCCATGGATGGCCTATCAATGGTGCTGGATTACATCAAGATCTTATATATCCAAATGAATAGTTTTGATCTGAACAAGATTATTGGCTTGTTGCAATGCTTTCCATGTCTGGAGAAGTTGTATATAAAGGTGATAATTTCACGCACATTGGAAGCCCGCATATAGTGTACTAGAATTAACCGTTCATCTGTTGCTCTTTCGACACTCTTCTTTTAGACCTTAACTGTTTTCAATCTTCATGTATATTTAGGCAACAGGGCCAGGGGTAAGAAAGTTATAACCAATCGGTGGATTCGTAAGCATCGATTTTCTCACCTCTCATGAGATTCGATTGAAGACAATAACGCTAGAACGATATGTAGCCAACCGTGCAAACACAAGATTTGTCACATTCTTCCTGCTGAATGCGAGGTTACTATTGTCCATCGGGCTTAAGTTTATCAGCAGACATGGTTTTGACGGATGGGTATGTCGAAGAGCAAAAAAGGAGTTTCAGGTGGGCAAAGGAGCTTACGAGCGTCTTGCGGGCTTCTATTTACAACATATTGTGGTCATAATCCGATAAATTTTACGACCCGGGATGTTCATTCTATGGACCTAACCGATCCATTTGGTATCGTTGTAGCAGTCTTTGGAGTTAGATGTTGTTGCCCTTTTCAATCTGGGTTTTTTTGTAAACCTGATGAACAATTAACCCTCGTGCTTTTGTACAGTTTGTAAGCTGGGGTTAGATGTTCCTGCCCTTCTCAACTCGGCTGTGACTGTCATATTTTCTTTGAAACAAGGCAAATGGCTTGCCATCCGTTTAATTTATAGTGAAATGTTGTAACAAATCCCAACCAAGGGAAATAACATCACTCTACTTTCTTGCTTGAGCTCACTGTGCATTCTGAAGCCAAGTGATTAGCCCCACCAGCACCCACAAACTTATTTTGAACTAGCACATCAAATGGGCTGTAAATTTTCATAGGAGAGGCTGCATGACCGTGATAGATTTGGATTACGGCGGTTGGGACCCGCGAGGAAATAGCCTATCCAAGGTGGTGTCGACTTACTAGCCAGTCAACAAACGATTCTGCCTACCAGCCGTTGGATTGACATCCAACATCTACCGTGTACCTTCTATCTCTTGTCTTCTTCTTCCTCCAGCAGCCCAAACCAAACCACCTCGTCGGATCCGCCTGCCCCCGCCTCCCATGGCTGGCTGCGCCTCAGTCGCCCTACCGTACGTACCCTCCATCGTTGGCCAGTCCCTCCCTCTATTCCCCCACATGTCCTGTTATTCTCCGGCGACGTCAGCCCCAACACGCACCCGTGCCTGAACCAGTCAACCCTCGTACTCCCCTCCGCCTGCGACTGGACCAGCGCATGTTCAATGGCTCCTGTTCGTTCCGTCCGAGGCCTTGCCTTCGTCCTCCGTCTTGCGGCCTTGGTTCGCTCGTCGTGCGCAGTGTGCCGCCCTCTTGCGTTGTCAATGTCGTCAACAACCGAGAGGAACAAGGAGATGACTGTACGTGGAGAGGATGACAGTAGGGACCCACCAGCGTCATGGCAGTACACAAGCAAGTGCCTCTATAGTACAAGCCCAAAAATATGGTTCCTCCTA
The DNA here is from genome assembly GCA_021605145.1 of Aegilops bicornis. NCBI lineage: Eukaryota > Viridiplantae > Streptophyta > Magnoliopsida > Poales > Poaceae > Aegilops > Aegilops bicornis. The sequence continues at coordinate 568,933,281 of CM038674.1, read as the reverse complement.
ATGGTTGGACATCCGAGGCTCACGCCATTGTCAACGTAGTCAATAAACGAGAGAATTACACTACGAGCGGTGACACGGGGACCCAAAGAAGTCGCGCAGTTTTTTTTGAGGAACAAGCAGTTGTTATTTATACTAGTTTTAGCGACGGATCAGGGTAACAACGGGGCTGTGTGGGCGTTGTGGCCCGTCTAGCCAGGGTTTTATTTATGTTTACCACATCATGAGCCCAGTTGTGTTTTTTTCTTGCTAAAAATGGCTAGCCCAGTTCTATTTTTTTAAAGAAATACCCAAACAAGGCCTACTTGCTTTATCGGCCCTGCTGGGCTGCAAATCTTTCAAGACGAGGAGAGTTTTATTCGGTTTGCCCAGAAATGGGTTGTACATTTTTAAAACACATCAAACCGGGAATTAGTTTCAATTTTTTTCATTACAAGATCTTAAATTCCATTGATATTATGCGTGGACAATTATTTGGATTTTATATTTATATAAACTATTTTTCAAAATAGTTTGAATATGAATCAATATTTCTGGATTAAAAACAGTTGACCGCACCAAAATATGCAAAATTTCGTATACTTTTTAACCGTGGCCACAATATGGGGTGTAATGCTAACAAAAAGAAGATGGGCTCCAAAAAAATTCTTAAGAATTAGCAAATGGGTTGTACATTATTAGAAATAATGGCAGATGGGTTGTATGTTGTTTTCCACAGATTTGAGGCTGACTTGTGCGCCTACTACAGGTTGACGCGTATGCTTTCATAAAAAAGGTTGGCCTTTGCATAGCATACATCAACTTAGGGCGTGTTTGGTTCCTTGTGTAGCTACAGCTGCATTGCATGGAGCGTCTGGGTGAAACTGGCTTTGGCTGGGCTGCTTTGCAAGGACGAGCTGAGATGGGTGTTTGGTTCACTTGCATGATATTGCTGCACACGAGCAGGTTTTTCTGAATTTTGCTGGGCCTGCCTGATCATTGTTTGCTAGCTGCTTCAGCTGACAGATTACTCAGACGTAATCCAAATATTGAGCCGCCAAATCATAACCAAAACTGCACTACTCCATTAGCTATCTCGCATACTTGTATTGAAACAGAGGAGATGGATCGACCAAGTTAGCGCAGACTCGACCAATGTTGCCGCGAGTCACCGTGCAAATGCACCGATCGTTTCCTTTAGTGAGGAACGCGGTGACGCAGCAGCGCGGGGCAACGAGATCCGAAGCTCGGCGGCTCCAGGCGGCAGGACAAGGACGGCAACAATGATGCTTGGTTGAGGACGACGGCGCCTGCAACGCTTGGTCGAGGACGACGGCGATGGCACTTGGCTGAGGACGGCGGCGGCGGCGACGCTTGGTCGAGGACGGCGGCGGCAACGACACTTGGTCGAGGACGGTGGCGACGACGGTGCTTGGTCGAGGACGGCGGCGGCGACAGCGGCGGCAGCTACCCTCGTTCAAGGACGGCGGCAGCTACCCTTGTTCGAGGACGACGACGGCGACGGCACTTGGTCGAGGACGACGGCGGCGACGGCACTTGGTCGAGGACGACGGCAGTGGCGACGCTTGGTCAAGGACAATGGCGGCGCTTGGTGGAGGTTGAACGAGCACGACAGGGTTTAACGAGGGTTGCGACGACCGTTGGTTGAGGATGACAACGGCGGCGTTTGGTCGCGAAGAGAAGAAAGATAGAAGAAAAGCGAACCAGCCAGAGCCTGCATGCGAGAAACGCGAGAAACTTGCGTTTCCCTCAGCCTGGCTGGGAAGCCTCCATTTGCATCCACGGACCAGGCTCAGACGCCCATGCAGCCTACCAAACCATCCAAGTTTTGCATGGCGGGTGCGAGCCACATGCAAACCAGGAAACCAAACACCCCCTTAGTGAACACACGAGAGCAGTGACTGTTGGTTGTCCATCCAACGGTTGTCATGCTTCTTCAATCTCTGCTCTTCATGCTCCAGCCGCTCAAACAAGCGCCGGCGGGACTTCCTGCTCCCTCCTCCCGCGGCCGGCTATCTTTGCCAAGAGCCTCACGCCCCATCGTACTCCCATCGCTGGCCTAGCCATCCCTCTACTCACCCACACATGTTGTTATTCTCCGTGACGGCGAACGAACGATAAACCCTCGTACTCCTCGCGTGGGAAACAAGCTGCCGAGTATTCCACAGCTGCGTGTCGTTCCTTCCTAGGCCTCGCCGCCGTCGTCCACCGCCCTGGTGCTCTCGGCGCGGCCTGGTCAACGTGGTCAATGAACGACATCCATCGGAAGTGGACTGTACGTGGAGAGGCTGACAGCTGGGTCCACGGCCGCACGCAAGGAAATGCCTCCTTATTAGGCGCAAAATAATGATTCCTCCACCTGACAGATAGGACCCACAGTAAGGGCCTTTGTATTTCACGAAAAAAACGTTCCCCCGCTGACAGGTCGGACCCACCAGCTATATCTTCGCACGCAAGGAAGTGCCTCCTTATTACGCCCAAAAAATGAATACCCCCTGCTAGCTGGGACCCACCATATTGCTGCGCTGACTTGTGGGCCTACTAAGTTGACGGGGCCGGAGGGCTTTGTCAACTTAGTCAATACTCCAGTGACCGTATGATGTCCATCCAATGGCCATAGTGCTTGTTCAACCTCTGGTCTTCTTGCTCCAGCCGCCCAAAGCAGCGTCGATCGTGCTGCCTGCTCCTTCCTCCCGTGGCCGGCTGTGCTACCGCGGAGGCCTCACCGCCCCCATACTACTCCCACCACTAGCCAGGCCATCCCTCCACTCACCCACACCCCCTGTTATTCTGCGGCGACGGCAGCCTCACACCGCAGCCGAACCAGTGAATGCTCGTACTCCTCTCCGCGTGGGCATCCACTGCCGCGTCTTCCCCGGCTCCGCGTCGTCCCCTTCCTAGGCCTCGCCGTCGTCCACCGCCGTGGTGCTCTTGGCGCGGCGTGGTCAATGTGGTCAACGACCGACTTCCATCGGAAGAGTACTGTACGTGGAGAGGCTGACAGTTTGGCCCACGGCAGCCGCAAGGAAGTGCCTCCTTACCACGCGGAAAATAATTATTCCTCCACCTGACAGCGGAGACCCACCGGACGGGCCACCAGTATTTTGCGAAAAAATTGTTTCCCTGTGACTGCTGGGACCCACCGGACGGGCCACCGTATTTCGCAAAAAAACGTTCCTTATTATGCACACAAAAAATGAATACTCCCCCGGCTAGCTGGGACCCACCTTGGTGGGAGGATGACTTGTGGGCCTACTAAGTTGACGGGGACGAAGGGCTTTGTCAACTTAGTCAATATGAACGATTCTAGCTCCAGTGACCGTACGATGTCCATCCAACGGTCGTAGTGCTTCTTCAACCTCTGGTCTTCTTGCTCCAGCTGCCCAAAGCAGCGCCGGTCGTGTCGCATGCTCCTGCAACCTGTGGCCGGCTCGGCTGCCGCAGAGGCCTCACCGCCCCCTACTATTCCCACCGCTGGCCAGGCCCTGCGGCGACGGCAGCCTCACACCGCAGCCGAACCAGTGAACCCTCGTACTCCTCTCCGCGCGGGCTTCCACTGCCACGTCTTCCCTGGCTCCACGTCATCCCCTTCCTAGGCCTCGCCGTCGTCCACCGCCGTGGTGCTCTCCGCGTGGCGTGGTCAACGTGGTCAAGGAACGACTTCCATCGGAAGAGTACTGTACGTGGAGAGGCTGACAGCTGGGTCCATGGCCACAGCCCAGTTTTTTGTGATTTGCCAAGTAAGTCGCTTTGTCAGGCCTGTTCGGCTGCAAATCTTTCAAGACGAGGAGAGCTTTCATTCGGCTGCCCGAGAAAATGGCCCATCAGTAATGAGAAATTGGCTGTACATTTTAAAACACATCAAACCGGCAATTAGTTTCAAATATCTTTTTTTCATTTCAAGATTTTAAATTACATTAATTTTTATGCGTGGAGAATTTGTTGGATTTTATATTGATATACATTTATTTTTAAAATCAGTTTGAATCTGAGTCAAAATTTCGGGATTAAAAACAGTTCGGACCACACCGAAATATGCAAAATTTCGTATAATTTTTTAACCGTGGCCACAATATGGGCTGTAATGCTAACAAAAAGAATATGGGCCAAAAAATCTTAAGAATTAGCAAATGGGCTGTGAATTATTAGAAATAATGGCAGATGGGTTGTATGCTGTTTTCCACAGATTTCAGGCTTTCCTAAAAAGGTTGACGCCTTTAAGCGTTATCTGTTGGATGTCCATCCAACGGCCATCGTCTTCTTCAATCTCTGCTCTTCCTGCTCCAGCCTCTCAAACAAGCGTCAGGGACTGCTGCTCCCTCCTCCCCTGTGGCGGGTGTCTTTGCCTTGTGAGCCTCACCGCCCACCGTACTCCCATCGCTGGCCTAGCCATCCCTCTACTCACCCACACCTGCTGTTATTCTCCGTGACGGGCAGAACCCGATAAACCCTCATACAGTCATACTCCCCTCCGCATGGGAACCAACTGCCGAGTCTTCCCTGCCTCCGTGTCGTCCCCTTCCTAGGCCTCGCCGTCGTCCACCGCCGTGGTGCTCTTGGCACGGCGTGGTCAATGTGGTCAACGATCGACTTCCATCGGAAGAGCACTGTGCGTGAAGACGCTGACAGCTGGGTCCACGGCCGCAGCAAGGAAGTGCCTTCTTATTACACAAAAAATAATTATTCCTCCACGTGACAGCGGGGACCCACCGGACGGGCCACCGTATTTCATGAAAAAAATGTTCCCCCTCCTGACTGCTGGGACCCACCAGCTACATCTTCGCTCGCAAAGAAGTGCGTCCGGGCAAAAAAAACGATTCGCCCCCTGACTGCTGGGACCCATCAGTTACATCTTCGCACGCAAGGAAGTGCCTGACAGTCGGGACCCACCTGGTCGAAGCGTACGTAGCGTTGTCATTCTGGTCGCGAACATGTACGTACATATCTTTGAGTCGTTGTAGAAGCGGCGCCGCGTGTCGTAGTAGAGGCATGCACGTAGCATGTACACGTCACGCATGACGCCAGGGTGCAAGAAAGAAAATCTGACCATGTATGTGTACATACGGCGGGGTCTCGAACGCCTACTCGCGCATACGTGCGACCGGGACTTCGTGTACATGGCTGCGTCGAGCGGAGAAACAACGTCATCGTCGTGTTCATGGGGAGGCAACAGCGAGTGCGTCGTGTTCATGGGGAGGCAGCGGAATGCGTCGTGTTCATGGGGAGCAGCGAGAATGCGTCGTGTTCATCGAGAGGCAACGGAACGCGTGGGAGCCAACCCGGCTTGGGCGTAACGAGCGATGGAAGCGAGGCACGGTGTACCGCTAACGGAGAAGCGGACCTCCTATGTTGAGCAGGGTCCTGTTGATCGGGAGGGGTGTGGCGTCTGCATGAGCGGAGGAAGCGGACCTCCTACGGTTGAAAGCAGGGGTCCTGTTGATTGGGAGGTGTGGCGTACCGCCAAAGCGGAGGAAGCGGACCTCCCTACGGTCAAAGCAGGGGTCCTGTTGATCGGGAGGGTGTGGCGTACCGCCAAAGCGGAGGAAGCGGACCTCCTACGGTCGAAACAGGGGTCCTGTTCATCGGGAGGGTGTGGCGTGCCAAAAGCGGGAAACGGACCTCCTACGGTCAAAACGGGGGTCCTGTTCATCGGGAGGGGTGTGGCATAGCGCAAAACGGGACTCCACGGGATATTGTTCATCTCCACCGTCGACCTCCTCCAGCCTCCACGGGCTACCGTTGACCTCCTCCAGCCTCCACCGCGCGCTACTCCACCGCTACTGTTCAACCACCCCTCCATCGTCTACTGTTCATCCAGCCCTCCACACCACGGGGTCCTTTTCAACCACCCCTCCATCGTCTGCTGTTCATCCAGCCCTCCACACCACGGGGTCCAGTTCAACCACCCCTCCACGGGCACCCCTCCATCGTCTACTGTTCATCCAGCCCTCCACCACACCACGGGGTCCTGTTCATCCAGAGGCAAACTCCACCGCTCACTTGTTCATCCACCCCCCATAGCGCTCACAGTTCATCCCAGGCATCATCGATCAGCTTGATTAGCGGCAATGGCAGCGGAATCGCTCGATCGGGTTCAATTAATAGCCATCGATTGATCGCCGAGTTCGATGTGGCGTAACTTCGGTCTGTCGCTCGGGTTCGATTAGAGCCCAACGCCTCGCTTCGGGTTGATTAGAGCCAATGTCTACACAGCAGCGTCGTGTCTACGAGAAAGCAGCGCATCGCTCGGCCGCCGACCTCCCACCGTAACTTGGAACTCCCTGAAATCCCCCCCCCCCGTCGCTTCTACCACGGTTTTTTCCATCATGGACGGCCCAAAGAATGTCATGCAGCTGCGTCTCCGGCCCGCCCAGGACGAAAAGCCCATTTTCTATCATGATTTTTGTCATAGAAGTAGGAGCCCACCACATCTATGATGATACCGGGTTTTGTCACAATTATCGTCATAGAAGTGTCATATGTACGACAGAATTTTTTTTCGTTCGGCCCAAAATGTCACGGATGTGTCCTTTTTTTGTAGTTATGATTCGCAAGTACCAAGTGATTCATAATCAAGTGATTCCAAAAGTCCATCAGAATGGAGTTTCTTCATGCGCTTTACACCAATATGACCTAAACGGCAGTGCCACAAATAAGTCGCACTATCATTATCAACTCTACATCTTTTGGCTTCAATATTATGAATATGTGTATCACTACTATCGAGATTCAATATAAATAGACCACTCCTCAAGGGTGCATGACCATAAAAGATATTACTCATATAAATAGAACAACCATTATTCTTTGATTTAAATGAATAACCGTCTCGCATTAAACAAGATCCAGATATAATGTTCATGCTCAACGCGGCACCAAATAACAATTATTCAGGTCTAAAACTAATCCCGAAGGTAGATGTAGAGGTAGCGTGCCGACCGCGATCACATCAACTTTGGAACCATTTCCCACGCGCATCGTCACCTCGTCCTTAGCCAATCTTCGCTTAATCCGTAATCCCTGTTTCGAGTTGTGAATATTAGCACCAGAACCAGTATCAAATACCCAGGCACTACTGCGAGCATTAGTAAGGTACACATCATAACATGTATATCACATATACCTTTGTTCACCTTGCCATCCTTCTTATCCGCCAAATACTTGGGGCAGTTCCGCTTCCAGTGACCAGTCCCTTTGCAGTAGAAGCACTCAGTCTCAGGCTTAGGTCCAGACTTGGGCTTCTTCACTTGAGCAGCAACTTGCTTGCCGTTATTCTTGAAGTTCCCCTTCTTCCTCATGTCTACTACGCAACCTTCTTCTTGTAGACGTTGTTGGGCCTCCAAGTGCAGAGGTTTGTAGGACAGTACCAAATTTCCCTCAAGTGGATGACCTAAGGTTTATCAATCCATGGGAGGCGTAGGATGAAGATGGTCTCTCTCGAACAACCCTGCAACCAAATAACAAAGAGTCTCTTGTGTCCCCAACACACCCAATACAATGGTAAATTGTATAGGTGCACTAGTTCGGCGAAGAGATGGTGATACAAGTGCAATATGGATGGTAGATATAGGTTTTTGTAATCTAAAAATGTAAAAACAGCAAGGTAACTAATGATAAAAGTGAGCGTAAATGGTATTGCAATGCTAGGAAACAAGGCCTAGGGTTCATACTTTCACTAGTGCAAGTTCTCTCAACAATAATAACATAATTGGATCATATAACTATCCCTCAACATGCAACAAAGAGTCACTCCAAAGTCACCAATAGCGGAGAACAAAGCGAAGAGATTATGGTAGTGCGAAACCACCTCAAACTTATTCTTTCTAATCGATCTATTCAAGAGTCCGTAGTAAAATAACATGAACCTATTCTTTCCGTTCGATCTATCATAGAGTTTGTACTAGAATAACACCTTAAGACACAAATCAACCAAAACCCTAATGTCACCTAGATACTCCAATGTCACCTCAAGTATCCGTGGGTATGATTATACGATATGCATCACACAATCTTAGATTCATCTATTCAAACCAACACAAAGAACTTCAAAGAATGCCCCAAAGTTTCTACAGGAGAGTCAAGACGAAAACGTGTGCCAACCCCTATGCATAACTTCACGAGCGGAACCCGCAAGTTGATCACCAGAACATACATCAAGTGGATCACGTGATATCCCATTGTCACCACAGATAAGCACATGCAAGACATACATCAAGTGTTCTCAAATCCTTAAATACTCAATCCGATAAGACAACTTCAAAGGGAAAACTCAATCCATTACAAGAGAGTACAGGGGGACAAACATCATGAGATCCAACTATAATAGCAAAGCTCGTGATACATCAAGATCGTACCACCTCAAGAACACGAGAGAGAAAGAGAGAGAGAGAGAGAGAGAGAGAGAGAGAGAGAGAGATATCAAACACATAGCTACTGGTACATACCCTCAGCCCCGAGGGTGAACTACTCCCTCCTCGTCATGGAGAGCGCCGGGATGATGAAGATGGCCACCGGTGAAGGATCCCCCTTTCGGCAGGGTGCTCCCGATTGGTTTTTGGTGGCTACAGAGGCTTGCGGCGGCGGAACTCCCGATCTAGGTTATTTTCTGGAGGTTTTGGTATTTATAGGATTTTTTGGCGTAGGTCTCATGTCAGGGGGGTCTCCGGGTTGTCCACGAGGCAGGGGGCCATGCCCAGGGGGTTGGGCGTGCCCCCCACCCTCGTGGGCAGCCCGGGACTCTCCTGGCCCAACTCTTTTACTCCGGGGGCTTCTTTTGGTCCACAAAAAATTATCAAAAATTGGCACGTCAATTGGACTCTGTTTGGTATTCCTTTTCTGTAAAACTCAAAAACAAGGAAGAAAATAGAAACTGGCACTGGGCTCTAGGTTAATAGGTTAGTCCCAAAAATCATATAAAATAGCATATAAAACATCCTAGAAGGATAATATAATAGCATGAATACTTCATAAATTATAGATACGTTGGAGGCGTATCAGCATCCCCAAGCTTAATTCCTGCTCGTCCTTGAGTAGGTAAATGATAAAATAAATAATTTATGAAGTGTGAATGCTAGCAGGTGCACAAGTTTGATCAATGATAATTTGAATCACCTTTTCTAGCATCATTATATGTCATAACAGTAGCTCAACTCATAAAACTTTTCATGATCAAGTAACAAGCTATTCACATGTTAAAGCATAGACCATAAACTTTCTTGAAAACTAACAAACTATGTTCTCAGACATCAAACATTGCAATTCATCTTATTTTCAGGAAGGGTCTATGTAAGAGCTTTGATTTAGCAAATCCCACATACTCAACTATCATATAGTCTTCCATGATTGCTACCACTCAAAGCATATTTTTAGAACAAATAGCATCCATCGAACACAGAGAAAGATAGGGGCTTAATGTTTCACCTTCCTACCTTTTACCTCAAGGGTAATGTCAACAATAATAATTTATGATCAAATATATTTGAATGGCCATATATGCTTAGATATTTCCCTGTCACATGATGCTTGATAACTAAAGAGTAGGTTGGAATGAGAAGGAATACTACTGACTCTTGCATAAAAGTAAAAGATAGGCCCTTTGCAGAGGGAAGCAGGGATTTGTAGAGGTGCCAGAGCTTGAAGCTAAAACGGAGGTGAAAATAATTTTGTGAGGTATGCTTTCATTGTCAACATAACGACCAAGAGTTCCCAATATCTTCCATACTATATACATTATAGGCGGTTCCCAAACAGAAAGGTAAAGATTTTACTCCCCCTCCACCAACAATCACACTCCACGACTTATGCGAAACAACGGGTGTCGTCCAACTATCAACAATCACAGGGAGTTTGTTTAAATTATTTGCGAATTTGTTTTTGATCTTTTTATCATAGGACTGGGCATCCCAGTTACCAGCCATTTTCTCGTGAATGATGAGCGGAGTCCACTCATCGTGAGAATAACCTACCTACCATGGAAGATACTGACAGCCCCTAGTCGCTACATGAGCGATTCGGGCATAAAAACAGATTATTATTTGAAGGTTTAGAGTTTGGCACATGCAAATTTACTTGGAACGGCAGGTAAATACCACATATAGGTAGATATGGTGGACACTCGTGGAAGAAACTTGGTTCAAGGAATTTGGATGCACAAGCAGTATTCCCGCCTAGTACAGATATTTTGGCTAGCAAAGGATTCTAAATAGCAAGCACCACATGTTAGAGGATCCATAACAATATAACTTATACAAATATACCCAAGCATAACTCATTATGTTGTCTTCCTTGTCCAACTTCAACTAATTTGCTCAGGTTTGAAAATAATTAATGGGGCTCACAACCATAGAAGATGTCCAAGATAGTATATTTATATGTGAAATCTCTCTTCCTTCAATATTCTTTCATGATTTGTTCAAGTGACCAATACAATGTTTGCTAACCTTCAAAAAATTACCACCTCTACTTCTTATATGTGAAGGCATTACTCCGCATGGGAAAGGCATATGAAACATATATAATTTCAGATTTATGACATTCAAATCATTCAACCATTTACTCATAGGATAAGTGAAGCACACGAGAAAATGACAAACTACTCCAAAAAGATATAAGTGAAGATCAATGAGTACTTAAATAATTATGTAGCTATGTGAAGACTCTCTCTCATTTAAGAATTTCATATCTTGGGATATTATCCAAACAGCAAGCAAAACAAAATAAAACGACATTTCAAGGATAGCACTCATCATGTGAAGAAGCAAAAACTTAGGCTCAACCGATACTAATCGATAATTGTTGAAGAAGAAAGGTGGGATGCCTACCGGGGCATCCCCAAGCTTAGATGCTTGAGACTTCTTGAAATATTATCTTGAGGTGTCTTGGGCATCCCCAAGCTTGAGCTTTTGTGTCTCCTTAATTCCTCTTATATCACGGTTTCCTAAATCTCGAAAGCTTCATCCACACCAAACTCAACAAGAACTCGTTAGATAAGTTAGTATAAACCAATGCAAAAACCTTATCATTTTCTACTGTAACAAATCACTAAAATTATTATTCAACATTGCATACTAAATGCCTCTGCATATTTAATACTCCTATCCTCAAATAGAATCATTAAACAAGCAAACATATGCAAACAATGCAAACATAACAGCAATCTGCCAAAACAGTACAGTCTGTAAAGAATGCAAGAGTATCAATACTTCCCTAACTCCAAACATTATGAAATTCTACCAAACATTATGAAATTCTACCACACTGTAGAAAATTTATCAGAGCTCAATATGCAAAAAATTCAACATTTTATCATATTCTGGCTTTTCTAGGGAATTTTTGCAAAGCGATAAACTTTCTGTTTTGAAGCAGCAACATGTATACTTGCAAAATAAGCATAGTAAAGGCTATCCTTGACATTTTTATTGAAAATAGAGATGCAAAACATTATTCTAAATAACATGAAGCAAATACTAACAAAATAAAATGACGCTCCAAGCAAAACACATATCATGTGGTGAATAAAAATATAGCCTCAAGTAAAGTTACCGATAAACGAAGACGAAAGAGGGGATGACATCCGGGGCATCCCCAAGCTTAGGCTTTTGGTTGTCCTTGAATATTACCTTGGGGTGCCTTGGGCATCCCCAAGCTTAGGCTCTTTCCACTCCTTATTCCATAGTCCATCGAATCTTTACCCAAAACTTGAAAACTTCACAACACAAAACTCAGCGAGAAAACTCGTAAGCTCCGTTAGTATAAGAAAATAAATCACCACTTAGGTACTGTTTTGAACTCATTCTAAATTCATATTGGTGTAATATCTACTATATTACAACTTATCTATGGTTCATAACCTCCGATACTACTCATAGATTCATCAAAATAAGCAAACAGCGCATAGAAAACAGAATTTGTCAAAAACAGAATAGTCTGTAGTAATCTGCATCAAACGCAATTTCTGGAACTCAGAAAAAATCTGCAAAAATAGGACGATCTAGATAATTTGATTATTGATCTACTGCAATTGGAATCAGTATTTCATCACTTTCTTGTGATTTTTAACAATTTTTTCGTTAGCAGAAAGTTTCTGTCTTTTTCAGCAAGATCAAATAATTATCATCCAAGAAGATCCTATAGGTCTTACTTGGCACAAACACTAATTAAAACATAAAACCACATCTAAACAGAGGCTAGATGAATTATTTATTACTAAACAGGAACAAAAAGCAAGGAACAAAAATAAAAATTGGGTTTCCTCCTGATAACCCACAAGTGTAGGGGATCGCAACAGCTTTCGAGGGTAAAGTATTCAACCCAAATTTATTGATTCGACACAAGGGGAGCCAAAGAATATTCTCAAGTATTAGCAACTGAGTTGTCAATTCAGCCACACCTGGAAGCTTAGTATCTGCAGAAAAGTATTTAGTAGCAAAGTAATATGATAGTAGTGGTAACAGTAACAAAAGGATAATGAAAGCAAAAGTAATATTTTTGGTATTTTGTAGTGATTGTAACAATAGCAACAGGAAAGTAAATAAGCGTAAACCAATATATGGAAAGCTCATAGGCATTGGATCGATGATGGATAATTATGCCGGATGCGGTTCATCATGTAACAGTCATAACATAGGGTGACACAGAACTAGCTCCAATTCATCAATGTAATGTAGGCATGTATTCCGAATATAGTCATACGTGCTTATGGAAAAGAACTTGCATGACATCTTTTGTCCTACCCTCCCGTGGCAGCGGGTCCTAATGGAAACTAATGGATATTAAGGCCTCCTTTTAATAGAGAACGGAACAAAGAATTAGCACATAGTGAATACATGAACTCCTCAAACTATGGTAATCACCGAAGTATCCCGATTATTGTCACTTGAGGTTGTCGGATCATAACACATAATAGGTAACTATAGACTTGCAAGATAGGATCAAGAACAAACATATATTCATGAAAACATAATAGGTTCAGATCTGAAATCATGGCACTTTTCGGGCCCTAGTGACAAGCATTAAGCATAGCAAAGTCATAGCAACATCAATCTCGAACATAGTGGATACTAGGGATCAAACCACGACAAAACTAACTCGATTACATGATAGATCTCATCCAACCCATCACCGTCCAGCAAGCCTACGATGGAATTACTCACGCACGGCGGTGAGCATCATGAAATTGGTGATGGAGGATGGTTGATGATGACGACGGCGACGAAACCCCCTCTCCAGAGCCCCGAACAGACTCCAGATCAGCCCTCCCGAGAGGTTTTAGGGCTTGGCGGAGGCTCCGTATCGTAAAACGCGATGATTTCTTCTCCCTGATTTTTTTCTCTCCGAAAGCAAATATATAGAGTTGGAGTTGGCGTCGGAGGGTCTCCAGGGGGCCCACGAGGTAAGGGGGCACGCCCCCCACCCTCGTGGACAGGGTGTGGGCGCCCTGGTCTTCATCTTTGGCAAGGATTTGTTATTATTTTTTCTAAGATGTTCCGTGGAGTTTCAGGTCATTCCGAGAACTTTTGTTTTCTGCACATAAAACAACATCATTGCAATTCTACTGAAAACAGCGTCAATCTGGGTTAGTTCCATTCAAATCATACAAGTTAGAGTCCAAAACAAGGGCAAAAGTGTTTGTAAAAGTAGATACAACGGAGACGTATCACCTCCCAACAAGCGCTAACGTTTAACGCCCCTAGCTAGGCATGTTGATTTCAATGATGCTCACAAAAAATTTAAGAATTGAAACATAAAGAGAGCATCATGAAACACATGGCAATCACATTTAAGTCTAACCCACTTCATATGCATAGGGATTTTGTGAGCAAACAACTTATAGGAACAATAATCAACTAGCATAGGAAGGCAAAAGAAGCACAACTTCAAGATTTTCAACACATAGAGAGGAAGCTTGATATTATTGCAATTCCTACAAGCATATATTCCTCCCTCATAATAATTTTCAGTAGCATCATGAATGAATTCAACAATATAACTATCACTTAAAGCACTCTTTTCATGAGCCACAAGCATAGAATTTTTATTACTCTCCACATAAGCAAATTTCTTCTCATGAATAGTAGTGGGAGCCAACTCACCAAAATAACTATCATGTGAGGCATAATCCAATTGAAAATTAAAATCATGATGACAAGTTTCATGGTTATCATTTTTCTTTATAGCATACATGTCATCACAATAATCATCATAAATAGGAGGCATGCTTTCATCATAATAAATTTGCTCATCAAAACTTGGTGGACAAAAAATATCATCTTCACCAAACATAGCTTCCCCAAGCTTGTGGCTTTGCATATCATTAGCATCATGGACATTCAAGGAATTCGTACTAAAAACATTGCAATCATGCTCATCATTCAAAAATTTAGTGCCAAACATTTTAATGCATTCTTCTTCTAGCACTTGGGCAAAATTTTCCTTTCCATCATTTTTGCGAAAGATATTAAAAAGATGAAGCATATGAGGCACCCTTAATTCCATTTTTTTGTAGTTTTCTTTTATGGACTAAACTAGTGATAAAACAAGAAACAAAAAGATTCGATTGCAAGATCTAAAGATATACCTTCAAGCACTCACCTCCCCGGCAACGGCCTTGAGGAAAAGAGCTTGATGTCTACTACATAACCTTCTTCTTGTAGACGTTGTTGAGCCTCCAAGTGCAGAGATTTGTAGGACAGTAGCAAATTTCCCTCAAGTGGATGACCTAAGGTTTATCAATCCGTGGGAGGCGTAGGATGAAGATGGTCTCTCTCGAACAACCCTGCAACCAAATAACAAAGGGTCTCTTGTGTCCCCAGCACACCCAATACAATGGTAAATTGTATAGGTGCACTAGTTCAGCAAAGAGATGGTGATACAAGTGCAATATGGATGGTAGATATAGGTTTTTGTAATCTGAAAATATAAAAACAGCAAGGTAACTAATGATAAAAGTGAGCGTAAACGGTATTGCAATGCTAGGAAACAAGGCCTAGGGTTCATACTTTCACTAGTGCAAGTTCTCCCAACAATAATAACATAATTGGATCATATAACTATCCCTCAACATGCAACAAAGAGTCACTCCAAAGTCACTAATAGCGGAGAACAAACAAAGATATTATGGTAGGGTACGAAACCACCTCAAAGTTATTCTTTCTGATCGATCTATTCAAGAGTCCGTAGTAAAATAACACGAAGCTATTCTTTCCATTCGATCTATTCAAGAGTCCGTAGTAAAATAACACGAAGCTATTCTTTCCGTTCGATCTATCATAGAGTTCGTACTAGAATAACACCTTAAGACACAAATCAACCAAAACCCTAATGTCACCTAGATACTCCAATGTCACCTCAAGTATCCGTGGGTATGATTATACGATATGCATCACACAATCTCAGATTCATCTATTCAAACCAACACAAAGAACTTCAAAGAGTGCCCCAAAGTTTCTACCGGAGAGTCAAGACAAAAACGTGTGCCAACCCCTATGCATAAGTTCACGAGCGGAACCCGCAAGTTGATCACCAAAACATACATCAAGTGGATCACGTGATATCCCATTGTCACCACAGATAAGCACATGCAAGACATACATCAAGCGGTCTCAAATCCTTAACGACTCAATCCGATAAGACAACTTTAAAGGGAAAACTCAATCCATTACAAGAGAGTACAGGGGGGGAAACATCATGAGATCCAACTATAATAGGAAAGCTCGCGATACATCAAGATCGTACCACCTCAAGAACACGAGAGAGAGAGAGAGAGAGAGAGAGATCAAACACATAGCTACTGGTACATACCCTCAGCCCCGAGGGTGAACTACTCCCTCCTCGTCATGGAGAGCGCCGGGATGATGAAGATGGCCACCGGTGATGGATCCCCCCTCCGGGAGTGCTTGGAACAGGTCCCGATTGGATTTTGGTGGCTAGAGAGGCTTGCGGTGGCGGAACTCCCGATCTAGGTTATTTTCTGGAGGTTTCAGTATTTATAGGATTTTTTGGCATAGGTCTCACGTCAGGGGGGTCTCCGGGTTGTCCACGAGGCAGGGGCCCACACCCAGGGGTGGGCGCGCCCCCCACCCTCGTGGGTAGCCCGGGACTCTCCTCGCCCAACTCTTTTACTCCGGGGGCTTCTTTTGGTCCAGAAAAAATCATCAAAAATTGGCACGTCAATTGGACTCCGTTTGGTATTCCTTTTCTGTAAAACTCAAAAAAAAGGAAAAATGTAAACCTTTGGGCTCTAGGTTAATAGGTTAGTCCCAAAAATCATATAAATTAGCATATAAATGCATATAAAACATCCTAGAATGATAATATAATAGCACGAATACTTCATAAATTATAGATACGTTGGAGACGTATCACTTCCCTTTACCCTTTTTCTTGAAACTGGTGGTCTTGTTGACCATCAACACTTGATGCTCCTTCTTGATTTCTACCTCCGCAGCCTTTAACATTGCGATGAGCTCGGGAATTGTCTTATCCATCCCTTGCATGTTGTAGTTCATCACGAAGCTTTTGTAGCTTGTTGGCAGTGATTGAAGAATTCTGTCAATGACACTATCATCCGGAAGATTAACTCCCAGTTGAATCAAGTGATTGTTATACCCAGACATTTTGAGTATATGCTCACTGACAGAACTATTCTCCTCCATCTTGCAGCTGTAGAACTTATTGGAGATTTCATATCTCTCAATTCCGGGCATTTGCTTGAAATATTAACTTCAACTCCTGGAGCATCTCATATGCACCATGACGTTCAAAACATCGTTGAAGTCCCGGTTCTAAGCCGTAAAGCATGACACACTGAACTATCGAGTAGTCATCAGCTTTGCTCTGCCAGACGTTCATAACATCTGGCATTGCTCCTGCAGCAGGTTTGGCACCTAGCGGTGCTTCCAGGACATAATTCTTCTGTGCAGCAATGAGGATAATCCTCAAGTTATGGACCCAGTCCATGTAGTTGCTACCATCATCTTTCAACTTAGCTTTCTCTAGGAATGCATTAAAATTCAACGGAACAACCACACGGGCCATCTATCTACAACAACATAGACATGCAAAATACTATCAAGTACTAAGTTCATGATAAATTAAAGTTCAATTAATCAAATTACTTAAGAACTCCCACTTAGATAGGCATCCCTCTAATCATCTAAGTGACCACGTGATCCATATCAACTAAACCATGTCCGATCATCACGTGAGATGGAGTAGTTTTCAATGGTGAACATCACTATGTTGATCATATCTACTATATGATTCACGCTCGACCTTTTCGGTCTCGGTGTTCGAGGCCATATCTGCATATGCTAGGCTCGTCAAGTTTAACCCGAGTATTCTGCGTGTGCGAAACTGGCTTGCACCTGTTGTATGTGAACGTAGAGCTTATCACACCCAATCATCACGTGGTGTCTCGGCACGACGAACTTTCACAACGGTGCATACTCAGGGAGAACACTTGTACCTTGAAATTTAGTGAGAGATCATCTTATAATGCTACTGTCGATCTAAGAAAAATAAGATGCATAAAAGATAAACATCACATGCAATCAATATAAGTGATATGATATGGCCATCATCGTCTTTGCCTTTGATCTACATCTTCAAAGCACCGTCATGATCACCATCGTCACCGGGGCGACACCTTGATCTCCATCGTAGCATCGTTGTCGTCTCGCCAACTATTGCTTCTACGACTATCGCTACCGCTTAGTGATAAAGTAAAGCAATTACATGGCGATTGCATTTCATACAATAAAGCGACAACCATATGACTCCTGCCGATTCTTGGATAACTTTGTTACAAAACATGATCATCTCATACAATAAAATTTAGCATCATGTTTTGACTATATCACATCACAACATGCCCTACAAAAACAAGTTAGACGTCCTCTACTTTGTTGTTGCAAGTTTTACGTGGCTGCTACGGGCTGAGCAAGAACCGTTCTTACCTACACATCGAAACCACAATGATATTTCGTCAAGTATGTGTTGTTTTAACCTTCAACAAGGACCAGGCGTAGCCACACTCGATTCAACTAATTAAAGTTGGAGAAACTGACACCCGCCAGCCACCTGTGTGCGAAGCACGTCGGTAGAACCAGTCTCGCGTAAGCGTGCGCGTAATGTCGGTCCGGGCCGCTTCATCCAACAATACTGCCGAATCAAAGTATGACATGCTGGTAAGTAGTATGACTAGTGTCACCCACAACTCACTTGTGTTCTACTCGTGCATATAACATCTACACATAAACCTGGCTCGGATGCCACTGTTGGGGAGCGTAGTAATTTCAAAAAAATTCCTACGCACACGCAAGATCATGGTGATGCATAGCTATGAGAGGGGAGAGTGGTGTCCACATACCCTCGTAGACAGAAAGCGGAAGCGTTATGACAACGCGTTTGATGTAGTCGTACGTTTTCACGATCGATCGATCCTAGTACCGAATGTACGGCACCTCCGCGATCTGCACACGTTCAGCTCGGCGACGTCCCACGAACTCACGATCCAGTAGAGCTTCGAGGGAGAGCTTCGTTAGCACGACGGCGTGATGACGGTGATGATGAAGCTACAGGCGCAGGGCTTCGCCTAAGCACTACGACGATATGACCAAGGTGGATTATGGTGGAGGGGGGCACCGCACACGACTAAGAGATCAATGACCAACTTGTCTGTCTATGGGGTGCCCCCCTCCCCGTATATAAAGGAGTGGAGGAGGGGGAGGAGGCCGGCCTCCTAGGCGCACACCAAGGGGAGTCCTACTCCCACCGGGAGTAGGATTCCCCCCCCCCTTCCCTAGTTGGACTAGGAGTGGAAGGAAGGGGGAGGAAGGAGGAAGGAACGGGGGCGCCTCCTCTGGTCGGATTGGGCTTGGGGGCGTGCCTCCTTTCTCCCTTCTCCGCTCTCCCACTAAGGCCCAATAAGGCCCATATACCTCCCGGGGGGTTCCGGTAACCTCCCGGTGCTCCGGTATATTCCCGAACTCACCCGGAACCATTCCGATGTCCAAATATAGTCGTTCAATATATCGATCTTTATGTCTCGACCATTTCGAGACTCCTCGTCATGTCTGTGATCATATCCGGCACTCCGAACTACTTTCGGTACATCAAAATACATAAACTCATAATATCAATCGTCACCGAACGTTAAGCGTGTGGACCCTACGGGTTCGAGAACTATGTAGACATGGCCAAGACTCATCTCCGGTCAATAACCAATAGCGGAACCTGGATGCTCATATTGGTTCCTACATATTCTACGAAGATCTTTATTGGTCAAACCACATAATGATACGTCTCCAACGTATCTATAATTTTTGATTGTTCCATGCTATTATATATTCTGTTTTGGATGTTTAATGGGCTTATTTATACACTTTTATATTATTTTTGGGACTAAACTATTAACCGGAGGCCCAGCCCAAAATGTTGTTTTCTTGCCTATTTCAGTGTTTCGAAGAAAAGGAATATCAAACGGAGTCCAAACGGAATGAAACCTTCGGGAGAGTTATTTTTGGAATGGAAGCAATCCAGGAGACTTGGAGTTGAAGTCAAGGAAGCTTCGAGGTGGCCACGAGGCGTGAGGCGCTTTGCCCCCTGGGCGCGCCCTCCACCCTCGTGGGCCCCTCGTGGCTCCCCTGACCGACTTCTTTCGCCTATATATATATATATCCATATACCCTAAAAACTTCGGGAAACAGAATAGATCGGGAGTTCCGCTGCCGCAAGCCTCTGTAGCCACAAAAAAACCAATTGGGACCTGTTAAGCACCTCACGGAGGGGGAACCCTCACCGTGGCCATCTACAGCATCCCGGCGCGATCCATGACGAGGAGGGAGTAGTTCACCCTCGGGGCTGAGGGTATGTACCATTAGCTATGTGTTTGATCTCTCTCTCCCTCTCCCTCTCTCTCTCTCTCTCTCTCTCTCGTGTTCTTGAGGTGGCACGATCTTGATGTATCACGAGCTTTGCTATTATAGTTGGATCTTATGATGTTTCTCCCCCTCTAGTCTCTTGTAATGGATTGAGTTTTCCCTTTGAAATTATCTTATCGGATTGAGTCTTTAAGGATTTGAGAACACTTGATGTATGTCTTGCATGTGCTTATCTGTGGTGACAATGGGATATCACGTGATTCACTTGATGTATGTTTTGGTGATCAACTTGCGGGTTCGGTTGAACTTATGCATAGGGGTTGGCACACGTTTTCGTCTTTACTCTCCGGTAGAAACTTTGGGGCACTCTTTGAAGTACTTTGTGTTGGTTTGAATAAATGAATCTGAGATTGTGTGATGCATATCGTATAATCATACCCACAGATACTTGAGGTGACATTGGAGTATCTAGGTGACATTAGGGTTTTGGTTGATTTGTGTCTTAAGGTGTTATTCTAGTACGAACTCTATGATAGATCGAACGGAAAGAATAGCTTCGTGTTATTTTACTACGGACTCTTGAATAGATCGATCAGAAAGGATAACTTTGAGGTGGTTGTGTACCCTATCATAATATCTTCGTTTGTCCTCCGCTATTAGTGACTTTGGAGTGACTCTTTGTTGCATGTTGAGGGATAGTTATATGATCCAATTATGTTATTATTGTTGAGAGAACTTGCACTAGTGAAAGTATGAACCCAAGGCCTTGTTTCAACGCATTGCAATACCGTTTGTACTCACTTTTATCATTAGTTACCTTGCTGTTTTTATATTTTCAGATTACAAATACCCATATCTATCATCCATATTGCACTTGTATCACCATCTCTTCGCCGAACTAGTGCACCTATACAATTTACCATTGTATTGGGTGTGTTGGGGACACAAGAGACTCTTTGCTATTTGGTTGCGGGGTTGCTTGAGAGAGACCATCTTCATCCCTCGCCTCGCATGCAGTTGATAAACCTTAGGTCATCCACTTGAGGGAAATTTGCTACTGTCCTACAAACCTCTGCACTTGGAAGCCCAACAACGTCTATAAGAAGAAGGTTGTGTAGTAGACATCACATAACAACATATGTTGTTCCCTTTGTCATCGGTATGTTACTTGCCCGACATTCGATCATCGGTATCTCAATTCCTAGTTCAATCTCATTATCGGCAAGTCTCTTTACTCGTTCCGTAATGCATCATCCCGCAACTAACTCATTAGTTACATTGCTTGCAAGGCTTATAGTGATGTGCATTACCGAGAGGGCCCAGAGATACCTCTCCAGAGCAATCGGAGTGACAAATCCTAATCTCGATCTATGCCAACTCAACAAGTACCATCGGAGACACCTGTAGAGCACCTTTATAATCACCCAGTTAAGTTGTGATGTTTGGTAGCAAACAAAGTGTTCCTCCGGTATTTGGGAGTTGCATAATTTCATAGTCATAGGAACATGTATAAGTCATGAAGAAAGCAATAGCAATATACTAAAACGATCAAGTGCTAAGCTAACGGAATGGGTCAAGTCAATCACATCATTCTCTAATGATGTGATCCCGTTAATCAAATGACAACTCATGTCTATGGTTAGGAAACTTAATCATCTTTGATTCAACGAGCTAGTCAAGTAGAGGCATACTAGTGACACTTTGTTTGTCTATGTATTCACACATGTACTAAGTTTCCGGTTAATACAATTCTAGCATGAATAATAAACATTTATCATGATATAAGGAAATATAAATAACAACTTTATTATTGCCTCTAGGGAATACTTCCTTCAGGTCGTACAAACACCCCTAGAGGTCCCTTAATTTGGGGCCGGGCTATGATATTTGGATGACCAAACCGGACCGGTCCGATTGGGTGATCACTGATCAGTGTGGGATGGTTAAAAGTGTCAGGATGACTCAGCCTAGACAGTTATGAGAGTTTTGGAGACCGGTTTGAAGATGCCCTAAGGCCCTTGGAGCACAAAACGTGACGTAGCACCAACCCCCGCTTATGGTCATCTTACAAGGTCTGCTTATGGTCATTTGGCAGCAAAGATCAAGACTCTTCAGTAAGAGAGGGAGTTTATTTCCCAAATGCTAAAAAGGGAACAAAATAAGGTAGCAGATCTGTTGGCATTGTACAACAGTGCGAAGTCTTGTACTGTTGTTTGGCTAGAGATCCGTCGTGTATCGAGGAACTGTTGCCTCTTGATTGTAACTAGGGTTGGACCAAAAGCTCGTAGCTCGCAAGCTTAATGAGCGCTCGATAGTTTGGCTCGTTAAGCTCGTAGCTCCCTTCTTAATGAACAGAGCCAATTTTTTATTTCAGCTCGTTAAGCTTAACGAGCTTAAGGACGAGTTAACGAGTTTCACGAGTAGTTCGTTAAGCTCGTTAGTAACAACACAACACATATTTTCATCTTACGTGACAAATTTTTTGTAGCACCTCAGCCCATCTATTCAATCTAATCGACATATGAGGCAACAAACTATTGCATTTCTTTTTGTAGTCACCATATTTCATCTTGAAAACCACACCTACACATTCATCCCGTATATCATAACACGTTATAATCTGTTAACGAGCGCTTGCGAGCGCTCACAAGCTTAACGAGCTTCGAACGAGCCGAGCCGAGCAGGGTTTTCTGCTCGTTAATCTTAACGAGCTTAACGAGCCGAGCCTTAACGAGCACGAGCTTAACGAGCCGAGCTGCTCGTTAATCCACCCCTAATTGTAACCCTATAGCAATGGGATGAAATCCACATTTCTCCTGCAAAGAAAAAAAGTTGTTGTCAAGGTTTACCACGTTCTTTTCTTTTTCCGCCCGAAAAAGGTTACCATGTTTGCTGTTGAGCTAGACTATGGTGAATGATCTAACGTTTCAAAATTGAACTTTAGTGGCATCTTTGATTCATAGGATTCTCAAAACGCATGAATACGGAAAACATATGATTGTGACATCATGGCTTTTGGAATCTTATTACCCCCATGTAAAGAAATATAAGAGTCGTCGCCGTCACCGGTCCGTCCCATCTGCGATGGCCTCTAGGCCATGGAGGTGCGGAGGATCTTGGGCCCCCGCCGACGGGAGGGACCCCGTTCTCGTTCTTGTTAGAGTCAGCGTCTTGGTTGGGGTTGTGTGGCGGCGGCGATGTCCCTTAGTAGGAATAATGTCTCCCACGTTCTATCACCGTCCCGGTGGTGCGTGTAGCATCGTCGGAGGGTGTGTGGACGTTTGTCACCGTTGGATCTTGCGGGATTCGGTCGGTGTTGGTCTTCTATGGATCTATTTGGATCCGGTCTTTGTTCGTCTTCGTTTAGGTGTTTACTGGTTTGATCATTCTGATGTACGACGTCCTTCATCGGTGATTGTTAAACGAGTCTGTAGCCTAACCGTAGGTTGTTAGGATCAGCTCGTGTGCTGTATAGATAATGATCAAGTTAGGTTGTTGTAGATAAAATCCTAACTGAATTGTATCTATCTTGTATCCTGCCTGAGTATAAATGGAAGGCAAGGCCTGACGCATAAGTCACGGCAATTCATTCCTTTTTGACTTGGTATTAGAGCGATAAGATCCTCTCCCATCGATCTCTCCCTCCCCGCCGGCGCCATGTCAGGCCCTGCCGCCATCAACTCCACCTCCGGTGCCCTCACCTCTCCCAATGCCCGTGTCCTCGCCACCGCTGCTAGCTCCTCCGCTCCTGTCTCGATCTCCTCGATCGGCAATCTCATCACGATCCGTCTCACAAGGGACAACTTTCTCCTCTGGAAGACGCAGGTTGTCCCGGCGCTCCACTCCCATGGCCTCTTCGGCTACGTCGATGGCTCGGAGCAGCCGCCGTCCTACACCATCACCACCGGCGCCGGCGCCGATGCCAAGGAGGAGGCAAACCCGCTCTTCCTTCAAAGGTGGTACCAGCGAGACCAGTTGGTGCTCATTACCTTCTTGGGCTCCATGACGGAGGATGTGCTCGGTCGATGACGCTCATGACCACCTCCGCCGCCCGTCTGGCGTACCCTCCATGACATGTTCTCCTCGCGAACAAAGGCGCGTCTCATGCGAATCGTTTTCAATTTGTCGAACACGAAGAAGAAGGACCTCACCGCCACTGAATACTTCAACAAGATGAAGGGCTTTGCTGATGCTATGGCGTCCATTGGCAAGCCTCTTGGCGATGACGAGATCCTCGGCTACATGCTGGCCGGTCTTGGGTCTGAATTTGAACCTCTGGTGGCCTCCATCACCGCTCGCGAGGAGCCGATCAGCCTTGGCAGCTTCTACGCGTTCCTCGTCGTGGCCGAGCTCCGCATGGAACAGCAGCGTCCGTGGGCGAACTCCACTCCTCCGCCAACTCTGCAGACGCAACTCGATGGCGGCCGCAATGGCGGCGCGCGGCCACGGAGGTCAAGCCGGAGGCCAAGGCGGTCAAGGCGGTCAAGGCCGTG
Organism: Aegilops bicornis; assembly: GCA_021605145.1. Taxonomy (NCBI): domain Eukaryota; kingdom Viridiplantae; phylum Streptophyta; class Magnoliopsida; order Poales; family Poaceae; genus Aegilops; species Aegilops bicornis. The sequence continues at coordinate 568,908,911 of CM038674.1, read as the reverse complement.
GCCGTGGCCGGCGTGGTCGCGGCAAGTACATCAAGTGTCGGTGTGCTCCAAGTTTGGCCATGATGCTCGTGACCGCAGAACCGCTTCAACCATGCCTATCACTGAAGACAACCGTGAGCGTTCCGCAACGCCGTGCACTCCGCGGCGTCGAGTATCCGAAATGGTACATGGACTCGGGCGCCACCGATCATCCGACCGGCGACCTCGACAGGCTCACCATCCAGAGCGCTACCACGGCAAAGATCAAGTGCAAGTCGCCAATGGTACAGGTTTGTCTATTTCGCATATTGGTCAATCTGCTATTTACGGCTCGTCACGTCCACTCTATCTTCGCAACATATTGCATGTTCCACATGTTAGCAAAGATCTTTTATCCGTGCACAAGTTAACCTCGATAATGATGCTATTGCTGAATTTCACCTGATCGTTTCTATCTTAAGGACCCAACGAGGGCGGTTCTTCTTCAAGGTAGATGTCGTGGCGGTCTCTACCGGTGCCAAGCCTCGTGTCGTCCGTGTCCGATCGTCGGCGCTCTCCAAAGATGAAGCTTTCTCATGATCTTTGGCATCGACGCTTAGGTCATCCCAGCAAAAGTGTCGTCGAGTCCGTTCTTAGGTTAAATAAATTTGCTTGTGCACCATCCGTCGAATCTAGTGTCCGTGATGCGTGTCAACGTGCTAAAGTCCATCGGTTGCCTTTTAGGGATTCTACTCATGTAACCCATGCACCTCTCGAACTTATTCATTACGATGTATGGGGCCAAGAACCACTTCGTTGGGGGTTTTAAATATTATGTGAGTTTTCTTGATGATTATAGTCGCTTCACCTGGATATATCTTCTTAAACGCAAATCTGAAGTAGAGCAAATTTTCTACACTTTTCGGAAGCACGTTGAACGCATGTTAAACACCAAGATTAAAACAGTCCGAACCGATTGGGGTGGCGAGTACCGTCGTCTCTCCAAATATTTCTATTGTGAGGAATCACCCATCGAGTAACTTGTCCACATACTTCCCAACAAAATGGCATCGCTGAACGGAAGCACCGCCATATCGTGGAAACCGGCATTGCTCTCCTTGCACACTCTTTTCTCCCTGTAAAATTCTGGGACGAAGCATTTGTGATCGCTGTTACCTTATAAATCGCATGCCCACTGCACACTGAAAAATTCTTCACCAATGAACGTCTCCTAAATGAACAGCCTGATTACACTTTCCTCCGTGCCTTTGGCTGTGCATGCTGGCCAAACTTGCGCCCATATAACAATCACAAGCTTGCTTTCCGGTCTCGCCAATGTGTATTTCTTGGATATAGCTCCATGCACAAAGGCTACAAATGCTTAGATCGCTCAACGGGTCGTATCTACATTTCTCGTGACGTCGTTTTCGACGAGCAAGTTTTCCCTTTTGCATGCACAACACCCACGCCACCACTCCTCCCCACGCCACCATCTGTTTTTCCTCGTTCGAGCCGCTTATTGCTAATGACCGCATGCGGAATTATGACTTAACCTTGCTCCCGATGGTTCGTCTAGCCTTGATTCTTGTGCAGGTTCAGATCCCTCTGTCTCGTCTTCACCCTTCCGGTGCAACGCCTGCAGCCAGCCGAGGGACGCCCACCATCGGATCAGCCTCGCCATGCACTCCACTTGGTCACCTGCAGCGGGTCGAGTCGGGCGATCGTCACCAGCGAGCCCTCTGGTCGCTCCCTTGATTTTGGGCCAGCCTCCCTGCGTCTCCGGATGCGGCCGACGAGCCGGCACAGGACTCAACTCCCATGGCGTCTCTGAGCTACAGGTTGTTCCAACGCTTTGTGGCCGGGCGCCCTGCAGCTCCACATCGCATGCGACGCGGCTTCGCGACAACATCGTCAAGAAGCTGGTGCCGACGGACGGCACTATGCGCTCGATCCTCGGCGGCGCCGCTTTTCATGTTGAACCACGGTCCCTATCGACACGCCGCTTGCCGACCACCGGTGGCGCCGCCATGGAAGCCGAATACTACGCTCTCGGCACAACCACACATGGACATTGGTTCGCGGCACGGCAAGAATATCATTGGGTGCAAATGGGTGTTCAAAGTCAAGCATAAATCTGATGGATCTCTTGACAAGTTCAAGGCTCGCCTTGTCGCTCGTGGGTTCACTCAACAAGATGGCATCGATTATTCAGATACTTTCTCTCCTGTTGTGAAGCCTGCTTCTGATGCGTTTGGTGCTCTCCTGGCTGTTTCCGTGGCTGGCATCTTCGTCAAGTGGACATCAGCAACGCATTTTTGCATGGAATTCTTGAGGAGGAGGCATACATGCAACAACCGCCGGGTTTCCAAGATCCGAGTCGTCTGCACTATGTTTGCAAGCTTCAAGGCTTTGTATGGGTTGAAGCAGTCACCGCGTGCTTGGTATGCTCGGCTTCATGATCGTCTTCAACAACTTGGTTTTGTGCCGTCTGCAGCAGACGCTTCGTTGTTCATCTTTCATGAAAATGGTGTCACTCTTTACATGCTGGTGTATGTTGACGACATGGTCATCGTTGGCTCTTCCACGAGGCGGTTGAATGCCCGCTCCGTCAGCTCTCTGCTACCTTCCTGTTAAGGATCTTGGTCCATTGAATTATTTCTTGGGCATTGAAGTGATCCGCAATTCGGGAATCAACCTTGTTCAGTATGCACTTTCGATCTCTTTGGGCAGCTCAAACATGGAGAATTGCAGACCGGTTCCAACGCCGATGTGTACACATGAGAAGCTCACCCGAGTCTGGCCAAGCGAATGAGGATGATGCCTTCAAGTACAGGAGCACGGTAGGCGCGTTGCAATACTTGACATTGACAAGGCTGGACTTGTCGCTCGCGATGAACAAAGTGTGCCAAGATTTGTCACGCCCCACCGATGTACATTGGGAAGCGGTGAAAAGAATCCTTCGATTTGTCGAGGAACAAGATCCACCGGCTTATCCATTCGGGCGCCGCTTTCCCCTCATGAGTGTGTTCATCGACGCGGATTGGGCCGGCTGCAGCGGCGATCGTCGTTCCACGGGTGGCTTTGCGGTCTTCCTCGGACCAAATCTTATATCCTGGGCGCCGTAAAGCAATAACGGTGTCTCGTTCCTCGATGAAGCTGAATACAAGGCGTGGCGAATGGCACCGGTGAAGCTACGTGGTTACGATCTCTGAAGGAACTGCAGGTAGCTCAGCCTCGACCCCATCTTGTGGTGTGACAATCTCGGGCGACGTATCTCACTGCGAACCCAGTTTTTCATGCACGCACAAAGCATATAGAGGTGGACTTCCATTTTGTGCGAGAAAAGGTTGCCATGGGTGCTCCGGACGTTCGGTTCATCTCTTGACAGATCAAGTTGCGACGCCTTCACTAAACCTCTCACCAAGCAAACACTCGAAGCGACTCCGTTCCAATCTCAACCTCTGTGCGGTTGAGATTATGGGGAATGTTAAGCGAGTCTCGTAGCCTAACCGTAGGTTGTTAGGATCAGCTCGTGTCTTTGTATAGATAATGATCAAGTTAGGTTGTTGTAGATAAAATCCTAACTGAATTGTATCTATCTTGTATCCTGCCTGAGTATAAATGGAAGGCAAGGCCTGACGCATAAGTCACGGCAATTCATTCCTTTTTGACTGTGATGGTTGCTACTCTTGTGCGCTGGTCCTATGGGGCCTTAGCACGACGACTTCCCGATTATCTATCTACTACAATAAGGTTTGCCCGGCTCCGGTGAGGGAGGGCCGATGACGGCGGCACGTTTTCGACTCGCTCCAGTGCTTGTAGTCGTCGCTAGGTGGTCCATGGACATGGTTGTATTTTTATTACCTATGTTGTTCTTTGTACCGCGATAATTAAAGATGAATAGATTGGAAGTTTCTCGAAAAGAAAAAAATATATTTTTTTACGGAGGGAGTACAAAATTGTGGTTTGCTTGATTGCATAAAGAAAACAATTCTCTCTAAGAGGTTGAGTAGATGATAAGATTCCTATAAGACTCAATGCTGCAGGACATGCTTCTGAGGTTAAAATTTTCGTATGATAATCTTTTGAATCAAAGATGCCGATAATAGTACATCTTTAGTTGAGCTAACTAACTTTCACCGGGGACAACAATCCATCACAGCCCAAGCAAATTTAACACCCGGCCCCGCCATGCCATGCCCGGCGCGCGGCCGCGGCTAGCGAGAGACTGCCCCGGCGCCGAGCGGGCGTTGATCCACTCAACTCAAACCTCCCCCGTGTCCTTGACCTTTTATTAGAAAACGCGGCAATCCCCGTCAGCGTCCGTGCCAGCTGCCGAGCCGGGGGACGACCCCGGACCCCGATGCCGATGCCGATGCGTCTGCCCACCTGTCCACGGATCCCGATGCGGCCTGCCTGACACCCCGGCCCAGAGCCTCACACGTCCAGAACACAAAAGAAAAGCACGACGACGACCCAGTCGTCCGCCCCCCTCCGGTATAAATAAAGCTCGACGCCCCCACAAGCTTCTCGCCTCAATCAGCATTCAGCAAGCGACCTCAGCAGCCATCCCCGAGCTCCCGACACAGCACGACCACCACGTCCTTGGCGCCATTCGAGCAACCAAGTGTCCGCTAAGCCTCCTGCGCTGCGCTGCGCCGCGATCGCTCTGCTCTGCGTGGCCCGTGAAATGTGCGGCATGCCGATCGCGGGCTGCTTCGGCGGGAAAGGGAAGGGCGGCGGCGGCGGTGCCGCGCGCCCGCGCTACGTGCCCAAGAGGGGCAAGGTGTTCCGGGCCGTGCTGGGCGCGCTGGTCAGCTGCTACCGCCCCGCCAGGACCGGGCCTCTGCCGCGCTGAGGCTCGGCTCGCCCCGCCCGCCGCCGCCGGCGTCCTTGATCGGCAGCGGGGCTCGCGTCGGCCGGAGACGGGGCACTCGCAGCGCTAGCCCGCCGGAGTCGACCAACCATTGTAGTAGTAGCAGCAGCAGCTCAACTTTGCCAAGGCCCTGTTTTTAGCGCGAGCTCCACATTTCCACAGGGTCTTGATGTTAGCAAACACAATAAGTGCAGCCTTTTTCTTCTTTTTGTCTGGTTTAAAAGTTGAATAGGCACATTGCTTTGCATTTTGTCACAAGAAACCACTGCTTTGAATTATTGATATCTTGCTCTCCTGAGAACGCATCGTGCATCATGAACTCTGAACTGAAGTCAGCTTCATCAGGTGTTTGATTACTTCATGAGAGAAGAAGGCACGAGAGATTTAAGAAGACCAGTAACTAAATGCACCTCTGAACAACTGTACGGAGCAGGGAAGCGGTCAGCGGAGAGAATTGTCTGCGTCAACGGGACAAGATGGCTGTCTGTCTCGACGCAGACAGGACTGCACATGACAAAAAACAAATGACGGGCAAAGTCGTAGGTCCGGGTCAGCGTTTTGACCTGAGTCTTGGCGTCGGCCTTGCCTAGGTTGGGCACGCTGGTGGCCGGATCTGTGATCTTGTTGGCTCGCACTGCAGTGGCCGGATCAGATGAAAATTCAGCACTTGACAAATCTTGTTCCGTCATCTGAATAATCTGTGCTTCCTTTGCCTGAACGAACATTGACCAGGCTGCATTTTTGCTAGTGTAACTCGGTTGGTTCCAGCTCAACCTCATCAGTATTCTACTCGCCGTCCAGAAAATCATCGTTAAAATGAATAAAAAGTGTATTTAAACTAAAATATGCTCAGATACATCCTTTAATTCATTTTCACGATAAAGATTTTCTATGAATAAGATTACTCAAATAAGACCTTTTCCAAACCAAAGAGCTCCGTCGGTCAATATATCAACAAAAGAACAACAAATACTACAGATAAAAGAACGATTCAAAGAACTGTGCTTAGCCCCCCCTCCTCATGAAACGGCTCTGCTGCAATGGAGTACACAAGCTGTCCATCGATCAACATTCAATAATCAAGCATACCTTTGACGTGGAGAAAGAGACAGTATCTACAACCGGACTTTCCATACCCGTTCCAAACGCTCACAGTCCGGACCAAAAAACGCCACTCAACCGGCTTTCCCATATCCGGTCCAAACGCACGGACTGACTGACACTCCCCATATTCAGGCCAAATCTGGGAAGGATATGGGGATGCCCGACGCGTCTCGGAACTCCCGCCACGTAGGACGGACCGATGAGGTCCGCACCAATTCGGTTATATCTGCCTCTTCTTTCCTTGCCCTAGCAGCACGCCTCTTCTTTGTTCGCCCTCCCCCGCACTGTCGCCACCGGAATTCCGCCAGTATCGGTGCTCCACCGCCATCCCCAACGCACACCACCGCCGACCAGGCCGCCATCGGATGCTGCCCCGGTACGTCAAACGTCCCCCTATTTTCACCCTGTGCTCTACATGTCGGATGAAATGTCCGAGCCGGTTTTTGATTCTTCCGGCCGTTACTTCTAGGTGGATTCGTCGTGGAATGATGGCTATGAAAATGATGATCTTGACGAATGATGAGGATGCCGAAATGATGATGATGATCATGAGCACTGAAGAGGAGTTCGAGAAGGCAGAGGAGCAGGTCCGAAACTTTAAGGTTCATCAAGGGCTAGAGAGTGATTCCGCATGATAGGATTGTCGGTGCACGGCTTCTATTCACGGACTAATTCGCAGCTGTCCCAACATTCCAAGAAACTTTCTTTCGTCGTCGCTACGGGATGAGCAGAAACTTATTCTTGCGGGTAGTGGAAGGCGTGGAGAAGGCTGCTGACAACTTCAAGCTGAGAAAGGATGTTGCGGAAAGCTTTCTTTCTCTCCTCTGCAGAAATGCATTGCTGCTCTCAGGATGCTTGCTTATGTAAAGCAGCAGATGCAATTGATGCAGAAATCTGAATGGGGAGACCGCGGTCTTGAACACCAAGGTGTAGGGGTCGCACTAACTGCCACACGTGTGGCAGGAAGGGAGACGCACCACACGTCTCTAATGTAAACAGATTGCCACGTCATCGCATGCATGCATGTAGGAATCTTTTTGAATTTTCAGTTTTTAAAATATTTTATCTCTTAAACAAAAATCCGATTGAAAATCCGTTTTCACCATTAAATCCCTCCAGATGAGATCTTCGAAACTAGATCCCATGTTGATATGTTTTGATGAAAAAAAAATTTGGATTAAAAGTTGCCATGTCTATTGCATATGAATTGCCATGATGTTTACACTGAAGTTGTCATGATATGTTTCAGCTATTTTCTTCTACATTTAAAAGTAAATTTTGACATTTATAAAACGGGGAATTAAGAAACTAGACTTGCCATGAACTATAAACTAAAAATACATGCACGTAAAATTGCCCTGGTTCATACAAAAAATAATTTTCATGGTCAAAGTACTGGAGTTGCCATCATCAAAATACTAAAATTACCATGATCTACAAACTAAAATTGTCACATGGCAACTTTAGTTTAAGCCATATGGCAACTGCAGTGTAAACATCATGGCAACTTCTGGCAAAAAAATTTTTTTTTGTCGAAACATATAACATGGGGTCTAGTTTTGAAGATCTCATCGAGACGGATTTAATGGTGAAAACGGATTTTTAGTTCGCTTTTTTATTTAGGAGATACAACATTTTTAAGCCGAAAACCAAAAAAATTCTGCTAATGTCATCTATTCATATGTGGCAAAATGAGTGATGGTGGAGGCGTGTGGACGATGTGCAAACGCCCACACGTGTTGGCGTCCGCCGATCACTGTGACGAATCATGCATGCTGGGAGCCATCGCCCTCCGCCGATGCGCGGGCGGGCTCCTGCTGGTCACGGCTGCCGCGATCCCCGTCTCCCTCCACACTCACCACCGTACTGACCGGCAAAGCCTCTGCCGTCACCCGCATCGCCTCTCCTAGTGAACCACTCGCCGCCGGGAGGACCATCCGAGAGCGCTCGTAGTGCTGCGCGGCGTTGCTGGCGTAGAAGTCGTCAAGCGAGAACCGAGGGACCATGCCCCCCGCCTGATGATGGTAGTTCGCGTTGGCACCGCCGAAGTACGGCCGCTGCTCATGGTACTGCTGCTGTTGCTGCTGGCGATACTGCTGCAGCTGCGGCGCGTACGCCGTCGGCTGTTGCTGCTGCCCCACGAACGCCGTCGCCTGCTGCTGCTGCTGCTGCGTGAACGCCATAGCCGGTTGCTGCTGCTGCGTGAACGCCATAGCCTGCGCTTGCTGCTGCTGCTGCTGCTGCGTGAACGCCATAGCCTGCGCTTGCTGCTGCTGCTGCTGCGTGAACGCCATGGCCTGTTGCGGCTGCTGCATGAACGTCATCCGCCATTGCTGCTTGGCTGCGTAGATCTGTCTTTGTAACCGGAGGTATTCCTCCAGATTTTGTTGAATCACTCGCTTCTCGCGCATCTCATCCGTCTCTGGCTGCTTCTGCATCCGCGGGACGGCCGACGGCGGGTTCACTGCTTGGCTGGCCGGGCACGAAGGCGGCGTCATCACTGTCTGATTCTGACCGTGATTGTTGGGGTACCTGCGGGCCGGTACGGCGGCGGCCGCACCTGGCCGTTGAACGCCACTTGCTGGTGCGCAACCGGCATCTGCCCGTCGTATGCCGCCGGCTGTCGTGTCATCATCGGCACCTGCCCGCTGTACGCCGCCGGCTGTCGTGTCATCATCGGCACCTGCCCGTTGTATGCCGCCGGCTGCCGCGGTACGCGCACCTGCTCGTTCAACGCCGGCTGCGGCGCCGGGCCGTTGTTGCGTGCCACCGGTGGCCGCGGCAACGGTGGTCGAGCATAGTATTCCGGCGTCCTGGTCGGAGCCCGCATGCCGTTACCTTGTGGTGGCGGTGCTGGGACTCCGGCGTGCTGGCGGTTTGAGTGCTGAGCCCGCTTCTTGGCGGCGGCGGCGTTCTGAAGCTGCTGGTCCTCCGCGGGCCTCTTGCACGCCTGTTTCTTCGGAAGCTTTGGAAGCTCCGCCGTCGTCTCCTCGCCGCTCTTCTCCTGCGTGTCTCCTGCTCCGACGGTGATCGTCTTCTCCTCCCCGCCCCCTTCCCCTGCCATGCCGGCGAGTGGAGCGCTGGCGATTGGCCGATTGCAGAAGGAGAGGAAATCGTTCTGGCCGGCGCGTGGCGTCGCAAGCTACGATCGATCTGGTCTTGGCTTTCTTGGCCGTAGGCTGCATTATGTACCTGATGAAATACAGACTCGAGTTCATTACGAACACGGATTCCGGGACGGGCCCTCTGCTTGTTCCTCCGTCCTGGTCCGTTCCGTTTCTTTCTTTTTTTAGGAAATTATACAAACCATCAACCGATCGGATCGAATTAATATATAGAATATCTTTTTTCTTGTGTGATATAGAATATATATTTTTTGACACATGATGCATTTTATTAAAATCACACCGGTAACTAGCAAAGTCAAACAAGACCGAAGTTATGCCTCGATGGAATTAAAAAAATTCAAAACGATCAAAACAATGATCAACTATCTAAAACGACAACCATGTCCGCACCTACGATCAATTGACATCATCAGTACCTCTAGAAGGATACTCCAATAGCAACGCCTTCGAGAAGGGAACGGCACTCAAACGCCGCCGTCGTCGGATTCAACCATTAAAGGCTATATCATTGGTTTTCACCTTGAAGAACAAGTCCGAGCAATGCTTTCAACAAGATAACGACACAATAAGAATTGCAATTGCCAGATATAACCAATAAGGTCACATCTCGGGTTGTCATCCCGGAGCTCAAGACTGATGCTTGAGAAGCACCGCCAAATCAAAGTCGTCCGGTGTTGTCACCGCCACTTTCCATGATCCAGCAGCTACATGCATAGTGCAGTATTTGATGTGAGATGTCACACAACTTAGACATGCTTGCAAAAGTAGGCAGTAGAGCCGTGAAAGAACCGGTCGCCTCAGACAGCTTCAAACAACGAAGGTCACCATCGCACATTGCAATGGAGATTTAAGGAGGAAGGTCACCAAGACCGCCAAATCCTATGTTGGGCACCGGCAGACCCACACCGCCCCATGTTGGGGGAGTGGATGTACAAACCCAACACCTGGGTTTAAATCCTCGTAGAGGCGAAGTGAGGTTCATATTTATTCTTGAGGACCAGACTTTCCTGGTATTCATGCATTTATTCTTGAGGACTAGGCTTGAGGAGTAACTGACATGAAAAATCCTAGTACTCATGCTTAAAAGGCTGTGTGCATCAATAGTTGGTGTAAAGATCGGGGAAGTGAAATTCTCCCCTCAATTTTAAGGGGAGTAAGACTAGCTCAACTGGTTGGGGAAGTGGATGTAAATTTAGATTCCTATTTATTCTTGTGGACTAGGCTTTTCTGGTACTCATGTATTTATCCTGGCACTCATGCTTAAAAGGATGTATGCATTCTTCGTTGGTGTAGAGGCCGGGGAAGTCACACTATCCCCATAATAATGTATATAGAATGTTTACTCTTACGGTTTGTAAAACACCATCTATTGGTGTAAAATGTGTAATCTTATTAATGTAAAACGTGTAATATTTTTCATACCGAAAAGTGTAAATATGTAATTTGTTGTAACTAGCTCTACGCCAGCAGTTTTCCTAACACTCAAATCTAGATTTGGTTATATCTTAGTCGATGCTATATTCGTAAAATCTTAAATTGAGATCCATGTAAAAATTTCTTTTGAGTTTTCTTTCTTGTATATTATGTCACTTGACCGAGACTTGGTTAAGTCTCAGTCAACTAAGACCTAGCCACACCCTTTTCCTAAACCCAATAATATCTAGGATGTCATCCAACAGATATCCCATCTTCCCCAATATACATACCACGTGAGCCCGCCTGTGCCAATGACTGTTGGACCATCGGCAATGCTCGTTCGACCGCCGCCAGACCACCACGCTGCCTCCGCATGTCACCGCCGCTACCCGCGAGACCACCAAACCGTCGCTATCGCGCCGGTTGCCGCACCGCTCGTGTCAGGCCCCCACCCCACCGTGTCATCAGTGCCTTTGTGCGAGAGAGAGAGAGAGAGAGAGAGAGACAGACAGAGAGAGAGAGAGAGACGTATGTTAGACTAATTATAGAGGAAGTTGTATTGGAGATTTTCTAGCAGCGCACCAGTGAAATCTAATGAATTTATTGGAAGAGTCCCAATGCACACTCATAGGGATGGTTTTTTGAAAAGCTATTGGAGATGCTCTAATCCATCATTTGATTTCGTTGACATGATTTCTAATAGGTTGGTTCCAGTTGTAAGTGCACTAATTACAATTTCTAATATGATCAAAATGATTCATAAATTTCTAGATCCATACTTGCTACATATACAATTTAATGGTTTTTTATTGAATTTTGAAAAATAAACGATTGAGCCAATAAACTGCCGATATCTCCAAATAAGTTAATTTTTTCTCAAATAAGCATTGCTTATATATCCAATTTATTGATTTTTTTGTATTTTATTAAATATTAAGTTCTAAACCAAAAATTATAACGAGCAACAAACTACGAATACTTACAAGCGGCGTCATCGTCCTCGACAACAGCGACGAGGAGGCGCCAACGCTGACCCCCCCTCCCCCCCTCTGCATCGGCGACGCAGGTCAGGGGTGCAACAAAGATGGTGGTGGCGGCGTGCAGGGCGACGACGTCGATGGCGGCAGCGACTACACCGCCTTCTACAAGCTCCTCGGCATGTAGAAGGCTCGGGCGGCGGTGGGCGTCGTAGTTTATTTATTTATTTATTATTATGTACAAATATGAATGAAACCCGTTGAATTTTAGCCGAATTTGTGTCATTTTTTATGAAATTTAGCCGAATTTTGCATTTGAAAAACGACGCCTGGGTCAACTTGAGGCGGCGGTTGAGACGCTATTTCAGTCCTGGGGGCGCCGAATTGGCTGGAGATACTCTAACTCTGAAGTGAGCTTCATCAGGTGTTCGATTACTTCAACTGAAAGTCTGAAAGTCCCCTGTGAACCAAGAAGATGACTAATTATTTAATTGCATCTCTGAACAACTGTACGGAGCAGAGAAGCAGTCAGCGGAGAGAATTGTTTGCGTCAAAGAGTCAGCTGTCTCTCTCGACAAAAAACAAATGACGGGCAAAGTCCTAGGTCAAGGTCAGCGTTTTGACCTGAATCTTGGCGTCGGCCTTGGCCCGCATCGCAGTGGCTTAAATCAGACGAGATTGGGCCATGAAAATTACCAGCCGTGGACAAACCTTGCCGCGATGCCTGAAGAATCTGAGCTCCCCATCTTGCTTCTGAACATTGAAAAAAGAAGAAGAAAAGAGACCAAACCAAACCAAATCCAACAATTAAATCGTGCCTGAGTCACATACTTTCCCCAATACCGTCTGTCAATAAATCAAGAAGGAAAGAACAAGAGAAACCACAGAAGCACAGATTTTTTCTACAGAACACACAAACTATTCCATCGATCAACAATCAAACATATGTTTGAAGTCGAGAAAGAGACCAAGTAGTTTCAGCTTACAACTAACAATGAACGACTGGCCTCCCGTTCACCATGCAGAAATCCTGCGCGAATCCCTCCCGTTCTTGCTGGAATCACAAAATTGAGCACTGATCACTGAGCCCAACCATGTTGGGGGCCATCTCGGCCTCTGCGGATGCACTCCCACTCCCACCCGGCGAAGCCTTCACAGCGGCAGACTCCGCCCGATCATGTTTGCCGTTGTTGCCGTCCCCGCTTCCCCCGGCAGACACCACCGTGCTGTCCGGCGAACCCTCTGCCTTCACCGGCGCCGCCTCTCCTGGGGAGCCGCTCGTCGCCGGGAGCACCGCCCGGCTGCGCCTGTAGTGCTCCGCCGCTTGGCTGGCGTAGAAGTCGTCGAGCGAGAACTGAGGGGCCTTGCCCCCCGCGTCGGGGTTGCAATCGGCGTTGGAGCCGCCGAAGTACGGCTGCTGCTGCTGCATCATGAACGCCATCGTCCATTGCTGCTGCTGGCGCATCATCAACGCCATCTGCTGCTGCTGCTGCTGCATCCAGAGGTATTCCTCCAGGTTTTGTTCAAGCACCCGCTTCTCGAGCATCTCATCCGTCTCCGGCTGCTTCTGAGGGAGAGGGACGACCGGCGGCGGGTTCACTGCTTGGCCGGCCGGGCACGAAGGCCGCGTCATCATTTTCTGGTTCTGACCGGACCGCGGCGGCCGCATCTGGCAGTTGAACGCCACCTGCTGCTGCTGCTGCGGCACCGGCATCATCTGTCCGTTGTACGCCACCGGCTGTCGTGTCATGATTGACACCTGACAATTGTACGTCCCCTGCTGCTGCGTCACCGGCATCTGCCCGTTGTACGCCGCCGGCTGTCGCGTCATCATCGGCACCTGACCGTTGTACGCCACCTGCTGCCGCGGCACGTGCCCCTGGCCGTTGTTGTATGTCACCAATGGCAGCGGCGTCCGTGCGGCAGCTTGATACCCCATGGGCTGCCCTGGTCCATCGTAATATTCCAGCATCCCGAACGGAGCTTGCATGCCGTCGCCTTGTGGCTGTGGTGGTGGCGGCGGCGGCGCTGGTGGCTCGATTTGCAGGCGGTTTGAGCGGCGACCCCGCTTCTTCTTCGCGGCGGCGGAGTTGCGCAGCTGCTGGTCCTCCGACACGGGCCTCTTGCCCGCCTGTTTCTCCGATAGCTTTTGAGGAAGCTCGGCCGTCTCCCCTTCGTCGTCGCTCTCCACCAGCTCAGCGTTGCTGGGGCCTGCCTCATCGTCATTGTTCCGTTTTTTTCTGCCGATCGGCGCCGGGTAAATCTTGTACATCACGTACCTGTCCAACTGCATGCATCCAATCCAATCAAAGTCAAAGCAATCACTTCTCTAAATCAGATAATTTTTAGTTGGGTTTCCATCCGTATATATGTCTCAATCAAATGAGAGTAAGCACTTGTCTGAATCCATCAAGGCTTGAAGAAAAGTGTTCTAAGGAAGGGTCAAATGTTTCTTAATTTGGCCTGCCTATTTCAATTGAACTGAGATCGAGTCTTGATTCAGAAAAGTGCTGCACTTTGGAAAATCTATCGAGGACCTAAAATAAAATTCTGGCAAAACTATTTTCAATTTGCCCACCACAAATTCCCGCAAAAATATACCAAAAATTATAATAAGTATCTCTATTGGGGACTTACAAGAAAATTATCAATTCTAGCAAAACATATTGATATTTAATATGTGAAGTTCCCGCAAAAACAAATTTTGTACAAAATATTTAGACTTGCGAAGTAAAATAGCATTATTAGATTTAAATGGCATATTTTTTTCATAATTTACTACTCAAATTAGTGGGCAACGATTGTCTATTGGAGACCATGTTTAAATGAACAAGTTCTGTCTACATTTTTTTACAGGTGGTCTACTATTTGGTTTTTTTATTGAGTTGTTATGCAAATTCATTCAAATTCAAATTCAAATACAAATAAAAATTTCATGAATTTGTCCGAAAATAATTTCTAAATTTTCAAAATAATTCAGAAAATTTGACTATTTCGAGGGTCACCTTTTTTTTCCCTTTGAAGTTCTAAACCTTGGTCGTGTCTACAACTTCATGAAAACCCTCGGTGAACATCCACACCTCAAACTAAACCCCGTCTTCACCGCCAAATAGGATTTAATCCTAAGCAAGTCAAGCATGCTAGTTTTTATTCTTCGATATGATTTAATCCTCTTAGCGACGTGTTTAATAGTTGACGAACTTAGCAAGATGTATGTTTGACATTCTTGAGAAAGAAATCATATCTACTGCCCGCGAACAGAATCGACTGTTCATAATCTAGAAAATCAGCTTGAAACGAATTACTTTTAGCAAACAAGAAAGGAAAAAACAAGTCGAAACGGTCATGTGGTGTGAATCTCGGAGAAGAAAACTCACCGTCGGTCCGCCAGGGCCCCCTTCTCGGGGAGCTTGATCTCGTACTCCGGGACGGTGAGCTCCTGCATGAGCCAGCCGGACTTCTTCTCCTTCTCCCGCGGCCCCGGAAGTAGAAGTAGGCGAGGCCGCTCTTGCAGTACTTGGTGGTGCCGTCGCCGGCCACTTTCTCCTCCTTGCGGACGTCGCCGCCGCCCCGCTCGTCCGTCTTGCCCGTCGACGCCTTCCACCGCCCGAGGCGGTCCTTGGTGTCCCGCCGCGGCCTCACCCCGTTCTTGTACTTGCGCTCCCTCGGCGACAGGAAGTAGAAGCTTCTGCCGGCCTGGCCCCGGTCCATATATTTGCCTGCGAATCCACGGACGCAAGAAAGCAAGAAACCATGGCCAAGAACCATCAAGAAGCTGCGAGATGATCCGTCGGGCAGCGGAAACCGACGAGAGAAGTAGAACGAACGTACTTGTGAGCCCGTCCGGGTGGCACTGGTAGACGCTGTCCTCGATGATGGCGTTGTTGGGGCCGTACGCCCCGCCCTGGAGCTTGGGGAGCAGGTAGTACCTGATCATCTCGTCCTCGGTCGGCATGAACCGGAACCCCGGCGGGGGACGGAACATACGGTCGCCTCCTCCGCCACCGCCGTCCCAGCCGCCGTGCATCTCCTCCTCGTCGTCTTCCCCGGCGACGATCTCCTCCGCCGCCGTGTCTCCAGCTCCGGCGACGATCGTCTTCTCCTCCTCCCCGTCCCCTTCTTCCGCTGGCATGTCGGCGAGTCGAGGTGGTAGAGATTGGAAGGAGAGGACATCGTCTCGGTCCCGTGGCGTGCTACAATCGATCTGTTCTTGCCTTTCTTGGCCGCAGGCTGCGTTATGTAGGAGTACGTACTACTGGGGATCTGTTTCTGGAAGCCGCGTCAGATACAGACCCGAGTTCATCATGAACACGGATTCAGAAACAGAATACAATAGCAAGACCGGGGTAGCCTGCCCTGGCGTGAAGGGGAGCGCGACATGGGCCGGCCCAGGCGCGCAGGAGGCCACAGCCTCGTTTATTCCTTTTTTTCGCTTTTTGTTTTCGTTTTTTTGCTTTATTTATATACTTTCATTTATACTACGAAATATTCTAAATATATTTTAAAAATAAAAATTTACATAGAAACATTAAAAAGTATTAATCAACCATTTGGAAAATATTTAATGTGTAAAGAAAAATATTTCTCTTGTATATGAAATATATATACAAAACAATATACAATGTGTATGAAAAAACTAGATCATGAATTTTAAAAAATGTTAATGAAGATTTTGAAAAGTGTTAAATGTGCATAGGAAAAATGTTGTCATATGTATGAAAAAGATATATAAAATACAATGTCTAAGAAAAAAATGATCATGTATTTAAAAAAGTTAAACATGTATAATAAAATGTTCCTAGTTTATATGAAAAATATACAACATACATTAAATGAAATTAGATAGAGAGAACTATATATTTTGAAAAATATATTTATATTTTAAAGAAGTTAAAATGTATATAAAAGTGTTCCTGACGTATAAAAATATTGTACATTTTCTTTGAAAAATGTTTATTGACGTTAAAAAATGTTTATCATGTGTTGAAAAATATTGAAAATGTATTAAAAAATTAATCTTGTGTTTGAAAATATTAAATGTCTATCAAAAAGTATTAGATATATACCGGAAATGTTGATAATGTAATCCAAAATGTTTAAGGTGTATATAAAAAATGTTTCTAATGTGTATGAAAAATATTGAATGTGTACGGAAAAGAGTTGACATGTTGTCGAATAGAAAAGAAACCGATGAAAATCGACAAAAAAATGATGATACCCATGAAAAACCAAAGAATAATTAATAAATAAAAAATAGAAAAGAAAACCCAAAGGAAACCAATATAAAAGAAAAGGCGCCGCTTCTGGCGTCGGCCGACGGATGTATTGGCAACATCCGCCGCGTGGAGCTTCACAAATGCAAAAAAATGGTTTTTTTATGAATTTATTCACAAATTGAAGAAATGTTCAAATTTTCGAAAAAATATCATGGTTTTCAAAAAACCTGGTAATTCAAAGGATTATTATGAATATCAAGAAAAGTTATAAAAATATATATTATAATATTCCGCGGTAGTTAATTCTTCAAAATTCACGCGGGTATATAGTAACAAAGACTTAGAAGGATTAAAGTTTAACTACATACCTTCGATCATTAGTAAACATTTTTACCAATTTGGGAACATTTCCAAAAATCATGAACATTTTTATTATTTACAAACATTTTTTTGTAAAATTGTGAACATTTTTTAATATTGCGAACAGTTTTTAAGCATTTTCTTTTGAATCAGCAAACAATTCTAGAATAGACGACCATTTTTTCGAAATTGTTGGATTTTCTTTTTAAATTGATGATCATTTTTTTGAGTCAATAAACTCTTCTCTAATTTGCAAAAGGTTTTTAAAATTCAGGACATTTTTAAAAATGCATGAACACTTTTTTGAATTAGAAAAAAATTGTTCAATTTCATTTATAATTTTTAATACACGGAATTTTTTACAAAAACATGGACTATTTTCGATTTTAAGAACATAATCAGCATTTTTTAATTCACAAACATTTATGTTTTCCTAAAAAATTTATTTCAAAATTGTCTGTTTTTTCTAAATTTCAAAGGTTTTGAAGTTCCAAATTATTTAAAGTAGAAGAAAACAAAAATGGAACAAAAAAATAAAAACAAAAAACGAAACTAAAAAACAGGCGCTCGCACATGGGCCGGCCCATACGGGTGCGCTGTGTCTTCTCGAGCGCGCAGAGCGTAGTATAGTAGGTCTCTAACTTGGGCCGGCCCAGGCGGGGATTCCCTATAAAACCTTTTTTGTCACTTATAAGTGGCATTGGTGGGTAATATTTTATAATTTTGGGGCCAATTTTAATGACATACCGTGAGAAGCAATAGCCCCTTTATTGTTAGGGGTAGATGCGGCATGTGCAAACTTGCCACGGGTTTCACTACCCCCCGGCTCTCAACTTAAATTTGTTAG
The DNA here is from genome assembly GCA_021605145.1 of Aegilops bicornis. Lineage (NCBI taxonomy): Eukaryota > Viridiplantae > Streptophyta > Magnoliopsida > Poales > Poaceae > Aegilops > Aegilops bicornis. The sequence goes on along the minus strand of CM038674.1, from coordinate 568,891,029 downwards.
TGCCCATCGATCACTGTGTCGAATCATACATCCTGGGAGCCATTCACCTATACCGATGCCACCGCCGTCACCCCACCCGTGAAACCTTCACGATCGTGAGAGTCCTCCCGACCATGGTTTGTGCAGTACCTGTTGTTGCCCTCCTTGTTTCCCTCCACAGACACCATTGTACTGACCGGCGAGCCATCTGTTGTTACTCAGTCCGCCTCTCCTGGAGAATCGATCGTCGCTGGGAAGATCACCCGACTGCGCTCGTCGTCAAGCAAAAAGTGAGAGGCCAGGCCCCTCGCGCTAACGTCTGTTGCGGTGATGGTACTTCTACATTTGGTGCACTGGTGAATGCTTCTGCTGCTCATGCATCATGAACGCCATCCTCCATTGTTGCTGCTGGTGCATCATGAATACCATGTCAGTTTTGGGTTGTTGAGGTGGAGGACACGTGGAGATGCAGCGCGGGAAGATGGGCTGTCGGATTGGCTGTCGACCGGAGGATTACGAGGGCTGAGTGAAACCCATCTCCGGCCATGGCCGGAGCCTGTGACGGTGGCGTCTGTGGACGTCGTAACCTTCTTGAAGGCGTCGGCATGATGCTCTCTCTTCCTCTGTGAGGGACAACTTCGGGGGAAACCCCAGACCCGGAGGGTCGGTCATTGGTGGTGTGTTAGCGTTGTTTCCCTCTCGAGGGCATCGATTTTGGAGTTTAATCCGGTCATAGGGACCAGTTGGTGTGTTGGGAGGTTGGTGGTAGGCGTTGGTGTGGCGTCGAGGCTTCTGTGGCAACGATGATGGGGAAGTGAAGTCGGAGGCATTGCAGTGGTAGTCGGCTCTTCTGCAGCGTGTTCGTGGGATTACCTTGGTTTGGTTGTTGTGGTGAAGTCAGAGCCGCGGCTGCGGGGCCCCTACGGCAACGATGACAGACAGCAGGTAGTCCGTTAGCTGGTCTTCCATGACGTCAGTCTTGCATAGTTCTCTTTTGGGTCTCTCCTCCAGAGTCGGAGTTGTGTTGCCCTCGATGCGGGTGGCTGAGTTCTGCATGGATCTTCATGTGTTCCTACACGGCCTTTGCGATGAATGTTGGACCGACTTCCGTCCACAGCGAAGTCGGAGTCGCTTGCTCGGGGATTAGGGATGGCGATGACACCTATTTGGGAAGAAGTGATGACGTTGACGCTTGTGTGCTAGCCTGACGAGGCACTCTTTGTAAAGGTGTGTGTGGGATATCTGGGTGTGCCTCTCAAAGGTTTGTGCTGGTTTCCACTCGGTTTTCCGTTGATTAACTGGGCAATTCTCTCTGCTTAATTAATAGATGAGGCAAATCTTTTGTCTCCGTTTCAAAAAAATAAAAATAGAAAAATAACATGTCTATTGCTGTGAGGCGGCGATAGCCGCCGGCGGCGAGGGGCGGTGGCAGGCGGTTAGAGCTAGGTTGGCCGGCGACTGTGCTAGGTGAAGGAAATATGCCCTAGAGGCAATAATAAAGTTGTTATTTATATTTCCTTATATCATGATAAATGTTTATTATTCATGCTAGAATTGTATTAACCGAAAACTTAGTACATGTTTGAATACATAGACAAACAGAGTGTCCCTAGTATGCCTCTACTTGACTAGCTCGTCAATCAAAGATGGTTATGTTTCCTTACCATAGACATGTGTTTTCATTTGATGAACGGGATCACATTATTAGAGAATGATGTGATGGACAAGACCCATCCGTTAGCTTAGCATAATGATCATTTAGTTTTATTGCTATTGCTTTCTTCATAACTTATACATGTTCCTCTGACTATGAGATTATGCAACTCCCGAATACCGGAGAAACACCTTGTGTGCTAGCAAACGTCACAACGTAACTGGGGGATTATAAAGATGCTCTACAGGTGTCTCTGAAGGTGTTTGTTGAGTTCGCATAGATCGAGATTAGGATTTGTCACTCCGTATATCGGAGAGGTATCTCTGGGCCCTCTTGGTAATGCACATCACTATAAGCCTTGCAAGCAATGTGACTAATGAGTTAGTTACGGGATGATGCATTACGGAACGAGTAAAGAGACTTGCCAGTAACGAGATTGAACTAGGTATGATGATACCAACGATCGAATCTTAGGCAACTAACATACCGATGACAAAGGGGATAATGCTACCTCTTGAGCATGTGTTTGTTTTCCCTTGAAGAGGAAAGGGTGATGTATCAAAGTAGCGTAATTATTTCCCTCAGTTTTTGAGAACCAAGGTATCAATCCAGTAGGAGACTACACGCAAATCTCCTAGTACCTGCACAAACAATCAAGAACCTTGCAACCAACGCGATAAAGGGGTTGTCAATCCCTTCACGGCCACTTGCAAAAGTGAGATCTGATAAAGATAATCAGATAAATATTTTTGTTATTTTTGTTGTATAGATTGAAAAGTAAAGATTGCAAAATAAACGGCGACAGAAATAGCTAGTTGACGGAAAACTAATATAATGTAAAATAGACCCGGGGCCCATAGGGTTCACTAGTGGCTTCTCTCAAGATAACAAAATTCTGCCGAGCAATTGATAGAAAAGCGCATAGTTATGAGAATATCTAGGCATGATCATGAACATAGGCATCACGTCCGTGTCAAGTAGACCGAAACAATTCTGCATCTACTACTATTACTCCACACATCGACCGCTATCCAGCATACATGTAGAGTATTAAGTTCATAAGAACAGAGTAACACATTAAGCAAGTAGAGGGATAAACTCAAGCAATATGATATAAACCCCATCTTTTTATCCTCGATGGTAACAATACAATATGTGCCTTGCTGCCCCTACTGTCACTGGGAAAGGACACCGCAAGATTGAACCCAAAGCTAAGCACTTCTCCCATTGCAAGAAATATCAATCTAGTAGGCCAAACTAATCCGATAATTCGAAGAAACTTGCAAATATATCAAATCATGCATATAAGAATTCAGAGAAGAACCAAATATTGTTCATAGATAATCTTGATCATAAACCCACAATTCATCAGATCTCGGCAAACACGCCGCAAAAAGTATTACATCGAATATATCTCCAAGAACATCGAGGAGAACTTTGTATTGAGAACCAAAGGGAGAGAAGAAGCCATCTAGATAATAACTATGGACCCGAAGGTCTGTGGTAAACTACTCACACATCATCGGAGAGGCTATGGTGTTGATGTAGAAGCCCTCCGTGATCAAATCCCCCTCGGTGGAAGCGTGGAAAAAGGCCCCAAGATGGGATCTCACGGGTACAGAAGGTTGCGGCGGTGGAAAAGTGGTTTCGTGGCTCCCCTGGATGTTTTCAGGGTATAAGAGTATATATAGGCGAAAGAAGTAGGTTGGTGGAGCTACGAGGGGCCCACGAGGGTGGGGGCGCGCCTACCCCCTGGGCGCGCCTACCCCCTGGGCGCGCCCTCCTGCCCCGTGGCCGCCTCGTTGCTTCCTTGACGTCCACTCCAAGTCTCCTGGATTGCGTTTGTTCCAAGTAAGATCCTCGCGAAGGTTTCGTTCCGTTTGGATTCCGTTTGATATTCCTTTTCTGCGAAACGCTGATATAGGCAAAAAACAACAATTTGCACTGGGCCTTCGGTTAATAGGTTAGTCCCGAAAATAATATAAAAGAGAATATTAAAGCCCATTAAACGTCCAAAACATATAATATAATAGCATGGAACAATAAAAAGTTATAGATACGTTGGAGACGTATCAAGCATCCCCAAGCTTAATTCCTGCTCGTCCTCGAGTAGGTAAATGATAAAAACAGAATTTTTGATGTGGAATGCTACCTAACATAATTTTCAATGCAATTTTCTTTATTGTGGCATGAATGTTCAGATCCGAAAGATTCAAGACAAAAGTTTCATATTGACATAAAAATAATAATACTTCACGCATAGTAACTAAGCAATTATGTCTTCTCAAAATAACATGGCCAAAGAAAGCTCATCCCTACAAAATCATATAGTTTGGCTGTGCTTCATTTTCGTCAGACAAAATGCTCTCATCATGCACAACCCCGATGACTAGCCAAGCAATTGTTTCATACTTTAGTATTCTCAAACTTTTTCAACTTTCACGCAATACATGAGCGCGAGCCATGGACATAGCACTATGGGTGGAATAGAATATAGTGATGGGGGTTGTGTGGAGAAGACAAAAAGGGAGAAAGTCTCACATTGATGCGGCTAATCAACGGGCTATGGAGATGCCCATCATTTGATGTCAATGCGAGGAGTAGGGATTGCCAAGCAATGGATGCACTAGAGCTATAAATGTATGAAAGCTCAACAAAAGAAACTAAGTGAAGACCTAGGGCATTTGAGGAAGCCCATTATTGGAATATACAAGCCAAGTTCTATAATGAAAAATTCCCACTAGTATATGAAAGTGACAATATAAGAAACTCTCTATCATGAAGATCATGGTGCTACTTTGAAGCACAAGTGTGGAAAAAGGATAGTAGCATTACCCCTTCTCTATTTTTCTCTCATTTTTTTGGGCCTTCCTTTTTTTTTATTTGGCCTTTCTCTTTTTTGGCCTTTCTCTTTTGTTTTGGTCTTTCTCTTTTTTTATTTCCTCACATGGGACAATGCTCTAATAATGATGATCATCACACTTCTATTTATTTACAACTCAAGGAGTACAACTCGATACTAGAACAAAATATGACTCTATATGAGTGCCTCCGGCGGTGTACAGGGATGGGCAATGAATCAAGAGCAACATGTATGAGAAATTATGCATGGTGGCCTTGCCACAAATACGATGTCAACTACATGATCATGCAAGGCAATATGACAATGATGAAGCGTGTCATAATAAATGGAACGGTGGAAAGTTGCATGGCAATATATCTCGGAATGGCTATGGAAATGCCATAATAGGTAGGTATGGTGGCTGTTTTGAGGAAGATATAAGGAGGTTTATGTGTGATAGAGCGTATCATATCACGGGGTTTGGATGCACCAGCAAAGTTTGCACCAACTCTCGAGGTGAGAAAGGGCAATGCACGGTACGAAGAGGCTAGCAATGATGGAAGGGCGAGAGTGCGTATAATCCACGGACTCAACATTAGTCATAATGAACTCACATACTTATTGCAAAAATCTACAAGTAATCAAAAACCAAGCACTACGTGCATGATCCTAGGGGGATAGATTGGTAGGAAAAGACCAAACCTCGTCCCCGACCGCCACTCATAAGGAGGATAATCAAAGAACACTTCATGCTTCAAATTTGTTACATAACGTTTACCATACGTGCATGCTATGGGACTTGAAAACTTCAACACAAGTATTTCTCAAATTTACGATTACTCAACTATCATGACTCTAATACTACCACGTTCATATCTCAAAACAATTATCAAGTATCAAACTTCTCATAGTATTCAATGCACTCTATATGAAAGTTTTTATTATACCCATCTTGGATGCCTATCATATTAGGACTAATTTTATAGCCAAAGAAAATTACCATGCTGTTCTAAAAGACTCTCAACATAATATAAGTGAAGCATGAGAGATCAATAATTTCATAAAATAAAACCACCACCGTGCTCTAAAAGATATAAGTGAAGCACTAGAGCAAAATTATCTAGCTCAAAAGATATAAGTGAAGCACATAGAGTATTCTAATAAATTACGATTCATGTGTGTCTCTCCAAAAGGTGTGTACAGCAAGGATGATTGTGGTAAACTAAAAAGAAAAGACTCAAATCATACAAGACGCTCCAAACAAAACACATATCATGTGGTGAATAAAAATATAGCCTCAAGTAAAGTTACCGATAGACGAAGACGAAAGAGGGGATGCCTTCCGGTGCATCCCCAGGCTTAGGCTTTTCGTTGTCCTTGAATTTTACCTTGGGGTGCCTTGGGCATCCCCAAGCTTAGGCTCTTGCCACTCCTTATTCCGAAATCCATCAAATCTTTACCCAAAAACATGAAAACTTCACAACACAAAACTTAAACAGAAAATCTCATGAGCTCCGTTAGTATAAGAAAACAAACCACCACTTTAAGGTACTGTAATGAACTCGGTCTTTATTTATATTGGTGTTAAACCTACTGTATTCCAACTTCTCTATGGTTCATACCCCCCGATACTAGCCATAGATTCATCAAAATAAGCAAACAACACACGAAAAACAGAATCTTTCAAAAGCAGAACAGTCTGTAGTAATCTGTATCAAACATATACTTCTGGAACTCCAAAAATTCTGAAATAAATTGTTGGACCTGAGGAATTTCTCTATTAATCATCTGCAAAAATAATCAACCTAAAAGCACTCTCTAGTAAAAATGGCAGCTAATCTCGTGAGCGTTAAAGTTTCTGTTTTTTACAGCAAGATCACAAAGACTTCACCCAAGTCTTCCCAAAGGTTCTACTTGGCACAAACACTAATTAAAACATAAAACCACATCTAAACATAGGCTAGATGAATTATTTATTAACTAACAGGAACAAAAGCAAGGAACAAAAATAAAATTGGGTTGCCTCCCAACAAGCGATATTGTTTAATGCCCCTAGCTAGGCATTGAGATTTCAATGATGCTCACATGAAAGACAAGAATTGAAGCACAAAGATAGCATCATAAAACACGTGACAAATACATCTAAGTCTAACATACTTCCTATGCATAGGCATCTTATAGGCAAACAAATTATCAAGGCAAGCAAAAACTAGCATATGCAAGGAAGCGGAAAGAAACAGTAGCAATCTCAACATAAAGAGAGGTAATTTAGTAACATGAAAATTTCTACAACCATATTTTCCTCTCTCATAATAATTACATGTAGGATCATAAGAAAATTCAACAATATAGCTATCACAAAACATATTCTTAACACGATCCACATGTATGCAAAGTTGACACTCTCCCAAAATAGTGGGATTAACATTGACTAAAGTCATGACCTCTCCAAACCCACTTTTATCAAAAACTTCATAAGATTGAACATTCTCCAAATATGTGGGATCTAAAGTTGACACTCTTCCAAACCCACTTTCAATATTATTGCAAACACTATTATCAATCTCACATTCATCATGGGGCTTAAATAGATTTTCAAGATCATAAGAAGAATCACCCCAATAATGATCATTGCAACAAGTAGTAGACATAGCAAAACTAGCATCCCCAAGATTAGGGTTTTGCATATTATTAGAACAACTAACATCAAGAGAATTTATAGTAAAATCATTGCAATCATGCTTTTTATTCAAGGAGCTACCGTGAATCTCTTCATAAATTTCTTCATCACAATTTTCAGATTCACGAATTTCAAGCAAACCCTCATAAAGATAATCTAGTGCACTCAAATCACTAGAAATTGGTTCATCATTATTGGATCTCTTAAAAAGATTAGCAAGGGGATGAGGATCCATAAACTTTTAGCAAGCGAAGATGCAAGCAAAAAGAAGGCACATGGTAACACAAGATCGAATGGAAGGAGGGCGAAGAAAAGGCAAAAGTTTTCGAAAATCGTTTTAGAAGTGGGGGAGAGGAAAATGAGAGGCGAATGGAAAATAATGTAATGCGAGGGAGAAGAGTTTATGATGGGTACTTGGTATGTCTTGACTTGAGCGTAGATCTCCCGACAGCGGCGCGGAAATCCTTCTTGCTACCTCTTGAGCATGCGTTGGTTTTCCCTTAAAGGGGAAAGGGTGATGCAGCAAAGTAGCGTAAGTATTTCCCTCAGTTTTTGAGAACCAAGGTATCAATCCAGTAGGAGACTACACGCAAATCTCCTAGTACCTGCACAAACAATCAAGAACCTTGCAACCAACGCGATAAAGGGGTTGTCAATCCCTTCACGGCCACTTGCAAAAGTGAGATCTGATAAAGATAATAAGATAAATATTTTTGGTACTTTTGTTGTATAGATTGAGAAGTAAAGAGTGCAAAATAAACGGCGACAGAAATAGCTAGTTGACGGGAAACTAATATGATGTCAAATAGACCCAGGGGGCATAGGTTTCACTAGTGGCCTCTCTCAAGATAGCATATATTACGGTGGGTGAACAAATTACTGCCGAGCAATTGATAGAAAAGTGCATAGTTATGAGAATGTCTAGGCATGATCATGAACATAGGCATCACGTCCGTGTCAAGTAGACCGAAACTATTCTACATCTACTACTATTAATCCACACATCGACCGCTATCCAGCATGCATGTAGAGTATGAAGTTCATAAGAACATAGTAACGCATTAAGCAAGATGACATGACGTCGAGGGATAAACTCAAGCAATATGATATAAACCCCATCTTTTTATCCTCGATGGCAACAATACAATACGTGCCTTGCTGCCCCTCATCACTTTGGGAAAGGACACCGCAAGATTGAACCCAAAGCTAAGCACTTCTACCATTGCAAGAAAGATCAATCTAGTAGGCCAAACTAAACCGATAATTCGAAGAAACTTGCAAATATATCAAATCATGCATATAAGAATTCAGAGAAGAACCAAATATTGTTCATAGATAATCTTGATCATAAACCCACAATTCATCAGATCTCGGCAAACACACCGCAAAAAGTATTACATCGAATATATCTCCAAGAACATCGAGGATAACTTTGTATTGAGAACCAAAGAGAGAGAAGAAGCCATCTAGCTAATAACTATGGACCGAAGGTCTGTGGTAAACTACTCACACATCATCGGAGAGGCTATGGTGTTGATGTAGAAGCCCTCCGTGATCGAATCCCCCTCTGGCGGAGCGCCGGAAAAGGCCCCAAGATGGGATCTCACTGGTATAGAAGGTTGCGGTGGTGGAAAAGTGGTTTTATGGCTCCCGTGGATGTTTTCAGTGTATAAGAGTATATATAGGCGAAAGAAGTAGGTCGGTGGAGCTACGAGGGGCCCACGAGGGTGGGGGCGCGCCTACCCCCCTGGGTGCGCCCTCCTGCCTCGTGGCCGCCTCATTGCTTCCTTGACGTTCACTCCAAGTTTCCTGGATTGCGTTTGTTCCAAGAAAGATCCTCGCAAAGGTTTCATTCCGTTTGGATTCCGTTTGATATTCCTTTTCTGCAAAACACTGAAATAGGCAAAAAAAATAGCAATTTGCACTGGGCCTTCGGTTAATAGGTTAGTCCCAAAAATAACATAAAAAGTATATTAAAGTCCATTAAACATCCAAAACAGATAATATAATAGCATGGAACAATAAAAAATTATAGAGACGTTGGAGACGTATCAGATAACGTATGTTGTTATGCGGTTTGACCGATAAAGATCTTCATAGAAAATGTAGGAGACAATATGAGCATCTAGGTTCCGTTATTGGTTATTGTTCGGAGATGTGTCTCGGTCATGTCTACATAGTTCTCGAACCGTTGGGTCCGCACGCTTAACGTTCGATGATGACTTGCATTATGAGTTATGTGTTTTGGTGACCGAAGTTTGTTCGGAGTCCCGGATGAGATCACAGACATGACGAGGAGTCTCGAAATGGTTGAGAGGTACAGATTGATATATTGGAAGGTTATATACGGACACCGGAATGGTTCTGATAAAGTTTGGGGATTTTTTGGAGTACTGGGAGGCTACCGGAACCCCCCGGGAAAGTTAATGGGCCTGGGCCATAGTGGAGGAGAGGAGGCAGGCCACGGGAGGTGGCGCGCACCCCCCTTGCCCAATCCGAATTGGACAAGGGGAGGGGGCGTGATACGTCCATTTTGCATCATGCTTTTATATCGATATTTATTGCATTATGGGCTGTTATTACACATTATGTCACAATACTTATGCCTATTCTCTCTTATTTTACAAGGTTTACATAAAGAGGGAGAATGGCGGCAGCTGGAATTCTGGGCTGGAAAAGGAGCAAATTTTAGAGACCTATTCTGCACAACTCCAAAAGTCATGAAACTCCATGGAAGTTATTTTTGGAAATAATAAAAAATACTGAGCGAAGAAAATACCAGAGGGACCCACACCACAGGCACGAGGGTGGGGGCGCGCCCTACCCCTTGGGCGCGCCCCCTGCCTTGTGGGCCCCCTGGTGGCCCTCCGGTGCCCATCTTCTACTATATGAAGTCTTTCGTCCGAGGAAAAATCAGAAGAAAGCTTTCGGGACGAGACTCCGCCGCCACGAGGCGGAACCTTGGCTGAACAAATCTAGGGCTCTGGCGGAGCTGTTCTGCCGGGGACTGCTACGTCTTGAGCTTGCGTTGGTTTTCCCCGAAGAGGAGAGGATGATGCAGCACAGTAGCGTAAGTATTCCCCTCAGTTTTTGAGAACCAAGGTATCAATCCAGTAGGAGGCTCGCACAAGTCCCTCGTACCTGCACAAAACGATAGATACTCGCAACCAACGCGATTAGGGGTTGTCAATCCCTTCACGGTCACTTACGAGAGTGAGATCTGATAGAGATAATATTTTTGGTATTTTTGGTATAAAGATGCAAAGTGAAAAGTAAAAGGCAAAGTAAAACAAAGCAAATAAATAAAGTGATAGAGATTGATATGATGATAATAGACCCGGGGGCCATAGGTTTCACTAGTGGCTTCTCTCAAGAGCATAGATATTCTACGGTGGGTGAACAAATTACTGTTGAGCAATTGACAAAATTGAGCATAGTTATGATGTTATCTAGGTATGATCATGTATATAGGCATCACGTCCGTGACAAGTAGACCGAAACGATTCTGCATCTACTACTATTACTCCACTCATCGACCGCTATCCATCATGCATCTAGAGTATTAAGTTAAAACAGAGTAACACCTTAAGCAAGATGACATGATGTAGAGGAATAAATTCATGCAATATGATAAATACCCCATCTTGTTATCCTCGATGGCAACAATACAATACGTGCCTTGCAACCCTTTCTACATCCTTTGGGTAAGGACACTGCAAGATTGAACCCAAAGCAATGCTCTTCTCCCATTGCAAGAACTACCAATCTAGTTGGCCAAACCAAACGGATAATTCGAAGAGACTTGCAAAGATAACTCAATCATACATAAAAGAATTCAGAGAAGATTCAAATATTATTCATAGATAAGTTGGATCATAAACCCACAATTCATCGGTCGCAACAAACACACCGCAAAAATAAGATTACATCGAATAGATCTCCACGAGAGAGGGGGAGAACATTGTATTGAGATCCAAAAAGAGAGAAGAAGCCATCTAGCTACTAGCTATGGACCAAGGTCTGAAGTAAACTACTCACACTTCATCGGAAGGGCTATGGTGTTGATGTAGAAGCCCTCCGTGGTGGATGCCCCCTCCGTGAGCTCCGAACAGGCCCCAAGATGGGATCTCGTGGATACAGGAAGTTGTGGCGGTGGAATTAGGTTTTGGCTCCCGTTACGGTCTTTTGAAGTGCGTGGGGTATATATAGGAGGAAGGAGTATGTCGGTGGAGTGTCGAGGGGCCCACGAGGCAGGGGGCGCGCCCAGGGGGGCACCCTCCACCCTCGTGACCGCCTCTGGCACTTCTTGGAGTAGGGTCCAAGTCTCCTGGATCACGTTCGGTGAGAAAATCACGTTCCCGAAGGTTTCATTCCGTTTGGACTCCGTTTGATATTATGTTTCTTCGAAACACTGAAGTAGGCAAAAAAACAACAATTCTGGGCTGGGCCTCTGGTTAATAGGTTAGCCCCAAAAGTAATATAAAAGTGGAAAATAAAGCCCAATATAGTCCAAAACAGTAGATAAAGTAGCATGGAGCAATCAAAAATTATAGATACGTTGGACACGTATCAGGCATCCCCAAGCTTAATTCACCTTTCGCCCTCGAGTAGGTAAATGATAAAAAGAGAATTTTTGATGCGGAGTGATACTTTGGCATAATTTCAATGTAAATCTTCTTAATCGTGGTATGAATATTCAGATCCGAAAGATTCAAGACAAAAGTTCATATTGACATAAAAATAATAATACTTCAAGCATACTAATCAAAGTGATCACGTCTTCTCAAAATAGCATGGCAAAAGAAAGTTCATCCCTACAAAATCATATAGTTAGGCTATGCTTCATTTTCGTCACACAAAGATGTTCCCAACTTCTATACCCCCGATGACAAGCCAAGCAATTGTTTCATACTCAAATAATCTCAAACTTTGTCAACCTTCACGCAATACATGAGCGCGAGCCATGGATATATCACTATGGGTGGAATAGAATATGATGATGGGATTGCGTGGAGAAGACAAAAAAGGAGAAAGTCTCACATTGACGAGGCTAATCAACGGGCTATGGAGATGCCCATCAATTGATGTCAACATGAGGAGTAGGGATTGCCATGCAGCGGATGCACTAGAGCTATAAGTATATGAAAGCTCTACAAAAGAAACTAAGTGGGTGTGCATCCAACTTGCTTGCTCACGAAGACCTAGGGCATTTTGAGGAAGCCCATCATTGGAATATACAAGCCAAGTTCTATAATGAAAAATTCCCACTAGTATATGAAAGTGACAAAATGAGAGACTCTCTATCATGAAGATCTCGGTGCTACTTTGAAGCACAAGTGTGGTAAAAGGATAGTAGCATTGTCCCTTCTCTCTTTTTCTCTCATCATTTTTTTGGGCCTTTTTTTTGGCCTTGCTTTTTTCTCTCTTTATTTTTTTATATATATTTTTTCGTCCGGAGTCTCATCCCGACTTATGGGGGAATCATAGTCTCCATCATCCTTTCCTCACTTGGGACAATGCTCTAATAATGATGATCATCACACTTTTATTTTTCTTACAACTCAACAATTACAACTCAAACTTAGAACAAAATATGAATCTATATGAATGCCTCCGTGATGTAAGGGATGGTGCAATGAATCAAGAGTGACATGTATGGAAAATAATGCATGGTGGCTTTGCCACAAATACGATGTCAACTACATGATCATGCAATGGCAATATGACAAAAGTAATGTATGTCATAATAATGATGATGGAAGTTGCATGGCAATATATCTCGGAATGGCTATGGAAATGCCATGATAGGTAGGTATGGTGGCTGTTTTGAGGAAGATATAAGGAGGTTTATGTGTGATAGAGCGTATCATATCACGGGGTTTGGATGCACCGAAGTTTGCACCAACTCTCAATGTGAGAAAGGGCAATGCACGGTACCGAAGAGGCTAGCAATGGCGGAAAGGTAAAAGTGCGTATAATCCATGGACTCAACATTAGTCAAAAGAACTCATATAATTATTGCAAAAATTTAGAAGCCATCAAAAATCAAGTACTACGCGCATGCTCCTAGGGGGATATATTGGTAGGAAAAGACCATCGCTCGTCCCCGACCGCCACTCATAAGGATGCACAAGCCAGGTACACTTCATGTTTCAAATTTGTTACACAACTTTAACCATACGTGCATGCTACGGGACTTGCAAACTTCAACACAAGTATTTCTCAAATTCACAATTATCAACTAGCACGACTTTGATATTATCACCTCCATATCTCAAAAAAATATCAAACATCAAACTTATCTTAGTATTCAATTCACTCAAAAGAAAGTTTCACATATCTTGAATACCAAGTATATTAACATTAAGCAAATTACCGTGCTATTAACGACTCTCAAAATAATCTAAGTGAAGCATGAGAGATCAAGTTTCTTTAAAACAAATCCACCACCATGCTCTAAAAGATCTAAGTGAAGCACTAGAGCAAAAATTATCACGCTCAAAAGATATAAGTGAAGCATTATGAGCAAACTATCAAGCTCAAAAGATATAAGTGAAGCACATAGAGTATTTTATCAAATTTCAATTCATGTATGGCTCTCTCAAAAGGTGTGTACAGCAAGGATGATTGTGGTAAACTAACAAGCAAAGACGCAAATAATACAAGACGCTCCAAGCAAAACACATATCATGTGGTGAATAAAAATATAGCTCCAAGTAAATTACCGATGGAAGTGGGCGAAAGAGGGATGCCTTCCGGGCATCCCCAAGCTTTGACTTTTGGTGTCCTTGGATTATCTTGGGGTGCCATGGGCATCCCCAAGCTTAGGCTCTTGCCACTCCTTGTTCCACAATCCATCAAAAGAATTCACCCAAAACTTGAAAACTTCACAACACAAAACTCAACAGAAATCTCGTGAGCTCCGTTAGAGAAAGAAAACAAAAGACTAATTAAAGGTACTGTAATGAACTCATTCTTTATTTATATTGGTGTTAAACCTACTGTATTCCAACTTCTCTATGGATCATAAACTATTTTACTAGCCATAGATTCATCAAAATAAGCAAACAACACACGCAAAACAGAATCTGTCAAAAACAGAACAGTCTGTAGTAATCTGTAACTAACGCAAACTTCTGGAACTCAAAAAATTCTAACAAAATTAGACCACCTGGAAAATTTGTTTATTGATCAGAAACAATTGGAATAAGTATTTTATCATGTTCTGGTGATTTTTAACAATTCGAGCACTGAGCACAAAGTTTCTGGAAATTACAGCAATATCAAATAACTATCATCCAAGAAGATCCAATAGGTTTAACTTGGCACAAACACTAATTAAAAGATAAAACCACATCTAAACAGAGGCTAGATGGATTATTTATTCCTAAACAGAAACAAAAAACAAAAAACTAAAAATAAAATTGGGTTGCCTCCCAACAAGCGCTATCGTTTAACGCCCTAGCTAGGCATAAAAGCAAGGATAGATCTAGGTATTGCCATCTTTGGTAGGCAATCCATAAGTGGCTCTCATGATAGATTCATAAGGTAATTTTATTTTCTTTCTAGGGAAGTGTTACATACCCTTCTTTAAGGGAAATTGGAATCTAATGTTTCCTTCCTTCATATCAATAATTGCACCAATCGTTCTAAGGAAAGGTCTACCAAGAATAATAGGACATGAAGGATTGCAATCTATATCAAGAACGATAAAATCTATGGGCACATAATTCCTATTTGCAACAATAAGCACATCATTAATTCTTCCCATAGGTATTTTAATAGTGGAATCCGCAAGATGCAAGTTTAGAGAGCAATCATCAAAGTCACGGAAATCTAGCAAATCACACAAAGTTTTGGGAATAGTAGAGACACTAGCACCCAAATCACACAAAGCATGAAACTCATAATTTTTAATTTTAATCTTAATGGTAGGTTCCCACTCATCATAGAGTTTTTTAGGGATAGACACTTTCAACTCAAGTTTTTCTTCATAAGATTGCATCAAGGCATCAACAATGTGTTCGGTAAAGGCTTTATTTTGACTATAAGCATGAGGAGAATCTAGCACGGATTGCAACAAGGAAATACAATCAATCAAAGAGCAATTTTCATAATTAAATTCCTTGAGATCCAATATAGTGGGTTTAGCAACATCTAGATTTTTGTTTCTTTCTATCCCACTTTTATCAATTTCATCATCGTGATCTAAAAACTCCGAATACTTAGAACGCCTTCTAGGTAAAGGAAAATCATATTCAGTTTCATCAAGATTCATATTGCAAATCAAAGATTTAATAGGGGACACATCAATAACTTTTAGATCTTCATCTTGATTATCATAGGAATTCGGTTTAGCGGCCATCTTATTGACTAAGGTAGCTTGCATATCCGAAATTTCAGCGGTCATATTTTCAAGACGAGCAATTTGGGCTCTTATACCATCAAATTCTCTGGACATATCATCGAGCTCTTTATTCATATAACTCATAAAACTCTTTTGTTCCTTAAGCTCGTTTCTAAAGAAATTATTATGCTCAAATTGCAAAACCATAAACTTCCTGACATTGTTTTCAATCTCCTCTAACCTTTTAAGGTGAAGATCACCAAATTTAGGTAAGGCCATCGTGACAAACAAGCAATCCAACACACGAGCAAACAAACGGACGAGGAAAAAGGCAAAGGGAAAAAGAGAAGGAGATTGGGAAAGAGAGGGCGAATAAAACGGCAAGGGTGAAGTGGGGGAGAGGAAAACGAGAGGCAAATGGCAAATAATGTAGTGCGAGAGATAGGGATTGTGATGGGTACTTGGTATGGTTGACTTGCTTGCGTGAGCCTCCCCGGCAACGGCGCCAGAAATCCTTCTTGCTACGTATTGAGCTTGCGTTGGTTTTCCCCGAAGAGGAGAGGATGATGCAGCATAGTAGCGTAAGTATTTCCCTTAGTTTTTGAGAACCAAGGTATCAATCCAAGAGGAGGCCACACACAAGTCCCTCGTACTGCACAAAGCGATAGCTACTCGCAACCAACGCGATTAGGGGTTGTCAATCCCTTCACGGTCACTTACGAGAGTGAGATCTGATAGAGATAATATTTTTTGGTGTTTTTGGTATAAAGATGCAAAGTGAAAAGTAAAAGGCAAAGTAAAACAAAGCAAATAAATAAAGTGATAGAGATTGATATGATGATAATAGACCCGAGGGCCATAGGTTTCACTAGTGGATTCTCTCAAGAGCATAGATATTCTACGGTGGGTGAACAAATTACTGTTGAGCAATTGACAAAATTGAGCATAGTTATGAGGTTATCTAGGTATGATCATGTATATAGGCATCACGTCCGTGACAAGTAGACCGAAACGATTCTGCATCTACTACTATTACTCCACTCATCGACCGCTATCCAAAGATGCATCTAGAGTATTAAGTTAAAAACAGAGTAACACCTTAAGCAAGATGACATGATGTAGAGGAATAAATTCATGCAATATGATAAATACCCCATCTTGTTATCAACGATGGCAACAATACAATACGTGCCTTGCAACCCTTTACATCCTTTGGGTAAGGACACTGCAAGATTGAACCCAAAGCAATGCACTTCTCCCATTGCAAGAACTACCAATCTAGTTGGCCAAACCAAACGGATAATTCGAAGAGACTTGCAAAGATAACTCAATCATATATTATTCATAGATAAGCTGGATCATAAACCCACAATTCATCGGTCTCAACAAACACACCGCAAAAAGAAGATTACATCGAATAGATCTCCACGAGAGAGGGGGAGAACATTGTATTGAGATCCAAAAAGAGAAGAAGCCATCTAGCTACTAGCTATGGACCCGAAGGTCTGAAGTAAAGTACTCACACTTCATCGGAGGGGCTATGGTGTTGATGTAGAAGCCCTCCGTGGTGGATGCCCTCTCCGACGGAGCTCCGGAACAGGCCCCAAGATGGGATCTCATGGATACAGGAAGTTGCGGCGGTGGAATTAGGTTTTTGGCTCCCGTTCTGATCGTTTGAAGTGCGTGAGGTATATATAGGAGGAAGGAGTACGTCGGTGGGCGTCGAGGGGCCCACGAGGCAGGCGCGCCCAGGCGCCCTCCACCTCGTGACCGCCTCTGGCACTTCTTGGAGTAGGGTCCAAGTCTCCTGGATCACGTTCGGTGAGAAAATCACGTTCCCGAAGGTTTCATTCCATTTGGACTCCGTTTGATATTCTGTTTCTTCGAAACACTGAAGTAGGCAAAAAACAGCAATTCTGGGCTGGGCCTCCGGTTAATAGGTTTGTCCCAAAAATAATATAAAAGTGGAAAATAAAGCCCAATATAGTCCAAAACAGTAGATAAAGTAGCATGGAGCAAACAAAAATTATAGATACGTTGGAGACGTATCAGGGACACTTCCCTCCGGGAGGGGGAAATCATCGCCATCGTCATCACCAACGCTCCTCTCATCGGGAGGGGGCCAATCTCCATCAACATCTTCACTAGCACCATCTCCTCTCAAACCCTAGTTCATCTTTTGTATCCAATTCTTGTCTCTAAGTCTGAGATTGGTACATGTAGGTTGCTAGTAGTGTTGATTACTTTTTGTAGTTGATGCTAGCTGGTTTATTTGGTGGAAGATCATATGTTCAGATCCTATATGCATATTAATACTCCTCTGATTATGAACATGAATATGCTTTGTGAGTAGTTACGTTTGTTCCTGAGGACATGGGAGAAGTCTTGCTATTAGTAGTCATGTGAATTTGGTATTCGTTCGATATTTTGATGAGATGTATGTTGTCTCTCCTCTAGTGGTGTTATGTGAACGTCGACTACATGACACTTTTGGGCCTAGAGGAAGCCATTGGGAAGTAATAAGTAGATGATGGGTTGCTAGAGTGACAGAAGCTTAAACCCTAGTTTATGTGTTGCTTCGTAAGGGGCTGATTTGGATCCATATGTTTCATGCTATGGTTAGGTTTACCTTAATACTTCTTTTGTAGTTGCGGATGCTTGCAATAGGAGTTAATCATAAGTGGGATGCTTGTCCAAGTAAGGACATCACCCAAGCACCGGTCCACCCACATATCAAATTATCAAAGTACCGAACGCGAATCATATGAGCGTGATGAAAACTAGCTTGACGATAATTCCCATGTGTCCTCGGGAGCGCTTTTCTCTATATAAGAGTTTGTCCAGGCTTGTCCTTTGCTACAAGAAGGATTGGGACACCTTGCTGCACTTTATTTACTTTTGTTACTTGTTGCTCGTTACAAATTATCTTATCACAAAGCTATCTGTTACCTATAATTACAGTGCTTGCAGAGAATAC
Organism: Aegilops bicornis; assembly: GCA_021605145.1. Classification (NCBI taxonomy): domain Eukaryota; kingdom Viridiplantae; phylum Streptophyta; class Magnoliopsida; order Poales; family Poaceae; genus Aegilops; species Aegilops bicornis. The sequence continues at coordinate 568,872,550 of CM038674.1, read as the reverse complement.
CTTGCTGAAAACTGCTTATCATTTCCTTCTGCTCCTCGTTGGGTTCGACACTCTTACTTATTGAAAGGACAACGATAGATCCCCTATACTTGTGGGTCATCAAGACTCATTTCTGGCGCCGTTGCCGGGGAGTGAAGCGTCTTTGGTAGGTGGAATTTGGTAAGGAAAAATTTATATAGTGTGCTGAAATTTACTGTCACTTGTTACTATGGAAAATAATCCTCTGAGGAGCTTGTTCGGGGTATCTTCACTCCGACCAGTAGAGCAAAGAGTTGCTCCTCAACCTACTAAACCTACTGAAAATGAAAATGTCTACTTTGAAATTCCTTCAGGTATGATAGACAAACTGGTAGCTAATCCTTTTGCAGGAGATGGAACATTGCATCCCGATTTACACCTAATCTATGTGGATGAAGTTTGTGGATTATTTAAGCTTGCAGGTATGCCCGATGATGTTATCAAGAAGAAGGTCTTCCCTTTATCTTTGAAGGTAGATGCATTGACATGGTACAGGCTATGTGATGATATGGGATCATGGGACTATAAGCGATTGAAATTGGAATTCATCAGAAGTTTTATCCTATGCATCTTGTTCATCATGATCGTAATTATATATATATAATTTTTGGCCTCGCGAAGGATAAAGCATCGTTCAAGCTTGGGGGAGGCTTAAGTCAATGTTAAATTCATGCCCAATCATGAGCTCTCAAGAGAAATGATTATTCAAAAAATTTATGCTCGGCTTTCTGACAATAATCGCACCATGCTCGATACTTCTTGTACTGGTTCTTTTATGATGAAGACTATTGAATTCAAATGGAATTTATTGAAAATAATTAAACGCAACTCTGAAGATTGGGATCTCGACGAAGGTAAAGAGTCAGGTATAACACCTAAGTTTGATTGTGTTAAATCTTTTATGGATACCGATGTTTTCCGTAAATTTAGCACTAAACATGGACTTGACTCTGAGATAGTAGCTTCTTTCTGTGAATCTTTTGCTGCTCACGTTGATCTCCCTAAGGAGAAGTGGTTTAAATATAATCCTCCCATTGAAGTAAAAGTAGTTGCACCTATTAAAGTCGAAGAAAAGATTATCACTTATAATGATCCTATTGTTCCTACTGCTTATGTTGAGAAACCACCTTTTCCTGTTAGGATAAAGGATCATGCTAAAGCTTCAACTGTTGTCAACAAAATTAATATTAGAACTTATATACCCCCTGAACAAGTTAAAGTTGAACTTAATATTGCTATTGCTAAAGATCTCTTGGCTGATAATATTGATGGGCATGTTATTTACTTCTGCAATGAAACTGCTAGAATTGCTAAGCCTGGTGCTAAAGATAAACCGAGACCTGTGGTAGGCATGCCTGTTATTTCTGTTAAAATAGGAGATCATGGTTATCATGGCTTGTGTGATATGGGTGCTAGTGCTAGTGCAATACCTATTGACTTATACAAAGAAATTATGCATGATATTGCACCTCTTTGAGTTAGAAGAAATTGATGTCACAATTAAGCTTGCCAATAGAGATACTATTTCACCAATTGGGATTGTTAGAGATGTTGAAGTCTTGTGTGGGAAAACTAAATATCCTGTTGATTTTCTTGTTATTGGATCCCCACAAGATAGCTTTTGTCCCATTATATTTGGTAGACCCTTCTTAAACACTGTTAATGCTAAGATATACTGCGAAAAGGATGTTGTTACTATTGGTTTAGGTGATATGTCTCATGAGTTTAACTTTTCTAAATTTCGTAGACAACACCGTGATGAGGAATTGCTTAGTAAGGATGAAATTATTGGTCTCGCTTCTATTGCCGTGCCTCCTAGTGATCCTTTAGAACAATATTTGCTAGACCATTAAAATGATATGTTTATGAATGAAAGAAGGGAAATAGATGAGGTATTCTTTAAACAGGGACCTAACACAAATTGCCTGTTGAAATCCTAGGGGATCCTCCTCCACCCAAGGGTGATCCCGTGTTTGAGCTTAAACCTTTACCTGATACTCTTAAATATGCTTATCTTGATAAAAAGAAGATATATCCTGTTATTATTAGTGCTAACCTTTCAGAGAAGGAGGAAGAAAAAATATTGAAAACTCTGAAAAAGCACCATGCTGCTATTGGATATACTCTTTATGATCTCAAGGGCATTAGTCCCACTCTATGTCAACATAAAATAAATTTGAAGAAAGATGCCAAACCAGTTATTTATCATCAATGACGGCTGAATCCTAAGATGAAAGAAGTGGTAAGAAAGGAAATACTAAAGCTCCTTGAGGCAGGTATAATTTATCCCGTTTCTGATAGTCAGTGGGTAAGCCCTGTTCATTGTGTCCCTAAGAAGGGAGGTATTACTGTCGTTCCTAATGATAAAGATGAATTGATTACGCAAAGAATTATTACAGGTTATAGGATGGTAATTGATTTCCGCAAATTAAATAAAGCTACTAGAAAAGATCATTACCCCTTCCCATTCATTGATCAAATGCTAGAAAGATTATCTAAACACACACTTTTTTGCTTTTTAGATGGTTATTCTGGTTTCTCTCAAATACCTGTGTCAGCTAATGATCAAGCAAAGACCACTTTTACTTTCCTTTTCGGTACTTTTGCTTATAGATGTATGCCTTTTGGTTTATGTAATGCACCTGCTACCTTTCAAAGATGCATGATGGCTATATTCTCTGATTTTTGTGAAAAGATTTGTGAGGTTTTCATGGACGATTTCTCCGTTTATGGATCCTCTTTTATGATTGCTTGAGCAACCTTGATCGAGTTTTGCGTAGATGTGAAGAAACTAATCTTGTCTTGAATTGGGAGAAGTGCCACTTTATGGTTAATGAAGGCATTGTCTTGGGGCATAAAATTTCTGAAAGAGGTATTGAAGTTGATAAAGCTAAAGTCTATGCTATTGAAAAGATGCCATGTCCCAAGGACATCAAAGGTATAAGAATTTTCCTTGGTCATGCCAGTTTTTATAGGAGGTTCATTAAGGACTTCTCAAAAATTTCTCGGCCTCTGACTAATCTATTACAAAAAGGTATACCATTTGTCTTTGATGATGGTTGTTTAGAAGCATTTGAAATACTTAAGAAAGCATTGATTTCTGCACCTATTGTTCAGCCACCTGATTGGGATTTACCCTTTGAAATTATGTGTGATGCTAGTGATTATGCTGTAGGTGCTATTCTAGGGCAAAGAGTTGATAAGAAATTAAATGTTATTCAATATGCTAGTAAAACTCTAGACAGTGCTCAGAGAAACTATGCTACTACTGAAAAAGAATTCTTAGCAGTTGTATTTGCTTGTGATAAGTTTAGACCCTATATTGTTGATTCTAAAGTAACTATTCACACTGATCATGCTGCTATTAAATATCTTATGAAAAAGAAAGATGCTAAACCTAGACTTATTAGATGGGTTCTCTTGTTACAAGAATTTGATTTACATATTATCGATAGAAAGGGTGTTGAGAACCCCGTTGCAGACAACTTGTCTAGATTAGAGAATGTTCTTGATGACCCACTACCTATTGATGGTAGCTTTCCTGATGAACAATTAAATGTCATAAATGCTTCTCGTACTGCTCCATGGTATGCTGTTTATGCTAATTACATTGCTGCTAAATTTATACCACCTAGTTTCACATACCAGCAAAAGAAAAAGTTTTTCTATGATTTAAGACATTACTTCTGGGATGACCCACATCTTTATAAACAAGGAGTAGATGGTGTTATTATATGTTGTGTGCCTGAGCATGAACAAGAATAGATCCTACGCAAGTGTCACTCCGAGGCTTATGGAGGACACCACGCTGGAGATAGAACTGCACATAAGGTATTGCAATCCGGTTTTTATTGGCCTACTCTCTTCAAGGATGCCCGTAAGTTTGTCTTATCTTGTGATGAATGTCAAAGAATTGGTAATATTAGTAGACGTCAAGAAATGCCTATGAATTATTCACTTGTTATTGAACCATTTGATGTTTGGGGCTTTGATTATATGGGACCGTTTCCTGCCTCTAATGGATATACACATATTTTAGTTCTTTGTTGATTACGTTACTAAGTGGATAGTAGCTATTCCATATAGTAGTGTTGATCATAACACCTCTATTAAGTTGCTTAAAGTAGTTATTTTTCCGAGGTTTGGAGTCCCTAGATATTTAATGATTGATGGTGGTTCACATTTTATTCATGGCGCTTTCTGTAAAATGCTTGCTAAGTATGATGTTAATCATAGAATTGCATCTCCTTATCACCCACAGTCTAGCAGTCAAGTAGAATTGAGCAATAGAGAGCTCAAATTAATTTTGCAAAAGACTGTTAATAGATCTAGAAAGAATTGGTCCAAGAAACTTGATGATGCATTATGGTCATATAGAACTGCATACATAAATTCTATGGGTATGTCTCCGTATAAAATGGTTTATGGAAAAGCATGTCACTTACCTCTCGAACTAGAACATAAGGCATATTGGGCCATTAAAGAGCTCAATTATGATTTCAAACTTGCCGGTGAGAAGAGGTTATTTGACATTAGCTCACTTGATGAATGGAGAACCCAAGCCTATGAGAATGCCAAGTTGTTCAAAGAAAAATTTAAAAGATGGCATGTCAAAAGTATACAAAAGCGTGAGTTTAATGTAGGTGATTATGTATTATTATACAACTCTCGTTTAAGATTTTTTGCAGGAAAACTTCTCTCTAAATGGGAAGGTCCTTATGTTATCGAGGAGGTCTATCGTTCCGGTGCCATAAAAATCAACAACTTCAAGGCACAAATCCAAGGTGGTGAACGGTCAAAGAATCAAGCATTATATCTCAGGTAACCCTATAAATGTTTAAACTAATATTATTTAAACCGTAACCCTGGAGGAATACATAAGGGACACTTCCAGAATGTTTCAGACTCCGAAAAGGAATAGGTATGTGGTACGGTAAGTAAACCGACTCCAAAACAGTTCTAATGGCAAAATTTCCCCGTTTTGGAATATTTAGAAAAATAGAAAAATAAGAAGCAGTCCGGGAAGGACACAAGGGCTCCACGAGGGTGGAGGGCGCGCCCTACCCCCTGGGCGCTCCCCCTGCCTCGTGGGCACCCCATGCGCTCTCCGGACTCCGTTTTCTTGCACGTTACGTATTTTGGTCGGTAAAAATTCATTATATAATCCCCCGAAGGTTTTGACTCCTGTATCACACAAATATCCTCTGTTTTCGTTTCGAGCTGTTTTTCTGACAGATCTAGATCACCATGACGTCTCCAAGCGCCCCCAAGGACAAGTTCTTCGAGAAGGGCATCAACCCCTACCTCGCGGAAGTGCTGCAACACCCTCAAACCATTGAGATGCGTGATGGGTTGTTGCACATCCGCGATGTTGAGGGACCAAGGAGGACAGGAAGCGTGGAGACGAGGCTCGAAGCAATGGAGCAACAAGTTTTGAAGTGCCAGGGGATGGTGGAACGCGGACTCAATGCCAACCACATGATGATCGCGGAGTTCACCAGCAACCACAAGCTGGATGCCAAGAACATCGGGGAGACCATCTTCAAGCTTCACGAGAAGATCGAGCACCTCCAAGCCCAAATCTATGATCTGCTAAACCCAAACTGTGAGTATGAATATAGATTCAAGAGGATGAGTTTGGCTGCAGATTTGAGGATCCCGGAGACTTGATCATCCTTCTATGATGGTGAGCCTATGCCTTGGAAGATGGACGACAAGCCCACATCATCAACAACTCCACCACCCTCTTCACCAACAAAGGAGATCTAATCACATGGGTATGGGCACTCCCCTTGGCAACTGCCAAGCTTGGGGGAGGTGCCCCGGCATCGTATCACCATCACACTCCTATCTTTACCGTTTTTCTTAGTTCGATCCTTTTAGTAATATCTTGATCTGGTAGAATAAAGTTTTAGTATGATTTAGTTTTGAGTTTTGCTTTATGATCCCTCTATGTAATCGAGCCCGTGAGCTATATAATAAAGATTAGTGTTGAGTCAAGGGCTTGATTATCTTGCTATGATCTTGAGGGAATAAAAGAAAAGAGAAAGAATAAAAAGGAATAAAAAGAGATCATATTGATCTTATGGAGAGTAATGACTTCACATAGAAAGAGTATGATGATTAAAAGTTGTTGAGAGTTGACAAACATAGTTTTGGTCATCGTTGCAATTAATAGGAAGTAATAAAGAAAGAGAGGTTTCACATATAAATATACTATCTTGGACATCTTTTATGATTGTGAGCACTCATTAAAATATGACATGCTAAAGAGTTGATGTTGGACAAGAAGACAACATAATGGGTTATGTTTTCTTATATCTGAGATAAAGTATATTGTCATGGATCATCCAACATGTTGAGCTTTCCTTTATCCCTCATGCTAGCCAAATTCTTTGCACCAAGTAGAGATACTACTTGTGCTTCCAAATATCCTTAAACCCAGTTTTTGCCATAAGAGTCCACCATATCTACCTATGGATTGAGTAAGATCCTTCAAGTAAGTTGTCATCAGTGCAAGCAATAAAAATTGCTCTCTAAATATGTATGACTTATTAGTGTGGGAGAAAATAAGCTTTATACGATCTTGTGATGTGGAAGAAATAAAAGCGACGGACTGCATAATAAAGGTCCACATAACAAGTGGCAATATAAAGTGACGTTCTTTCGCATTAAGATTTTATGATCCAACCCCGAAAAGCGCATGACAACCTCTGCTTCCCTCTGCGAAGGGCCTATCTTTTACTTTTATCTCTTACCCTTATGCAAGAGTCATGGTGATCTTCACCTTTCCTCTTTTTCATTTTATCCTTTGGCAAGCACAGTGTGTTGGAAAAATCCTGATATTTATATCCAATTGGATGTAAGTTAGCATGAACTATTATTGTTGACATTACCCTTGAGGTAAAAGTTTGGGAGGAGAAACTATAAGCCCCTATCTTTCTCTGTGTCCGATTAAAACTCCGTAACTACAAGTATTGCGTGAGTGTCAGCAATTGTGAAAGACTAAATGATAGTTGAGTATGTGGACTTGCTGAAAAGCTCTTACATAGACTCTTTCCGATGTTATGATAAATTGCAATTGCTTCAATGACTGAGATTATAGTTTTTTAGTTCTCAATGAAGTTTCTGATTCATACTTGACATTGTGAATAGATTATTACTTGAGCATAAGAGATCATATGACAAAAAATATATATATGTTGTTGTTATAAGAATGATCATGATGCCCTCATGTCCGTATTTTATTTTATCGACACCTCTATCTCTAAACATGTGGACATATTTATCGTTATCGGCTTCCGCTTGAGGACAAGCGAGGTCTAAGCTTGGGGGAGTTGATACGTCCATTTTGCATCATGCTTTTGTATCGATATTTATTGCATTATGGGCTGTTATTACACATTATGTCACAATACTTATGCCTATTCTCTCTTATTTTACAAGGTTTACATAAAGAGGGAGAATCTTGCGGCATTTGGAATTACGAAATTTGGAAAAGGAGCAAATATTAGAGACCTATTCTGCACAACTCCAAAAGTCCTGAAACTCCACGGAAGTTATTTTTGGAAATAATAAAAAATACTAAGCGAAGAAAATACCATAGGGGACCCACACCCTAGGCACAAGGGTGGGGGCGCGCCCTACCCCCCTGGGCGCGCCCCCTACCTCGTGGGCCCCCTGGTGGCCCTCTGGTGCCCATCTTCTGCTATATGAAGTCTTTCGTCCGAGGAAAAATCATAAGAAAGCTTTCGGGACGAGACTCCGCCGCCACGAGGCGAAACCTTGGCGGAACCAATCTAGGGCTCTCGGGGAGCTGTTCTGTCGGGGACACTTCCCTCCGGGGAATCATCGCCATCGTCATCACCAACGCTCCTCTCATCGGAGGGGCCAATCTCCATCAACATCTTCACCAAGCACCATCTCCTCTCAAACCCTAGTTCATCTCTTGTATCCAATTCTTGTCTCTAAGTCTAAGATTGGTACACGAGGTTGCTATTAGTGTTGATTACTCCTTGTAGTTGATGCTAGTTGGTTTATTTGGTGGAAGATCATATGTTCGGATCCTATATGCATATTAATACTCCTCTGATTATGAACATGAATATGCTTTGTGAGTAGTTACGATTGTTCCTGAGGACATGGGAGAAGTCTTGCTATTAGAGTCATGTGAATTTGGTATTCGTTCGATATTTTGATGAGATGTATGTTGTCTCTCCTCTAGTGGTGTTATGTGAACGTCGACTACATGACACTTCACCATTATTTGGGCCTAGAGGAAGGCACTGGGAAGTAATAAGTAGATGATGGGTTTCTAGAGTGATGAAGCTTAAACCCTAGTTTATGTGTTGCTTCGTAAGGGCTGATTTGGATCCATATGTTTCATGCTATGGTTAGGTTTACCTTAATACTTCTTTTGTAGTTGCGGATGCTTTCAATAGGAGTTAATCATAAGTGGGATGCTTGTCCAAGTAAGGACATCACCCAAGCACCGGTCCACCCACATATCAAATTATCAAAGTATCGAACGCGAATCATATGAACGTGATGAAAACTAGCTTGACGATAATTCCCATGTGTCCTCGAAAGCGCTTTTCTCTATATAAGAGTTTGTCCAGGCTTGTCCTTTGCTACAAAAAGGATTGGGCCACCTTGCTGCACTTTATTTACTTTTGTTACTTGTTGCTTGTTACAAATTATCTTATCACAAAACTATCGGTTACCTATAATTTTAGTGCTTGCAGAGAATACCTTGCTGAAAACTGCTTATCATTTCCTTCTGCTCCTCGTTGGGTTCGACACTCTTACTTATCGAAAGGACTACGATAGATCCTCTATACTTGTGGGTCATCAGGGCACGATCCCCCTCTTTACTTCCCATTTTCCCTCCTTTCCCCTTTCCCCCTCTCCGTTGGAAGGAAAAGGGGGGGGGGGCGAATCCTACTAGGAACGGAGCCCTAGTAGGACTCCCCCGTCTTGGCGCCCCCCCCCTTGGGCCGGCCTCCTCCTCCCCCTCCTTTATATACGTGGGCAGGGGGGCACCCCAAAGGCACAATAGTTGTTTCTTATCCGTGTGCGGTACCCCCCCTCCATAGTTTACCACCTTGGTCATATTGTCATAGTGCTTAGGCGAAGCCCTGCGCGGATCACATCACCAACACCGTCGCCACGCCGTCATGCTGACAGAATTCTCCCTCGACCCTCTACTAGATCAAGAGCTCGAGGGACGTCATCGAGATGAACGTGTGCTGAGCACGGAGGTGCCGTACGCTCGGTACATGGATCGGTTGGACCATGAAGACGTTCGACTACATCAACCGCGTTAACATAACGCTTCCGCTTTCGGTCTACAAGGGTACGTGGACACACTCTCCCCCTCTCGTTGCTATGCATCTCCTAGATAGATCTTGCATGATCGTAGGAATTTTCTTGAAATTGCATGCTATGTTCCCCAACAGTGGTATCAGAGCCAGCTCTATGCATAGACGATATGCACGAGTAGAACACAAAGATTTGTGGGCGATAATAGTCATACTGCTTACCACCAACATCTTACTTTGATTCGGCGGTATAGTTGGATGAATCGGCCCGAACCAACATTACATGACCGCGTTCATGAGACTGGTTCTACCGACATGCTTTGCACACAGGTGGCTGGCGGGTGTCTGTTTCTCCAACTTTAGTTGAATCGAGTTTGACTACGGCCGGTCCTTGTTGAAGGTTAAAACAACACACTTGACAAAAAATCATTGTGGTTTTGATGCGTAGGTAAGAACAGTTCTCGCTAGAAGCCCGTAGCAGCCACGTAAAACTTGCAACAACAAAGTAGAGGACGTCTAACTTGTTTTTGCAGGGCATGTTGTGATATGATATGGTCATGACGTGATGAGATATAAATTGTTGTATGAGATGATCATGTTTTGTATAAGTTATCGGCAACTGGCAGGAGCCTTATGGTTGTCGCTATTGTATGAAATGCAATCGCCATGTAATTGCTTTACTTTATCACTAAGAGGTAGCGATAGTCGTAGAAGCAATAGTTAGTGAGACGACAATGATGCTACGATGGAGATCAAGGTGTCAAGCCAGTGATGATGGAGATCATGACGGTGCTTTGGAGATGGAGATCAAAGACACAAGATAATGATGACCATATCATGTCACATATTTTGATTGCATGTGATGTTTATCTTTTATGATTTTATTTTGCTTAGTACGGCGGTAGCATCATAAGATGATCCCTCACTAAATTTCAAGGTATAAGTGTTCTCCCTGAGTATGCACCGTTGCTACAGTTCATCATGCCGAGACACCACATGATGATCGAGTGTGATAAGCTCTACATTCACATACAACAGGTGCAAGCCAGTTTTGTACATGCAGAATACTCGGGTTAAACTTGACGAGCCTAGCATATGCAGATATGGCCTCGGAACACTGAGACCGAAAGGTCGAATGTGAATCATATAGTAGATCACTAGTAGAAAGCAGGGCTTTCGTCCAGGCCAGTTTAGCCCATTAGTCCCGGTTCAATCCAGAACCGGGACCAATGGAGCTATTTGCCCCGGTTCGTGAGCCCAGGGGGCCGGCCGCCACGTGGGCCATTGGTCCCGATTCGTCCAGGACCTTTTGGTCCCGGTTGGTGGGACGAACCGGGACCAATGGTCTGGCTCCTGCCCACCACTATTGGTCCGGTTGGTGGCATGAACCGGGACCAAAGGCTTCCCTTTAGTCCTGGCTCATGCCACCAACCGGGCTAATGGTGCTGCCTATATATAGCCCCTCAGCGCAAGAGCAGAGCACACCGCCTGCTTTTTTTCCGCCGAGGGGAGAGGGCTTGGTGGTGCTCTAGCTCACCTCCTATGCACACAAGGTGTTCGATGGAATGCCCGATCCACACTACTTAAGGTTTCTCCTCTCCAAGCTCGACCGCCAAGCTCCATTTTCCTCAATATTTATCTAGTTTAGCGGTCCGTCACGCCTGTCCCGTCTTCATCGCCACGATCACCCGCCGATCTCATTGCGGCACCACCGTGGTGAGCCTCTTGTTCTTATCTTCTTTACGAAAGGAAAAATATTATTACTTGTTTGTTTAGATAGATACTTGTATTATTTTCTTACTTTTATTATTGCATCTTATATAGTGCGATGGTTTTGGTATCCGCCCGTCGGCCCTCGTCACTGTCTATGATTCGGATGTGGTATATATTATCTTTTCATAACTATTGGTTCATTTATTGTTTATGAAAATTATGCCGACCAACGTGACATAGATTTTATTTATCTAGGAGGTTGTTGAACCGAAATTCCAACCGACCCTATTGTCGAGAGGTTAAATTTAGTTGAAGAAGAAAACAATTTCTTGAAGGACAAAATAAAAAAACTTGAGGAGGAGAAGATGATATTGGAGTTGCATGTTGCGGATGTCGTCGATGATCACAAGATCTAGATGGATGCAATGCGCTTGAAGATGAGAAAGATTAGAAAATATGCCATTCATACCGAGGCTTGGTATCATTATGCCGTTGGATCAGTTGTTACCTTGGTTGCGATTATGATCGTATTTGTTTTCGCATTGAAATGTTTTACATAGTTTCAATGTATGGTTTAATTAATTTAGATGCTCTGCAGAGCTTTATGTTGTTAGATGAGAACTATGTATGTACTTTGGTTTTTATGTGATGATGAACTTCTATTAATTTGGTCACTTAATTATCTATTCATGATGTTCTGTAATGATTTTTGACACACTTAATTATATATAATGCATGCAGATGAACTGGCAATGGATGTACGGTGAAAGACACACCTCCGAGTACATTAAGGGCGTGCATGATTTTCTCGAAGTGGCTGAGGCAAACAAGCAGAATGGTTTTATGTGTTTTCCATGCCCTATATGTGGGAATACGAAGTCTTACTCTGACTGGAAAATCCTTCACACCCACCTGCTTTACAAGGGTTTTATGCCACACTATAATGTTTGGACGAGGCACGAAGAAATAGGGGTTATGATGGAAGACGGTGAGGAAGAAGAGTACGATGACAACTATGTGCCCCCGAATACGGTGATGCTATCAACATCAAGATGCACTGACGATGTGCACGATGGTGCTGGAACAGCGAAGCTGAAGATCAAGAGGAACCAGACGATGTGCCCGATGATGATGATCTCCGCGGGTCATTGTCGATGCAAGGACACAATGCGAAAGTCAAAAGGAGAAGCTGAAGTTCGATCGCATGTTAGAGGATCACAAAAGGGTTGTACCCCAATTGCGAAGATGGCAACACAAAGCTCGGTACCCGTCGGAATTGCTGCGGTGGAAGGCGTAGAATGTCAGGCTCGATAAAGGATTTGAGAAGCTACCTAAAATAATGAAGAAGAAGCTTCCAAAGGATAACGACCGCCCGACAAGACATACGTAGCAAAGAAGGTCGTATGCCCTCTAGGATTGGAGGTGGAGAAGATACATGCATGCCCTAATGACTGCATCCTCTACCGTGGTGCCTACAAGGATCTGAACGCATGCCCGGTATGCAGTGCATTGCGGTATAAGATCGCACGAGATGACCCCAGTGATGTTGACGGCGAGCCTCCCGGGAAGAGGGTTCTGCGAAGGTGATGTGGTATGCTCCTATAATACCACGGTTGAAACGTCTGTTCGTAAACGGAGAGCATGCCAAGTTGATGCGATGGCACAGTGAGGACCGTAAGAAAGACGGAAGTTGAGAGCACCCATTGACGGGTCGCAGTGGAGAAAAATCGAGAGAAAATCGGGATGAGTTTGCAAAGGACCCAAGGAACGTATGGTTTGCTTTAAGCGCGGATGGCATTAATCCTTTCGGGGAGCAGAGCAGCAATCACAACACCGCCCGTGACTCTATGTATGTATAACCTTCCTCCTTGGATGTGCATGAAGCGGAAGTTCATTATGATGCCGCTTCTCATCCAAGGCCCTAAGCAACCCAAGAACGACATTGATGTGTACCTAAGGCCATTAGTTGAAGAACTTTTACAGCTGTGGAATGGAAAGCGTTATGCGTCGTGGGATGAGCACAAAAGGAGGAATTTGACCTAAAGGCGTTGCTGTTCGTGACCATCAACGATTGGCCCGCTCTCAAGAACCTTCGTGACGGACAAACAAGGGATACCACGCATGCACGCACTGTTTACTTGACACCGATAGTATATACCGGAAGCTGCGGGAAGAATGTGTACTGGGCCATCGCCGATTTCTTCCGACCAACCATCAATGTCGAAAGAAAGGCAAGCATTTCAAAGGCGAGGCAGATCACCGGAAGAAGCCCGCCATGCGCATCGGTGATCACGCATTTGCTATGGTCAATGATTTACAGAATCTTTGGAAAGGGTCCCGCGGACTAGCTGTTCGAATGACGCCGAGAATCACGCACCCATGTGGAAGAAGAAATCTATATTTTGGGACCTACCCTCTGGAAAGACCTAGAGGTCCGCTCTTCGATTGACGTGATGCACGTGACGAAGAACCTTTGCGTGAACTCGCTAGGCTTCTTGGGCGTGTATGGGAAGACAAAAGATACACACGAGGCACGAGAGGACCTGCAACGCTTGCACGAAAAGAGGGCATGCCTCCAAGCGGTATGAAGGTCCCGCCACTACGCTCTTACGAAAGAAGAGAAAGAAATATTCTTTCAATGCCTGCCGAGATGAAGGTCCCGACCGCTTCTCGTCGAATATAAAGGGAATAATAAATATGCCGGAGAAAAGTTCCGAACCTAAAGTCTCATGATCGCCACGTGATTATGACGCAATCGCTTCCGGTTGCATTGAGGGGCTTCTACCGAAAACGTCCGATTAGCCATTGTGAAGCTATGTGCATTCCTCAATGCAATATCTCGTAAGGTGATCGATCCGTAAATCATACCAACGCTAAGGACTGATGTGGCGCAATGTCTTGTCGGCCGAAATGGTGTTCCCACCATCCTTCTTCAATATCATGACACACGTCCTAGTTCATCTAGTCGACGAGATTGTCATTCTGGGGCCCGTATTTCTACACAATATGTACCCCTTTGAGAGGTTCATGGGAGTCCTAAAGAAATATGTTCAGAATCACGCTTAGGCCGTAAGGAAGCATCTCCATGGGCCAAAAACGAGAGGATGTCATCGGGTTTTGTGTTGACTTCATTCCTGGCCTTAAGAAGATAGGTCTCCCTAAATCGCGGTATGAGGGGAGACTGACCGAAAAGGCACGCTTGGAAGAGACTCAATAATATGCAGGGACGGATATTCTTGGTCTCAAGCACACTACAAAGTTCTACTGAACTCTACCTTGGTGACCCCAGATGTCGATGAACACAAGAACGATCTGCGCTCCAAACACCCGGAGCGGTCTGACGATCGGATTACATGTGAACACATCAGACTTTCAGCAGCTTGGTTGGAAACACGTCTCGTAGGTGACAACACTGTTTGTGATGAGCTGTACTTGTTGTCCAGGGACCATCTTCGATCAGTAATGATTTGGAAAGGATACGAGATAAATGGGAATACATTTTACACGATTGACCAAGATGAAAAGAGCACCAACCAAAACAGCGGTGTCCGCTTTGATGCAAAGAACCGACAAGGGAAATGACACATATTATGGTTACATAGTAGACATATGGGAACTTGACTACGGAGTAGATTTTAAGGTCCCTTTGTTTAAGTGCAAGTGGGTCAATCTGTCAGAGGTGGGTGCAGTAGACCCACGATGCGGAATGACAACAAGGATCTGAAAAATCTTGGGTACAACTGACGAACCGTTCGTCCTAGCCAATGATGTGGCACAGCTTATCTATGTGAAGGACATGTCTACCGCATCGAGGAAAAGAAAAGATAAGGAAGCGAATACATCATACAATGAGCCAAAGCGCCACATAGTTCTTTCAGGAAAAGGGACATCCCAGGAGTGGAGGGCAAGACAAACATGTCTCAAGAGTATGAAAAGTTTCATGAAATTCCCCTTCAATGTCAAGGCTGACCCAAGCATCCCGATAAACGATGAAGATTATCCATGGTTACTGGCGCAATAAGCAAAGCGACACAAGCGAAGAAAAAGTGAAGACTTTCTCCGCAACTATTATGATGATACCATGCCAACTTTGTAATGCATTTAGTATGATACCATTGTCCGTTTTGTACATGCACATGTTATGCCAACTTTTTCAAAGTTCATTTGAAAACTATGAATTTGAAAACCTCGCCAAATGAAGGGCGCTCACACCGGTTTATAAGCCCGTCCCTCTACACACCGTTTTGTTGTAAGCGTAAACAAAATAAAATAAATAAAGCAACAAAGAAAACAAAAAAGTGTTTTCAAATTTGAAAACTAATGGCACTAACAGAAAGTTTATAATTTTTCTAAAACTAAAAGCAAAAAGAATTAAAAATAAAGAAAAAACAAAAAAATAATAATGCAGAAAATGTAACAAAAAACTGAAAAAAAAAATAAAAAAGCATCAATAAGTATTTTGTTGTAAGTAGAAACAAAATAAAATAAATAAAGCAACAAAGAAAAAAAAAGAGTTTTCAAATTTGAAAACTAATGGCACTAACAGAAAGTTTATAATTTTTCTAAAACTAAAAGCAAAAAGAATTAAAAAATAAAGCAAAAACAACAAAAACTAAATAATGCGTAAAATGTAACAAAAAACTGAAAAAAATAAAAATAGCAACAATAAGTATTTTGTTGTAAGTAGAAACAAAATAAAATAAATAAAGCAACAAAGAAAACAAAAAAGAGTTTTCAAATTTGAAAACTAATGGCACTAACAGAAAGTTTATAATTTTTCTAAAACTAAAAGCAAAAAGAATTAAAAATAAAGCAAAAAACAACAAAAATAATAATAATGCAGAAAACAAAACAAAAAACTGGAAAAAATAGTGCCGCCACTGGGCCCCCACGGCTGAATACGACTAGAAACCCTACATGGGCCAGGATTCAGGCCCAGGAGGCCAAGTAGGCCCACATGCACATAGCTAGTGACAGATTAGGGCCGAAAGCTGCAGTTGAGAGGAGCTCGAGAGGGTGGGCGATCAGCCGCTATAAACCACTCTCGAGCTCTCTCAACTAGCGAGGTGGGACTAAACTTTTGGGCGCGGGGCAGCACAAGGCCTTTGGTCCCGGTTGGTGGCACCAACCGGGACTAAAGGGGGGCATTAGTCCCGGTTGGTGCCACGAACCGGGACTAATGCACCCGTTAGTCCCGGGTGGTGCCTGCCGACCAAAGGTCGCCGCTTCCCGCCCTTTGGGCTGCTGAAAAGAGGCCTTTGGTCCCGGTTGGTGGCACCAACCAGGACTAAAGGGTGGCATTAGTCCCGGTTGGTGCCACGAACCGGGATTAATGCCCTTGCTATATAAGAAAACACTTGGGAAATTTCAGATTTCCCTCGCCAGTTTCCCCCCGACGACGCCGAGCACATCGACGCCGCCAGTTGCCCCGACGCCGCTTCGCCCCGTCGCCGTCGCCTCGCCTGCGTTGCCGTCGCTGTCGCCGCGCCTTTACCCGACGCCGCCGCCTCGCCTCGCCTGACGCGCTCCGCCTGCCCACCACCGTCGCCGCCGCTCAAGGCCGCCGACGCCACGCCGCCTCGCCGCCATCATCCGCGCCTCTGCCTGACCCCGCCATCCTCGCCAGCTTGGTCCGCCGCACGCTCCTTTTTCATATTTTTTTCATATATATATATGCTTGTTTTATATATTTTTTGTATGAATGTATGTATTTTTCAATTGTAATATGCATGGTGTTTCCAATTGTTCTCTGATTTAGTACATTAATTTTAGGTTAGTTTCATTTTTAGAAAAGTTTTATATATTTAGGACGAAGGAAGAGAAGGAAGAAGGAAGAAGGAAAAGTTTTATATATGCAAAAGTTACATTTTTAGAAAAGTTTTATATATCTAGCTAGAAAGAAGGAAGAAGAAGAAAAGAAGGAGAGGAAAAGGAAAATAAGAAGAGGAAGAAAGGATAAGAAGAGGAGAGGAAGAAGAGGAGAAATAAATAAGAAGAGGAAAAAGAAGAAAAGAAGAAGCGAGAAGAAGACAGGAATAGAGGTGCAGAACAAAACATAGAAAATATTTTCTTCTTCTCCTCTATTCCTTTCTTCTTCTCCTCTTTTTTTTTCTTCTTTTTTTTTCTTCGATCTTCTCCTCTATCGCCGATATACCCCTCCCGATAACTTCAACATGAGGGGGTCCATATACCCACTCCCGATAACTTCAATACGTGGGGTCGATATACCCTCCCCGATAACATTAATTTCTCCGTGTATGTATCTCGTCGTTGTCGATATTACCCCTTGAAGCGTTGTCGATATTATCCCGGTCGAGGGTTCTAGGGTCGTGGGATCGAGGGTTCCAGGATCGCCTAGGGTCGAGGGTTCCGTGGTCGCCGAGGTTCAAGGGGTCGAGGATCGCCGAGGGTCGAGAGGGTTCCTAGTGTCAAAGTATTGAAGAAATCCATGGCTTCATCATTAGCCGGAAGTAACCATGGCATGATGGTACGAAGTCCTCCAAAGTTATTCTGGAATGGAGTCCCGGATAGGATAATTTGCCTTTTTGTACGAATTTCAGCAAAGGCCTTCCAAATAAAGATATTCGGAAGGTTCTTGCTGAACTTTGTACCAAAAAGCGAATTATCCTATCTGGGACTCCGTTCCAAAATAACTTTGGAGAGCTTCGTACCATCATGCACCTGTTACTTTCGCCTAATGATGAAGACATGGTTTTGTTGAACCCTCGCCGCTCGGCGATCCACGACCCTCTACCCTACCGCGGGCGTCGATGCCCACGTCACTTGTGGGACATAGATGTAGTTTTCAACGCCGACCCCCTCCCGATAGCTTCAACACATGGGGGGTCGATATTACCCCCTCCTTGAAGCGTTCTCGAGGCCACCCCCTAACCCTTGAAGCGTTGCCGAGGCCACCCCAAACCCTAGAGAAGCAGCGTCGAGGCCACTAATATGATTCCTTATTGTGATTAGCTAGCTAGTTCTTCGTTTGCCACTAATATATCCATATCTGTCATGTTTGAATAATAATTGCCATGTTGTAAATATTTGTAGAAACGATGGACACCCCCCGAGACGAAGCACAAGAACCGTTGTTGAGGGACATAATCGCACAAGGAAGTGATGCCGTCTGCTCGTTGATGTTTCTCAACGACAACGATGGTCTGGAAGGAGAGGGTGAAGAAGCATGGCTATGATTTACATGGCTCTGATGACCCAATGCCGTGCAAGAAGGAGAGGGTGAAGAAGTAGACCGTGAGGACGGCTCGGTGATCACCAAACCGAGTCCGCCAAGTATATATATTAGTTAAGCCTGTGACTAGCTCTCGCCTTTGTTTTGGTATGTACACATATTAATTAACTCGCTCTTTGTTCTTTTTCTAGCCCTCCGGATCGAGCACAACTTCGGTAAAGAGACGAGGCCCGAAGAAAAAGTTGAGCTCGGATGAAAAGTTTGAGATCATACAAATCGCTGACGGCCAACCGATTGAACCCTACCGGACAAAGAAGGCATTTGTTGCTCGGTAGGGGTTCTCGTTAGGGACAAGATCCTGATCAGCATCCACCAATTGTATAAGCCTAAGAACGAAGACCCCGAGGTGTCTTGTGTCAATGATATGCGTAAAATGATCTTTGACCGAAATGAAGTCAAATTTTACCCTACTGCTAGAGGATGATCCGGAGAAGCCAGTAATAGAGCCATTAATCAAGTCTTTTGCTCTTAAGAAGATGGCAGAACTATTCAGGAATTGGAAGAAAGAACTCAATACGTATGTCAAAAAAATGAGACACCGTAATTCAAGGGCAAATATGAGAAGATCAGAGATGATCGCCCGCATTTGTGGCCTACAAGACATCGGAAAAGAGTAAAAAGATGTCGGCGACAAACAAGAGAAATGCTGCGAAGAAGAAGCTTCACCATCCCACGGGTCGTGGCTACCTCGTAGCCCGGCCTAAATGGGCCAAGGCTGAGAATGATCTGCTTGATAAAGGGATCAAACCAGACAATGAATCGCCAGACTGCTGCGGACTTGGTTCTTCGGGCCATGGATCCTTGGACCCTATAACAGGGAAGTGCATTTGGACGGACGAACAATTGGACATACCAGTCAAGAGGCTTCAGAATATATCGAATCAAAGCAAAGAAGGGAAGTTCGTTCGAGACAGGGAGAAGGACGAGCTCACAATGGCCCTCGGGAATCTCGAGCACCCCGGACGGACACGAGGCACGCCAGTTCGTTTCGTGGAAGGATGGATTTTGACGCAGGGGTTACAAAAACCATGAGAGGAGGAAGAAACCGAGCGAGCCAAATGCAAAGCGCCGCATTTAAAGGGTAATGGGGCTAGAGGAACGAGAAGCAGCGGCAGATCACAACAAACGACTGCCAAGCTTCCCCGGTTACCTCGCCATCTCAGCGGAGAAGCAGCGTGGCTTCCATCGAGCTGCTTCAGCCAGAGCAGCATGCCTTGATGGCTCCTGCCAGCTATACCGTGGATGCTATCACGGATGCTGAAAATTGCCACCTTATGGCGCAATGGAGCAATTTGAAGGTCAAGGCGGCTGTTGGCTCTGTTTATCATAATAAAACCGACTCAACTTTTCACCGCCGCCGATTCCGAAGGATATGCTAAGGTGATGGTCGATGAAATAACGGAGGGATTTGAGGACCTCCGGCTTGACCACCCTACCGGTGAAGGGGAGTATCGGCAGGTTCTGCTCAAGACTCCATGCCTATGGCGGAAGGATCTCATCAACCTTCCGAATCGACGCCCGCCTCCTCCTCCTCCTCCGGCGAGTCAGGGCACTCTGCCTCCTCCACCGCCTCCTCCTCCGGCGAGTGACGATCAGGGCACTCGGCCGGCTCCTTCTCTGGCGCGTGGCGGCACTCCGCCTCCTTCTCCGCCTGCACCGGCGCGCCCGAGCACCCAGCCTCCTCCTTCTCCGCCTCATCAGCAAGGGCGGAAGAGACCCGCCGCCGCTCCGGCTGCTCCGGTGCGTCGTAGTCCTTCTCTTCCGCCTCGTAAGCAAGGAAAGAAGACATCCACTGCTCGCTCTGCCGGGCGTCTAGCAAGACAGCCAAAGGCGGGAGGAGATACAGATTCGGTCCTTCTCTGAAGACTCCAGAGAAGTTACCGTACGAGAGGAGCGAGGAGGAAAACGCGAAGATCACGCAGACCAAAGTGGATGACTGGTTTCAAGGGTTGAAAGCAAAGAGACATCCACCTCCGGAGGAGAAGGTAGATCCGGTGAAAGCGAAGCGCACTCAGCCTCCCCTGACCAAACCACCCAAGTCTCCGCCGAAAGGCAACTATGAGCGCCTAATTGGAAAGGCATTTGCCAAGCGGAGAGGTCGGAAGTACTGTCGGTGATCAAAGGATGAAAGAACGACGAGCTGGGAAACAAATTGCCTAGCTCGGCGAACAAGCGGGCAATCGTGCCCCCGCTCAAGGTGCTCGCTAGCGACATCGTCGATCCGAGGATGGTGCCCGTTATGGCAATCCTGCAGATTACACCGCCCGACGATGTACATTATGATTTCTTGGAGGTGCAGATACAAAGATACGAGTACGGAAGCCTCTCGTCAAAGATGAAAGTTCTCTATCAACGATGATGCGAAGATTGCATGATTGGTACATGAAAACCTGCAAAGAGTCCGAGGGAGGAGTACTTTGTATGTGAGAGTTAAAAGGAGCATGACCTCCTTGGAATTGAACTGCCTATTCCACTTGAGGAGTTCTATCAGTTTTCAATCAATTGGCCCTCAATAAAGCAACGGTCACCTGCTACTCGTCTGTAAGTAGTACTACTTCATCATTAAGTCTCTCTATATAACTCAGCCCTTTCATTGCATGTATTTATAATTATCCTCACTATATTATGCAGATTGAAGATCGCCGAATTGAAGAAAAGACAAGTGGGTGATATTGGGTTCATTAACACATATCTCATAGATGCAATCGAGGTTAAATTTCGTGTCAAGATACCGAGGCCAACTTGCTACAATCGTTGGTAATAAATGAACACAAAGATATAATACTCTTTCCTTACAACTTCAAGTGAGTGTTACTGTCTTGTGGCATATTCGGTTTCCTTATTAGTCCAGGTTATAGTAATGTAATATTGATGAGTTATGCATGTGTACGCAGCTACCATTATATTCTCCTAGAGATTAAGCTTGAGAAGGGAGTAGTAACTGTCTTAGACTCCAAGCGGAAAGATCCCAAGGAGTATACGGACATGACTGAAATGCTCGAGAAGTAAGTTAAATCGATCATTATCCACCATATCAACAACTTTGTTCATTTCGATATCAAGTAATTGTTTTCTTTGTATGGCAGGGCTTGGAGAAAATTCACCAAAAAGCTCCGGACTACCGAAGAAGCTGCAATTTAGACACCAAAGTAAGTACTATATAGTAGCATATTCCACGCACATCTCCTAGTGATTCAAGCGCTAGTTTCATCAATACCATTTAGCATGCTTGCTAATTATCAGTTTGATTGACCTCTGTTTCTTGTAAAGTGGTTGTGGCAGGAACAAGGGAATGATTTCTGTTGATACTACGCTTATGCGAGTCCATCCGCCACACGACCTGTGAGAGGGGCTACTCCGACAAACAATATGAAGTGCGTAAATAAAAATATTCACAATTTTATTTTATTACCATCATTTGTGTTGAGTTTCATTCATTCATATATATATATGTATTGACCCCCTTCTTAAAATTAGATGTTTCGGAAGCGGGATGAACTCCTAGCACCAGATCGCATGCGAGCAATTCAAGAGGAATTGGCGGCATTCTTTCTTGACATCGGATAGATATACGAGAACTTTTTGTTCGACCAATCTCTCGGAGAAGGAGAGGTGGTCGATATCACTTCTCTCTGTATGCATATATGTTCATGACGATCTTCTGTTTGCTTAATTACTAGCTAGCTAGCATGTCTAGCTAGTCCTCTCTATACGTATGTATAGTACGTAGCGTCGACCAAGCACGGACAAAAGAGAGGACACTTTTCTCTATTAATTAGCTAGCTATAGCACAATATATGAAACACCTAAATTAACCCCGCAAAACCACCCAACCCCCCTTTCAAAAAAAAACAAAAACCACAGCCATAGAAATGTCGACGCGTGGATGCCTATTGGTCCCGGTTGGTGCCACCAACCGACCAAAGGCCCTCCCGCTCGGGCTCACGGACAAAGGCCACGTGGAGGCCCATCAGTCCCGGTTGGATTGAACCAGGACTAAAGGGCCAGGGTATTAGTACCGACCCTTTAATCCCGGTTCATGAACCGGGATTAAAGGCCCTCACCAACCGGGTCAATAGGCCCCTTTTCTACTAGTGGATATGATCAACATAGAGATGTTCACCATTGAAAACTACTCCGTCTCACGTGATGATCGGACATGGTTTAGTTGATATGGATCACGTGATCATTTAGATGACTAGAGGGATGCCTATCTAAGTGGGAGTTCTTAAGTAATATGATTAATTGAACTTTAATTTATCATGAACTTAGTACCTGATAGATTTTGCATATCTATGTTGTTGTAGATCAATGGCCCGTGCTCCCCTCCCCTTGAATTTTAATGCGTTCTTAAAGAAAGCTAAGTTGAAAGATGATGGTAGCAACTACACGGACTGGGTCCGTAACTTGAGGATTATCCTCATTGCCGCACAGAAGAATTACGTCCTGGAAGCACCGCTAGGTGCCAGACCCGCTGCAGGAGCAACTCCGGATGAACGTCTGGCAGAGCAAAGCTGGTGACTACTCGATAGTTCAGTGTGCCATCCTTTACGGCTTAGAATCGGGACTTCAAAGACGTTTTGAATGTCATGGAGCATATGAGATGTTCCAGGGGTTGAAGTCAATATTTCAAGAAAATGCCCGAATTGAGAGATATGAAGTCTCCAATAAGTTCTATAGCTGCAAGATGGAGGAGAATAGTTATGGCAATGAACATATACTCAAAATGTCTGGGTACCACAACCACTTAACTCAACTGGGAGTTAATATTCCCGATGATAGTGTCATTGATAGAGTTCTTCAATCACTGCCACCAAGCTATAAAAGCTTCGTGATGAACTATAATATGCAACGGATGGATAAGACCATTTCCCGAGCTCTTCGCGTGCTAAAGGCTGCGGAGGTAGAAATCAAGAAGGAGCATCAAGTGTTGATGTTTAACAAGACCACTAGTTTCAAGAAAAAGGGCAAAGGGAAGAAGGGGAACTACAAGAAGAACGGCAAGCAAGTTGCTGCTCAAGTGAAGAAGCCCAAGTCTGGACCTAAGCCTGAAACTGAGTGCTTCTACTGCAAAGGGACTGGTCACTGGAAGCGGAACTGCCCCAAGTATTTGGCGGATAAGAAGGATGGCAAAGTGAAAGGTATATTTGATATACATGTTATTGATGTGTACCTTACTAATGCCCGTAGTAGCGTCTGGGTATTTGATACTGGTTCTGTTGCTCATATTTGCAACTCAAACAGGGGCTGGATTAAACAAAGATTGGCTAAGGACGAGGTGACGATGCGCGTGGGAAATGGTTCCAAAGTCGATGTGATCGCCGTCGGCACGCTACCTCTACATCTACCTTCGGGATTAGTTTTAGACCTGAATAATTGTTATTTGGTGACACCGTTGAGCATGAACATTATATCTGGATCTTGTTTGATGCGAGACGGTTATTCATTTAAATCAGAGAATAATGGTTGTTCTATTTATATGAGTAATATCTTTTATGGTCATGCACCCTTGATGAGTGGTCTATTTTTATTGAATCTTGATTGTAGTGATACACATATTCATAATATTGAAGCCAAAAGATGCAAAGTTAATAATGTTATTGCAACTTATTTGTGGCAATGCCGTTTAGGTCATATTGGTGTAAAGCGCATGAAGAAACTCCATGCTGATGGGCTTTTGGAATCACTTGATTATGAATCACTTGATGCTTTCAAACCATGCCTCATGGGCAAGATGACTAAGACTCCGTTCTCCGGAACAATGGAGCGAGCAACTAACTTGTTGGAAATAATACATACTGATGTATGCGGTCCGATGAGTGTTGAGGCTCGCGGCGGGTATCATTATTTTCTGACCTTCACAAATGATTTGAGCAGATATGGGTATATCTACTTAATGAAACATAAGTCTGAAACATTTGAAAAGTTCGAAGAATTTCAGAGTGAAGTGGAAAATCATCGTAACAAGAAAATAAAGTTTTTACGATCTGATCGTGGAGGTGAATATTTGAGTTATGAGTTTGTTCTTCATTTGAAACAATGTGGAATAGTTTCACAACACACGCCACCTGGAACACCACAGCATAATGGTGTGTCCGAACGTCGTAACTGTACTTTATTAGATATGGTGCGATCTACGATGTCTCTTACCGATTTACCACTATCGTTTTGGGGTTATACTTTAGAGATGGCTGCATTCACGTTAAATAGGGCACCATCTAAATCCGTTGAGACGACACATATGAACTGTGGTTTGGCAAGAAACCTAAGCTGTCGTTTCTTAAAGTTTGGGGCTCCGATGCTTATGTGAAAAAGCTTCAACCTAATAAGCTCGAACCCAAATCGAAGAAATGCGTCTTCATAGGATACCCAAAGGAGACTGTTGGGTACACCTTCTATCACAGATCCAAAGGCAAGATATTCGTTGCTAAGAATGGATCCTTTCTAAAGAAGGAGTTTCTCTCGAAAGAAGTGAGTGGGAGGAAAGTAGAATTTGATGAGGTAATTGTACCTTCTCCCGAATTGGAAAGTAGTTTATCACAGAAATCAGTTCCATTGATTCCTACACCAATTAGTGAGGAAGCTAATGATGATGATCATGAAACTTCAGATCAAGTTACTACCGAACCTCGTAGGTCAACCAGAGTATGTTCCGCACCAGAATAGTGCGGTAATCATGTTCTGGAAGTCATGTTACTAGACCATGACAAACCTACGAACTATGAGGGAGCAATGATGAGCCCAGGTTCCGCGAAATAGCTTGAGGCCATGAAATCTGAGATGGGATCCATAATGAGAACAAAGTATGGACTTTGGTTGACTTTCCCGATGATCGTCAAGCCATAGAGAATAAATGGATCTTGAAGAAGAAGACTGACGCTGACGGTAATGTTACTGTCTACAAAGCTCGACTTGTTGCGAAAGGTTTTTGACAAGTTCAAGGAGTTGACTATGATGAGACCTTCTCACCCGTAGCGCTGCTTAAGTCTGTCCGAATCATGTTAGCAATTGCCACATTTTATGATTATGAAATTTGGCAAATGGATGTCAAAACTGCATTCCTTAATGGATATCTTAAAGCAGAGTTGTATATGATGCAACCAGAAGGTTTTATCGATCCTAAAGGTGCTAACAAAGTGTGCAAGCTCCAACGATCCATTTATGGACTGGTGCAAGCATCTCGGAGTTTGAATGTATGCTTTGATAGTGTGATCAAAGCATATGGTTTTATACAGACTTTTGGAGAAGCCTATATTTACAAGAAAGTGAGTGGGAGCTCTGTAGCATTTCTGATATTATATGTGGATGACATATTGTTCATCGGAAATGATATAGAATTTCTGGATATCATAAAAGGATACTTGAATAAGAATTTTTCAATGAAAGACCTTGGTGAAGCTTCTTATATATTGGGCATCAAGATCTATAGAGATAGATCAAGACGCTTAATTGGACTTTCACAAAGCACATACCTTGATAAAGTTTTGAAGAAGTTCAAAATGGATCAGTCAAAGAAAGGGTTCTTGCCTGTGTTACAAGGTGTGAAATTGAGTCAGACTCAATGCCCGACCACTGCAGAAGATAGAGAGAAAATGAAAGTTATTCCCTATGCCTCAGCCATAGGTTCTATCATGTATGCAATGCTGTGTACCAGACCTGATGTGTGCCTTGCTATAAGTTTGGCAGGGAGGTACCAAAGTAATCCAGGAGTGGATCACTTGACAGCGGTCAAGAACATCCTGAAATACCTGAAAAGGACTAAGGATATGTTTCTCGTTTATGGAGGTGACAAAGAGCTCGTCGTAAATTGTTACATCGATGCAAGCTTTGACATTGATCCGGATGACTCAAAGTCGCAAACCGGATACATACTTATATTGAATGGTGGAGCTGTCAGTTGGTGCAGTTCCAAGCAGAGCGTCGTGGCGGGATCTACGTGTGAACCAGAGTACATAGCTACTTCGGAAGCAGCATATGAAGGAGTCTGGATGAAGGAGTTCATATCCGATCTAGGTGTAATACCTAGTGCATCGGGTTCAATGAAAATATTTTGTGACAATACTGGAGCAATAGCCTCGGCGAAGGAATCCAGATTGCACAAGAGAACCAAACACATCAAGAGACGCTTCAATTCCATCCGTGATCAAGTCAAGGAGGGGGACATAGAGATTTGCAAAATACATACGGATCTGAATGTTGCAGACCCGTTGACTAAGCCTCTTCCATGAGCAAAACATGATCAGCACTAAGACTCCATGGGTGTTAGAATCATTACTATGTAATCTAGATTATTGACTCTAGTGCAAGTGGGAGACTGAAGGAAATATGCCCTAGAGGCAATAATAAAGTTATTATTTATATTTCCTTATATCATGATAAATGTTTATTATTCATGCTAGAATTGTATTAACCAGAAACTTAGTACATGTGTGAATACATAGACAAACAGAGTGTCCCTAGTATGCCTCTACTTGATTAGCTCGTTAATCAAAGATATGTTTCCTGACCATAGACATGTGTTGTCATTTGATGAATGGGATCACATCATTAGAGAATGATGTGATGGACAAGACCCATCAGTTAGCTTAGCATAATGATCGTTTAGTTTTATTGCTATTGCTTTCTTCATAACTTATACATGTTCCTCTGACTATGAGATTATAAAGATCTTCATAGAATATGTAGGAGCCAATATGAGCATCCAGGTTCCGCTATTGGTTATTGACCGAAGATGTGTCTCAGTCATGTCTACATAGTTCTCGAACCCGTAGGGTCCGCACGCTTAACGTTCGATGGCGATTTGTATTATGAGTTATGTGTTTTGGTGACCGAAGTTTGTTCGGAGTCCCAGATGAGATCACGAACATGACGAGGAGTCTCGAAATGGTCGATAGGTAAAGATTGATATATTAGAAGGTTATATACGGACACCGGAATGGTTCCGATAAAGTTTGGGGATTTTTCGGAGTACCGGGAGGCTACCGGAACCCCCCGGGAAAGTTAATGGGCCTATTGGGCCATTGGGAAACGGATTCCTAGTAGGACTCCCCCCTCTTGGCGCGCCCCCCTTGGGCCGGCCGCCTCCTCCCCCTCCTTTATATACGTGGGCGTAGGGCACCCCAAAGGCACAACAATTGTTTCTTAGCCGCAGCGGTGCCCCCCACAGCTTACCCCCTCGGTCATATTTTCATAGTGCTTAAGCGAAGCCCTGCGCGGATCACATCACCAACACCGTCGCCACGCCGTCGTGCTGACGGAACTCTCCCTCGACCCACTACTGGATCAAGAGCTTGAGGCACGTCATCGAGTTGAACGTGTGCTGAACACGGATGTGCCGTATGTTTGGTGCATGGATCGGTTGGATCGTGAAGACATTCGACTACATCAACCGCGTTAACATAACGCTTCCGATTTCGGTCTACGAGGATACGTGGACACACTCTCCCCCTCTTGTTGCTATGCATCTCCTAGATAGATCTTGCATGATCGTAGGATTATTTTTTGAAATTGCATGCTACGTTCCCCAACACTGGGAAGAACATGGAGGTGGAAGATGAACAGTCAATCAGTTTTGAACCGTTGGATGAAGATCTAACGGCTTTGGATGAAAATGACTCATGCAATTATATTTAGGCACCTCATGTATAGTCATCGAATTGGAAAATTGCGAGGTGACGCTATCTACCGGCAACGGCTCATCCAATCAGCTAGTAACACCTCACATTGTATACCGATTTACATGTTGTATAAAAAGTGTTCCATGTTTATGAAATATCCGGTATTTCAACAGCTGGCCCACCACTGTACTTCACATGCAAGATTGACAGTAATGTGGTCGACCCACTCTCTCTTCTCTCACACAATAAATCCAACCATCCCCATTTCTTTCACTTTGGCTAATTTAAAACTTTGAAACCATATACTTGTTTTTGAAACTTTTTTTATATTTGAACTCCTTGCGCCAAAACCTTTAAAATGAGACCAATTTTGGATATTTTTCAACCATGTATAAATTTGAAAATACATTTCATATTTTAAAATAATCAATTTCACACTGATACATTACAATTTCACTTTATTTAGTTATTGTTTCATAATTTTGAATCTACATTTCACTTCAACTGGCTTGTTTCAAAAAAATAACATATTTTAAATTGGGCATTTTCCAAATAACCTATTTCACTCTTTTGAAGTAGTTTATTTTACATTCCGAATAATCAGTTTCACACTAATACATTACAATTTCACCTTTTGTGATTACTATTTCATAATTTAAAATCTACATCTCACTTTTTACCAGCTTGTTTCACAAAAAACAACTATTTCAATTGCACATTTCGGAAATAATCTATTTCACTCTTTTGAAATAAATTGTTTCATATTCTCAAATAATCAATTTCACAATGACGCATTATAATTTCACTTTCCGTGGTTGCTGTTTCACAATTGAGGGCGTACATTTCACTTTTCACTGGGTAGTTTTGCAGAAAAAACTATTTCAATTGCACAATTTAAGAAAAAATATGTTTCACTCTTTTGCAAAAACGGTTACACATTTTCAAATAATCAGTTTCACGAGTTATCATTTTAATTTCATAATTGGGTTAATATAGGTTTCTAGTGAAATAGGTTGGTTTCACATATTTCAATTGAAATAGGGTTTTCCTTATTTTTCTAGTGAAATAGACTTGTTTCACATATGGATTGTGAAATGCTGAAATTTAAAAGTGTTCGAAATGTAGCTAAGTTTGGTCTAGTTCTAAAGGCCTCGGTGCCAGGAGTTCAAATATATAAATTATTTCAAAAATGAACTTATAGTTTAAACGATATGGACGATTTAATTTAGCTAAGATGAAATAAAAGGTTGGATTTATGTGTGGGAGAAGAGGGATGGCAATGGGTACCCATTACCCACGTACCATGCGGATAAAAACCCTATTAGGGTAATGGCATGGGACAAAAAGTTACCCATGGGTATATAAATGGGGAAATCTGAAACCCACCGGGTAGAGCGGGCATGGGTATGGGATCGTATAACCCATACCCAGATACCCATGTACCCTTATAAAATCTATGTGAATTCAAAATTATGTCTACAATCTACACTTTGTCATGAATTTTGAATTATGTGATGATATTTTGATGTGTTGTTGTTTATGAGAAAGTGATCTATTTTATTAAATGTGTTGTTGTTTATAATCTCATGTGTTGCAAATTATGATGCCACCTATCCCTGCCATATGAAGCACAATGGTGGGGCCAATAGTTGTATTAGGCATGGTATTCGACTTGTATAGCAAAAAAGGGAGAATAATAGATGTTTACAGCCCGAATCTTAAAGCCGTCGACGAAAGGTGAGATCTATCATAGTAAGAAAAAAGATGAGATTTTTTTTTTGGCCAAATCTGCATTTAATTTGAAATTTCAGAAACCGCTGGAATATGAGCATTCAAACATTGGTCTAAGAATATCCTTTTGGGCGCTGAATTTTGACGGTCTATTAGAGTTACCCTTACCGGGGCGCGTCATTTTCGTGCCATTTTGTTTCTCATGCGACTGCTGCAAGTGACAGGAATCACGAAAGCGGGGATTGGGTTGGGGTCGCTGGTGATAGGGAAAGTCGATGGACGGACGGGTTCCCATCGCATAGCCCGGCCCGGGACAAGAGGAAAACAACGGAAAGGCAGCACCGCCGCGATCCGGAGGGCCCCCGTGCGGCCGGGAATCGAGCTTTC
Source organism: Aegilops bicornis (assembly GCA_021605145.1). Taxonomy (NCBI): domain Eukaryota; kingdom Viridiplantae; phylum Streptophyta; class Magnoliopsida; order Poales; family Poaceae; genus Aegilops; species Aegilops bicornis. The sequence continues at coordinate 568,842,512 of CM038674.1, read as the reverse complement.
CCACGGCGGATCGGGAGAGATCGGGGCATCACATGTCCGCCGGAAACTTTCCCTCCCTCTTGGCTCCTCCTGTGACGTTAACCAACGGAAGAAACTTGCACCACTCCCACCCACCTCATCTAGTGCTTCACTGCTTCACCTCGCCTCACCGTCCAGCAGCAGTAGCCATCGCCACCTCACCCCCACCTCTTCCGGTCCAGTTCACCCCTGCTTCCCGCCGCTTTCCTCCCCGCTCTGTGCACTGTAAGCGTGCACGCGCGCACCTGCCCTGCCTCTAACGGCGGTGTTATAAATCAGAGGTCCCCTGGCTCCGGCAGACGCCTCGGTCTCTCTCTTTCTTCACGCTCCCTTCCTACCGCCTGACCACACACAACAAGCTCGCCTCTCCCCACGGTGTCTACCGGGATGAGCTGCGGCGGTGGACACGCGGGCGGCGGCCAGAAGCCGGCGCCGGCAAGGACACACCTTCGCTGCATCCCCAAGAGAGGGGCTGTGCTGAGAGGAGCCGTTCGCGGCGCGCTCCGCCTCCTCCTTTCCACGGTGAGCGGCGCACCGGCGGTCGGCGGCCGCGTGCGGCCAGCTCCCCCGCCCGGACAGGGAGGAGGCGACGTCGCGGCGGAGCAGGGGAAGTAGGCGGGCGGCATCGTATCTTATCATTCGCCGGGTTCAGTTGAGCGAGCCAACTATGATTCGGTTCGTGTTGTAGGCTTGTAATGCTGCTGGCTGCTGCCGCAGCGTTCGTTGCTCGCCACATCCATCCATGTTTTGCTGTTCGTGTCGTTCGTACGCGGTCGGCATCAATCAACTGCTGGCTGCTCGCCTCATAACAAAACTTTCTAAAGAAGATTCAGCTAAATGAAGTCGCTCAAAAAGAAGAAAAAACACATCAACGAAAAAAACAGAAATAAATACGTAGCTGAATTACGTTTACTCTTGAGGCTGTTGCAATTCAGGAAACACAACATACAGTTGACTAAAAGCATAGAATGTCTATCTGTTGTTGTAAAAGTTTGGTGCAGAGCTCAGTCTAAAAGGATCATATACAAACCAACAGAAACAAGGCTTTGTGCAATACATATACACTTGCGTCCATCACCGTGCCGAATCATGCATGCTGGGGGCCATCACCCTCTGCCGATGCCGATGCCGGCGCCGTCACCCCGCCCGCAGACTCCCCCCGACCATGGCTGCTGCAATCCCCGTTGTTGCCCTCCTCGTTTCCCTCCACAGACACCACCGTGCTGACCGGCGAACCGTCTGCTGTTACCAGCGCCGCCTCTCCTGGAGAACTGCTCGTCGTCGGGAGGACCATGGCCCCTTCGTGGTGATAGTAATTGGCGTTGGCGCCGCCCAAGTACTGCTGCTGCTGACGGTGGTACTGCTGCTGCTGCTGCTGCAACATGAACGACATCCTCCACTGCTGCTGCTGGCGCATCATGAACGCCATCGCCTGCCGCTGCTGGTGCGTGGACGCCATCGCCAGTTGCTGCTGCTGCTGCTGCCGCGTGAACGCCATCACCTGCTGCTGCTGCGTCAACGACTGCATCCGGAGGTGTTCCTCCAGGTTCTGTTGAAGCACCCGCTTCTCGCGCATCTCATCCGTCTCCGGCTGCTTCTGCACCTGCGGGTTCACCGCTTGGCCGGCCGGGCAAGAAGGCCGCGCCATCATTGTCTGGTTCTGACCATAGCCGTTGGGGCTACCTGCGGGCCGGTACGGCGGCGGCCGCACCTGGCCGTTGAACGCCACCTGCTGCTGCCTCACCGGCACCTGCCCGTTGTACGCCGCCGGCTGTCGCGCCATCACCGGCACCGGACCGTTGTACGCCGCCGGCTGTCGCGCCATCACCGGCACCTGACCGTTGTACGCCACCTGCTGCCGCGGCACGTGCACCTGGCCGTTGTTGTACGCCAGCAGTGGCCGCGGCATCGGTGTGCCAGGGTGATACCCCATGAGCATGGGCTGCCCTGATCCACCGTAGTATGAGCATCCCGGCGTGCTGAACGGAGCTTGCATGCCGTTGCCTTGCGGCGGTGGTGCTGGTGGCTCGATTTGCAGGCATTTTGAGTGGTGAGCCCGCTTCCTCGCGGCGGCGGTGGCGTGCCGCAGCTGCTGGTCCTCCGCGGGCCTCTTGCCCGCCATTTTCTTCGAAAGCTTCGGAAGCTCCGCCGACGTCGCCCCTTCGTCGCCCTCCACCGGCCCGTGCAGGAGCAACGGCGAGGCGCTGCTGGGCCCTGCCTCCTCGTCGTCGTCACCTTTGTCGTCTTTGAGGTAAATCTTGCACATCACGTACCTATCCAACTGCATGCATCCAATCAAAGCCAGATATATTTTGAGTTGGGTCCGTATATGTGTCAATCAAATGAGAGTAAGCACTTCTCTAAAATCCATCAGGACTTCAAGAAAATTCCAGTTGATTAAGATCCACTAACAATATCTCCCTAATATGTCTCAATCAAATGAGAGTAAATACTTACTATTATATATGGACATCCTAGAGAATGTATAATCAAAATTGTAAGCTTCGTTATGTAAAATCAAATGATAGTAAGAACTTATTTTAATCAAATCTCTAGAAAGACTTATATTTAGAAATCGAGGGAGTAGATCAAAAGTTCTTTCGCAAAAAATAAAAAAAAAAGCTTCCTAGAGAAGATTTTTTTTGCAGCAATTCCTAGAGAAGATTTGACTGTTTATTGCCAGCAAACAAAATCGATTGTTCACAATCTAGAAATTAGCTTTAAACGAATTACTTTTAGCAAATAGAAAGAAAAAGAAAAACACTTTGGGACGGCAATCTAGAAATTTCATTGATTCTGTGAGCAGGTCTTTTCTGGCGTTGTTCGCGCAGGTGCTCTTTTGTGCAAAATTTTCGACTTATATGACGATTATAAATAAATTTGGAAAATCCTTGTTCATAATCTAGAAATCGGCCAACGTTTCTAGCAAAAAAACAGAAAGGAAGAAAAAAACTTCGAAACGGTAACGTGGTTTGAAATCTCGGAGAAGAAAACTGACCGTCTTGCCGCCAGGGCCGCCGTCCTTAGGGAGCTTGATCTCGTACGCCGGGACGGTGAGCTCTCTCATGAGCCACTCGGACTTGCGCCCGCCGCCTCTGGGGTTCTCGAAGTAGTTGAGCACGCTCATGCAGTAGCGGGTGGTGCCGTCGCCGGCCACCTTCTTCTCCTGCCCCATGTCCTTCTTGCCCGTCGACACCTTCCACCGCCCGCGGCCGTCGTCCGTGTCCCGCCGCGGCCGGTCCCCGTTGTCGTACCGGCGCACCCTCGGCGACAGGAAGTAGAAGCTCTTGCCCTCGCCCCGGCCCCTGTACTTGCCTGCAGAAGATCCACGGAGACGAGGCAAACATGTCGATGAATTGACCGGAGGTTGTGAGACGATTGGCGGCGAAAAACCAGCGAGAAATTAAAACGTACCGACGAGGTCGTCCGGGTGGCACTGGTACACGTTGTGCTCGATGATGGCCCTGTTGGGCGCGTGGCCCCGGCCCTGCAGCTTGGGGAGCAGGTAGTACCTGATGAGCTCGTCGTCGCTCGGCCTGAACCGGAACCCCGGCGGCGGAATGAATATGAACTGGCCTCCGCCCCTGCCGACCTCCTCGTCTCCCGCGGCTCCTCCTCCGCCGTCCATCTCCTCCTTCTCGTGTGCCGCTCCGGCGACGACGATCTGCCCCTCCTGGTCTCCTGCTCCGACGACGGCCTTCTCCTCGGCGCCGTCCCCTGCTTCTGCCATGTCGGCGAGTTGAGCACTAGCGATTCGCGAAAGAAGAGGAGATCGTTCTGGCCTTCTCGTAGCGTGGCGTGGCGTGGTACAATCGATCTGGTCTTGGCCTTCTTTGCCGCAGGCTGCATTATATAACCTGGATGTGGTGCGAACCCTGTTTCCGCATCGAATACAGACTCGGGTTCGTTACGAACACGGGTTCCGGAAGAGAATAGGATACGCGCCGACGCCGTCCTCCGGCACCAAGTCATCAAGGAGACTCATGTTCTCCCTCAGCCTCGCCGGCAGCCGGTCCGCCATGAACGCCGCCGCCCTGGTGGTGCTCAAACAGGGCCAGGCCACCGCACCGTCACGTGCCCGGCGGAGGCAGAGGTGACGGGGCCGGGGTCAGATGAGGAGACGACTGTGGTGGTTGACCGGTGAACGATGAGTCGGTGGCTGCAGTTTTCAGGCCCCAGCAACGCCGCGCGCACCGCAGCCCGGGCCGGTGGAGAGCAGCCAAGGGACGACGGCGGGGAACCCAAAGCCAAAGCAGGATTCGTTTTTTTTTGTGTGTGGGAGAAAAGCAGGATTCGGTTGACTGAAGCTAAAATGGGCATACATGTTACATGTTGAGGAAAGCCGTAGGATCTAACCATCTACTGCTGTAACATTTCACAAGTTTGGTGCTGAGCTTAGTCTAAAAGGAGCATAAATAAACACAAACAAAGCTTCGTGCAATACACAAATCAAGTGCTATCAATAATGTACGCTACATAACTGGACAAACACGACACATGGTAAGGTAGAGTTGAATTGGCAGAGTCCCAGCTTTTCCCATGCCTAGTGCTGAACCGACCAAGGGAAGAGAAAATAGGAACATTGCGACGACAGGTGATAGGATAGTAAGCAGTATTTTTTTTCGAAATGGCAGATTTTCTGCATTCATTAAGAAGAAAGAGTTGCCTGAATAATTAGGGAAAACCAGGCTAAAACCAGATACAAGGGGCCTAAAGCATCAGAAACACCCTGGACCAAGCCCACACTCATCGACAACGTGCCAAGCAAGCACCGCAACCAACGCCAACCAAACACCCACACAACGGGAGGCCCCGCTCCACCAAGCAAGACTCACACCAGCGCCGGAAAGAAGAAGTCGAGACTGCTACGGGAGGAGCAGACCGGGACTCTCCCGCGTTGGTGAAGAGGAAAGCACCCACAAAGCCATCGCTGGTTACAGTAGACGACATGTTGACGACCAACTTCCAAAGCAACCTCGGCGCCCACATAACCAAAGGTATGACGTCCCAACTTCTACCGACCTCGATCAAACGCAGATCTATGTCGATCACACGCAGTAGATAACGTGATAAAAAAAACCCATAGTTTCTGACCTGTGAAATCTACCCTTTCCTACCAGCATCCATGCCCACAAAATGGAGTGGCCACTGGGAGATGATACCTTAAAAGGCTAGGATCAAGTGCACCATCACAGGAAAGGGTCGTTAACAGAGGAATCAGATGCTTCGCGGAAGCTCCAACCATTCACTACCTATAAATTACGTAATACTCCCTCCGTTCCTAAATATAAGTCTTTTTAGACATTTCAACAAGTGACTACATACGGAGCAAAATGAGTGAATCTATATTCTAAAATATGTCTACATACATCCGTATGTTATAGTCCATTTGAAATGTCTAAAAAGACCTATATTTAGGAACGGAGGAAGTAATTGTTTTTCTAGAGATTTCAACAAGTGACTACATACGAAGCAAAATGAGTGAATCTACACTCTAAAACATGTCTACATACATCCGTATGTTGTAGTCCATTTGAGATGGCTAGAAAGACAATTATTTGGGAACGGAGGGAGTAGACATGAAAATTTCTTTCTGCTTATATCTGCTGAATATGTTAAATAAAAAACAAAACATCCTAAGGCAATCCCCTGTCCTTGGCCAGCCACTGCTTCTGTTTGTGTTTGCGATTCAGTTGTGTACAGACAGTTATAGGTGTATGCAGAGAAGTTCTCGCGATTGTAAGGGAAGACTTTGACAAAATCTTCTTCCGTCCATCTATTGTCCTGATGTTTCGGTTGTCAGAGCATCATCCATCTACAAATACAAGAAAAATAATTACAAGTTTACATCACAATGCAATGAATAAAAATAATTATGTTCTCTGACGGGCTAAAAGGTTGTAAAGCTTCGAATTATGGTTCAGTCATGCACCTACATTTCTGTAGCCCTTGCTGAGTAGTACTCCCTCTGTTCGGAATTACTTGTCGCGGAAATGGATGTATCTAGATGTATTTTAATTCTAGATACATCCATTTCCGAGACAAGTAATTCCGAACGGAGGGAGTAGCTAGCACATAATAGTTATACGAACAATGAATAAGACCATCATGGCATTTTGGATCACAACACTTTCCCTACTGCTGCAACAGAAAATAGCTGAGCTTCCTTGTTCACCTTTTGCAACAGCTAATTTTGGATCTCATATTATGCATGAAGTGAGGCTGCGATTTATCTATTTGGAGAATGCGTCACGTCTTGGAAGGTCCCCAATGGGAAGGACCAACTCTTTGTCAGACTAGATGTTGTGTTCAATAGCCAGAAACCCATCAGGTTGGCCTCAAGACCAATTGGATAAACATCAGTGGAGTTTAACTCCAAACTAACAAATTACATTTCTGAAACTAGCAGTGGAATTCCACATTGTCTCCCCCAGTTTAGCCTCGGCCCCATGCAACAGGTATGTGAAGCCAGTTTTCAATTGTGCCCCATGCAGACATGGATAGAAACTATATGTGTCAATTTTTCAAAGTCAGCATGTGACAAGCATATCTTTTGTGCTTTTAAGTAGCGGGATACTAGATTTAGGTGACTAGCATGAAAATATAGTAAGATTATTAGAACAACTGAAACATTGACCATGGTACCGCATCCTTGCAAGTGAAATACTGAAATACCAACATCGTTTGCATAAACAGTCAAAATATTTGCTTGTAGTAGTGGTGTGGTGCTGAGTAAGTATTTATATTACAAAATGCCAGCGTCAAATAACAGTTCATTTCTGCATCGAACAATTAAGAATGCAGTTGAACTTCTTTTGCTAACTCGTAAATGCCAAAAGTAACGACTTGATGCTGCAGCACAAAGTAAACCATACGGCAAAGTATATTCACAGCTTGACAATAAAGTATCACTTGTATCAACAGCAAAGTGAGGGTGCAATTCAATGTCGTTGCAAGTTCCAACTTCTCATTGTTTTGTTAGATCGAAAGTTCAGTTAAAGACAATTTTCACAGCTCATACATCCCAATAAGACTTGCTTAATGCACAAAACTTACAACTGGTTGCACTGATGTATTGATATTACATCATAAGTTTGATGGCTCAACGGCTGCTTACCACCCGAAGGTCTATCCTGAACCAAGCCAAAGTGGGTCAAAACAATCAGCCGTTTGCTTCCACTGATGGACATTTTCTGCTAATTATGCTTATGCCCCACCATTGCCTTAATGCACAAAACTCTGCTGACAGCAGCACTACAAGTGCAGGCCACAGTGTTTTGCACGTGAACTGAAGGTGTTGGTTTCCACTGCTGTAACAGCTTACAAGCACCTCTTATTGGTCAGGCACTTTGCAATTGGCACGTAAGGCACAAAGAAATTATGATACTTGTGGTGATTTGAGTATAAATAGGTATGGCCATTTTTAAGAATGGGTCATCATTATGTGGGGATATATAGACCAAAGAACAGAGTGATTTCATATCCCTTGAGGTTTTATTCTTACTCCTGAATAACTAAGAAAAGAATAGAAACTATTAATAAACCTTTTTAAGCCGAATCTATGGTTCATACTTCGGCCTACCAAATCAGCAAAACAAAGTATCTTTTCTTCCTAAACTCTTGCTTACTGGCATCTATTTAAAAAATTGCAATGCAAAAATCCGTGAGAGATTTTATAGAAGTATGTAATAAACACAGGTATGCAAAACAAAAAAGAATTGTTAACCCCACAGAGAACACAAACAAGTTTGGCCTAAAACACATTCTTTCAAGGTTGATTCTCAAGATGCTTTAATTGAAAAAACTGTACTTTGAGCATGGCTAAAATAGTTTTGGCGGAAAAATTACTTATCAAGACAATAGAATTAATGAATTATTGAAAGCACCTTAATATGACCCCAGTCCATGTCAACAACAGAAAGCCTTGCGAGTTTCCTTATCAATCGTAGGTGTATCATTGCCTCGCCATCAAGTAACAAGAAATGTCACTGACGGCATAGCACTGCAGAAAAGTTGAGGAGGAGCCTGGGAGAGAAAGGAGGCGAGGAGCCCAGCACCGCCTTGCCGCCGATGAGCTGCTGCTTGATCTTGAAAGGGGGAGGAGGCAGGGAACCCACCACTGGTTTGCCGTATGCGAGATGCTGAAGCCTCAGATGGGGAAGATGCGAGTTGCACAACCCGCGCGCTGGAGCTTGGCAACGGATCTGGACCGCTGTCGCAGTGGTCATCGGCAAGCGAGAGGGACTCGAAGGGGGCTGTAACTCCATTAGGTTTGGGGAATTTCAGGGATGTGCTGCCACTGCGGAGGAAGAAGAAGGATATTGGCTAGAAAATAACTAGAAGTGACCTTTTTGCACAGAAGCGTGTAGTTATGCATACAACTCCCTCCACAAAGATCTGTGCCATTCAATTCCAATCCGATGGCTCATATTAATTTTTTGTATCTTTTCACCAGAGGCCGTGTTTCTATCCTAATCGCTCCCGAAAGATCACTGGCAGGGGCACAAATAACTATATCAACATGGTGGTGATGCAACGAATAAATCTACTTTACATTAAGAGACAAACATCTGCACAGCTAGAGACAAAATGTGCAGGTTCAACAGCGTATATCTACTTCATTATCGTTTTCATCACGAGCTATATCAACCTTACTGTTCATTACATTGAATGCTTCACTGTTACTTTCATATATATTTCAGTAAATGAAGTAGAGGGCAGTAATAGATGAGTGGCTTCGTAGGTTACCTCATGAAAGCTCCCACCACAGATCAGCTTCCATCAGTCAAGCAATTACAACACAATCTGTTCTAGTTGATTACCCCTTAACTTTCTTGAACCTCTTCGGGAAAAGTTCGCGGCCCTCGAGGCGAACTTCTTGGTGCATTTGTTCCCATATTGCTCCAAGCTGGCTCTGATATTTATCCTGTATCCACGCCTGAATCTCGGGATAAAGAAAATCTGGGTCAGTATTCCATGCATCTCTTAATGCTGCCCGGCTATATATTGTCTTTCTACTCATCCTGCTAAGAAGATCTCCAACTCTTCTTTGGCTGGCAGGCCCCAGGACAACAGATGGTGACAGAGCCAGGAACTTTTGAACCACCCTTAGACATGGCAAGACATCCCCTTTAAGCAAAGCCCATGCAAATATCTGCACCCGACGGGTGGCATCTTTGATGGGTAAACTGTGCAGTGGAAGCTGCCAATTATGTCGAGAAAAGATGGGACTGACATAACAGTAGACCTGGTCATTCTGAGGCTCATAGTAGGGCTTTGGATCCTCCAGCGGTGCTGAGAAGGTGCAGAGAGAACTAGCATATTTCAAAAGCCATCCTGGCTTTACACAGGTCACACCATACATGTATGATCTCTTTGTATTTAGTAGTTCGGAGTAAACTACATAGTCTGGTGGAATTTGGGCAACAGAAGATGATCGGTTTAGATATATTATATCATTGAGAGCGGAAGACTGATAACGTGCAGCTCGAACCTTTCGATCCTCTTTTGACAATCCAGAGAAAGTGTTGATCTTCTTTGCAACCCTATCAGCCCACCCAGCACATATTCCTTGCCCCAGAATTTCCTCTTCATTCAGCATTGGCTTTTGTTGGTTTCACTCCCCAGGCCTGTTCAACATCCTGAGAGCCTCCAAAATTCCAAGCAAATTCATCACAAAGTTTGCTATAGTTAAATATTAGTCGAAGAAGCTGCTTTCTCAATTTCGACATCTCTTCCATTGTTTTCAGGTGAAGCGAGTAGTCTCTGCAGAACTCAACTCGGTTTCTAGAACACTCAAATGACCGTAAAGCATGGGAAATGGTTAAAGCATCACTGCTAGGGATGGAAAAATCTTTCCGTGCTTCTCGAACCATGGCTTTGAGCTTCTTCAGACTCTTCCTTTCATGTCGATCCTTATGTTCTGGATCAGGGCCATCTTCATTTGTTTCTCTATCAGTGTTGCCCTGAACTTGAAAAGGATTGGTATAACTTAAAGCTGATGCAGCAGCAGTTGCATATCCCAATATGAGGTTAGATCTAGCACATCCTTCCTGCCTCTTCAACATTTTAATTATTGTCAGAAGAAGACGAGAATGTCGTGGGCTCATTGGGTATTGCGCCATAGCCTTTCCCATTGATGTAAGTTTTTCTTGGTTGTCAACTGCTTCCAATATCTTCAAGCAACGCTGAGCTTCAACCAAACTTTCCTTGTTAGGAGGCGTAGGGAAAGGAAAGTTTTCAACCTGTGATTATTAATATTTTGCATGAAATTTAGCACAAAAGGCAACACATCAGAAAAAGATGATTAATGAAAAAGATAAATGACTTTTAAGCACATTACCTTATCAATATTCATAGACTTGAGCATAAGCACAATGCCTTCAACTGGCATTTTCTTGATCTCCGGCTCAGTGAATTCAGGAAATAAATCATCTTTACTGTATGCTGCACCTGAGTAGAGACGGTAACAGTGCCCAGGCCCAGTTCTTCCAGCTCTCCCAGCACGTTGGGATGCTGATGCCTTGCTTATCCACTGTACTTCATAACTTGCCATCCCAGTAGCATGGTCATAGTTCTTAACCTTTTCTTTTCCAGTATCGACCACATATGTTATGCCAGGAATTGTTAAAGATGTTTCTGCAACATTAGTTGCCACAACAACTAATCTTTCCCCTTCGGGAATATCGTGGAATACTCTAAGCTGCTGCGAAGCTGGTAGCATTGCATAAAGTGGTAAAACACGGAGCCTAGCACGCGAAGCAGAAGGACCTGACTTTTCTGCAATTGTAGCATTGCTCGCTTCCTCAGCAGTTTCTGGTTGTCCTGATATAGCTTTAAAGGATGCCTTCAGTACAGATGAACTCTCAGCACCTTTTAAAAATGATAACACTGGCCCATCTTCTTCTGCGGTTTCATGTGCAACAGAATCCTCCTCATCACTGTCAGTATCCATTTCACTCTCTGTTTCAGCATCAGAAGAAGCGACATTTAGCTCATCATCCGTTTCATCTTCACCATATGAGGAAAATATGTCGTCTTGGTGCTCAGGTTCAGTTCTATCAATATCATATGCTTCAAAAATTTCCTTCTCTTCTATTTCTGGTCTTGAACCATTCTCATCTCCAACCATTTCAGGCTTCTTACCAATTTGCCGCTTGGATGCTCTTTGCAATTTCTTACATAAATAATCCACTTCTCGTTGTCCAGTAACAAATACAAGGATTCCACCTGGTGGTAGACTCTTGTGGATCGACAGAACTTTCTTATAAGCTTGCGCTAAATAATCGTCATGTGTCCTCTTTGCGAAGTGAACTGTTACTGGAAATTGTCGTGTAGGCACCTCTACAGCTGGTGGAATCACATCAAACAATCTTCTGTTTGAAATAAAGTCTTTTAATTGCAAGGTAGCACTCATCAGGACCACTTTCAACTGACTAACCATATCTGCTGGGTCAATCTTCATCCCAGAGCGTATTTGTTTCTGTTGGTCTGCGTACACAAACTTTCATATGCACAGAAGTTAGCAATGCCTGTATGTTTTACCTTTCATCAAAATGAAGATGAAGTAAGCTCTTGAGTTTCTACCTTGCGTGCCTTTATAACTCTAGAAAGCATCCCAATAAGTATATCTGTGTTCAAACTCCTTTCATGTGCCTCGTCCAAGATGATCACCGAATAGTGCTTCAACAGAAAGTCACTCTGCAGAAGACCACTAAGCCATCTGATAAGGAGTTTCAATCTTTATTACAGACACAGCTTCAATTAAAGCGATGCATATGAATTTCAGAACAGCAAATGACTTGTTTTACAGAAAAAATGTGCAAATTATAAAATTACGGAAGACAACTGATTGTGAATGGTACAGTTAGGGAAGACAACTAAATGAGCGATCAGACTTAACCAAAGTTTAAACCTCGCTAAAGTTATTTATAAATTTGAGTCATCTCATCTGCAGTTATGGCTTTTGATGCATTTCAGGTTGTGGAATAATAATTTAGCACCAGTTATCAGTTTATTACAACAAACCACGAAACTTTAATGAAGACATGATATTGAATAGAGTAATAAATAGACTGGTAGAAGTAACAAGGAAAAGCAAACAGATGCACAACCTGGACCTCTCGTAGCAAAATGCCGTCTGTCATGAACTTGATGGAGCAATTATTTCCCACCTTTTTGTCATGTCTAACTTGAAAACCAACCTCCTTTCCTAGCTTAAGTCCTAACTCATAAGATACCCTCTTGGATGTGGCAAGAACAGCAACACGCCGTGGCTGGGTGATACCAATCATCCCTTTTCTATCAGCTCGATTGCTTGTGCCAAAGCCGGCTTCATATAAGAACTGCAGAACAAATAGCATAGAGAGCAATAAAAAACTTGGCAGATTCTTAATACAAGCCTATAGGATCAGAACTCCTAGTTTAAACCAATGTTTAAGAGGTGCCATGTGTAAGCACACTCACCTGAGGGACCTGAGTAGTTTTACCACAGCCCGTTTCTCCGCACAGAATTACCACTGAATTTTCATAGATAGCTTCCATTATTTCCTGCTCCATCATTATTATTGGGAGATCCCTCCTCGCCTTCTCAACCTCATGTGGTCTTGACACATGCACAACAAAGGGAGAATTGAAGCACTCCTGTACAGCGGCTTCACCTTGTTGTGGCTCTTTATCCTAACAAAAACAACAGAAGGATAATAATTCAGTTAAGTCAGAACATGGGACCAGCTTTCTGAGATGAATATATTTCAGATGCGGACCAGTCACCTGCATATCAATCTCTACACCAGAGCAACTTGGCACAGATGAATGAACTGTCGGATGTACCAAAATGTCATCATCATCATTAGTCTTTTCAGTTTTTTGTTTCGGAATGCTCTGATGTGCCAAAATGTCAGCATCATCATTAGTCTCTTCAGTTTTCTGATTCACAATGCTCACACCAACACCCTTGTTAGGCTTCACTGCGTCACTCTCATGATTCTTACGTTCACTACCAGGATGATAGAGTTTCGCGGCCTGAACTAACTTCACCAGGCTAGCTTCCGGCGCAGCTTCAGTGTTTTCAGGAACTGGAACTCCTTTCTGATCAGAGTTTTTCTTGAATAGCGAAAGTTCTTCAGGGACATCTAAACCAGCCTTGGATAATTGCATGGCACGCCTACGTTTCTCTTTCATAGTCGCAGCCTGCAGTGCAACAAAATACCATGAGGAAAATAATCCTGCAATGCGGAAGGAACTAATCTTCAGGTGCTACAGATAGAGCCACCGTACTTGACCAATAGACCCTGAAGTGTGCAGCAGCGAGTATGCCTCATCAGCGATCCTGTGCTTCCTATTGTGCAGGCGATTGTCATACACAGTCGTCAGAAGAAATACAAACCACCACAGAAAGTAGACATCATAAGTTTACGACATACTGCAAAGTCTCGATGCTTTGAGCTTGCAGCACCTTCTTTTGTTTGTCCTCCTGCGAACAGTTAGACCGGCATCAATATATGCTGATACAAACACCAAAGCTGGATATCAATAGAAGAAGTCCCAACCTCCAATTTCTGCAGCTTTTTCAGCTGAGTCTTGCTCATCTTAGCATCTTCCTTGGTCTTGTTCTTCTTGCCATCCTAGCAATCCAGAAAACAGAGGTTCACACAATCACATACTAGCATCTGGTCAGAAGGGAAACCAAGGCACGCACGGGGGGAAGATAAAATGTACCCATTATTATTATTACCTTGCCTTTCCCTTGCGATTTGTTCTTGCTCTTGCAGGGCAAAATCAGCGCGTTGCTATCAACAGAAGAAGTCCCAACCTCCAACTTCTGCGGCTTTTTAAGCCGAGTCTTGATCATCTTAGCATCTTCCTTGGTCTTGTTCTTCTTGCCATCCTGGCAATCCAGAGACCAGAGGTTCACACAATCATATACTACTAGCATCTGGTCAGAAGGGAAACCAAGACACGGGGGGCAGATAAAATGTACTACTACCCATTATTACCTTGCCTTTCCCTTGCGGTTTGTTCTTCCTCTTGCAGGGCAAGATCGGCGCGTTGCTATCCTCCTCCTCCATGCTCGAACTGCGACCTGTGAGAAACATCAGAAACCGCGGATACAGTGCGCCACGTATGCGAGTAAGGCGGCCGGAAACTGACACTGCCGCTGCCGCCGCCGACGTCTGCCGCGTGGAGATTGGAGCTTGGCCGGAGCACGCTGGAGGGCGGACTCGACGGAGGAGGGAGGGGGCGGCGCCAACGGAGGAGAGCAGCAGGGGATGGCGGCGCCGGCGCGGGTGTGGCGCTTGGCTGGCTAGGGCGTAGGGCCGTGTTGGGCTTAAGTGTCGCGGAGTTGCAAGAAGAATAAGACGGAAACGGCCATAAGGGCCCGCTAGCCCACGAACCGTTCTCTCTAGCCCGGTGGTCTCTTCCGCCTTCCGGTTCCGGTCAGAGACGAGACGACGACGGCCTCTGCCTCGTCCGCCCCCTGAGCCTCAGATCGCCGCCGCGTCCGCCATGGCGGCCGGCTCCGCGGCTCCCCTCCTCGCGGCCCTCGCCTGCGCCGTCCTCGTGCTCCTCGCCCCCGCCGTCTCCGGTGAGTTGGTCCTCCGTACCCCTCGCCTCATCCAAAACCCTCGTTCTCGAAGCAAAAGCAAAAGTAATCCTCGCCTAGTTCGCCGTGCTTATTTTGTGTAAGAATTGAGCCCAGTCTAGGCGATCTCACGCTTCCCGTTCGCTGCTGCTGAGCTTCTAGGGTGAATCCGCATAGGGATTAGGTCGTCCGTCTCAACCTGTAGGTGAACCAAGTAGTGGACCTTGTTAGCTACTTGTTGTAAGCTTTGGCAAGCTGCAGTGCTGCTCACTAACTGAGCATGGGTCGGTAGTTGCTTCGATATGTGTCCGTGGCTTGTGCTATCTCAGTTGTCCAAGTTCTGCTATTGCTAGACTACACTACAGCCACACCCACACTTCACATTTGTAAGAAAAATGCATCATGGTGCCTTAAACTACGAATGTTTGAGGTGGCGTTGAATTGCATATTCCAATTCTGATATTGAGTTGGTGGAATGAGATTGTGTGCTGTTATGACAGGCGATTTAGTTACGAAACTAGTATGGTTGCTTTGCATGCTTGCATTTTTTTCTTCGCTCGTGTCATGTGCTTGCATAGCTTGGAGATAGATTTGCAAAACAGTGTCACAAGTTCTGGCTTCTCTATAGCTAGTAGCTCTGTTAAATTATTTTTCTCCTCACTTGATGTACTGTAGCAGAGGATCATGTTGCCTTCATGTTTTTCTAGGAGATGCTGCTACACTGGAATCTGTTCCAGATCTTGTGAAGGCAATGTATGTAAACATTGAAAGCTTCCCTTGTGTCAGGCTGCTGAATCTTTCTGGTGAAATCGGCTGCTCTAGTGAGTATCTTTGTTTCCCGTAATGCTGTATGCTTATAGAATGGATGTGATGTTCTGTGACCATAACAATCTTCAACAAGTCTGTGTTGTGAAGTGTAATTGGTTCTCAGTGTCTCTTTTATGTGATCAGATCCTGGGCACGGCCTGGTTATTGCACCGATTGTAAGATTCAAAAACAGCGATGACCAGTTGGCTCAACCATCTGCAGTTCTTCTTCCCTTGGATCAGATGCCAGCTTTCTTTCTGAGGTATAAGATCAGATTGTTGAAATCCTGTATTTAGATAATTGCAGATGTTTTTATAGTGTTTGTGCATGCCAGTGAAAAATGAAGTTTTCGTGTCTCTTCCTTGATGGGACAACAGAGATACTGAAGTTACATAATATTTGTGATTGTCTTTCATAGCTGCATTGCACTTGACATGTTGAGAGATGGTAACATTTGGTAGTTTGTGTGTTCTTGTGCAGGGTATCCAATGATCCAGAACTTTACCATAAGGTTGCCGGTGTATTGGTTGAATCAAATGGTGACAAGTTACTAGGTCAGTGGAAATATCTCCCTGTTTTTCGTGTGCTCTTTGTATGTCTTGTTATCTTATCACCAAGAAAATTTTCTGTTTCTGATTGTAGAGTTGTCACCGGATAGAAAATTTCCACAAGAGGATTTTGCACCATACTCAAATGTCAGCCATGATTGGAATCCTGCTGTAAGTTTTAGGTTTTATTGGAATGCTACCACCCTTCAAGAGTTTTCTTTTTCTTTTTTCGAAAAGTAGATTAACCCTTCAAGTGTTAAACGTGCTGTTCAGTTAAAAAATAGTTAAATGTGTAGTACCCCTTTAATGCAAAAGCTTTTATTGTGCTTCCAGTATACCTCTGTTAACGGTACAGTTTTACCTTGTAGGGGTCAGGTATTATGTGGAACAGATATGATTTTCCTGTGTTTCTACTTTCAGAGGAGAGCGCACAGACTCTGCGAAAGGTATTCCATCTGCTTTTATTCAGTTCAAAATTAACCAAAAGTTACAAGCCTATATAATTGGTCATTGCTGTTGGTAACAGATTGCGGACAAGAATGAGAAGTCTAACAATGGATATCAATCAAATGTAGCGGAATTTGACCTTGTTATGCAGGTTCGGAGTTTTTCCTGGCCATTTCTCTTTACTTCTATCAGTACATGATTATTTATCGATAATAGAAGTATTGTCAGTGATGCATGTATTATATACTTCTAAAATTGCATGAACAACAGACAACTAAAGCTGAAACAAATGGTTCAGAGTCCTGCCTCAGAGAGCAGTCGTGCTTGCCCTTAGGAGGACAGAGGTCGGTACTTCCTTTCTTGCACAAGGCATCCTGCTCTTACGTTCACAATATTATGCATATAGTAGAGTTCCAAGATGTCTACCTCACATGTTGTTTTATCTTATTTTTTTACGTCCACTTATGATCCTCGTGTTTGAAGGGCAGTGTATGGGCTTCGTTACCACCAATGAGCAATGCATCAGCAGAGCATCAGAAATCAATAATAATGGTCGTTGCATCCCAGGATTCTGCATCGTTCTTTAGGGACCGTAGTCTGGGTGCTGATTCTCCCATATCAGTAAGTAGTAGAGACACATGATTGTCTTGTTTGTATTTCTTATTTGCATTACACAATAATATTAAATTTTGCACAGGGATTGATTGCTTTGCTCACTGCTGTTGATGCTCTTTCTCACCTTCATGATCTAGGCAAACTCAAGAAACAGGTACTGTATGACCGAAAATTGCTTTATTAGTTGGTTCCATGTTATCACCGGTGTCCTGTACATCTCATCCACCTATTTATATTCTTTGCTATATTGAGAGCATGCAGCTTTTGGTATCTTCCTCTACGTTCTTAGTTATGCATTGAATCAGTAGATTCAATGTGTTTGACATCTGATTAGGAACAAATTTGTGGTGAACTGGTGATTGGCTCCTAAGCCATCATGGTTCTTGTTCCTAACATCATCCCATATGTATTGCAGCTTGTATTTGCTGCTTTTGATGGTGAAGCATGGGGTTATCTTGGTAGCAGAAAATTCTTACAAGAACTGGATGAAGGTGATGATTCTGTGAATGGCATTAACAGCTCAATGATTGAGCAGGTGAGTACCTTATTTGATGGCACTAGCAATTGCATCATCAAACTATGATATATGTTTCCATATAGACGAGTTTTCCTAGGGACATCTTTTTCATATAAACTATGATATATGCGCATCGTCTATATGTTTCCATATAGTTGAGTTTTCCTAGAGACGTCCTTTTCACTCTTCATGCATTTCTGCATATTTTTGTTTATGGGATATAATGAACTTACATTCATGGATTTACTATTTGTTTTTAAGTCTTGAGTGCTATACTGCATTACTGCTATATCTTTCTGTTATTTCACAATTGTCTACCTATCATGCTTAATTTTTGTAACAAGCTGTTTATGAACATAATTCAGGTACTGGAGATTGGTTCGGTTGGCAAGGGCATAAGCCAAGGAGATACATTATTTTATGCACATGCTTCAAGGGTAATGATTCTTTGAGTCACGCATGATGCAAATTAATATATTGCTAGGTAGTATGGTGATATTTTAGCTCACCATATTGGCCGTAGAGATTATAACTATATTTTTCTTGCTAATTGTTCTTGACATATTATGCAAACTGGTTTTCTAGATTCATGGTGGTGTTGTAGTGGTAAAAACTCATCTTGTAGTTGTTAAAATGTTTGATAAATGAATGCCTCTTTTGAGATACATGAGATCCGTGGGGCGTCGTTATGCATGACTTTTTTTGCCTGTGATCCTTGTACTGTATTGGTTGAACAATAGTTGTCAAATTTGTACTGAATATGTTTCTAAACATTACTTTATGAAGATATTTAGCTGTGAAGAGATCTGTCAGAGTAATTGTTGTTTCTTGAGTACAAAACACTGGGAGTCCAATTGATAGCTGTGCTTGTACCTGTAATTGGGGTTTTATTTTTGAATTTGGAGGCTAGAAACAATAAGAAAAAGTTCCATCTTGTTCATATGTATCTTCTGCTTGTGCAGAATTCATCAATTTCAAAGAAGATTTTAGATGGTCTCCAAAGTGGCAGTGATTCACTTGGCTCTGATAACGTCAAAGTAAAACCAGCAGCTTCATCAAACCCTGGTGTACCACCATCTTCATTGATGTCATTCATGAGAAAGGTAATAGCCATTGGCTTCATTAAACCCTGGGAATTTAACTTTCCAAATCTGATCTTTTTTTTTTCCTTGCTATTCTCTTTGAGGACTGTTGTATCATAGTCTGTTTTCTGTTGACCCGTCCATGCAGAATACATCAACTTCAGGAGTTGTGTTAGAGGACTTCGATTCCCAGTTTTCCAATAGATTTTATCACAGCCATTTGGACAGCCCTGGTAAGTTGACCGTTCATAGATGTGGCCATTTGTCTCACCAAAGGTAGTTATGAATCTGTAATGTTTTTCTTTTTTCCCACAGCAAACATCAATTCCTCATCAATAGCAGCAGCTGCTGCTTTGGTTGCCAGGTCATTGTACATTCTTGCTACTGCTGATATGACCGTCGATCTCATGACACTGAACACTATAAAAGTGAATGTTACACTGGTAGAAGAATTGATTGGATGTCTACTGACCTGTGATCCCGGTCTTTCTTGTGGCATCGCGAAGAGCTTCATTTCTCCAAGCAATGCCTGCCCAAGTCACTATGTTGGTGTTTTCCAGGACACACCTTCTAGCACGCAGTCTCCTTCATATGCAGATGATACCTCCCGGTTCATATGGAACTTCTTGGCAGACAGAACTTCTACTTTGGCAGGCAACGCAAGCTCTTGTACTGGGAAGTGCAACAACGAAAGTGAAGTATGCGTAGGGTGGGAAGTGGAGGGTGGAGGCCGGTGCGTTGTATCGACAACAAGGTAAAACTTCCTTTTGTGTCACACATGTCCCTTCCAAAATGTGGAAATCAAATCAGCGCTGTGTGTTGATACATTAGCAGTTTAGTGATCATTAGGCGAAAACTTATAAACTGATGAAGTAAGGCGTCTATAATGCACATAGTTTTGTGCATCGTGCTCGGCTGCTACTGAATTACTTTCATTTTACTTGCTTGTGTTAGTTATCGACCGTGTAGTTTCAACCTTGTGTCATTCTTATTTGGTCAACGTGTTGTTTCCTTTTTGTTTGCTTGTCTGAATTGCTGTACTTTTGGTCGTTTGCTAGGTATGTCCCTGCCTATTCAACCAGGCTGAAGTTCGAGGACAACGCCTGGCAGGTTCTTCCGGCAAACTCCTCGGACCCTATGGGTGCCACGGACCCAATATGGACCGAGAGCTACTGGAACACCGTCGGCCTGAGGGTCTACGCGGTGCAGTCCACGACCTCCGACAGGCTCATCCTTCTCGCCGGGCTCGCCGTCACCGCGGCGTCGTACCTCGGGGTGGTCGTCGGCAGAGCGTACATCTCGAAGATCACGAAGCGGGACTGAACCATGACAGCGTGTAACATAGAACTGACTTGGCAAACATTTCAAGGTGGATAGTACGCAGCCCTCTCCCAGCTAATGAGTGCGGAGTAATCGTCGAGCGTAGCGATGCAGACTTGCAGACCATATTGGCTTTGGTGGGTTGTCGTGATATGTTCGGATGTTGTTGGTAGGTTAGATGGATGCTTCTGGAAATGCGCGTCGAGCAGGTACGTGTGTGTATACTGGACATGTGGAACCGTGGAGAGATGAGTACGGGTACGTACCATCTTGCAGTTTTTGTTGTGCACGTCTGTCTTCCCTGCGACTTTATGGGTATGCCCAATTGTTTTTTATACTCTCTTGATCACGATCTCGATGGATTTTTGACACTAGTGTAAGTGTCAAAAACGCTCTTATATTATGGGACGGAAGGAGCATGTGCATGCTTCTTGGCTTGTGGCTAGGACAATCATGCTGAGTCGAGCTGCTTTTGAGATGAGGGCGTGCCTGATTATCTATCATTTCGGTTGATTATTAAGTTTCAAACTAAGTTGTACACTAAAACAGGGCTCAAGCACCATAATATGGATTGAGCAGCTTGAATCCAACTTGTATTTTAAGCAGCAGGCTGAGCCGCTATTGGTCTCTCTAGTATCTACAAATAAGAAGCACTGATGCTTCAGAAAAAAAAAGTAATTTCTCTCTAAGCATCTCGCATTGAGTGATAATCATGCGAAGTCGAGCTGCTTTTAGATGATGGCAAGGCTGCCTTTTTTGTTGGTATAACATGCATTTTTCTTTTATGATTCACGCAACATGTTAAAAGCACTAGCCAAAAAAATCAAGCCTGGTTCTTAAGCAGCGAGGTGAGCCGGTTGAAGGGTAATGATCATACGTCTGTAATGCATTGTATGGCCCAGAATAGGTCCTATTCTATTATCTTTTCCAGGTAGTCGATGGCTATCTGTGTGTCTCGTCCTGCCTCTGCCTGCATGCGTGAAAGGGACGGGCGAACGACAGATCCTAGATTCCACTGTGTTCGTTCGCGAGGCGACCGTGCCAACTCGGGACAAGGAAGCTCTCGATCCGGCGTGACGCGTACGTCCACAACAAAAAGTATCCGTCACGAGTACGTACTTCAGTTCGCCACAGTTGTAGCAAGTTTTAATTCTCGACTGTGACTCGCTCTCAATCCCGGCCAGGACCCAAACTCCTCTATCCTACTCGTATTTATTTTGCCGTACCCAAACCCAATCAACCTGCGTATTACGAATCAAGCAGCAGCATAGATAGATGGCATCGCCGTCACCGTGGCCTGAAAAGCTCATCGGTCCCGACGTGCCGTTCGTGGCCCAGCGTTCCCTCCCCGCCGCCGCCGTGGTCCGAACTGGACCTCCTAGGCCTCATCGTCGCCAGCCTCCCAGACCCGGCCGACCGCGCCCGCTTCAGCTCCGTGTGCCGTTCCTAGCGCTCGGCCCCCTACCCCTACACACGGCAGCTACCGTGGGTCGACGCTGTGTGCCGTTCCTGGTACTCAGTTTCGTCTCCGGGCAGACTGCTACCTTCGATCAGCGTCGACCGCTTACCAATATCGTCTCCGCCGACCTCCCAACGCCAGCCACCATGGCGCCATATCTGGCGCTCGGTCTTCCCTCCGCGGCGGCAACATCCGTGGATCGTGCTCCCTGGCGGCTTCTTCCTCGAAGACCTCCCTTCGGAATTATCCGACGTCTGGCCGGAACCGATCGCCTCCTTCCCCAAGAATCTGTGATGCGTGGGCTCCACCGGCAGCTGGCTCGACCTCGACTGCACGGACGGCGAGGGAAGGCATGCCTACTTCTTGCACAATCCTTTCTCAAGGGCAACCGTGCCGCTCCCGGAGCTGGACGCCGTCATCGGCGATGTCTCTGAGTTGTTTGAGATCCGCAAGGTGCTCATGCGATCTACCCCTGATGACCTCATCGTGGTTATGACCAACAACCTGGATCTCGTGGACTTGGGCACCATCGTCGACATTGCCTTTCTTAGAAATAAACTCTACGGACTCACCATGGATGAACTTATCTCCCTCCCCATCACCTTTGATGATGTCCACGACATACCCATGGCTACTAGTATTGAGCAGATCATATGGAGCAACATTGATGATGCCGATGTAGCAGGCAATGACGAGGACGAGGATGATAACAACGCAGACGATGAGGGTGACAAGCAAAACATTGGTGAGGTTGAGAATCATAATGGTGAGCTTCTTCTTAGCGAAGAGGACAAATCCGAACGTCGTAATCACATCAAATTGATGTTGAAAGCTAGGGATGGCATGTTAGGCCCCGGCCTCTGGTGTGAAGCCAACTATATGATCTTTCGGTACTTGGTCGAGTCATGTGGGAAGCTTTTCATGGTGATTCGAGAAGCGGATAGTGTGAGATTCACTTACAAGGTGGAGCTTCTCGTGCTCGATGTTAATGCAACTGCATGGCTTCCAGCCTCCGGCGGCGGGCTAGGTGGCCATATGTTTTTTATCAGCAAACCCTTCGTCAGCAAGTCTGTTTTAGCTCGTGGGGAGGTAGAACCAGATGTTTATTTTGCCGATTTTGGTGGTGAAGTCTTTTGTGTGAAATCCTCCGAGGCGAGACACATTGGTCATTTTCGGAGGGAGAAATTTCTTGACTTCAATATCACAACATGGATCTTTCCTCCGTACTGAATCAGTTTATGCATGCATCAGGGGCGAACTGAGCGTAGCTCATAAGGTTAGGTTACTTGTGGTGAACCAGCCCATCAGGTTCAAGTACTAGACTTGACACTAATACTTACTTTTTTTTCCTTCGACTACAAAGCACATGTGGTGAATTTGTCAATCTTAAAATGTTGTGTCGACTCGGTATTTTGGAGGTGCTCATAAGAGTAGGATGTGTGTGTGCGAGTGCATGTACGTGTATGTGAGCATCTGGGCGATTATGTTGTGTTAAAAAAATATGTGTCAGGTACTTTTTGCTTTAGAAAAGCCATATTTTTGCCTCACTAGGTACATGCAGAGTTTTATGTAGTGGAATTTGATTTTCTTTTAAGGTGTCACCGTCGATTCAACTGTATGTCTTTTGTCTATTACAATGTGTCAACTATGGTTTATACTTTATATTATGGCATTCAAACGTTGGATACAACCAAGTATAGTATACTAACTTAATCCGGTGACAAAACATGACTCTAAATAAAGGGAAAACAATAGACTATATGCCCCCACATTCTCAACGAAGCCAAAATTAAACTTGCTATCGTTGCACCACCATAGCTGTTTTATCAGCAAAATTAAACTACAGCTATGGCTAGGTGGCCAGACATTTTTCTATCGGCAAACCCTTTAGCAAGTCTATTTTCACTCGTGGGAAAGTGGAACCAGATGCTATTTATTTTGTTGATTTTGGTGGTGAAGTCTTCTGTATGAAATCCTCTCAGGCGAGACACATTGGTCATTTTCGGAGGGAGAGATTACTTGACTTAAATACCACAACGTGGATCTTTCGTCCACATTGAACCAGTTTATGCATTAGAGGCGAATTGAGCGTAGCTCATAAGGTTATGTTTCTTGTGGTGAACCAACCCACCAGGGTACAAGTCACACTGATGCTCGCATTTTTGTAAATTTATTGTAGGTTTTCCGGTGATGTTCGTTCACTGGGAAGGCGCTTGGAGCAGGTTATGTGTGTTTGTGTGTGTGTGTGTACTGCATGTGGATGGCTGCCCACTGCATCTGTGAAGATGAGTACGGCCAGTGTAGTTTTTATTGTGCACATCTTCCTTGCGACTTTACGGGTAATGCCCCAATATTTCTTTGTAGTCTTGATCTCGATCTTGATGAGACCATATGAGATGGTTTACCAGAAACAAAAGTCTCGTGCATTGAGTTGGTCTTTCCAGGCACTGATCCTCCGATTCGCCATGTGCGAGCAACATGTTTCTTGACTTACGATTGCAAACCATCTGTCTCCGGTGCTTATTAGCTCTTGCAGACGAAGGGGCGTTAAACTTTGAATAAAATAGCAACCTTTTTTCCCTAAAAAAAGACTGCAAAGCATAATCGTGCCTGATTATCTGTCCTTTCTTGTTGATCAAGTTGCAAACTTCGTTGTACAATAGTATAACGTGGCTAAATGTGCAAGAACAATCGTTTTTTAAATATGAATTAAGCAGCACGAATCCAACTTGTTTTTAAGGGACGGGCGAACAAGAGATGGGACAGATCGTAGATTCCGCTGTGTTTGCGAGGCGACTGTTTAATGCCAGCTCGGGACAAACGAAGCTTTCGATCCGGCGTGACGTGTTGTTCACAGCAAATAAGTATCCGTCACGAGTACTTAGCTCGTCGCTGTCCTATCAAATTTCAATTCGACCATGGGTACTCGCTTCAATCAATCCCGGTCAGGATCCAACTTCTATATCCTATTTACTCGCCGTACCCAGCTTCACCTTGCAGATCCTAATCAAGCAGCATAAATAGATGACATCGCCGTCACCGTGGCCTGAAAACCCCCTCGCTCCCATCGTCGCCGGCCTCCGAGCGACGTGCAGTTCATGGCGCGCCGTCCCCTCGCTGCCGCCGCCGTGGTCCGAACTCCCACAGGAGCTACTAGACCTCATCGTCGCGGGCCTCCCAGACCCGGCCGATCGCGCTCGCTTCAGCTCCGTGTGCCGTTCCTGGCGCTCGGTCCCCTGCCCCTACCAACGGCAGCTACCGTGGATCGACGCAGTCTGCCGTTCCTGGTACTCCGTTTCGTCTCCTGGAAAAACACCACCTTCGGTCAGCGCCGAGCGCTGTTTCTCGGGACTGTTTCCCCCGACCTCCCTACGCCAGCCATCGTGGCGCCGTATCTGGCGCTCGGTTTTCCCTCCGGGGCGGCAACAGCCGTGGACTGTGCTCCGGGACGGCTTCTTTCTGGACCAGTCTGCTTCAGAGTTCTCCGGGCCGAAACCGACCACCTCTTTCCCCGACAACCTACGATGCGTTGGCTCCACCAACAGCTGGCTCGTCCTCGACTGGACGCACGGCGAGGAAAGGCATGCCTACTTCTTGTACAATCCTTTCTCAAGGGAAACCGTGCCGCTCCCGGAGCTGGACGCCGTCATCGGTGATGTCTCCGAGTTTTTCATGATCCGCAAGGTGCTCATGCGATCGACCCCAGATGATCCCATCGTAGTTATGACCAACAACAAGGATCTCCCTATATTTTCAATTCAGCGAGGGAAGGGTGCACTTTTACCACAGCCGCAAATAAATTGGGGCGTCATCATCGACGTTGCATTTCTTGGGGACAAATTATGGGGAATCACCATGGACGAGGAGCTTATCTGGCTTCCTATCACCTTTGACGATCTCGACGGCATACCCATGGCCACTAGTATTGAGCAGGTCATCTGGAGCAACATTGGTGACGCCAATGTAGCAGACAATGATGAGGACGAGGACGGAAACAACAGAGGCTATGTGGGTGACGGGCATAACAATGGTGAGGCTGAGAAGGATAACGATGAGCTTCTTAGCACAGAGGGCAAAGCCAAACGTCCTAATGACATCATGATGTTGAAAGCTAGGGATGGCATGGTAGGCTACGGCATCCAAGTTAAAGTCGACTCTATGATCTTTCGGTACTTGGTCGAGTCATGCGGGAAGCTTCTCATGGTTATACGAGAAGCGAACATGAGATTCACTTGCAATGTGGAGATTTTCGTGGCCGATTTCAATGCAGGTGCATGGGTTCCGATCTCCCGCGGTGAGCTAGGTGGCCAAACGCTTTTCATGAGCAAACTCTACAGCAAGTCTGTTTTAGCCCGTGGGGAGGTAGAACCAGATGCTATTTATTTTGTTGATTTTGGTGAAGTTTTCTGCATGAAATCCTCCCAGGCGAGACGCATTGGTCATTTTCAGAGGGAGAAATTTCTTCACTTCAATACCACAACGTGGATCTTTCCTCCACACTGAACAAGTTTATGCATTAGGAGCGAACTGAGCATAACATCAAGTTATGTTCCTTGTGGTCAACCAGCCCACTAGGATTCAAGTCCTAGATTTAGCACCAATACTTGCATTTTTTCCTTCAACTATGAAGCGTCTATGGTGACTTTGTCAATCTCAAGATATTGTGCCGGCTTAGTATCTCGGAGGTGTTCATAAGGGTAGGATGTGTGTGTGTGCGCACGTGTTCATAACGGTGAGTGTATGTATGTGTATGTGAGCAGCTACGCGATTAGGGTGTCACCGCCAATTCAACTGTGTGTCTTTTGTCTGTTACAATTGTGTCAAACACGGTTTATACTTTATATTATGGCATTCAAAAACGTTGGATACAACCAAGTATAGGATAACTTAATCCATTGGCGGTGACTATATGCCCCACATTCTTATCGAAGCCAAAACTAAACTTGCTATTGTAGCACCGCCATAACTTTTCTTGACATCAAGAAATCTACCATTGAAGTACCTAAAAATACCTCACTGAATCGCTTCAACCATAGACCACCTCAATTTTGACAGGCAGCTGGGCTAGTATGGTGATAATGAAATAGGAGGACTTTTATTTGAGACGAGATTGCCATCACCGTCGAAGCAACATCACCGCGACACCAAAACCTGCTACTGAATTGATGAGAGACAATAATCCCTCCAATCCTCCCTACAGTGCCGGTGCACCAGCCATAGCCATAGGGGAGATGAGATTGATCTTGTGACGACTAATGTTTATTTTCTCACGTCTACTACGGTTGAGTCCACATATATACATGTGCCTCACTTTTGCATTGTCACACCAGAGGACTACCTCCTCGTGTGTGACATTAGTTTGGAATTAGACGTGCCTTGGACATCCACTATGATGACTAGGGAGATGAGATGATAGCAAAAAAGATTAGGCTTTGTTCATAGGCCGTAAGAATCCTTCCCGTGTGCAGGGCCCGTCGATCATCATGGATCTGGTGTTGTTCGTTGGTACAAGAAGTCGAGAACAGAGACAAACTAAGTAACTATTTCTCCCTTCATCGCATAACATGGATGTTATTACAACCAATATATGAGTGATTCTAGTGATTCTACGACACTCCAATAAATGAAAGTTTCATGTGTCAACTTTTTCTCAAAAATGAAAGTTCCTAGGAAAATTTGAAACAATTCCCAAAAATCCACACTACCCTTATGTTCAATCTGGAAAAGTTTCAACAAGTGTTGCGAAATAGAAAAAAATTACAACAGAAATTCAAATTCATAGCCATTTTGGGTCAAACTTTGGCCAAATAAAAAAACAGATAATTTTAAATGTTTTCTCACAAACCCATACTACCATTATTTTCAATCCGGGAAATTTTCAACAAGCTTTGTCAAGTAGAAAAAAAGAGATTTTTTTTCAAAGTCAAAGTTATTTCGGGTTAAGTTTGGCCAAAAAATCCAGATAAATTCCAAGAAATTCTCAAAAAGTCAAACTACCCTTATATTCAATCTCGAAGAGTTTCAACAAGTTTCTCCCATTAGATAAAAAATGCAAGCATTATTCGAATGGTGTCGGGGATATACCCCGCGGTATGACCCGGCCGGAGTTGTAAACCGGCTGGGACTTGGTAAACCGGCGGATGGTAAACCGACGGACAGTTAAAACGGACAGTTAAGACAGACAATTAAGACAGATGGCTATGACGGACGGTAAACCGGCAGGTGGTAAACCGACAAGTGTTAAGGCAGGTGGTAAACCGGCAGACCATCTTAAACCGGCAGATCATCTTAAACCGGCAAACAGTGATAACTGGGTTGCCAGGGGTTATGAAGCCCGAGATGTTATGAAGCCCAAGATGTTAAGAAGCCCATGAAGATAAGTTAGAATAGTTAAGTCTTAAGTCCGAGTTGGACTTTACATGTAACCCGCCTCTTCAACATATATAAGGAGGGGTAGGGCTCCCCAAAGAGGGAGAAGCTACAAGAAAGAAGAAACAATCTTAGGGCTAGACATAACTGGGAGAGCCGGTTTACGGCGACTCCCTCGAGATGATAATGAGACCTAGCCTCAAACAGCATGTAGGGTTGTTACCCATCCCGGGGCCCGAAGCTGTCTAAATCCCGGTTTTGTGTTGCGTCTCTCGATTCTGCTCAACCCCTCTCAAGCTACCACATAGATGCGTTGGCCTCACGACTGTCCTGACACTAAGGACACCTGCCGTGACAAAACCACGACAGTTGGCGCCTACCGTGGGGCCAGCGTACGGTGATGTTGAGTTCTTGGAGGGATTTTTTCTCAGGGATCGAGAAGTTTATAATTTTTTTGGTGAAGAAGAGTCGGTCAAAGATCTACATCATCTCCAAGTTCATTGATCAAAATTAAAAAAGTTTGAATCGGCCTTCAAGGTCGAGAGGTTTTGGAGATCAAAAGAAGCTACGGTTCTATGAGCGTCATCACATGCGGCCGGTCGATCTGCCTATCTAAGTGGGGTTGAATTCCATCAAACTGCCAGTACAATCCGGCGAGACCGAGACCGCCTCTGAGTACGCCGCTATTCAATTATCGTTTCCTATTGCGAAAGCCGGTGTGCATAATGCAAATCAAATTCGGAGGCTGCTACCTTCTTGCTGTGGCTATGCGCTACATCCAAACATCAAATCAGAGTCAGTACTAGTGGCAGGTTTAGTACTCACGAGATTGCCGGTCCACGACCCGGAAAGATGGCCTGTGGATAATCTGGATGCACCTCTCGATCACCATCGTCTCCTCAGCCGCGAGCCTCTCTT
This sequence comes from Aegilops bicornis, assembly GCA_021605145.1. Lineage (NCBI taxonomy): Eukaryota > Viridiplantae > Streptophyta > Magnoliopsida > Poales > Poaceae > Aegilops > Aegilops bicornis. The sequence continues at coordinate 568,813,828 of CM038674.1, read as the reverse complement.
CTCCAGCTAGCAGCGCTGACCCGACTAGGCACTGTTTATACTGCTCCCCTTCTTTGACCCAGTCGCGCGCCGGTCTAAACCGCCTCTCGCTCACCCGAGCTTCACAAGCCGCCATCTCACCGATGCTGTGGCTAAACCGCCGTAGCCGGGTCGACCCGTCGTTCCAACCCGTCGGTCTCTGGGACAAGTTATTGCCTTCCGCTGCTTCCAAACTTCCATCAGACAGCAGGCAGCAGTAACCTCTACATCACCGCAAGTCGCCGGATCAAGATAGTCCTGCACATCGCCGGGTCAAGTTTTCTCGCACATCGCCATGATTCAGATCGAATCGCCAACTGCGGACGTAACCTGCCTTGCTGAATCCAAGTACGATCCGCCGAGTCTGTCTGCGGCGGATGAGGGCATGGACTCAGACTCCGCCTCTGTCACAAATCACCACGGATCTGAGCCGCTGTTTCCAGGCTGTTTTCGGCCCCGCCTCGATCTCCGCTGCTGGTTGCCACCGCCTGAAAGCTGCCTCCGCCGGTCTCCGCCTGGGGTCGCCGCGTTTTGAGCCGCCTCTTCGCGTTGTGCATCCGCTTGAACCACCTGATGCTTCCAAGGCACCTGCTTCAACTACGCGACCTTAATCCGCCGTTTCGCCATTGCCGACAAACCGCCTGCACCCCGCCTTTTCAAGCCCGTCATGGCCTCCTGGATCGCTGGGCCGCCAGCGTACTACGCCGGGTCGCGACCCTCCCTGTGGCCAGGTGCTCAGCACCAGTCCGCCTCGTAAGTCGACTGCCTCTCCGGCCGTCTTTACCTCTGTAAGTCGCTGTCCTACGCCGCCGAGTTGCTACTTCATCATCTACAAACTGCCCTGCCTCGCGGCTTCCGCTCCGGCGAGTCACCACACCGGCTTCGAGCCATCTTACCTCCTCCGCCGTACTGAGCCGCCGTCCTAGTGGCCTGTCCAAGTTGTCGGCGGGTCTGCCTCGCCCCGTCAGCCACCGCCGTCCGAGGTCTGCTACCAGCTCGCTCCTCTGTGTTGAACCGCCGCCATCTGAGGGAAGTAGCCGTCGGCTTGTCACCTGCTGTAAACCGGCTCTACTGTCGCTCTCCGCCGAACTGCTTGTACTCGCGCTTAAACGGCTGGCCTCTGCTTCTGCAGCCTCATCCGCTTCACCGCCGAAGTGAGCGCTGAGTCGTTCCACCACTGGCTACGGCCTCCGCTACCGTAACCCGCCAGGCCTGTCTGAAACACACCTGGAAAGCTGAAACCGTGAAAGGTCATCAATTGGGGACACAGTGATGGATTATTGGGATCTCCACAAGATACCATCGGTGTTGCCTGACAGTCGTCATGGATATTGCATGGAATTTCTTATTGAAGCATTTAAGGGGTAATTGGACGATGCGTGGACTGAAGAAGCACGAGATGCTATGATTGAACTGGGCTGTGTTTTCGTGCAAGCATGTACTGCCGAGCTGGTCAATGCTCGCACATCCGCGTCGGGATTCCTCCAGAGCGCCTCTGCTCGCTTCCGCTGTAACACGCGCTGTTAACCCGCCAAGCCCCGGTAAACCGGCCTCCCTCTGCGCAAGATCCCACATCACAAGTCGCCTGATGCCTCTGTTCGCGAGCCGCCCCCGTACACCTCGTCGGCCTCGCCTTGGTGCGCCTTTGGTGCTGTACTCCGGCGCCAGTTCGTTTCTGCCGTTCCCGTTGGATGACTGTGTCGACGCCGAGTCGTTTCCTCTACAGCCGTTCGCTTGCAAACTGCTCTACGCCGCGGCCTTGCCAGTGACTTGCTTCTAAACCGGCCGTCTAAAAAAAGGGGAGTCAAATGACTCGGAAGTGGATTCTGCCAACAAGTCAACCCGCCGCTGTGGCCGGCTCGAGGCGCCGCTAAGATCATCACCGTATCCTACTGCGTCACGACCATGTGATTGTGCAGCACCGAGCGACCTGCTGCATGATGTCAGGATCAAGTGAGAAAAAGATCAGCCCGGACTGCCTTGCTTCAAACAGCCATCGCGGCCTCACTCCGAGCCGCCCTCCACTCCAAATCTTCCTCGGCTGTTACTGCACCCTGAGCTGCCAAGCCGCCTGCTGCCGCGACACCTCCGCTCCAGCGCGAATCGCCGCGCTAAATCACTCATTCCAGGCCTCCACATGGCGGATTCCCCCGCGCCGTGACTCGTCACGACCTCGCGCCGGTTCAGCTGCAGTTTCTTCAAATTGCTACGGGCCTCGGCCATAGCCGCGCCTGGTTGCCTCCGAGCGTGTGGTCTGTGCTGCCCCCGCGTGGCCGGTACTGCCGCGCCCGCCACCGGCTCCGGGGCACAGACTCGCACTGTCTCCAAGCCGCTGGAGCAGGCTTCGGATCGCCGCAGGCCTCTTCAGCCGTAGAATAATACATCAGGTAATATCTATCCAGTTTACTTTTATTAGTATTTATTATTTTTTTAAAACAACCACTCTGCCCTATAGTGTTGTTATATACAGCCGTCGCCCCTGCGGTCCGGTTTACATCAACGCGTCGGCCGACTCGTCTGTCCGTACCACCTTACAACGCCACGGACGACTCGCCCGTCTGCCTTCGCGGCCGGTTCATGCGTCCGCGCCGGCTTACAATGAGGAGGACAACTTGCTTGTCCGCACCGGCGTACAACGCCGTGGCCGACTCATCTATGTTGCCTCTGATGCTACGGTTGTTTTACCATCCGTCTCTCGCGGCCTGGTCTACATCAACACACCGGGCCGCACCTGTCTGCATGAGTTGTTTGAGCAAGTCACAGCTTGGGTAGCCCGGTTTTCTTTCAAATTGAAGGCAAATTATCATCAACCGCCGTCTGCACTGGATTGATCAATGGGCAGGCGCACAAATCGCCGTCACTACAGTTTGGTTAACTTCAAATCGCCAGTTGGAAGGAACCATTGGCCGAGTTGCTGACACGGCTCATGCGGGATCATTTATAACCCGCCGTAGTCACCTCAACCTTCTGTGGATTCACATCGTGCTATCAACACCAATGATATACAAGTTATGCCGGTTTACATCACGGTCAAATATGGAGAATCTCAAGCCAACTCCTTGAGTCACCTTTGAGACTCGGGGCTACGATGACATGACTCAGCAAATCTTGCCAGTTTCAGCAAATTTAAGAACCCCAGGACGATGGAGGGAAAGATAACCCGGTCCGGGCGGCTACTGTTATATTGATGGAAATTTAAAGGCTGTCAAAAAATTTCCGGCTGAAAATGAAGATTCCGGTTTAAAATCCAGATCAAGGGAAAGATGTCTCCCACAAAGCTTTGAAGCTCTCAATATCCGGTTTAACATCCGATTCAAGAAGGATTTATCTCTTGCAAAAAGTTAAAGGGTGCCAAAGAGGACCTGCTGCCATGATGCGTGGTTCAAACATGGGTATCATGCCTTATAGGCTTATCATATTATTGATCACTTGGGGGCTTGGTCATGTCTGAACCATAGTCACACCTCTTGATCGGTGTAATGCCACAGCATCACTTGGGGGCTTGGTCATGTCTGAACCATAGTCACACCTCTTGATCGGCTCAATGCCACAACATCACTTAGGGGCTTGGTCATGTCTGAACCATAGTCACACCTCTTGATCGGCTCAATGCCACAGCATCACTTGGGGGCTTTGGTCGAACCCGAACCATAGCCACGCCTCTTGATCGGCGTAATGCCACAGCATCACTTGGGGGCTTGGTCATGTCTGAACCATAGTCACACCTCTTGGTCGGCTCAATGCCACAACATCACTTGGGGGCTTTGGTCGAACCCGAAATATAGCCACGCCTCTTGATCGGCGTAATGCCACAGCATCACTTGGGGGCTTGGTCATGTCTGAACCATAGTCACACCTCTTGATCGGCACAATGCCACAGCATCATTTGGGGGCTTTGGTCGAACTCGAACCATAGCCACGCCTCTTGATCGGTGTAATGCCACGATGTCATTTGGGGGCTTGGTCATGTCTGAACCATAGTCACACCTCTTGATCGGCTCAAAGCCTCGCCTACAATGATTTTTATTTTGCCTTTGTTTGAGTTTTGTTCTCTTTTTGATAAAGATTTTTGTTGTTTCTTTTTAAATCGGCGTTCACAACCTGGTTCGACTGTCAATTACAAGTTGTCAGTACATGATCAAGTTATAATCCGGCGCTTATTAGCCCAGTCTGGTTTCGACTATAAGTCGTCAACATATATTTGGATTGCGCCATTGGAATCATGCGCTCATAAATCATTGGATTATATTATTCAAATCTTCAAATAGCCAACATGGCTGGATTTTATTATGGTTATCAGTAACCAGTATTATGATTAAGGTTTTCAAAGTCGCTTTAGCGCAATGACTATTATATTATCAATGGATATGATTTATTTTACGATTGAAGGAATAGTCTCAAGTCGCTGCAGGCTTACAACCCGGCACTTGGGGGCTACATTATTCAACTTAAGATTATATCAAATATGCAAGTCTCATGTCGCTGCAAGCATGCACCATGACACTTGGGGGCTAATGCAAAGTCATTTTTATTAGTCTTATTGAAAGACCCAACTCATCACATCATAATGAGCCGGCCCTTGGGGGCTACCAATTGCTCCTGTCAACAATTCAAGGTACACAAATTTTCATCTATTATTGAAGGATCCACTGCTCAGTTGGTAAAGCACAAAGCTCTCAACCTTGTGGACGTGGGTTCAAGCCCCATGATGGGAGTTACATCATATAATGTTATTCTCAATGAAGTATATATAAAGTCCCAGCTCAATATTATCTTACTGAGCCGGCCCTTGGGGGCTACACATTGCTGTTAAAGTCTACATGATCATATTTTCAAAGTCCCTGCTCATTATTTGCATAAATGACCCGGCCCTTGGGGGCTACACTGGTTGAAGTTTTTATGAGCATCAGGAAATTACAAGTCCCAGGTTGCTGCAAGCATGACAACCCGGCACTTGGGGGCTACATATGTGGAATACTCAGTTCTGACTAGTGATTGAGATGAACAACCTGGATTTCTTCAAGCTTGGGACATTCATATTGAAGCAGATGTTAAGCTGTTACTACATTACCTTCTTAAGATTTGAGGGCTACAAGTGATACGCATATAAGAGGTATATTTTCAAAAGCTGATGTTAACAAACAGTTATGATCCGGTGCCATCAATATTTGTAAACCGGCAAAGTTCTACATTCTTAAACCGGCTGAAGATCAGATGAGTATTTCAAAGACCAATATTTTTGTTAAGCATTGGGAGCTGAGTCAAAGAAGTTATTCTTCACAATATTTCTCTGTGACAAACCAATGTCAGCAAATTGATTATGAAGCTGGCCTATTGACCCGGATTTTCTAGAAGGAGATGACAAGGATTTAACGATGCTCAGGATCAGTTTAACATGGATAAATCCAAATTAAACTGGGGCTAATGTCGGGGATATACCCCGCGGTATGACCCGGCCGGAGTTGTAAACCGGCTGGGACTTGGTAAACCGGCGGATGGTAAACCGGCGGACAGTTAAGACGGATAGTTAAGACAGACAGTTAAGACAGATGGCTATGACGGACGGTAAACCGGCAGGTGGTAAACCGGCAAGTGTTAAGGCAGGTGGTAAACCGGCAGACCATCTTAAATCGGCAAACAGTGATAACTGGGTTGCCAGGGGTTATGAAGCCCGAGATGTTATGAAGCCCAAAATGTTAAGAAGCCCATGAAGATAAGTTAGAATAGTTAAGTCTTAAGTCCAAGTTGGACTCTACATGTAACCCGCCTCTTCAACATATATAAGGAGGGGTAGGGCTCCCCAAAGAGGGAGAAGCTACAAGCGAGAAGAAACAATCTTAAGGCTAGACATAACTGGGAGAGCCGGTTTACAGCGACTCCCTCGAGATGATAATGAGACCTAGCCTCAAACAGCATGTAGGGTTGTTACCAGATGATGTTTCCCGAGCCCGAAGCTGTCTAAATCCCGGTCTTGTGTTGCGTCTCTCGATTCTGCTCAACCCCTCTCAAGCTACCACATAGATGCGTTCGCCTCACGACTAAGTCATGACACTAAGGACATCTGCCGTGACAAAATCACAACAAATGGGCTTGCTAAAACTCAGTCGACTGGGATTTAACCAAGTCTCAGTCGACCTTGTGGTATTTTTCTTCCATCATTTGCAACATTTTTTTCTATGGCTGCAGCATCCGTCTTGCTGGTTGTAGCATGTCGTCCCTCACCAATTGTAGCACATCATTTCATCGGTTGCAACATCCTTCATTGAAGCATTTTAGTTAGAACGGTTATAGCATTTGTGGTCGTTGCTTGCAATATCGTCGAGACATTTTTGTCTCTGCTTGTAGCATCCAACTATACCGCTTCTAACAAAAAAACCTACGTTGACGTCACTCGACTGAGACTTTGTTAAACCTCATTCGGCTGAGTTCTACCCACACCCTGATTCAATTTCAGGAGCATGGTTACCTAGCAGACGAGTTGGCGCTGACGGGGATGTTGACCGGTTAAAACCGGTTCAAAACAGTCAAAAACCACCACATGGTTGTCTCCTGTCCCACTTTTGAAAGTTGAGGAATGTAACTACTATTGGGAGAGTAGATTTGTAGTTCAGGGTTATAACCAATACCCTTATATTCAATCTGGAAGAGTAGATTTGTAGTTCAGGGTCGTGTTTTAGATTTTAATGGTAGTTTTGGGATTGTAAAACTGTATGGACTTGTCTTAAAAATCAAACCTTCTTAGGCAGCGAGGTGAGCCGTTATCTCTTCTGTCTCGTCCTGCCTGGATGCGTGAAAGAGACGGCCGGGCGAACGACGGATCGGAGATTCCGATGTGTTCGTTCGCGAGGCAACCGTGCCAGCTCGGGACAGCCAAGCTCCCCAACTCCTCTATCCTATTTTATTTGCCGCGCCCAATCAACTTGCATATTACTGTGGTACGATCATAATCAAGCAGCGTAGATAGTTCCAGTAGATGGCATCGCCGTCACCGTGGCCCGAAAGGCTTCTTGGTCCAGTCGTCGCTGGCCTCCGCGCGACGTGTCGTTCGTGGCGCTGCGTCCCCTCGCCGTCGCCACCGTGGTCCGGACTCCCACTGGACCTCCTAGGCCTCATCATCGCCGGCCTCCCGGACCCGGCCGATCGCGCCGGCTTCAGCTCCGTGTGCCGTTTCTGGCGCTCGGCCCCCTACCCACGGCAGCTAACTTGGGTCGACGCAGTGTGTCGTTCGTGGCACTTCGTTTCATCTCCTGGAAGACCGTTACCTTCAGTCAGGGCGGGCCGCCGTTTCTCAAGATCGTCACCCCCGACCTCCCAACGCCAGCCACCATGGCGCCACGTCTGGCGCTCGATCTTCCCACCACGGCGGCAACAGCCGTGGACCGTGCTCCCGGGCGGCTTCTTCCTCGATGACCTCGCTTCGGAGTCATCCGACCTCGGGTCGGAAGCAGCCACCTCCTTCCCCAAGAACCTGCACTGCATTGGCTCCACCGACAGCTGGCTCGCCTTCGACTGGACGGACGGCGAGAAAAGGCATGCCTACTTCTTGCACAATCCTTTCTCAAGGGCAACCGTGCCACTCCGGGAGGTGGACGCCGTCATCGGTGATGTCTCCGAGTTGTTTAGGATCCGCAAGGTGCTCATGCGATCGACCCCCGATGACCTCATCGTGGTTATGACCAACAACTGGGATCTTCCTATATTTTCAATCCAGCGAGAGGAAAGGGCGCGTTACACAGCTGCAAGCAGCTCCCTTTGACTTTGGGACGACATTGCCTTTCTTGAAAATAAACTCTGGGGAATCACCAAGGACCAGGAACTTATCACCCTCCCCATCACCTTTGACGATGTGCATGACATACCCATGGCTACCAGTATTGAGCAGGTCATCTGGACCAACATTGATGATGCTGCTCATGTGGCAGGAGATGGCGAGGACGAAGACGGAAACAACAAAGGCTATGTCGGTGACGAGCAAAACAACGGTGAGGCTAAGAATGATAATGATGATCTTCTTAGCGAAGAGGACAAAGCCAAACGCCGTAATCATGTCAAATCGATGTTAAAAGCTAGGGATGGCATGATAGGCACCAGCATCCAATTTGAAGCCGACCATATCATATTTCGGTACTTGGTCGAGTCGTGCGGGAAGCTTCTCATGGTGATACGAGAAGCCGATAGCCCGAGATTGACTTATAAGGTGGAGGTTTTTGTGGTCGATTTCAATGCCCTTGAATGGGCTCCGATCTCTGGCGGCGGGCTAGATGGCCAGACGCTTTTCATCAGCAAACTCTTCAGTAAGTCCGTTTTAGCTCGCGGGGAGGTGGAACTAGATGCTATTTATTTTATCGATTTTGATGAAGTCTTCAGCATGAAATCCGCCAAGGCGAGATACATTGGTTACTTTCGGGGGAAGAAATTTCTTGACTTCAATACCATAACATGGATCTTTCCTCTGGAGTAGAACCAGTTGTTTATGCATGCACTTATTCTCTTTAAAAATATATATTTACCTTACTACGTCCATGCATAGATTTATGCAGTGTACACTATTTTGAAGATGTCATTGCCAATTCAACTGGTGTGCCATTTGTGTATTACAGTTGTGTCAAATATGGTTTATACTTTTTAAAGATAAATATGGTTTATACTTTATATTATGTCAATCAACGTCGGATACAAGCACGTGACAATACACGACTCTAACAGAAGTGAAAATCATAACTATGACTATATGCCTCAAACTTCTTGGAGAAGTCACAATTGAACTTGTCATCGACTGCACCATCATAGCTCTTGTTGACAATGGGTAACATCATGATACCTAGCCATTGAAGTACCTGAGTTGTTGAAAAAAGATGACGATGTCGCTTATGATGCATATGTAGGGACGCCAACAGACATCACATATGTAAAACATAGGATTTGTGGGAACTGGCTCAACCCTCTAGGGGTGGCCTATCACATATATTTATAATGATACACAATATACATATTACACAGTTGGGCTACGTTACAAAGTCTAACACCCTCCCTCAATCCCAACTCACTCCTGATGCATCTAGGAGGTTGAGATTGCACCTACATACCTCAAACACGGGAGAAGGTAGAGGCTTGGTGAAGATGTCGGCAAGTTGATCCTTTGAGGAGATAAACTTGATCTGTAGTAGCTTCTGTGCAACACGTTCCCTCACAAAATGATAGTCAATCTCAATGTGCTTGGTTCGTGCATGGAACACCGGATTTGTCGAAAGAAAGCGTAGCACCGATGTTGTCACACCAAAGAACTGGAGGATGTGGATCGAGATTCCCAGCTCTCTGAGCAAAGACTCAATCCAGATAAGCTCAGAGTCGCATTGGCAACTGCTTTGTACTCAGCCTCTGTGTTGCTGCGAGAAACAGTGGCTTGCTTGCCGCACTCCAGCGATCAAATTAGGACCCGTAAATACAGCATGCCCCCCCGTGGATCACCTGTCATCTGGACACCCAGCCCAATCAGCATCTCGAGAAAGCAGAGAACCGTGAGAGGAACTAGGTCGCAGATGAAGACCATAGGAGACAAGTGAGACGCACATAACGAAGAATGCGCTTCACAGTGTACCGGTGCACATCTCAGAGGAGCATGAAGATACCGACATACCCTGTTAACCGCAAATGAAAGATCAGGACGGGTGATAGTCGATCATCGCAAGCCACCAACAATACTCCGATACTCCGTAGCATCCGTAGAAGAAAGAGGAGAACCAGCGGTGGCGAGAGCTTATCCGTAGAGGACATGGGCGTGGGTGACGGCTTACACTTGAGCATAACAAAGACGGGCGCAAGAGATCAAGGGAGTACTTTTTACGAAAGTGAGAGCCAAGCTGCCACGAGACCGATGTGCAACCTCAATGCCCGAGAAGAAGTGTAGTTGTCCCAAGTCTTTAATCATAAAATCTCTCGCCAAGAGCAGTCACAAGAGCATCAAGAGCCGTGGCGTAAGAACTAACTTAATGATATCATCCACGTACACAAGCAAGTACACGGTCGGTAGGCGCTGAAATAAGAACAATGACTCGTCACTATCGACGGAATGAATCCATGAGTATGAAGGGCGAAGCAAGACGAGCATGCCAGTGCACGAGGTGCCTGCTTTCAGTCCGTGAGCGCCTTTCGCTGCATTTACGTAGATGATGAGGCTGATCTGGATCAACAAACCCTGGCGGTTGGCGCATGTAAACCTCCTCTTCAAGCAACCCATGGAGAAAAGCATTCTGCACATCAAGCTGTCACAGAGACCAACCACGAGAGACTGCAAGAGACAGGAGAAGCCGGATGGTAGTAGATTTCACAACCGGGCTGAATGTATCCTCGTAGTCCAGATCCTGACGCTGTTTAAACCCTCGAGCCACAAGACGCGCCTTGTAGCGCTCAATAGATCCATCCGCATGTCTCTTGACTTTGAAAACCCACTTCGAATCAATGATGTTGACGCGAGGCGGAGGGGGAACCAGTGTCCATGTCTCATTATGCATAAGAGCGTGATACTCTTGCTCCATAGCAGCCCTCCAGTGTGGAATACTCATAGCAGCCTCATAGTTGTGTGGTTCAAAGAAGGATATGCAACAGAATGAGCAAGACAGCAGCCAAATATGTGACAAGTACCATCATGACGCTGCTTGGGTTGAACAATACCAGCGATCGCGAGTATCGGGACGTTATGTGCAACGGAACCGAGCCGGCAGCGCCAACACGGGAGACGATGACGGTGGGTTTGGGCGACCGGAGCCCAGGCGAGGGCTCAGCGAAGTCATCGGTAGGCCCACCAGTGTGAGAGAGGCGGCAGGGACATACGGGTGGTCGACGAAGGCGAGGACGGAGGCGAGGCCGGTCGTGGAGACGGCGACGAGGACCGCTCGGGCCGCCCAGGGGAGACCGTCGGGGACGTGGGCCGCGCCTCGGCTGGCACCGGCCCAGGTACGGAGGCCGTCGCTGGTCCAGTTGCATGGGCGGGCACGGCTCCAGAGACGGGGTCGACGACATGAGTCGGCGCAGGCACGTGCACCGGCCGATCAACGTGCGTCACAGGAGTTGCATCCGGAAGTAGTTCCAGGCGAGCACCACGTCCAATACCTGCACCATGGTTAGGTAACAACACAGGCGAATATGCAACATCTTCAAATTGGCCAAGCATAATAGGAGATGAATGCATAGATGGAGGTGTGTCGGGTTGTCATGACATGGCGAGAAAAAGGGAAGACGTTCTCATCAAAGACAACATCACGGGATATGTAGACACGATTTGTTGGCATATGGAGGCACTTGTAGCCTTTAGGAAGAGAACTATAACCAAGAAACACACATTTCTTAGACCGAAATTCAAGCTTTCTATGACTATATGGACGAAGATGGGGCCAACAGGCACACCCGAACACCTTAAAGAAGGTATAGTCATGAGTTTCATGTAAAAGGAGCTCAATAGGAGTTTTCATATTAAGGACACGTGTAGGTTGTCTGTTAATAAGAAAACATGCTGTAGCAAAGGCATCACTCCAAAAGCGAAAAGGTATGAGCGTGAGCCAGAGTGTGAGTCCGGTCTCAACTACATGTCGATGCTTGCGCTCAACAAATACTGCTCGCGATGTGTATGAGGACATGATAAACGATGAGAGATCCCAAGCTTACTAAAGAAAGTGTTGAGGTTGCGATATTCGCCCCAATCGGATCGAACATGGATAATTTTATGCTTGAGAAGACGTTCTACATGCACTTGAAACTGAATGAAGATATCAAACACATCAGATTTGCGCTTAAGAAGATAAAGCCAGTAAAACGATCGTATGCATCAATAAAGTCGACATAATAGTTGTGACCACTCACGTACGCCCGAAGCGGGACCCCACACATCGAGAAAAGACAAGTTCAAGAGGACTCACATTACTACGAGTAGAGGAAACAAATGGTAATCGATGACTTTTGCCTTGTTGACAGCATCACACACAGACATCTCCTTATTGCTAGACACGATAGGCAGCTCATGGCGGTGGAGGATATGGCGAACTATGGGAGTGGCGGGGTGACCAAGGCGAGAGTGCCACTGGGGCGGCGACACACGAACACCATCAAGACGCCAGAGGGCGGATGGATCCTCCAAGCGGTATAAGCCATGGCTCAGGCGACCACTAAGCAGAATTTCCCGGGTGGCTCGGTCCTTAACAAAAAGATCAAACGGGTGAAATTAACATCCAAACGTCCGAACTGATGGAGGGAGGTGGGCAATATATTTCAACACTCCCCCTCGCGTATAGGCTATTTTAGTCCTTAGACGTGGGATCGATGTAGGCCGCAGAATCGTTTTATTTAATACTACGTTGGCAGGGTCTTGAACTCAAGACCTCTTGGCTCTGATACCATATTGAATTCATGCTCCAGCCAATTCATCCAAAAGTCCAAACTGATGGAGGGAGGTGGGCAATATATTTCAACAACATATAATCAACCCGTCGTCCATGAAGAATAATGGGGATGAAAACCCCCAAACTACTCGGCAATGTCGCACGATGCCGCTTCCTCCTTTTGTGATGCCGCCGCCATTACCGTCGGAGCGACGTCTCCGCGGCACCAAAACCTACTCCCTCCATCCTAAAATAAGTGTCCCCTCCTATCCGCCCTATGGTGTTGGCGCAACAGCCATAGCCGTAGGGGGGATTGATCTTGTGACATCTAGGGTTTCTTTTCTCACAGCTACTATGGTTGAGTCTTCTTTCTAGGGGAACTACTACGGTTGAGTCTGCATGCGTGTGTGCCTTACTTTTGCACCGGAGGGATTGCCGTCATTGTGTGTCACCTTGGTTGGGATCAGTCGTGCCTTAGAGCAACTTCAATGGGGCGACCCATTTCGTCCGCCGCCATCCGTTTGGGTCGGCGCGGACAGAAAAGGCGGCCCAACGTGAAACCCAAACGGCAGACAGACGTCGTTTTTCGTCCAATGGCGACCCATTTCCAGCCCAATTTTGAGCCGGATTTGCGTCGGCGCGGACACGAGACGGGGGCACGCGCGCACCTACTCCTCTCCCCGGGCCCACCGGTCGGTGGGAGCCACCACCATTTCCCCCCATTTCCCCCCCAAAACACTCCCGCCCGCGCGCGCTCCCACCCCCAACTAGCCATGGACGACGCCATCGACCTCGGCGCCGCCCGGCTTCGCCTCCCTCGCCTCGTCCGCCGCCGCCCCTCCGGGAAAGGCAAGCCTTGTGCCTCACAAGAAGACCGTCGCGGCGACCAAGCCAAAGAAGGCGCTGACGCCCGAACAACGGGCAAGGGAGTCGGCCAAGAGGAAGGGCCGGAGGCACGCCGCGGACGCGAGGGATGAGGCCGCCGCGCAGGCCGCCGCCATCGCCGCCGCGCAGCAGGAGGTCACCAACGCCCGCGTCACGACGACAACGAGGGAGGCCCTCTACATGCTAGGGTTAAACCCTAGCCAGCACAACCTCGTCCAAGCCACCGTCGCCACGGCCAGCACTGGCTCGTCGGCGTTTCCTCGGATGGTGCTGTCCGACTCGCCCCGCGCGTCGGCTTGCAACCCGATCCCCAGCTTCCACGTCTACCCGCAGGCCTCCCGCCTCTCCGGGGAGTGCTCTCCCACGTGAGCGTGGTCGCGCCTTCCACGCCCGCGCCCATCGACCTCAACGCCACCCCGATGGTCGGTGGCTCGTCATCCGGCGGCACAAGGAAACGCGCGTGGCAGACGCCGGTCGGCGGGCTCCCGGACACCCGCAACCTGTTCGAGGAAATGCCGTCCGCCGTTGACGAGGACTACATTCAGAACCTCATCTTCGAGGGCGGTGCGCCGGCCGCTGGCTACGATCCCGACGAGACACAAAGCTAGGATGGCCGCGGAGCGTTCACGCCGGCCGCTGGCTATGATCCTGATCAGGCGGCCTTCATGCGTGATCAGGTCGGCATCGACCTGGACGGCTTCCCCCTCGACCACGAGTTCCTGGACGGCTATGGGCTAGAGGAAGAGGACGGGTGCGACATCGAAGTGGAGTCTTTGTTTGAGGACGAGCTCACCAACCAAGCCGCCGATCCTAAGCCAAAGCGCAAGAGCAAGCGCACGAAGGCGTACACGGCGGCCGAGGACAAGCTTCTTTGCGAGTGTTGGCGAGACATTGGACAAGACCCCAAGACGGGCGCCGAGCAAAAGCATTCAACCTTTTGGATTCGTGTCCATCGAGAATTTCTTGAGCGCAAGAAGTTTCCACCTTACCAATTTGTGAGCACGCGCGGGTGGGTCTCCATTTCCAAGCGGTGGAGGGTGATCCAACAAGAGTGCAACAAGTTTTGCACCACTCTTGAGAGCGTCAAGGCCCGCCCCATGAGCGGCATCGGCATGCAAGACATGGTATGCTAGGAAGCAAGCCGCCCTCTTTTGTGTCATCAAGTTCATCCTTTGCGTGTTCATTTGCATATCACTTTCCCATATGCTTGCACGGAAACATTTTGTAGGAATTTCAAGCTTTGGAGGCATTCAAGGTTCAACACAATGGCAAGTGCTTCAACCTCTCCCATTGCTATCGGGTCATCAAGGACGAGGATAAGTTCAAGGCGCAATATGCCGCACTCAAGGCACGTGGGGGGAAGAAAGCCGTGGAGGATGTTGGGAGGGCGAAGCCCACGGCCATGGGAAGACCAACTCCAAGAAGGAGGACAAGCGAGATGCGGCCACCAACGCCTTGATCGCTAGCGTGGACAGCATGATGAATAAGAATGACTCATGGGAGGAGGAGCGCCGGCGTTTCAAGGCGGAGCAAATGGATGCTTTCATGGAGATCCAAAGGAGGAGGCTTGATCTGGATGCCGAGAAGCAAGCCAAGATGTTCGAGCTAGAGGCGGAGAAGCAAGCCAAGATTCTAGAGATCGAGGCCGCCAACGCCAAGACGAAGGCGCAGAAGTGGCTCTTGCGAGCATGATGACCGGCATGGAGATCATGAAGGTGGATCTCAACACCGTGTCGCCAAGGAAGAGGCTGTGGTTCGAGAAGATGCAGGCCGACATGCTCAAGTTCGACGACGAGTGATCTATGGCGGCGAGCGCCATCTTCTTTGTATGCCGGTAGGTGTGCCGGCATGACCACGGGAGCCGTGATGGCGTGGTCGAACTCAAGTCCCACCATTTTTTGTGTGCTGGCATGTGTGCCGGCCGGCTGGTGAGTGCGCCAGCATGAACTGTGGTGATATTTTCTGAAGCCGGCATTATATGCCGGCATGAGACATGGCCGCTAGCATGATCGGTCGCGGGCCTTTTTATTTAAAAATTAAATGCGAACATGAAATGGGTCGGCGTGGTGGGCGCACTGCCGACCCAAATGCAAAACTGGGCGGACGCCGGACGGGCGGCCGACCCAAACGGACAAAAAGCGGACAAATACGCCGTCCGTTTGGGTCGACCCGTTGGAGTTACTCTTAGACATCCATCCACCATGACTAGAGATGAGATTGACGACACAAAATATTAGGCTTTGTTTGTAGGCCGTATGAATGAAAGTGTCACCGTGTGTAGGGCCTGTCGACCGTCCATCGTGCTTGGCAGGCTAACACACTGAGGCTTCGGTGCTATGTGCTGTGGACCTGGTGTTGTTCACCGGTATGAGAAGTTGAGAACACGGCTTGCAGCAGTGGTCTAAGGCCAAACTTGCTACTCTCTTCGATCTAAATTAATTGACACAACTTTGAGGGAGTACTAGAAGAGTGACAAACTAAGTACCACATTATTGTTATTATGCATTAGGAAAGAAAAGGTATATTATTGTTGATGGATAACATCTCCTTACTTTATTTATCCCAGAACCAGAAAGGTAGTTGGACTTGGACGGGAAGTGGAAGAAACCTCGCGAACCTATCTCTTCCCTTGTTTGTTCGCTGGTCTCATTCACGCGTGCAGGCAGGACGAGACACATAATTGTCCTGCTTAAAAACTACTCTCGCCGTTTCAAAATAAGTGACTCAATTTTGTACTGACCTTAATACAAAGTTAATACAAACCCGAGTCATTTATTTTGGGACGGAGAGAGTGCTGGAATTTTGTCTATTTTGAGCCTAGCCCAATAGCAGTTTCAGAAATTCCTAATAAATCCTAGAGGCCCACGTAGCCCATTCAGTAAGGCAAGAGGTGGAACAAAAGTTTAGTCCCACATTGGTAGTTTAGAGAAAGTTGGAACTCTTTATAAGGGAGGCTCTTTCTCCACATGTATGAGGATGAGAACAAGAGGGACATCCACGCGCGCTCCTCCTCCGCCGCTTTGCCTGCTGCCAAGGCCACACAAGGCCAGTGCGCCAAGGGTTATGGAATGAGCCGAAATGACGGGTATACGAAAGGTCACGCGGGAGCTGAAATGTTTTCTGTAGTGGACACTGAATTGAGCAGTGCGCCTCTTGACGCTATTCGCCTATTAAACCGTCACCTCCCGTCAACCTTTGTTGGTAAAGGCTATGAGTCAGGAGGCCTGTCTCGTCTATCCGACTAGCGAAGTTGAACTTAATCCCTAGTTTTACCAATGTCAAGGAATCTAAGTGTCAAGTTTGGGTGCAAACTAAGCAACCTCGTAAGTCTCACACGACTGCGGAAACGAGAAATCTTGCACCACTAGAGTTCATATATTCAGATCTATGTGAAATGAATGGTGTTTTGACAAAAGGTGGAAAAATTATTTCATGACGTTAATTGTCGACTCCACTAGATACCTCCGTGTGTATATTCTGAAATCGAAGGATGAGGCTTTGAACTTTTTCAAGATCTATAAAGCTGAAGTGGAAAACCAACTTGATCGAAAAATCAAGAGACTTAGGTCCGACCATGGTGAAGAGTATTTTCCAATGGATTTGATGCTTTTTGTGCGGAACATGGTATAATCCATGAGAGGACGCCTCCCTATTCACCTCAGTCAAATGGGGTGGCCGAAAGAAAGAACCGTACTCTAACTGATTTGGTTAACGCCATGTTAGACACATCGGGTCTCTCCAAGGTATGATGGGGGGAGGCGATATTGACGGCATGTCATGTCCTAAACCGAGTACCCACAAAGAACAAAGAGATAACTCCATTCGAGGAATGGGAGAAGAAAAGGTTAAAACTCTCTTATCTACGAACATGGGGTTGTTTGGCGAAAGTCAATGTTCCAATTCCAAAGAAGCGGAAGCTTGGAC
The DNA here is from genome assembly GCA_021605145.1 of Aegilops bicornis. Classification (NCBI taxonomy): domain Eukaryota; kingdom Viridiplantae; phylum Streptophyta; class Magnoliopsida; order Poales; family Poaceae; genus Aegilops; species Aegilops bicornis. The sequence continues at coordinate 568,796,630 of CM038674.1, read as the reverse complement.
CAAAGATTGTGGATTGTGTCTTCTTGGGGATATGCTTTTCATAGCATTAGCTATAGATTCTTGGTTGTAAAATCTAAGGTACCTGACATGCATGTCGGTACGATCATGGAGTCGAATGATGCGACTTTCTTTGAAGATATCGTTCCCATGAAGGATATGGCTACCTCGTCAAATCAGGAGATGCCTAGTTCATCGAATCAGGAACCAGTTACAATTACCAAACCTGCCATTTCGATGGAACACTTTGAAAGTCCTGTGGAGGAAAACAATGAAGTTCCTACTAGGAGCAAGAGACAAGGACTGCAAAGTCCTTTGGTGATGATTTTCTTGTGTATCTCCTAGATGACACTCCCAATTCTATTTCAGAGGCCTATGCATCTGAAGATGCTGACTACTGGAAGGAAGCGGTTCGTAGCGAGATGGATTCCATCTTGGCGAATGAAACTTGGGAGATAACTGATCGTCCTTATGGGTGCAAACCTATAGGATGCAAATGGGTATTCAACAAGAATCTTAGGCCTGATGGTACTATTGAAAAGTACAAGGCTCGGCTCGTGGCTAAGGGTTATACCCAAACACTACAAGAAGTATGTCAACTAGTGACAACCACTATTGGTCATTAAATGGTCACTGTTTTCAATTTGTGACCTTTTTGTGACCAAAAACATAAGGTCAAAAGGTGGGGGTCGTTAACTGACTATAGCGACCTTTCTTCTGGAATGGTCGTAGACGTTTATGACCCAAAAAAAGGTCGTAGATTTTACGACCAATTATTTTGGTCACTAGCAATCCGACCACACCACGTCAGATCCACCGTGGCAAGCTGGCGTGGCAGAATTACGACCAAATGAAAAGGTCGTAAAATAGAATCAGCCCGGTCCATTTCAGCCGTCTACATGGGCCAAGCCCAATAATTTGGCCCGTTTAATTTATTTTTTCCTCTTTATTTTGCTTATGTGTATGGGCCTGGCCCAATAATTTGGCCTTTTATTTTCTGGGAATGGAGCCTTTTTCTGATGAATTTTTTTATAGTCCACTATTGTTTTGGGCCACAGCCTTTTTGGTCTAGTTCGATTTTGGGCCTTGGCCTTTTTATTATCTGCTATGCAGCCTTTTATAATTTTTTTTCTTACAGTCATATCTTTTTTTAGGCCCAAGCCTTTTTGGTCTAATTCTTGTTTGGGCCTTGGCCTTTTTAGAGCCCAAGTTCTCATTTTGCATAACTAGGAACAGAAAGGCCCAGGTGCAGAAGTGATCCACATAACTTCACAGAAAATAAACAAAATGATCCACATAACTTCACAGATTCACAAGATCACATAACTTCACAGGTGCTCAAAATGCAACAAAATGCAACAACTCTCACCAAATTTCGGTTCAAAATGCAACAACCTTAGCTCAACTCAAAGACAAAGAGGGCCATCAAACTACCTTAGCTCAACCACAGCACGGCCATCAAACTACCTTAGCTCCAAAGAGAGCCATCAAGTGGGCTAACTTCTCTTCCTGTTCTTGAGACTTCTTGCGCAGCAGCTCAAGTTCCTTGTCGCGTCTTGTTGTAGATTCTTCCGCCTTCATCTTGATTGCCGTCAATTCTTCTTGCACCAGTTCAACTTGAAGCTCGGACCTCTCCAGCTTCTGCTCAAGGTCACGAACATGAGCAAATACTTCAGCAGTTGCTTTGCGGGAGTTGTTCCCAGATGACTGGAGCCCAACATTCGTGAGGAATGTGCTTTGCTTGACAGATTTCGACATCACTTCTTCGACAATTTGAACATTAGACTTTGGCTCTTCACCTTCTGGTACCGGCGCGTCCTTCATTTCTTCCATCTCAAGCTAGCATATGGAGGAAAATGATAGGCATTAGTGGAGAAACCAAACCAGCACACAAATGGATTATTTGAAGTAACCAAACCAAAGACACAAAATCTATACAAGATGATGACTAGTGACACGGAGACATGCAATTGGAACAATATGATCGCTTCATTAAGCCTAGAATGGTGGTTCTATATAAGATGGCTTCCTGACTAACATTCAGATCAAATTTCATCATGTCATAAAAAATGCAACAAATAGCATCAAAGCATGAACACAGCGTGTGTGAATCAAACATCATGGAACTATCTTCATTAAGCCTAGCATGGAACTATAAGCATGGAACTATCAAATAGCATCAAAGCATGGAACTGGCTCCGAATCAAACAACATCAAATCATCAAAGTTGGTTGTGAATCAAACAGGGCATGGACAAAGCATGGAGTGACTTACTATAGCAGCCTTGACTGGCTCCGAAAACCCGTGCTTTTTGCTGTTGTGGGTGGCCTTAAACAAGTCAATCGCAGATAGCTCCTCACCCTTACGCTCTTCTTTCTGAAATGTTTTTCAACAAAAATCAAAATGTTATTAAGCAAGAATCAGAAATGTTATCCAACGAGGATCAAACGGTAAGGTCTCTAGAGAAAAGTTCTCACAGTGGCAAAAATGTGTGTTGTGTAGTGCCTGGAACAAGTTCTCTGATTGTACACGACTTTTCCTCGATTCATCTTGTTCGACACACGTGTTCCCTACAAAAAGCATACCGTCAAGATGATCTAGCACTGGCATATCATGTGTAGAACATAAAGCATCAAACAAAGCAGAGAAAAACCTTGTGTCTTGGGGTAGACCACATCTCCACCAGAGCTTGCCATTCACCATCCGTCAGATCAGTCTGGGAGACTTGATGTCGACTTTATTTGACTACGGTATCAAAATACTTCTTCTTGATCTCGATGGCGTCATTCTTTGAACTTTTCTGCAGAATATCTTTGCACGCCGGGTCTTGATGGTCTCGAGTTCGTGTTCATCTCAAAATTTGCCTACCAAGACAAAGCAAACAAGGTAGGAACAATATTAGTGATCATGCATAGGTGTAATGTAAAATAGATAGCACATTAACTATGAAACATGTAGCTTACAACAACTTTCCCAATGTAGTTCTCCAATAGACTAGCATTTTTTGTTTAGCTTGAAGTGAGGAAGAACCGGAAGATGGCTTCTTGCAACGAGTCCACACTCAGAAGCAAGCTTTGCTGAATGCAGAGGCTTCTCTGGATGCTTCATCCCTTCGGCAATTTGGATAGGCACCTTGCTACCAAGCAACTTGGTGATCCTCTCCAGCCCTTTGCCCTTTCTATGTCTAGTCTTGGTAGTCATTGCATCTGAAAATGAAATTGAACTCATAAATTAGAATAGAACTCGACAAAAGCATACATGATCATTCCATTTGGAAAATGCACTAGTAAAAGATAGCATTGCAAAGGTCAACTTGCAGATTGAAGCACAAGTCTTTGTTCTTCTTCATTATTGACATCATTCCTGTCAATAGAAGGTGCAACAGGGCTGAAGGTGCAGTGGGCCGATTCGCTTCATCAATGCAGATGGTTCCTCCTTCATCTAGGGAGATAGTGCCACTTCCATCCATGCTGAGAGTGGTTCCTTCATCCATGGGCGGCAACTCATCACCCATTTGCACCGAGGTCTCAGAGTCCATGAGCAGCAGACTTTTCTGATGGTCCGTCGCAGTCGCCATATTTGCTTTTTGCCTTGTGACTCTATCAAGGGAAGGTTCATCAGGTTCGAGGATCCTCTTTTTTTGTCCTGGAGCTGGGGCCATCACCCTTCCTGGAGGCATTGCAGCAGATGTTTCTGAGCTCTTCTTCTTCTTGGTATCTTCTTAACACCGTGCCTCTTTGTCCTAGATTCCTTGATTGCCTCGTATAAACAAAGACGGAAAAAGCATTAGATCACAAGAGAAATATGTGAGCACAAGGAATAACATAGCATAAAAGAACCCCAGCCTCCAAGCAAGACAGAGTTTGCACCTTAACAGTCTTTCTCACTACAACATCATCCACTTCCTCTCCATCAATAACTTCATCCTCCTTAGGATTGTACTCTGGGTCATCATTGATAACTCCACTACCTTCTTGAACCTCATCATTTCTACCTTCTCGTACATCATTTGTTTTCCTAATCATCGACGCTGTTGCACCGATGCCAAGGGTCTGGAACATCCGATTGTTCCTCATGATATTTCTAGCCCTAACCTTCTCGTACTCCACTAGTAGAAAAGGGGCCTATTGACCCGGTTGGTGAGGGCCTTTAGTCCCGGTTCATGAACCGGGACTAAAGGGACGGTACTAATACCACAGCCCTTTAGTCCGGTTCTATCCGAGAACTGGACCGATGGGCCTCCACGTGGCCTGTCCACGAGCTCAGGCGGGAGGGCCTTTGGTCCCGGTTGGTGGCACCAATCGGGACCAATAGGCATCCACGCGTCAAGATTTCTATGGCTCTGGTTTTTGTTTTTTTGAAAGGGGGGGTTTGGGGGTTAATTTAGGTGTTTCATATATTGTGCTATAGCTAGCTAATTAATAGAGAAAAGTGTCCTCTCTTTGTCCGTGCTTGGTCGACGCTTCGTACTATACATACGTATAGAGAGGACTAGCTAGACACGCTAGCTAGCTAGTAATTAAGCAAATGTAAGATCGTCATGAACATATATGCATACAGAGAGAAGTGATATCGACCACCTCTCCTTCTCCGAGAGATTGGTCGAACAACAAGTTCTCGTATATCTATCCGACACTACCGCTACATATATACAATAATTATCTTTTACAATACGGACGCGTGGTCCACATAGTATTCTCCGCCTTCAGCGATCACGTGGTCAAGAAAGAATGCCGCCAATTCCTCTTGAATTGCTCGCATGCGATCTGGTGCTAGGAGTTCATCCCGCTTCAAACATCTAATTTTAAGATAGGTGTCAATACATTCATATATATATATATATATATATATATATATATATATATATATATATATATATGAATGAATGAAACTCAACACAAATGACGGTAATACAAGAAACAGAGGTCAATCAAACTGATAATTAGCAAGCATGCTAAATGGTATTGATGAAACTAGCGCTTGAATCACTAGGAGATGCCGTGGAATATGCTACTATATAGTACTTACTTTCGGGTGTCTAAATTGCAGCTTCTTCGGTAGTCCCGGAGCTTTTTTGGTGAATTTTCCCCAAGCCCTGCCATACAAAGAAAACAATTTCTTGATACCGAGAAATGAACAAAGTTGTTGATATGGTGGATAATGATCGATTTAACTTACTTCTCGAGCATTTCAGTCATGTCCGCATACTCCTTGGGATCTTTTCGTCTCGAGTCTAAAGGCAGTTACTACTCCTGCTCAAGCTTAATCTCTAGGAGAATATAGTGGTACCTGCAAGACGCATGCATAACTCATCAATATTACATTACTATAACCTGGACTGATAAGGGAAACCGAATATGCCACAAGACAAAGAACACTCACGTGTAGTTGTAAGGAAAGAGTATTATATTTTGTGTTCATTTATTTCCAACGATCGTAGCAAGTTGGCCTCGGTTTCGTCGGCATGATATTTAACCTCATTTGCATCTATGAGATATGTGTTAATGAACCCAATATCACCCACTTGTCTTTTCTTCATTTCGCGATCTTCAATCTGCATAATATAGTGAGGATATTTATAAATACATGCAATGAAAGAGCTGAGTTATATAGAGATACTTAATGACAGAATTAGTACTACTTACAGACGAGTGTGACCGTTGCTTTATCGAGGGCCAACTGATTGAAAACTGATAGAACTCCTCAAATGGAATAGGCAGTTCAATTCCAAGGAGGTCATGCTCCTTTTAACTCTCACATACAAAGTACTCCTCCCTCGTGACTCTTTGCAGGTTTTCATGTACCAATCATGCAATCTTCGCATCATCGTTGATAGAGAGCTTTCATCTTTGACGAGAGGCTTCCCGTACTCGTATCTTTGTATCTGCACCTCCAAGAAATCATAATGTACATAGTCGGGCAGGTAATCTGCAGGATTGCCATAACCGGGCACCATCCTCGGATCGACGATGTCGCTAGCGAGCACCTTGAGCGGGGGCACGATTGCCCGGCTTGTTCGCCGAAATTTGGGCAATTTGTTTCGCAGCTCGTCGTTCTTTCATCCTTTGATCAGCCGATTACTTCCCGATCTCTCCGCTTCGCAAATGCCTTTCCAATAATGTGCTAATAGTTGCCTTTCGGTGGAGTATTGTGTGGTTTTGTCTTGGCAGCCAGAGTGCGCTTCGCTTTGAACGGATCTACCTTCTCCTCCGGAGGTGGATGTCTCTTTGCTTTCAACCCTTGAAACCAGTCATCCACTTCGGTCTGCGCGATCTTCGCGTCATAAACTTTCTGTTAGTGCCATTAGTTTTCAAATTTGAAAACACTTTTTTTTGTTTTCTTTGTTGCTTTATTTATTTTATTTTGTTTCTGCTTACAAAAAAACGGTGTGTAGAGGGACGGGCTTATAAACCGGTGTGAGCGCCCTTCAGTTGGCGAGGTTTTCAAATTCATAGTTTTCAAATGAACTCTGAAAAAGTTGGCATAGCATGTGCATGTACAAAACGGACAATGGTATCATACTAAATGCATTACAAAGTTGGCATGGTATCATCATAATAGTTGCGGGAGAAAGTCTTCACTTTTTCTTCGCTTGTGTCGTTTGCTTATTGCGCCGTAACCATGGATAATCTTCATCGCTTATCGGGATGCTTGGGTCAGCCTTGACTTTGAAGGGGAATTTCATGAAACTTTTCATACTCTTGAGACATATACATCTTGCCCTCCACTCCCGTGGATGTCCCTTTTTCTGAAAGAACTATGTGGCGCTTTGGCTCATTGTATGATGTATTCGCTTCCTTATCTTTTCTTTTCTTGATCTGGTAGACATGTCCTTCACATAGATAACCTGTGCCACATCATTGGCTAGGACGAACGGTTCATCGGTGTACCCAAGATTTTTCAGATCCTTTGTTGTCATTCCGTCGTGGGTCTACACATACCCGCCTCGACAGATTGACCCACTTGCACTTAAACAAAGGGACCTTAAAATCTCCTCCGTAGTCAAGTTCCCATATGTCTACTATGTAACCATAACATGTCCAATTTCCCTTGTCGGTTGCTGCATCAAAGCAGACACCGCTGTTTTGGTTGGTGCTCTTTTCATCTTGGTCAATCGTGTAAAATGTATTCCCATTTATCTCGTATCCTTTCCAAATCATTACAGTCAAAGATGGTCCCCTGGACAACAAGTACAGCTCATCACAAACAGTGTTGTCACCTCACGAGGCGTGTTTCCAACCACCTGCTGAAAGTCCTGATGTGTTCACATGTAATCCAGTCGTCGCACTGCTCCGGGTGTTTGGAGCGCATACTGTTCTTGTGTTCATCGACATACGGGGTCACCAAGGTAGAGTTCTGTAGAATTGTGTAATAGCTTCACAATGGCTAATCGGACGTTTTCCGGTAGAAGCCCCCTCAATGCAACCGGAAGCAGTTGCGTCATAATCACATGGTAGTCATGAGACTTTAGGTTCTGAAACTTTTTCTCTGGCATATTTATTATTCCCTTTATATTCGACGAGAAGCCGGTCGGGACCTTCATATCGAGCAGGCATTGAAAGAATATTTCTTTCTCTTCTTCGTAAATGAGCGTAGGTGGCAGGACCTTCATACCGCTTGGAGGCATGCCCTCTTTTTCATGCAAGCGTTGCAGGTCCTCTCGTGCCTCGTGTGTATCTTTTGTCTTCCCATACACGCCCAAGAAGCCCTAGCAGGTTCACGCAAAGGTTCTTCGTCACGTGCATCACGTCGATCGAGAGCGGACCTCTAGGTCTTTCCAAGAGGGTAGGTCCCCAAATATAGATTTCTTCTTCCACATGGGTGCGTGATTCTCGGCGTCATTCGGAACAGCTAGTCCGCCGGGACCCTTTCCAAAGATTACGTGTAAATCATTGACCATAGCAAATGCGTGATCACCGATGACGCATGGCGGGCTTCTTCCGGTGATCTGCCTCGCGTTTGAAATGCTTGCCTTTCTTTCAACATTGATGGTTGGTCGGAAGAAATCGGCGATGGCCTGTGTACACATTCTTCCTGCAGCTTCCCGGTATATACTATCGGTGTCAAGTAAACAGTGCGTGCATGCGTGGTATCCCTTGTTTGTCTGTCACGAAAGGTTCTTGAGCGGGCCAATCGTTGATGGTCACGAACAGCAACGCCTTTAGGTCAAATTCCTCCTTTTTGTGCTCATCCCACGTACATACACCTTCGCAGGAACCCTCTTCCTGGGAGGCTCGCCGTCAACATCACCAAGGTCATCTCGTCTGATCTTATACCGCAATGCACCGCATACCGGACATGCGTTCAGATCCTTGTAGACACCACGGTAGAGGATGCAGTCATTAGGGCATGCATGTATCTTCTCCACCTCCAATCCTAGAGGGCATACGACCTTCTTTGCTGCGAATGTACTGTCGGGCAATTCGTTATCCTTTGGAAGCTTCTTCTTCATTATTTTCAGAAGCTTCTCAAATACTTTATCGAGCACAAGATTCTCGCCTTCCACTGCAGCAATTCCAAAGACGGTACCGAGCTTTGTGTTGCCATCTTCGCAATTGGGGTACAACCTTTTTGTGATCCTCTAACATGCGATCGAACTTCAGCTTCTCCTTTTGACTTTCACATTGTGTCCTTGCATCGACAATGACCCGGCAGAGATCATCATCATCGGGCACATCGTCTGGTTCCTCTTGATCTTCAGCAGCTTCGCCCGTTCTAGCACTATCATGCACATCGTCTGGTGCATCTTGATGTTCAGTAGCATCACCGTATTCAGGGGGCACATAGTTGTCATCGTACTCTTCTTCCTCGCCGTCTTCCATCATAACCCCTATTTCTCCGTGCCTCGTCCAAACATTATAGTGTGGCATGAAACCCTTGTAAAGCAGGTGGGTGTGAAGGATTTTCCGGTCGAGTAAGACTTCGTATTCCCACATATAGGGCATGGACAACACATAAAACCATTCTGCTTGTTTGCCTCGTGCACTTCGAGAAAATCATGCACGCCCTTAATGTACTCGGAGGTGTGTCTCACCGTACATCCATTGCGGTTCATCTGCGTGCATTATATATAATTAAGTGTGTCAAAATCATTACAGAACATCATGAATAGATAATTAAGTGACCAAATTAATAGAAGTTCATCATCACATAAAAACCAAAGTACATACATAGTTCTCATCTAACAACATAAAGCTCTGCGAAAGCATCTAAATTAATTAAACCATACATTGAAACTATGTAAAACATTTCAATGCAAAAACAAATACGATCATAATCGCAACCAAGGTAACAACTGATCCAACGGCATAATGATACCAAGCCACGGTATGAATGGCATATTTTCTAATCTTTCTCATCTTCAAGCGCATTGCATCCATCTTGATCTTGTGATCATCGAGGACATCCGCAACATGCAACTCCAATATCATCTTCTCCTCCTCAAGTTTTTTTATTTTTTCCTTCAAGAAATTGTTTTCTTCTTCAACTAAATTTAACCTCTCGACAATAGGGTCGGTTGGAATTTCCGGTTCAACAACCTCCTAGATAAATAAAATCTATGTCACGTGGGTTGGCATAATTTTCATAAACAATAAATGAACCAATAGTTATGAAAAGATAATATATACCACATCCGAATCATAGACAGGACGCGGATACCAAAACCATCGCACTATATAAGATGCATTAATAAAAGTGAGAAAATAATACAAGTATCTATCTAAACAAACAAGTAATAATATGTTTCCTTTCAGAAAGAAGATAAGAACAAGAGGCTCACCACGGTGGTGCCAGCGATGAGATCGGCGCGGGTGATCGACGGCGATGAAGACGGGGACGGGGCGTGACGGACCGCTAAACCTAGATAAATATTGAGGAAAATGGAGCTTGGCGGTCGAGCTTGGAGAGGAGAAACCTTAAGTAGTGTGGCTCGGGCATTCCATCGAACACCTTGTGTGCATAGGAGGTGAGCTAGAGCACCACCAAGCCCTCTCCCCTCGGCCAGAAAAAACAGGCAAAGGTGCTCTGCTCTTTGCGCGAGGGGCTATATATAGGCAGCACCATTAGCCCGGTTGGTGGCATGAGCCGGGACTAAAGGGAAGCCTTTGGTCCCGATTCAAGCCACCAACCGGGACCAATAGTGGTGGGCGAGGCAGGACCATTGGTCCCGGTTCGTCCCCTCAACCGGGACCAAAAGGTCCGGACGAACCGGGACCAATGGCCCACGTGGCCGGCCCGGCCCCCCAGGCTCACTGAACTGGGCAAATAGCTCCATTGGTCCCGGTTCTAGATTGAACCGGGACTAATGGGCTAAACTGGCCTGGACAAAATCCCTGTTTTCTACTAGTGCTTGGTGAGAGGCTCTTCTTTGCATGATAAAGGAAACATAACTATTAGGTGAATGTTTGGAATGTTTGGAATGCATGAATGTTTGGAATACATATCTTATGAAATTTTATTATCATTTAATCCTAGTTATTCAGGTAAGGAAGACTAACAAGACAGTGCACAATTAAGCCAGCTTATTCAGATTGCAGCAATACATTTCACTTAGCATATTAAGACACATATTTTATGAAACGGCAAGATAACCACAAGGAGCAAGTTGCATACCAACGGTTGGCCTCACGTTTGACCTTGTCATCCTTGCCATGGATGATCTTGAGGTGGTGCTTGCAAAATAGAATAAACAACAATCGAGATACAACAGGATAAAGTAAAATGATGCACTTGTATCAATAAAGGAAAGCATTTGGACCATCATGCACATACATGTAATACATGTGAAACAAACTTGATGGATCAACAATACAGTGATCTAGTGTTATTAATTAAGCAAACATGTAAGTGCACTAAACAAGCATGCATGTACACTTGAAAGATATGAAGCATCTCTTAATATCTTCACTACATCAAGCAGGAGGTAGTAATGTACATCAAGAAATCTTCCTAGTGCCTCATATAAAGTACACAACAAGCAAGCAAAGTGCTAGTAGTAATCTGATGCAAACCCTAACCATATGTATGCTAGCAAGCAACTGAATTGAAGAAAACTATATATGTGAAGCAATGCATTAGCAGTAGTATATGTGAAGCAAACTACATCAAGCTAAGTGAATAAAGGTTGTGGTACCAGAAACAAGACCAGAACTCACATGTATTACAATTATATATAGTTGGATACAAATACAATGCACACGAATTATACTTCAGTAATGTGGATTAGCAAAAACAACTATTTACAACAATTACCTTTATGTTTTAACTTGTAATTTTATCCATGTACCTGCGATCATCTATAAGCAAATGAATTACTCAATTGTTTTCCCTAATGGAGGCAAGCTTATGCATTCAGAGCAACTGATTTCCCAACAGTTGATGAATAAAGAAGCAAGCAGTGTTAACAATAATAGTAGGCCTTGAAATCATGCTTATGCAGTGCAATTTAGAAGAGTATATTAAAACACCAAAATTATCTAGCACCAATATGGTATATATTAAAACTAGTCATACCGCCTTAACACACCAGGAATTCCAATACCACAGTAAGTACTAAGCATTCTCTTTTTCTTTGGAAAGAAGAACACAAGCTTCATGCACATATCATAAAAGAAGAACATCATTACAAACCCCATGGGCACAACATAAAAGAAGTCTTCTACTTGAACAATCAGGATGGGCGTGCAATAAGAACCCTAACCCCATCATGTTCTAGCCATGAACCAGAGGGAGATCATCCCCACGAACCCCATGAAACCTAACCCTGACCCCATGAACCCTAACCCTAACCCCATGAACCAGACAGAGATCCTAACCCTAGAAGATCCACTGAACCAGAGGGGAGATGGATCCATCAGATGAAGGGAGATGGATCCACCGAATATCGAGGGGAGATGGAGAAGTACCTAGGGGCGGATGATGTTGATGATGCAGCAATGGTCGTCGTCGATGTAGCCGCCGCCATCGTTGATGTAGTCGATGTAGCCGTCATCGTCGATGTAGTCGATGTAGTCGAGGGAGGATTAAATGCCGTCAGGAGGGCGGCACGACAAGCGTGGCGGCTGCGAACAAGGGAGGGAGGGAGTGGGGGCGTGGCCTTGGAGGAGGGAGGAGTGGGGGCGGCGAGGCGGGCGAGGAAGGGAGTGGGGCGGCGGACGGCCTTGAGCGAGGGAGGAATGGAATGGGGAAATTTTGGGGAGTGGGAGGAGGATCCCGTGTTTAGTGGGAGAGGGGTGGTGGGTCCCGAATGGTAGTGGGAGAGAAGGGGTGGGAAATTTTCGTGGGGTGGGAGGGAAATTTGGTGCTAGGAGGAAATTTTGGTGGGGTGGGAGGGAAATTTTCACCAGTTTTTAGAGGTTTTGAGGCAGAAAAATAGGGTTTTTTTTTGTAAACTTTGTAGAAATCATGGTTAAAATCATACCGAGTAGCTCAAGAAAACATCCGTATTGCAAGTTTAGTATTTTTGCTAGTTGGTAGGCCACATTTGATGATGTGACGCGGAGGTCTCCCATTTTTTTGAATTTTTTTGAATTTTTTACGGTGTTTTCAAAAACTGGCCGATTTCGTCCAGGCGGCCGTCCGTGGCTAGGGTTTGATCCATGCCAATCTGTTGTCGATTCTGTGATGAAATGCCTACCTGTGAAGCTAAAAAGCATTTTTGGCAAAAATAACAGGCAAGCTATGGAGGACCCGCAGTTCAAATTCCAGCCGGTTCCAAATTTGAATCGGCCGAAGGTGGTCTGAATTGCCGGGAGTAGCTACGAGGGTCGGAAATGCATGCTTTTTGGCGATCGTCCGTAAAATAGGGTCTACTTTGAGATAGACATGGAATGGTGCCGTTAGGGGTGACCCTCCTTGTAGCCGCTTCATGAAAAACACATGTCTTTAGCATTCAAAAAAATAAAAAACTGTTTTTCTTGTTAAACAAGTTGGAACCTCGCTTTGGCAACATTGTTTGCCATCACAAGACGCAGCATGCACCAAATTTGGGCATATTATCGTAAACTATTCATCGGATGCGGCCATATCATTGCTAGTTTGGCTTGAAAGCCATGAATCTTCGTTCATGGTAGGTCGTTTTTTTGAACACTTTTTCAAGAAAACATCCGTATTGCAAGTTTAGTATTTTTGCTAGTTGGTAGGCCACATTTGATGATGTGACGCGGAGGTCTCCCATTTTTTGATTTTTTTTGAATTTTTTACGGTGTTTTCAAAAACCGGCCGATTTCGTCGCGGCGGCCGTCCGTGGCTAGGGTTTGATCCATGCCAATCTGTTGTCGATTCTGTGATGAAATGCCTACTGTGAAGCTAAAAAGCATTTTTGGCAAAAATAACGGGCAAGCTATGGAGGACCCGCAGTTCAAATTCCAGCCGGTTCCAATTTGAATCGGTAGAAGGTGGTCTGAATTGCCGGGAGTAGCTACGAGGGTCGGAAATGCATGCTTTTTGGCGATCGTCCGTAAAATAGGGTCTACTTTGAGATAGACATGGAATGGTGCCGTTAGGGGTGACCCTCCTTGTAGCCGCTTCATGAAAAACACATGTCTTTAGCATTCAAAAAAATAAAAAACTGTTTTTCTTGTTAAACAAGTTGGAACCTCGCTTTGGCAACATTGTTTGCCATCACAAGACGCAGGCATGCACCAAATTTGGGCATATTATCAGAAACTATTCATCGGATGCGGCCATATCATTGCTAGTTTGGCTTGAAAGCCATGAATCTTCGTTCATGGTAGGTCGTTTTTTTGAACACTTTTTCAAGAAAACATCCGTATTGCAAGTTTAGTATTTTTGCTAGTTGGTAGGCCACATTTGATGATGTGACGCGGAGGTCTCCCATTTTTTTGATTTTTTTTGAATTTTTTACGGTGTTTTCAAAAACCGGCCGATTTCGTCGCGGCGGCCGTCCATGGATAGGGTTTGATCCTGCCAATCTGTTGTCGATTCTGTGATGAAATGCCTACCTGTGAAGCTAAAAAGCATTTTTGGCAAAAATAACGGGCAAGCTATGGAGGACCCGTAGTTGAAATTCCAGCCGGTTCCAACTGAATCGGCCGAAGGTGGTCTGAGTTGCCGGGAGTAGCTACGAGGGTCGGAAATGCATGCTTTCTGGCGACCGTCCGTAAAATAGGGTCTACTTTGAGATAGACATGGAATGGCACCGTTAGGGGTGACCCTCCTTGTAGCTGCTTCATGAAAAACGCATGTCTTTAGCATTCAAAAAATGAAAAACGGTTTTTCTTGTTAAATAAGTTGGAAACTCGCTTTGGCAACATTGTTTGCCATCACAAGACGGAGGCATGCACCAAATTTGGGCATATTATCAGAAACTATTCATCGGATGCGGCCATATCATTGCTAGTTTGGCTTGAAAGCCATGAATCTTCGTTAATGGTTGGTCGTTTTTTAGAACACTTTTTCAAGAAAACTTCCGTATTGCAATTTTAGTATTTTTGCTAGTTGGTAGGCCACATTTGATGATGTGACGCGGAGGTCTCCCATTTTTTTGATTTTTTTTGAATTTTTTACGATGTTTTCAAAAACCGGTCGATTTCGTCGCGGCGGCCGTCCATGGCTAGGGTTTGATCCATGCCAATCTGTTGTCGATTCTGTGATGAAATGCCTACCTGTGAAGCTAAAAAGCATTTTTGGCAACAATAACGGGCAAGCTATGGAGGACCTGCAGTTCAAATTCCAGCCGGTTCAATTTGAATCGGCGAAGGTGGTCTAAATTGCGGGAGTAGCTACGAGGGTCGGAAATGCATGCTTTTGGTGACCGTCCAAGTAAAATAGGGTCTACTTTGAGATAGACATGGAATGGCGCCGTTAGGGGTGACCCTCCTTGTAGCCGCTTCACGAAAAACACATGTCTTTAGCATTCAAAAAATGAAAAACGGGTTTTCTTGTTAAACAAGTTGGAACCTCGCTTTGGCAACATTGTTTGCCATCACAACACGGAGGCATGCACCAAATTTGGGCATATTATCAGAAACTATTCATCGGATGCGGCCATATCATTGCTAGTTTGGCTTGAAAGCCATGAATCTTCGTTCATGGTAGGTCGTTTTTGAGAACACTTTTTCAAGAAAACATCCGTATTGCAAATTTAGTATTTTTGCTAGTTGGTAGGCCACATTTGATGATGTGACGCGGAGGTCTCCCACTTTTTTGATTTTTTTTTGAATTTTTTACGGTGTTTTCAAAAACTGGCCGATTTTGTCGCGGCGGCCGTCCGTGGCTAGGGTTTGATCCATGCCAATCTGTTGTCGATTCTGTGATGAAATGCCTACCTTGTAGCCGCTTCATGAAAAAACGCATGTCTTTAGCATTCAAAAATGAAAAATGGTTTTTGAATTTTTTACGGTGTTTTCAAAACCGTCAGATTTACGTCCGCAGTGATTAAATCCGTGGCTAGGGTTTGAGTCATGTTTTTAGCATTCAAAAAATGAAACTTATATTGTTTCATACATGAGCATGCACAAAAACCCATAATTTTATCTTTCATCCATGAGCATGCATAAAAAATTTCAATTCCCATCAATTACCAAACTAAATATTAATTCAATGTTAAGAAATTGACATGTTTAGATGACAACATCATACAAAGATCCATGAGCATGCACAAAATTAAACTGACATACTTAACATTGACAAGCTTAAACCCAACATGCTTAACATTGCCACTTCATTTTCTTAACATCTTCACTCCTCCTTCTTCTCCTTCATCAACTTTGATGCGCCAGAGTGGCGAATCCCAACGCGGATGTACTCCTCTACCAAAATTGGCATGGTCCTGTCGCCCACCGTGGAATTGCCGCGCCACTACCATCGCGAGGTCATCGTTAGGCACCACCATCGCGAGGTCAGCGTCGAGCACCACAATCGCGAGGTCGTCGTCGGCCACCACCATAGCAGGGTCGTCGTCGACCACCACCATAGCAAGGTCGTCGTCACCACCACCATAGCAAGGTCGTCATCCCCGCTCTGCTCGTCTTCTTGCCCACTCGCTCCTCGTCATCCCATTCTTGCTCCCCTTTGCTGTCCAAATGCAACAAAGTGTGAACATGGTGTTGTCGGCGTGCTGGTAGAGGAAGCCAAAAGGACAGGAAGAAGAGAGGCAGAGAGCTTACTGGCATCGTCGTCGTGTTGGTAGTACATGCGGCACATGGCGTTGTCGAACATCTTCACGGTGAACATGGCGTCGCAGTCGTAGCGGAAGACAAGGAAGTACCCAAGCTGTAGCTCATGGGCGCGGGCGAAATGCTCCCAGCCGGGCCCTAGGTACATGTGGCCTTCACCATCGAACACCACCGACACGTCCCACAGCCTGTGAAGCCCACTGCCGGCCTCCCGCAACTTCACTTTGTGGGGCTCACGGCCGGCGAGCATCTTCGCAAATGTGCCAGGCAGCCTCTGAGCGAGGGTCAAGCAGTGGTTAATTGTGGCAATGAAGCACTAGACAACAGAGTGATGATAAAGAAATGAGTGATGATAAACATACCTGCCTACTGCAAGATTTCTCAATTACGATCTCGAAGAACTCAAAACCTTCCAAGCCAGTCATCTCACTTCTTTGAAAAGCAGCATTGTAAATTAAACAACAGGACTGGACAGAAATAGGAAACAAGCACTTCAAAATAGTAGAATAATTACTACATGTGGCAAAAACATCAACAAAGAATAAAGAACAACACTAAAATCTACTATAAAAGGACCAGAACACAACTAGAAGCATATCTACTATAAATGGACATTGTTGCATATCTATAAATGAACATATCTGAACACTGACATAAATGACAGAAAATATCCCTATCTAAACCCAACCAAAAATGTAGCCCAACATATACCCTGCTCAAATAAGATATCAAACTAAAAATGAAACAGAACAGGCCCAAGTTTCAGAATCAAACTAAGAATGAAACTTATCAAGACAGACACCAACAAATCTTACACAACCTAATCCAATACAAAATGTGCCAGCAGACAACCTAAACCATGATGGTATATCAAAATGTAACCCCACCGATCAACATAATGTAGCCCCACTCATCAAATCATCCTTGAGCATCATCAAATCATCCTTTGAGCATTCCTGATAATTTAATTAAACACAACCTTGTGAATCAAACCCCAACCAAAAATAACAAAAATTCCTCATGGAAAGTCAAACCTACACTCCACTAGTACAGTACTACATGGAAACCAAGCTAGGCGCCCAAAATTAAGATCAGAAACACCAATTAGCTATTCCAGCTCGTACTAAAAGAACCCTAATCTACAGAGGGGGGACGGCGACTGCAAAGGGTGTCATGGATCTCGTGGTTCTTTAGGAAGAGGAACCCTAATCAGTGCCACGGAACCCTAATCTAATCAACAGGGAGAGGAACAGGAAGGAGTCGGCGGATTCATACCTTAGGAGGCCGTCCCGTCGCCGTCGATGGAGGAGTGGGTCGCCGTCGATGGAGGTTATCACCGTCGATGGAGGAGAAGGGGATGCCGGCGGCGGAGAGGAGGAGTGGGTCGAGTGGATAATGGAGAGGAGGAGTGGGTCAAGTGGAGGAGTGGGTCCACTTGTCAGCGAGTTCTGTATTTGATATATTAAAAAGTGTGGCATAGAGTACAAAACCAACAACCTCTTCCCAGCCCAGTGGTCGAAACACAGTGAAATAAGCGCATGGTCGTGGGTTCGAGCCCCCGCACGCGCATATTTTTTGGCCACGCGCATATTTTTGGTAGCTTGGGTACAATAGCAAAATGGCCCACTTGTCAGCGAGGGGGTCGAGTGGCCCACTTGTCAGTGAGGTGTGTGCGTGATACTTGACTAGTTTGATATATTCAAAAAGGTTGGCATAGAGTGGAAGAATAATAGCCTCGTCCTAGCCCAGTGGTAGAAACATAGTGAAATAAGCGCCGCGATGGTGGGTTCGAGTCCCCGCTGGCGCATAATTTTTTTGCTCACAATGAAAATGGGTTCAGTTGAAGAAAAATTCAGTTAAAATAGCATCTTCAGTTCTGACCAAAATTCAGTTAAAACAGTATAATCACAACAACTACTAAATGATCACAACAACCACAAGACAACATTCTGTATGATCAAAACAGCAAGCATAACATCTCAATTCTGTATTTTTTTGCAATCTTTTGCATTACAAGACAACATTCATAACAGCTACTAAATGATCACAAAAACCTTTTTACAGGATTTTGCATCACATCACAACCATAACAATCACAACAAGTGTTCTGTACCAGCATCATAACAATCACATAACTACATAACAAAAGCAAACTTGTTCATCATTACAAAAGCAAACTTGTTCAACATAAGAAAAGCAAACTTGTTCATCATTACAAAAGCAAACTTGTTCAAAATAACAAAAGCCAACTTGTTCAACCACATAACTACAAACTGAGACACAGTAGTAGGGGTCATCCCAATACCACAAACAACTCAATATCCCCAGTAGTAGGGGTCATCCCAATGATCCTCTGCCTCTTGCCAGAGCTCCAAACCTTCTTTGATGGTTTCTCTTTTCTTCCATGCCTCGTAGGTGACGTACGCATCTTTCGCGGCATACTCGATGAGCTTGTTTGGCAGTGGGCTATCCCCTCATAGTAGGTGGTCCGATTTCTTGTTGATCTTCTGCTTCATTTCCTTGTAGGATGGCTGGATGATGCTGGCTGCAAACTCAGCCAAAGACTGCCACTTCTTTCCATTGTTTGGAACTCTCCATTTCTTGTTGCAAGTCGACATACTTGTCGGGGTTGATCTCCAAACCGAGACAACTTCAGCTTCTCCTTGTCACCTCCAATGCGAAGCCAACAAAGGTGTACTGACTTCTTCTCCTGCGGGGAGGCGGAGTTCCTTGGGCCTGCATCAAATTAATCTGGTGCATCAAATTCATCTACTTCAAAAACTTGAAACTACTAATTAGACAGAAACTTCGTAACTTGTAACTAGTATTGCATCTACTTCTTGAACTTCGTAACTATTGCATCTACTTGAAACTTGAAACTTCGAAACTACTAATTAGACGTAAACTTGTAACTTGAAACTTCGTAACTTCGTAACTAGTATTGCATCTACTTGAACTTCATAACTATTGCATCTACTTGAAACTACTAATTAGATGTAAACTTGAACTTGAAACTTGAATCGGATGTTTTTACCATTTGGTTGCCGCGGTGATGTGGTATACCAGGACGAGATCCTCCACGCATAACTCCAGAACTGCAGCCATTTGCGGAGGTTTGTCTTCCCTGGTATACTCGACATCAACGCCGATCGACCGAGAAAGCATGCCGCCGAGCCTCCTCCTCATCTGGCGGATCCTCTTGTCGTCTTCGTCTGGATTGCTGGTGCATACGACATCGAGCGGCTCCTTCAGGTGGATATCAACCGTGAGCGGCACGGTGTAGTCCAGCTTCTGCCCGGGGACCGGAACATCGTCGTCGACCACCAGCGGCTCCTTGCCAGACGCCTCACCACGGTGATGCTTGGCGAGCGGAGGAGTTGCTCCACGATGTCTCCGCCATTCTCTTGGCGAGACGGAGGAGTTGCTCCATGATTCCTCCGCCATTGCCCTCCCGGCGGCGATGGTGGAGGCGGAGGGAGGTAGAGGGAGGAAGATGGAGCGGCAATGGAATGAGGAGGGAGGCGAGAGGGAGGAAGATGGAGCGGCAATGGAATAGGAGGAGTTACACGGGCGTGGGAAGAAAACCCCCTCTGCGTCGTGGGGAGTTGCCAGTGGAGGGGAGACGTGGGGAGTTGCCTCGAAAACTCAAACATCCAGGAGGGGAGACGTGGGCCCTCAAAAACTCTGGAGGGGAGACGTGGGCCCTTTGGTTTCTCCTGTTTCTGAAACAAAACAAAAAAATAACAGCCATATTTTGCTCTAAAATTAATGAACACTGCAACCATATTAAGAGATCAATCTTCAAGCATTAAAACAGCACCAAAGTATGGCACCAAAACAGCACCAAAACAACATCAGCCAAAACAGCAAAAAATGCCACCAAAATGCACCAAAGTATCAGCCAAAATGGCACCAGAGTTTTAATGCATTGTATCTTCACCATCAGCCAAAATGGCACCAAAATGGCACCAGATTTTGCATTGTATCTTCACCATCTGCCTCTTCATCACCAAAGTCTCATGCATTTTGCTACCTGGAGAGAATTGTAGTAGAAAAACTACATCATCAAAAACTACAGAGAAGGTTGATCACCAATCAAAACAAGGAACATGCAGTAATAGTATAACCTTCATGGCCATTCGCTACTCATAAATCGTCGATCACGAAAACAAGGAACTCTATGCCCACTCCTGTTTTCCTCATCATCACTACAATATTGCAGCATAGTATGACCAGTCCGGTCTTCTTCATCCTCACTCTCATGTCCATCCGCTACCACCTTTCTTCTTTTCTTGATGCCTTCAACTGTTGCAGCACCAACGATCACACGTTCCCGGTCCCTTCGCACTCTGCTTTGCACCGGAACTTCCATAGAGTCATCATCAGCTTGCAACGGAACTTCCGTGAGAGTCATCATCTTCGTATGTTAGTCCACCATCACGGGGCCCTTTTCCACTTCAGTTTCAGTCACACTCCACAAGTGTCATGTCTGAAAGTTTTGCACAACTCGCCATTTTCCGTGCAAAAGAGTGTCTGGCAGATAAAACAACATTGTTGCTTGTGTTGTTAGAATAAAGGGATCACTCTTATACCAGCACCTTGCAGTGTTGATGCTTTTGAAGTGGCCATTATATTTGACAAAAGAGTCTCTCTTCTTCTTGCTACCAAGCTCAAACCAGTCACAGCGAAATAAGACTACCGAGCGATGGATGCCTCCACTAGAGTTGTACTGCAACTCTATGATGCTTCTCAAATGACCATGGAAGTCAATGATCTCACCATCATGTGACCCCTCAGTGACGATTCCACTATTCTGTGTCTTCCTTTTTTCCTCGCGGTCAACGGTGTGGTATCGACACCGTCGACAAGAATGCATGCTGAATACACTCTCACTCGCTTATCCGGTAAACATGCCAAAGCAAATAGATCATCACTGACCTTCTTCTCCGCATGCAACTTTCCAATTTGCACGAATAAACCATTTAGCAAACAATGGTATTTAACAATTGGTGAATAACACAGAAAACATAAAACATGTGGCTAAATATCTCACATGATTCTTAAACCACTTAGCAAACCCCTTGGCAACCCTTTTATCAACATGGATATTGCTTTCTTCCTGATTTAACTCTTCCTTGCATTTCCTGCAATGCCAACAAAACATGTGAATTAAAACATTAGGCTGGTGCCAACCCAAGCAAAAATATATATATATATATATATATATAATGAGTGCACAAGATATAACGTACTCGATATATGGTAGAACCTCGGCGCAATTGTTGAGCACAAACCAAACCATCTTGTCATACTCATCACCAGCCTCCAAGTAATGTGAGGCTCCAAGAAAGTTCACACCATGGTTGAAAACAGAGACATCACCGCTTTGCGAATCAGATCGCTCTCTATTTTTGCCCGGCCAGTTCCATCTTGTTTCCACATCGCCAAAGTATCTAGAGCAAAAGGTCAAGCACTCGTCAACGACATATGCTTCAACAATAGAACCTTCAGGTCTTGTCGTGTTTCGCACATAACGCTTACAAGTAAGCAGCCTTCTTTCGATTGGGTACATCCAACCGTATTGCACAGGGCCTCTAAGCATTGCCTCTTTTGGTAAGTGCACCGCCAAATGGACCATCACGGTGAAGAAAGCTGGAGGGAAAATCTTCTCGAGCTTGCAAAGAATAATTGGGATTTCTTTTTCAAGTCTTTCCAGGACAGTTAACTTGAGTGTTTTGCAGCACAGTTCTCTAAAGAAATTTCCCAGCTCAGCAACCGCTTCATATACATCATTGTGCATGATTCCTCGGAGGCCGCCGGTAAAATCCTTTGGAGGAGGATGTGAAAATCATGGGTTTTCAGCACTGAAAGCTTGAATCCATCAGAAGTAACACACTTTGCTAGGTTAGCAACATAACCATCTGGAAATTTCACTGCTCTTAGGAATTCACAGAATGCAAGCTTTTGTTCTTTACTCATTGTATACCATGCTCGTGGCATTTCAAATGAATCTTCATCTTCATTGTGATGTAGATGCAAATCTTCTCTTATGCCCATGTCCTCCAAATCAAGCCTAGAACTAACTGTGTCCTTTGTCTTCCCTTTAATGTTCAGAAACGTCCCTAGCAGATTCTCGCATATGTTTTTCTCAATGTGCATTACATCGAGATTATGCTTTAATTTCGGATCAGCCCAAAGATGGCAGGTCCCACAAACAAGACCTCCGGTCCCAACATTGACCTTCCTCACGCTTTCTTTTCTTCGCCACCTTTCCTGGTCTCACATCTTTCACATTTTCAAGTTCTTTGCTCCAGCTCTTCTTTAGTGAATTCAGCTGGCTTGTCACGGGTTTCATTCTCACCATTAAAATCTTTGCTTCTTCGCCAGCGATGCTTTCAGGGAAGAAAGCGGCGGTGCCCAATATAGCAGATCTTGCTCCTTATTCTCTTTGAGCAAGGGTCTTTGTCACAATGGACACAAGCCTAATAACTGTGACACTCCAAAATTTTTCTTTTGGTTTTCTTCAAAATTTTGTTGGATCTGAAGGAGGTCACCAAAACACTTCCAAAAATTTCTATCAAAAGCTTTTTTTCCCTCTGGCAAATATTTTACTTTTGCATCTCCTTCAAATCCGGTGTTTGGTTTTTAAATTTTTCTCTGATTTCTCTCTTCTCAAGGATTCAAGAAAAATCTTTGAAGTTTATTTTTTCTTTCAAAAAGAAACTCTAGGAGTCTTTCTTTCTCTCCCATATTGAGATCATTTATGGTTTGGCCATACATCACATGGTAAAATCTTCCCAAATATGTCTCGTTCCACCTTGGGCAATCCAAACATTCTGTCTCTGCTAGTTCAACCCTCTTCTGAATTTTTATTTCAATTAATTCTCTCCCAAATCTTTTCTGTCTATTATTTTGAGCCTAGGTAATTTGCAAAGCAAGTACCTTAATGCATTTGAATTTTGACCTCAAACCAACTCCCTTGGATAGTCCTTGGTACCCACAACCTAGAACTATCAAGATCCACTTCTCTCCTGTTCAAAAATTTCAAATTATATTCTCTGCAAGTTTGGACCATATTTGCCAAAATTTGGTGAAATTCATATCTACACTACTCCAAAAATTCCACAAATATTGAGGCAGCCTCTAGATGCAATGAGAGGCCCCTCCACCAAAAACCAGCTCAAGGAAAAATCCCTACATGCCTAGATCATTCTGTCGAACACCTTGCATGCCTTTGTTTACATTCATTTTCAGTTAAGTTCGTAGTTTCAGTCGATCTTTCGATAAATTCAGTCACATGTTCACAGTGCACTTGGCACGTTGCTCACGGCCTAGCTTGCTTGTCCGGAGCCTCACATGTGTGCTTGGCGCGTTCCTGGCGTCGGTGGCGCCCTGGCCCGCCTGCGCCGGCGTGTCTTGCGGCGGCCGAACCACCGTAGCGGCCGACAGAGAGCAAAACGGCGGCCTAACGCCGTTCGGCGCCGCCCAAACCCTCTGGTGGCTCCACGTGGCCACTTTCTCGACAGCGCACGCATGCAGCACCGTCACCGTGGCGCGGCACGCATAGAGCGCGCTCCCTGCCGCCGACGGGCCCGCGCCGCCCCGTTCCATCGAG
The DNA here is from genome assembly GCA_021605145.1 of Aegilops bicornis. Lineage (NCBI taxonomy): Eukaryota > Viridiplantae > Streptophyta > Magnoliopsida > Poales > Poaceae > Aegilops > Aegilops bicornis. The sequence continues at coordinate 568,772,879 of CM038674.1, read as the reverse complement.
CTCCCCCTAAGCAACCAAATCCAGACGCAGTTAGCACCTAAACGGAACCAGGGAACACCCATGACGACGCTCAACCTCTGAACCCTCCCGTGCAACCACAGCGCCGCCGTAATCACCTCGCCGGAGAACCCCGTTCTCGGCAACCGCCTTGGGCGGCTATATATAGCACCCCGAGCTTGCTCTCGCCCCCGCACACATCCTCTACCCCTCCAACCCCGCCAAGTCCCTGGAAGGGCCACGAGGAGCTCTCCTTCCCCGACTCCGGCCACTTCGTTCCGCCTCGGCCACCACCTTGATTCACTGCGGTGAGGCCATCTCCGGCGCCCAAACCTCGTCCGTAGCCTTCTCTTACACCTAGTGCTCTAACTCCTAGCTCAATTCGATCCTTGCAGCCCTCCTCGGCGAGATCCATCAACGCCCGAACCATCGTCCGCTGGAGTTGAGACCGCCGTCAACGTGGTGCTCATCGGCGACCAACTCCACCACCCACCGGTGCGGAAGGACACGGTGAGCACGTTGGTAATCTCCGATCCTCCTGCCTCGCCGTAGATCGCCACCGGCGATCACCGCGGCCCTCGGGCGCCAAATCTCTGCTCTCGTTTTCAAACCCGACGGGTGGGGCCTCCCGTCGACTTTTTCCTCTTTGAATCGTTTTCGAAGCAGCCGGGAAAAATACGTCTTCCCCACTGGACTGACGTATTCGAGACTGAAGCGATTTCTATTTTTATAAAGAAAACCCTGGGAAGTTTCTGTTTCATTACAGAAAGGTCCCTGGACTAAAACGCTAATAACTTTTAAACAGAAGAGTATTTTTGATTGATTCTTTTTCTGTACTCTTTGAAATTTTGTCTAGTTTTTTATCAGATTTTTTGAAAAATATTTGGAGTAATTTTTTGTGCACCTCACGGTATTTACGTTAGCGCGTATGTTTTCTTTATACCGTAGATACCGAAGGAGGTGACGGAACCGCGAACTTCACCGAGCTAGGCTCCGACTACTCTGAACCAGGCAAGCATGTTTGAACTCTTGATATGATGAGTGTTCTGGCAGGTTTGCATTAAGTAGTTTCATGGCATGCTTGTGAGCATACCGATGAATGTTATTTTCATGCAAAGTTGAGGCAAGTGAGTTCGATAATACATACGTGTTGGATGTGAAAGTGCATGGCCATGTGTTGGCATGAGGATGGGTAAGATGGTAGTGTTGTAGCATGCCAGTCTTATGCCATACTATTTGACTTCAGTGTCAACCCGTATCAGTTCCCCATCCATTTCCCTTCCCGTACTACCACATGTTTTCCGCAAGGGATATGGCTTAGTAAGTTGCAAACCGCTTTCCTGGTACACACCAAATGGAGAGGCTTTGATGATGGTTCCATGGCCCTGGATTAAAGCCACCATCCGGTCGGGGCATGGGAGTTTCGGTTGGGACCGAGAGGGGGCACCCTTAGAGCGCCGCGAATAGAAATTTGATCCCATGCTATTCGAGATTGTGATCTCCCGGTCTCAAAAGTTTTTCTTGGACGATGTCTAGGGTGATTCCTGGCATCGTGAGGTAGGATGGGTGTGTCTTTGGTTAGCTGTGTTTCTTCCGAAATACCATAAACGGAACTAGTCCTTCGGGACTACGAAATCCGTTGGCTGTGGGTAATTTTAGTACAAACTCTGCAGAGTCATAAATCCTCGAATCATCTTATCCATGTCCAAGTTACGTATTATCTTATCCCGACAAGTGTCGGTTTTGGTGATGAATACTCCGGTGAATCACATGAGTACTAAATCCGGTTAAATGTTTATTCCTGTGGATGGACTAACCCGTTTATATTCATGTGTTGAATATTTATTATGAGTGCTATATCTTTGTGATGAAAGCCCTTTCTGTAATGTCGCTCAGACGTCCGACTGTGGCATTGCTATTATTTATTTTTATTATCAGCCTTTCTGTGATGTCGCTCAGACGTCCGACTGCGGCATTGCTATTATTTATTTTTCATTATAAGCCCTTTCTGTGATGTCGCTCAGACGTCCGACTGCGGCATTGCTATTATTTATTTTTATTATAAGCCCTTTCTGTGATGTCGCTTAGACGTCCGACTACGGCATTGCTGTTACTTATTTTTATTATAAGCCCTTTCTGTGATGTCGCTCAGACGTTCGACTGCGGCACGCATGCATTTTCATTTCAATATAAGCCCTTTATGTGGTGTCGCTCAGACGCCCGACTGTGGCAATATTTTTCTTATTTATTCACCTTTCGAGGCGTCGCTTCAGACACCCGATCGATTTTGAGTTTGGTCTCTTTGGATTTTCGAGCGGACTACCGCCAACTCCCATTTTAATTATTTTTCTATACTGCTTTAATTGAGCATTGTTAAGATTAACTATGTCGCATTCATGCTTTCATTTGTTATATCTTTTGTCCGAATCTGTCTTGCAGTACTTTCATAGTACTCACCGGTTTATTGATTTGGCGAGAATCTTGTGAAAGGCGATCTCATGGATGAAGAGTTCGATAGCGAGTCCGGCGCCTAGAGGAATCGGTCAGTCTCGTCGACCCTGGATTAGTCCTTGTGAAATATCCGCTTCCGCTACCCAAATAAATTCATCGAGCCTCACCTCGGCGCTTTCGATGAGCCGCCGATCTGATAGACTTATTAACCACCACACTGTGTTATTCCACCAACCACTCATATCTCGAGTCAGTAGTATTTCCACCACCAGACTGTTGTGTCATATCCGCCATCATGTATAATTATTGGCGTGTTGTAATAATTGGTTGGGCATCTTTAGTCCGACCCCTGTAATATTGTAATGCTACTGGCTTCTTGTATCACAGTTTTGTCTACCGATATGGAGGATTTATCCTCATATTGGGACTCTTAGGTCGGTTGTTCAATAAATATTTTTATTGAAAAACCGGTCGTGACAAGCTTGGTACCAGAGCCAGGCTGACTGTAGGAAGCCACTAGGTGCGATCGCTAATCGGTTATTAGCATAATAGAGCTATTTATTATTTTTACAAATGTAGTCAATTTCTGACAGTCAGCATAAATTTATGATTTGACTACTCAGGATTTTTGCCTACTTTTGTAGTTCGCCAACATGCCCGATGGGTTTGTCAAGCTTCTCTCCTTCATCGTCCAAGTCACGATGGGGCCAGATGTGCGCCCAGTCTTCTCTCTCTCTCTCAGCACAAGGTCAATGACCGTCTAACCATGCACCAAGCCGCGGTGGAATTCAAGAGAGGACGAGTTGAGCGTTAGCGGTTCGTGGGGAGAGCCATGCCCACAGAGTAGCACGCGCTACAGATGACAGCCCGTGAGGCGATAGCCCGTCTCAGGGATGTCCTTCCTTCGATGAAGACTCGTCGCTACCGCTACCTGCTATGTCACGTGCCATACACCTGCCACTACGCGTTCTCTTGCCCCAGAGGAGACCGCGACGAAACTTGTGAGATGCTCGCCAGTATCTCCGGGCTTTGGAGGCAGCCTTCGACAACCTGGTGGACCACTTTGTAGCTGCCCGCATGGACTCAGTCCATGGCTGTGCCGCCAATAGGAGGGAGCTCCTGCGTGCTGCACCGCCACTGACTTTCGTCTCGTCATCAGCATCGTTCGCTCCTACTGCTCGCACCGCTACTCGCCGCCTGCCTACCACAAAGGAGTTCAACCATGTCATTGCGCCTACTCCGGTTCGTTCTGCACCACCCCTCATGCCCGCTCAGATCCGAGTTGTCCCACACAGGGCACCTGCACCACCAACTCCGCGCAGCACCTCTCGTCTGGAGCCTATCTCCGAAGAGGAGGTTGAGTCCCCAGCCTCTCTACGCCTCACCCTTGGCAGGCCAAGGGAAATCCTTACCATCTCCGACTAAGTACGCTTAGCCGCTAGGCGATGTACCGTCTTGTATGATATGTTTATATGTAAATAGGCTGTGAGAAGTAGTTTGTTTGCGCATCATGTAGGATCTGGAGGAGTGCACTAGACTAAATAACATGTCAGGATTTATGTACGCATATCCTGAGTGATGTATTGTATAATTACTGCTTGCGTGTAAGATATGTAATGAGCAATCCTTCTCCATGCGCAATCGACTTGTTTTCTTGAAAAATCTTGAGCTTTTAATTTATTTGCCATCCTTATGCATTTATGGACTTATTTTTGCGACTTCTTTCACTTTCTTATAAGTGTTTCAAAATATATCCCCAGAGTAAACTATGTCTCGTCCTTGGACGCGCTCCATGCCAACTCCGACAGAGAAAAATTATGGCACACCCCAGGCAACAATTTCACACAGGGACATACCAGTAGTCAGGACAGTGAAACGGCACTTTCCCAAATGTGTCGTCTTTATGAACAAAGTCAGCAGCAACATCAGGAGATACTGAACCAAGTCATCAATATGGGAAATCACCATGACAAGATGTCGGCAGCAATCCAAGTTATCTCGAGCTACTGAAGACGCGTCCCCAAACATTTTCTCACACCGACAAACCTCTGGAAGCCGAGGACTGGCTTGAGACATGGAGAGAAAATTAATTATCGCCCAGTGTTCAGACCTTGAGAAAGTGCTTTATGCTCCGCACTATCTCACTTTGGAGCAGCCGCATCGTGGTGGGAAAATTTCCTACATGCACCCCAACGAAAATAATATATCATGGGAGGAATTTAAAGAAGGTTTTCGTGGGGCACATATTCCTAAGAGTCTTATGAAGATCAAAAGAGAGAATTTGATGACCTCAAGCAAAGAACAATGACGGTGTCCGAATATAACAGTCAGTTTACCCTGCTGTCTCGCTTCACGCCAACGAGGAACGAATGTCGAGAAAACAAAAGATGGAGAAGTTCCTAGGCAATTTGACACCCGGCGCTTAAATGTCAGCTGGTCGTACACACATTTCCAGATTTTAAGACGGCTGGTGGATAAGGCCATTACCTTGGAAAATGAGAGGCGAGCTTAGAAGATTTCCATAGCGGAAGAGGACCAGTCTAAACACACCCGCAACCACCGCAGCAAGGCGGTTGTTCGTAAAACTGGACACCCAAACCCACGACAAGCGTCTCGCCCAATCAAAAATTTCACGCAAGGGACAAGGAGTTCACATACCGCCCAGGCGTTACTGTTACGCTTGTGGAGAAGAAGGGCACTATGCCAAGCAAAGGCCCCAAGCCAAGGAACTCGACCCCAAAGCCGAACAACGGAGGTAATAATTCGGCACCAAAGCGCAACAATTTCAACCCAAATAACAACCACAGGAAGGGTCATCTGAACCACGTGACCAAAGAGGAAGCACAAAATTCCCCAGATATCGTACTCGGTACGTTTCCTGTCAACACTACCTGCCATGGTTTTGTTTGATTCTGGAGCTTCTCACTCGTTCGTTTCGAAAAGTTTTGCTTTGCAAAATAATTTTTCGATGCTTCCCTTGGGAAAATCTATGATCGTCAAGTCCCACAGAATCAAGCAAGTTACCCGAATTATTGCCAGGATGTGGTTATCGAGTTTGAAGGGTTGAAGTTTCACGCAAATCTTATCGTATTGGAAAATAAAGGACTGGATATTATCTTAGGGATGGATTGGTTAACCACCAACAAAGTTTTATTGACTGCTTCAACAGGACCGTAATTCTCACCCATCACCACGGGAAGACCATAAAGGTTTCAGCCAAGGAAAGAAAAATATGCTGGCAACCAAGATTGAACAAGGTAGATATTTCTGAATTGAGCAAAGTGCTAGTAGTGTGTGAATTTCCAGATGTATTCCCCGAAGAACTACCAGGCATGCCACCAGATAGAGAGATTGAATTCAGCATAGAGCTAGCACCCGGAACCGCTCCCATATACAAGAAACCATACAACACCATCCGAATTGGTGGAACTGAAGAAGCAAATAAAGGAACTGTTGGAAAAAGGGTACATACGAGCCAGTTCCTCACCTTGGGGATCACCAATTTTGTTTGCCAAAAAGAAGGATGGAACGCTAAGGTTGTGCATAGACTATCGAGCTCTAAATATGGTCACAGTCAAGAATAAATATCCGATGCCACGAATAAATGATTTATTCGATCAACTCGCTAAGGCCAAGGTGTTCTCAAAGATTGACTTGAGATCGGGATACCATCAACTGAAAGTACGAACAGAGGATATTCCCAAGACCGCTTTCACCTCCGTGATCTGGATTATGCGAGTTCACCGTAATGCCATTCGGACTAACAAACGCCCCCGCATATTTTGTTCACCTCATGAACAAAGTATTCATGAAGTTTATGGATAAGTTTGTTGTGGTATTTAACGATGATATTCTGGTGTACTCCAAAACACCAGAAGAACACGCTGAACATCTCCGGATTGTACTAGGAGAACCCAGGAAACATCAGTTGTACGCTAAATTCAGCAAGTGTGAATTTTGGCTAAAGCAAGTAGGTTTTCTGGGCCACATACTGACTCAAGAAGGTATCGCCGTAGACCCAGAAAAAGTCAAGGCCGTGCCATTATCGGAAGCCGCCCGGCGTGACGGATGTCTGAAGTTTCTTGGGTATTGCAGGATACTACCGGAGATTTATTGAAGGATTCTCCACCATAGCAAAGCCAATGATGCAACTACTCAAGAAAGACAGGAAGTTTGAATGGACGGAAGGTTGCGAGAAAAGTTTCCAAGAACTGAAGAGGAAACTGACGACAGCACCAGTACTAATTGTGCCAGATATACACAAAATTTTTGAGGTATTTTATGACGCATCTCGAAAGGGCCTCGGGTGCGTATTGATGCAAGAAGGCAAGGTTGTCGCATATGTTTCCAGACAACTTCGCAAGCATGAGGAAAATTATCCTACTCATGACCTGGAATTAGCAGCAGTTATTCATGCACTCAAGGAGTGGAGACACTTTTTACTTGGTAATCGTTGTGAAATATACATGGACCACAAAAGCCTCAAGTATATTTTCACGCAACCAGAACTAAATTTACGGCAACGACGCTGGTTGGAATTAGTAAAGTATTATGATGTTGGGATCCACTACCACCCAGGCAAAGCAAATGTTGTAGCAGATGCTCTGAGTCGGAACCCCAGCCCGGACAACGACAAAGATGCCGGACTTAAGACCCGAATTCCAGCAGGAATTCGCAAAGCTCAATCTAATGGTGGTCATCGAAGGCGGTGTGTCAAACTTAGAAGTACAGCCTACCACGATAGAGAAGGTTAAAGAGGCTCAACGTGGACACCCAAAGATTGAAGGCATAAAGCGATGAAGATGAAGTTGGGCAAGGCCTCAGAATTCATTATTGATGAGCAAGGAATATTGTGGTACGGGAACAGGCTTTGCGTACCAAATATCCATGACCTTAAACAGCAAATCTTGGCTGAAGGCCACACCGCTCCATATTCAATCCATCCTGGAGGAACAAAAATGTACAAAGATCTTCAGGAAACATTTTGGTGGCATGGTATAAAAAGAGACATAGCCACGTTTATTGCATGTTGTGACTCTTGTCAACGCATCAAGGCCGAGCACGAAACCGGCGGGCTATTGCAACCAAATAAAATACCCGAGTGGAAATGGGACGAGATTGGAATGGATTTTATTGTTGGACTACCTCGATCACGACACGGACATGATGCCATATGGGTAATCACTAATAGACTGACTAAAGTAGCTCACTTCATCCCCGTGAAGACAACACACACCACTCAGAAGCTTGCTAGGCTCTACCTCTCCCGTATCGTTTGCCTACATGGAGTCCCAAAGAAAATAATCTCGGACAGAGGCACTCAATTGCCTCCCGATTTTGGGATCACTTACAACAAGCTCGGGAACTCAGCTGGCATTTAGTACCGCATACCATCCCTGCATGTATGGGCAAACGGAGCGAGTAAACCAGATTCTAGAAGATATCTTTGAGAGCATGTGTCCTCACCTATGGGACCAGTTGGGAGGAGAGCTTACCATACGCAGAATTCGCATATAACAACAGCTATCAGTCCAGCCTGCAAATGGCACCATTTGAAGCTCATGCAGACGAAGATGTCGTACCCGCTAAATTGGTCGGAACCGAGATGTCATATCTTCGCCCGCACCAGCTCAAAGAGGTCAAGATAAAGTCAAGGTAATTAAGGACCAACTCAAGACCGCCCAAAAGTCGACAAAAAGAGTTATTACGATCAGAAGCATCGTGGAGTCCATTTTGAACCCGGTGAATTTGTGTACCTACGAGTATCCCCCATGAGAGGCCTGCACCGATTCAAGATTAAAGGGAAGCTAGCACCAAGATTCATCGGACATTTCTGCATAGTAGCACCAAGAGGCAAGGTGGCCTACCAGCTAGACTTACCCAAAGAATTATCCGACATCCACGACGTATTCCACGTCTCCCAATTGAGGAAGTGCGTGAGCAACCTGTAACACCCCCAGTGTCATGCTACAGTAAACCACTGTGATTAAAGCAGATTGTTTTGCTAAACAGTGATTGATCAACTTCAATTCAAAAGTCATTTGAAATTCCACTTTGAAATGAAATTCTATTTGCAAGTGAAATATGGAGTTCCACCAAAGTTGTTGCAAAATAGTTCATCATTTAGCCAATATTCCATAACATTTAATTGTTAGGGAAAACAACATCACCTAAGAGCTAAGATGGATCAGAGCAACTATTACAATGCAATTTCAGCATTTTAAAGTGCTATTTTATTTGTGAAAAATGCAAATGGATTCCTTTGGCCTCCAAAAGCGTTTTGTGGCACCGCCTAAAGATGCAAACTATTTAATAGGCTAAGTCCCACATTCTCTCACTCTTGTGGTTACCCTAAATAGTCAAGTTGTCGATCTCTGTGTTTCAATAAAAACAAGAGAAAGAGAGAACCCCCCTCCCCCGGGCCTATCGGTCCAGCTGGCAGCCGGGCAAGGCCCACCCCGGCCCAACCGGCCACCGGACCGGCCACCCATCTCTCTGGCCTACTAAGGCCGCTGCACCCACCCGACAGAAAACCCTAACCACTATCCCCACTCCCCCCACGAACCCCACTCTCTCCCTCGACTCCCCCCTCCCTCACCCTATCCTGTATGGATCTGGATGGGGGCAGATGCCCCGGCCCCGTCAAACGCCGCCGCCGCCCAAAGAACCCCTCCCCCTCGCCGGATGCCTCGCCTTCCTCCACTCCTCCCCCCTCTCTCTGCTGGATCCGGGCGACCCACCTCGCGCCACAGCGCCGGGTGCCCATTCCCGACGCGCCCGTAGCCTGCTCCGTCTACTTTGCCCGCCACAGCGCCCCCTCGACCGAGCTGAATCGGGGCTCGACCCGTGGCGCCCGAAGCCTCGGCCGCTGCGTCGCTGCGCTCCCGCCACCTCGTCCCGGCGTTGCCCGCCGCCTCGTCCTCATCACTGCGCCGTCCTCGACCTCCTCCTCAACAGCGGCTCCTCCGAGCCTCGCCGGCGTTCCCCTGCAACGGGGGTGAGCCGCCGTCCGTCCTCCTCTTCCCTCTCTGCCCCGATGCGTCCACCACACTCGCGCCTCACCCCGCCGTGGCCACGCGCCGGTCGCGCACGTGTAGCGCCGGCCACGCCCGGCAGTGCCGCGAACAGCGGCCCTTCTCGGCAGCCCTCACGGCGCCCGCGAACCCTTGTTGCCCCTGCGCCACAGGCCCCCTCCTCCTGCTCGCCCCCACCCCCAGCGGCGCCCTGGCCAGCCACCTCGCCGTGCGACTCACGCCGCCACTGGCCAACCACCTCGCCCGTCTTGACTCCGGCCCCAGTGTAGCCATCGCCCACAGTGGTCACACGAACAGGCGCCACACCCGCCAGATTAACCCGTGCCCAATAAGCCGCCTGCCACGGCGTAGGGTCCCCACCCCTAAAACGAAATTTTAAAAAATAGAAAATGTAATTAATAAAATTATTAATTAGTAAATTAATTAAGTTATTTAATCATCTTTAAATTATTCTAGTTAATTAGTTAATTGAATTAAACCGTATTTAATTAGCTAAACCCTAATTAAGCTAAGCAGTGTATGACATGCGGGGCCCACACGTAGTTGACCCAGCCAACTGCACAGTTGACTGCTGATGTCAGCATGATGTCATGCTGACATCATCTTTTACTATTCCGGATAATGTTGAGATAAATAATTAAATTCCAGAAATTAATAAAAACTTTGAAAATTGATAGAAATTAAACCGTAGCTCGGATGAAAATGTTTTCTACATGAAAGTTGCTCAGAAAAATCCAAAGAATCCGAATACGCGGTCCGTTCATCTGTCACATGCCTCTAGCATGCTGAACATGGAACATTCTCCCTCCGGTCATCTGTCTGACACATGTCCGGAACCGGGAATACATTCCCGTTTGAATTCCCCCTTCACCTATATCGTGTAGCCATGAGTTAGGTCACACCCGGCGCAGCATATTGCCATGTTATGCTTTATGGTGCTATGTTGCTTTATATTTATTGTTTCTTCTCCCTCTTCTCCCCGGTAGACCCCGAGACCGATGCTGATGCCCCTGTGATCGACTACAGCGGCGATGACCCTCCTTCTTGTCTGAGCAACCAGGCAAGCCCCCCCTTTTGATCATCCCGATATCGCCCATTCCATTCTCTCATGCTTGCATTAGATTTTTCTACTGTTATTGTTTGCTCCTATTCTGCTGCATAGCATGTTTATTGTAACCTGCTATTTTTACCTACCTGCTTATCCTAAACTGCTTAGTATAGGTTGGTTAGAGACCCATCAGTGACCCCCCACTTGACTCGACCGCCTCATTGGATTATCAGAAGACCCGATCAACGGGATCGAAGACCAGGGCCCGACACCTCACGTCACATCACGCCCCTCCGTTGCTCGACTCTGCAAGGTTACTATTGCGTGCCGAGGGTGAGACCTCTACAACACTTCTGATGTTAACCTGTAGTGTAGCTATTCGGTCATGGTCATCGAGGGTGATTTCCTCCTTAACCACTTCCGATACGGCTCGTGCAACCCCTCAAGTGTGAACCTCGAGGGTGGATCCTCTTACGTTCACCTTGATGATTACATCGAGTGGAATTCACCGGGGGTGATTCCTCGGGTTTTCCCCTTAATGTTTGGACACAGGGATACTTGGACTTTACCACTGTTACTTGGAAAGACGGGTCGAATTTCGAGGGGTACCAGCGAGCTTAATCATGCGAGTGATGTGGAGTCGGGTTGACCTGGAGGGTGCCCGCGAGATAATTACGAGGCGTGGCCGGGCATTCCTAGCCCTTACCGCAAGTCCTCGAGACGGGGCACCGGGGTCACATCTTTCGTGAGTCTCTGCTTGTTACCGTGCGTTCCTAATCCACTATGATTTGGATATTTGATCCGAGGGGCCTCTGGCCTGATAGCACTAACCATCACGTGGGCATAGTATGGGCGTTCTGAGTCGTATACATCAGCCGAAGCTTAATAGACGTCGTGGCCGAGCGGCGCGCCGGGTTGGACTGCGTGGCGCTGCCTTGTTGAAGGAGGTAGCTAGGTCTGCTCACCGGCCGCCCTCGCAACGTGCAGGAGTTCCCGTGGAGATGGCCCATGACCCCTGGGGGCATAGGTTTAGTACGGTGTGCTGGCCTCTCTATTAAGCCTAGGTCGGGTTGCGGCGTATTGTTTGGCGAGGCCGGGCATGACCTGGAAAGTGTGTCCGGCAGGAGTTAAGCGGCGTGGTGGGTAAGTTGGTGCACCCTGCGGGAAGAAAACATCTATCGATAGCACATCCTCTGATGGCGGACACTTGGAGTTGTATCCCGATCGAGACAACGAGAACTGGATACTGGTGATGAGAATTGGATGGTGATGAGAACTGGATTGTGATGGTAACTGGATAGTATGGCTCTGGGATTGCTTTCTCGCAGGGAGTCGAGAAAGGATCTCCGTCCGAGGTTGATAACACTACTACTTTACTTTATGCTACTCTACTCCTTCCGGTTGCTGCAAGATGGTGGTTTCTAGAAGATGCTAGTCTTCGATAGGACTAGGCCTTCTCTCTATTCTGGCATTTCTGCAGCCCAGTCCACATATACAGCCTTCCTTTGATAATGTTGCATATGTAGTGTAGATCCTTGCTTGCGAGTACTTTGGATGAGTACTCACGGTTGCTTTGCTCCCCGTTTTCCCCCTTTCTTCTTCTTTCCGGTTGATGCAACCAGATGACGGAGGCCAGGAGCCAGATGCCACCGCCGATGCTTACTACTACGTGGAGGCCGCCGATGACCAGGAGTAGTTAGGAGGCTCCCAAAAGGCGAGAGGCCTTGCCTTTTCGATCGATGTTGCTTTTGTGCTAGCCTTCTTAAGGCAAACTTGTCTAACTTATGTCTCAGACTCAGATATTGTTGCTTCTGCCGACTCTTGTGTATTCGAGCTTATGTATTCGAGCCCTCGAGGCCCCTGGCTTGTAATATAAAGCTTGTATTATTTTAATTTGTGTCTAGAGTTGTGTTGTGATATCTTCCCGTGAGTCCTTGATCTTGATCATACACATTTGCGTGCATGATTAGTGTACGATTGAATCGGGGGCGTCACAAGTTGGTATCAGAGCCGACTGCCTGTAGGTAGCCGCCTTTCCAACTTGGCCGAAGTTGAGTCTAGTCACTGAAAAACTTTTACTAACTTTGGCTGTGTGTCTCACGGGCCCACGTCGCCATTGGGTGGTATTAGGATCTTTTACTCCTCGTCTATGCTCTCGGACTCTGATCTCTTGTCTATTCGGGTTAAACTTTTACTAACTCTGACTCTAGGATCTCGTAACCACTTCCTTCCGGAGAGCCCCTTCACTATAAATGATCGCTTGCTTCGTCAGAAAATTCCGTAGATACTCCTCGATGTTTCCCGAGACCCTGTGCCCACTGCTTTGCAGTTCCTGACCACCGATAATCCCCGTGAATAATATCCTTGCCGCTTGTACCCTCATCCCCAGTTGATCCTGTTATTACAAGATGCCCCTAGTACTCTCCGTTGTTCGAGAATCCTTTGTGCCTTCTGCTTTGCAGCTTCTTTTGCACTGCGGATAATTCACTTAACCGGGGTTCATTCATCCCCAGTTGTTCATATGCTTTCCTAAAAACCTAGAAATACTATCTGATCTTCCAAAAATCCTCAAAGAACCTTTGTCTGTTGAAATTCTTGTTTGCTTGCATTATGGTTAATTCCATATTTCAAGTAATCTTCATTGACATCCTCTGTCACTATCGTTTCGAGTCCCTTGATCCAATATGTCGCGAATGCTCGTAATCCTCAATCAGATCCTAGCATTCATCCTTCCGGCTCAGACGTCACTCCAAAAATGAGCTCGTTCTTGCCCAATCCAGATTTGATCGGGTGCACCTCTAAGTCTATTCAACCTATTCATCTTTTGATCAGAGCCTCTACTTCTGAGCCTTCGTCTTGAAATCATAATTCCTTTGTACCCAAGCATCGAATCATTCAAACGTTTCTATAAGCCAATGCCTTTGCATCCCCTTCTTCTTTTTGATTGATTACCGATAATCACATCAACTCTGTCATGAATCGCCAGATCCGTTGCTGGGTTGTTATCCGACAGTGTCCTTCACATCCAAAATCTTGTGAGTTTTTCCCTGATACATAATATCTTCGGTAAATTGTATCATCTGCTTTGACTACGATACTCCGCTTTCGAACTCGTTTCTTTTGCTTGGTTGATGGTTGTATAGATTTGTAAAAATGCCCCGATGGGTTGAACTTATGCCTTCCATAATCCGTATGAACTCGAGAGTTCTCACGAGTCTTACTCTTTTGGTACTTCGCCAGATAAATATTCTACACTACAATTGCTTCGAAAACGAGGAGTGAATGAAAGGTTATGCATTGAAGAAGTGGGAGTCGACCTTGAACTTTGTGTTCATGCCCATAGACACGATGTAGATCTTATCATGGAAGCTTCTAGTGAAAATAATTACCCCCTTGGTATAAGTTCATCTTATATCTGAGGTTTGGTTTTCTGTAATCGTAGTTCCGATCATATTGATATTCTTTGATTCCTTTTCTCGGACAAGTTAAAGCACTTGTCTTTTGCAGACCAATGCATCTCCGCAACCTCTATTTTGGTTTACCTCGAGTATTGCCCCCTGTTATCCCGAGGATATTGTGTCATTGCACTACATCTTATGAATTCTCATTGGAATGATACTCCATCACTTCATTCATAGCCTGATCGGCTATATCATTATCGAGCTATTTTTAACTGTGCTACCCGGTCCTTCTTCCCGGAGCACAACTCCTGACGATGAGCTAAGCTTGCGTCGATCTTCCGCATCCTATCATTTCATCTCGAACAACAAGTTTGATTTCGAGCTTGTGTCGAATCCGTGGTTTTCATAGCCTTTTACTTCATCCTTCATTTTGCTTAATGTAAATACATTTGCTCGATGGCATCTTCATAGAGTCTCTCAACAAAATTTTGTCGTGATCACCGTCAACATTTTGACTTCTTCCAGGATATCAATCGAATTCATGGTGATAAATACCATCCTTGCCCCTCGATGATTTGAATTATCATCGACAACAATCTTGCCTTCCCCAACACAAACTTGTTCATATAATTTTGGAAATACATCCTTTTTGACATGCCGATGGATTGTTGCTGAGCCCGTCGGCCATACCCTCATCTTTTCCTTGCTGAAATTGTATGAATTATTTTCTAAGTTGTTTCCGATGGATCCTTTGTGTATCCGAAGTCTGACATTTCCCTGATGACCATGTCAACACTGTCCCGAAGCATGCGTGTGGTACTCCGATAATCAACAAGAACATTTGGGAGCGCAATGCTAACTGTTCTTGATCATTATCCAAACACCGTTGTATGGATAAGCCTCATAAATTCCTTGCCCCTTTGTCTAAATGCTTTAATACTTGGAGCCCTATCATGCTCTGCCTTTCCTTGGGAAAGTTATACCCTAATACTTGGGTATAAACACCTTTCCTTTCCATTGGTCTCATTATCCTAATAACCACTTATTTCCTTTCCATTGTTTTGTTTAACCTTCTTGTGATCTATATGATCTAAGCAGTAATAGTTCCCTGCTTATCTAAACACCTCGGTGTACAATTTGTCAGTAAGACCTTGTTGTCATTGCTGTTGGCATTCCGGTAACCACCGATGGACGAGAACTTTGCCTATTGGTCCGCCTCGTTCAACGAACAGGGAAATAGTTCTCTTCGTCCCTCGCCCTTGGTACCAAAATTGTTGGCAACATAACTGACAGTCTATCATTTGACATGCCTTGCTATCGGCCCCCCTTTCTACTTTTAACCCACATGGTGGGCTCATAACCCATAGTTCCACATGATCGGAACCTGACTCTCCTGTATATCTTTGACTCCGAAATATTCTTGCATTTGGCTTCGTATCATGTCACGAGCCACCTTTCGAGAGATGATCTGTTCCCGATGCTTTGAACCCCCTCCTCACACTTTGTTCAGGTATCAATCGTTTGTCCATTCGCTTGAAACTTCCTATTGTACCTTCATACTTTGCTCTCGATGTTAATTAAGTTTCAACTCGTGAGATACTCCTTCCTCATTCCCTGAATTGTTCACCAGATAATTAACCTTATAAGGGTCAGTTCTCCCGAAGTTACTCTTAACTTCACCACTTAAATCTCGGGACGAGATTTCTTGTAGTGGAGGAGATTTGTAACACCCCCAGTGTCATGCTACAGTAAACCACTGTGATTAAAGCAGATTGTTTTGCTAAACAGTGATTGATTAACTTCAATTCAAATATCATTTGAAATTCCACTTTGAAATGAAATTCTATTTGCAAGTGAAATATGGAGTTCCACCAAAGTTGTTGCAAAATAGTTCATCATTTAGCCAATATTCCATAACATTTAATTGTTAGGGAAAACAACATCACCTAAGAGCTAAGATGGACTGTAGCAACTATTACAATGCAATTTCAGCATTTTAAAGTGCTATTTTATTTGTGAAAAATGCAAATGGATTCCTTTGGCCTCCAAAACTTTTTGTGGCACCGCCTAAAGATGCAAACTATTTAATAGGCTAAGTCCCACATTCTCTCAGCTCTTTTGGTTACCCTAAATAGTCATTTTTTCTATCTCTGTTTTTCAATAAAAAAAAGAGAAAGAGAGAACCCCCCTCCCCCGGGCCTATCGGTCTAGCTGGCAGCCGGGCAAGGCCCACCCCGGCCCAACCGGCCACCGGACCGGCCACCCATCTCTCTGGCCTTCTAAGGCCGCTGCACCCACCCGACAGAAAACCCTAACCACTATCCCCACTCCCCCCACGAACCCCACTCTCTCCCTCGACTCCCCCTCCCTCACCCTATCCTGTATGGATCTGGATCGGGGCAGATGCCCCTGCCCCGTCCAACGCCGCTACCGCCCAAAGAACCCCTCCCCCTCGCCGGATGCCTCGCCTTCCTCCACTCCTCCCCCCTCTCTCTGCTGGATCCGGGCGACCCACCTCGCGCCCTGACGCCGGTGCCCATTCCCGACGCCGCCCCGTAGCCTGCTCCGTCTCGCCTGCCGCACAGGCGCCCGCCCCCTCGACCCGAGCTGAATCGGGGGCTCGACCCCGCGGCGCCCCGAGCATCGACGCCGCGTCGTCACCGCTCCCCGCCACCTCGTCCCGATGTCGCCCCGCCGCCTCGTCCTCATCACTGCGCCGTCCTCGACCTCCTCCTCAACCGCGGCTCCTCCGAGCCTCGCCGGCGTTCCCAGAAGGGGTGAGCCGCCGTCTCCTCCTCTTCCCCTCTGCCCCGATCGTCGACCACACTCGTGCCTCACCCGCGTGCGGTCGCGCCCGTGTAGCGCCGGCCACGCCCAGCGAGTGCCCGCGAACGCGGCCCTTCTCGGCAGCCCTCACGGCGCCCATGAACATGACGCCCCTGCGCCACAGCCACCGCTCCTCTACTGCTGCCCCCGACGGCGGCCGCCTGGCGACCACCTCGCCGTGCGGCTCGGCTGCGCCACTGCCAACCACCTCGCCGTCTTGACTCATTGCCTTGCAGCAACCACCTCGCCGTCGGCTCCGGCCCGTGGCCATCGCCGTGGTGGTCACGCAGACGCGCCCACGCCCGTTAACCCGTGCCCAATAAGCATACAGGCCAGCGGCGTAGGGTCCCCACCCCTAAAACGAAATTTTAAAAATAGAAAATGTAATTAATAAAATTATTAATTAGTAAATTAATTAAGTTATTTAATCCTCTTTAAATTATTCTAGTTAATTAGTTAATTGAATTAAACCGTAATTAATTAGCTAAACCCTAATTAAGCTAAGTGTACGACATGCGGGGCCCACACATAGTTGACCCAGCCAACTGCACAGTTGACTGCTGATGTCATGCTGACATCATCTTTTACTATTCCGGATAATGTTGAGATAAATAATTAAATTCCAGAAATTAATAAAAACTTTGAAAATTGATAGAAATTAAACCGTAGCTCGGATGAAAATGTTTTCTACATGAAAGTTTCTCAGAAAAATCCAACGAATCCGAATACGCGGTCCGTTCATCTGTCACATGCCTCTAGCATGCTGAACATGGAACATTCTCCCTCCGGTCATCTGTCTGACACATGTCCGGAACCGGGAATACATTCCCGGTTGAATTCCCCCTTCACCTATATCGTGTAGCCATGCGTTAGGTCACACCCGGCGCAGCATATTGCCATGTTATGCTTTGTGGTGCTATATTGCTTTATATTTACTGTTTCTTCTCCCTCTTCTCCCCGGTAGACCCCTAGACCGATGCTGATGCCCCTGTGATGGACTACGGCGGCGACGACCCTCCTTCTTGTCTGAGCAACCAGGCAAGCCCCCCCTTTGATCATCCCGATATCGCCCATTCCATTCTCTCATGCTTGCATTAGATTTTGCTACTGTTATTGTTTGCTCCTATTCTGCTGCATAGCCTGTTTATTGTAACCTGCTATTGTTACCTACCTGCTTATCCTAAACTGCTTAGTATAAGTTGGTTAGAGACCCATCGATGACCCCCCACTTGACTCGACTGACCCGCTGGATTATCAGAAGACCCGCTCAACGGGATCGAAGACCAGGGCCCGACACCTCACGTCACATCACGCCCCTCTGTTGCTCGACTCTGCAACGTTACTATTGAGTGCCGAGGGTGAGACCTCTACAAAACTTCTGATGTTAACCTGTAGTGTAGCTATTCGGTCGTGGTCATCGAGGGTGATTTCCTCCTTAACCACTTCCGATACGGCTCGTTGCAACCCCTCAAGTGTGAACCTCGAGGGTGGATCCTCTTACGTTCACCTTGATGATTACATCGAGTGGAATTCACCGGGGTGATTCCTCGAGTTTTCCTTAATGTTTGGACACACAGATACTTGGACTTTACCATCGTTACTTGGAAAGACGGGTCGACCACGAGGGGTACCATGAGCTTAACTCACGAAAGTGATGTGGAGTCGGGTTGACTGGAGGGTGCCCGCGAGATAATTACGACGCTGCGTGGCGGGCATTCCTAGCCCTTCTTGCCGCAAGTCCTCGAGACGGGAAACGGGGTCACATCTTTCGTGACTCTCCGCTTGTTACCGCTGCTCCTAATCCACTACGATTTGGATATTTGATCCGAGGGGCCTCGGCCCGATAGCACTAACCATCACGTGGGCATAGTATGGGCGTTCAAGCGTCAGATACATCAGAAGCTTAATAGGCGTTAGCGGCGGTAGCGGCCGGGTTGGACTGCGTAAGCGCCGCCTTGTTGAAGGAGGTAGCTAGGTTCCGCTCACCGCCGCCCTCGCAACGTGCAGGAGTTCCCGTGGAGATGGCCCATGACCCCTGGGGGCATAGGTTTAGTACGGTGTGCTGGCCTCTCTATTAAGCCTAGGTTGGGTTGCGGCGTATTGTTTGGCCGAGGCCGGGCATGACCCTGGAAAGTGTGTCCGGCAGGAGTTAAGCGAGCGTGGTGGGTAAGTTGGTGCACCCCTGCAGGGAAGAAAACATCTATCGATAGCCTGTCCTACGGTAGTGGACACTTGGAGTTGTATCCCGATCGATACAACTAGAACTGGATACTGGTGATGAGAATTGGATGGTGATGAGAACTGGATTGTGATGGTAACTGGATAGTATGGCTCTGGGATTGCTTTCTCGCAGGGAGTCGAGAAAGGATCTCCGGCCGAGGTTGATAACACTACTACTTTACTTTATGCTACTCTACTCCTTCCGTTCTTTGCCAAGATGGTGGTTTCGAGAAGATGCTAGTCTTCGATAGGACTAGGCCTTCTCTCTATTCTCGCATTTCGCAGCCCGGTCCACATATACACCTTCCTTTGATAATGTTGCATATGTAGTGTAGATCCTTGCTTGCGAGTACTTTGGATGAGTACTCACGGTTGCTTTGCTCCCCTTTTCCCCTTTCTTCTTCTTTTTCCGGTTGATGCAACCAGATGCGGAGCCAGGAGCGAGATGCCACCGATGCCTACTACTACGTGGAGACCGACGACGACCGGGAGTAGTTAAGAGGCTCCCAGGCAGGAGGCCTTGCCTTTTCGATCGATGTTGCTTTTGTGCTAGCCTTCTTAAGGCAAACTTGTCTAACTTATGTCTGTACTCAGATATTGTTGCTTCAGCTGACTCTTGTGTATTCGAGCTTATGTATTCGAGCCCTCGAGGCCCCGGCTTGTAATATAAAGCTTGTATTATTTTAATTTGTGTCTAGAGTTGTGTTGTGATATCTTCCCGTGAGTCCTTGATCTTGATCGTACACATTTGCGTGCATGATTAGTGTACGATTGAATCGGGGGCGTCACACAACCCGGAGAAACAAGTACCACATAAAAACATTGATGTGCAACCAGACCTTACGTATCGGGAGCATCCGATAAAAATCTTGGAAGAGTCAGAAAGGAGAACCCGACAGAAAACCATCAAGTTCCTTAAAGTTCAGTGGAGCAACCACACCGAGGGTGAAGCCACTTGGGAAAGAGAGGATTTCCTGCGAGCGGAGCACCCACAATTATTTGAGGATCAACTGGAATCTCGGGGACGAGATTTTTCCTAAGGGGGTAGGTGTTGTGACACTCCAAAAATTTTCTTTTGGTTTTCTTCAAAATTTTGTTGGATCTGAAGGAGGTCACCAAAACCCTTCCAAAAATTTCTATCAAAAGCTTTTTTTCCCTCTGGCAAATATTTTACTTTTGCATCTCCTTCAACTCTGGTGTTTGGTTTTTAAATTTTTCTCTGATTTCTCTCTTCTCAAGGATTCAAGAAAAATCTTTGAAGTTTGTTTTTTCTTTCAAAAAGAAACTCTAGGAGTCTTTCTTTCTCTCCCATATTGAGATCATTTATGGTTTGGCCATACACCACATGGTAAAATTTTCCGAAATATGTCTCCTTCCACCTTGGGCAATCCAAACATTTTGTCTCTACTAGTTCAACCCTCTTCTGAATTTTTATTTCAATTAATTCTCTCCCAAATCTTTTTTGTCTATTATTTTGAGCCTAGGTAATTTGCAAAGCAAGTACCTTAATGCATTTGAATTTTGACCTCAAACCAACTCCCTTGGATAGTCCTTGGTACCCACAACCTAGAACTATCAAGATCCACTCCTCTCCTGTTCAAAAATTTCAAATTATAGTCTCTGCAAGTTTGGACCAGATTTGCCAAAATTTGGTGAAATTCATATCTACACTACTCCAAAAATTCCACAAATATTGAGGCAGCCTCTAGATGCAATGAGAGGCCCCTCCACCAAAAACCAGCTCAAGGAAAATCCCTACATGCCTAGATCATTCTCCGAACACCTTGCATGCACCGTTTACATTCATTTTCGATTAAGTTTAGAGTTTTGATTGTCGATCTTCGTTAGTAAATTCAGTCACATGTTCACAGTGCACTTGGCACGTTGCTCACGGCCTAGCTTGCTCGTCCGGAGCCTCACAGGCGTGCTTGGCGCATTCCTGGCATCGGTGGCGCCCTGGCCCGCCTGCGCCGGCGTGTCTTGCGATGGCCGAACCACCGTAGCGGCCGACAGAGAGCAGAACGGCGGCGTAACGCCGTTCGGCGCCGCCCAAATCCTCTGGTGGCTCCGCGTGGCCACTTCCTCGACAGCGCACGCATGCAGCACCATCGCCGTGGCGTGGCACGCACAGAGCGCGCTCCCTGCTGCCAACGGGCCCGCGCCGCCCCGTTCCGTCGAGCTCCCCCTAAGCAACCAAATCCCGACGCAGGTAGCACCTAAACGGAACCAGGGAACACCCACGACGACGCTCAACCTCTGAACCCTCCTGCACCACAGCGCGCCGTAATCACCTCGCCGGAGAACCCGTTCTCGGCAACCGCCTCAGGCGGCTATATATAGCACCCGAGCTTGCTCGCCTCAAGACACCTCCTCTACCCCTCCAGACCCGCCAAGTCCCCTGGAAGGGCCACGAGGAGCTCTCCTTCCCCGACTCCGGCCACTTCGTTCCGCCTCGGCCTCCACCTTGATTCACTGCGGTGAGGCCATCTTCGGCGCCCAAACCTCGTCCGTATCCTTCTCTTACACCTAGTGCTCTAACCCCCACCTCAATTCGATCCTTGCAGCCCTCCTCGGTGAGATCCATCAACGCCCGAACCACCGTCCGCCGGAGTTGAGACCGCCGTCAACGTGGTGCTCATCGGCGACCAACTCCACCACCCACCGGTGCGGAAGGACACGGTGAGCACGTTGGTAACCTCCGATCCTCCTGCCTCGTCGTAGATCGCCGCCGGCGATCACCGCGGCCCTCGAGCGCCAAATCTCTGCTCTCGTTTTCAAACCCGACGGGTGGGTCCTCCCCGTTAGCTTTTTCCTCTTTTTGAATCATTTTCTGGAAACGCCTTCAGGCAAAATACGTCTTCCCCACTGGACTGACGTATTCGAGACTGAAGCATTTTCTTTTTTTATAAAGACAACCCTGGGAAGTTTCTGTTTCATTACAGAAAGGTCCCTGTACTAAAACGCTAATAACTTTTAAACAGAAGAGTATTTTTGATTGATTCTTTTTCTGTACTCTTTGAAATTTTGTCTAGTTTTTTATCAGCTTTTTTTGAAAAATATTTGGAGTAATTTTTTGTGCACCTCACGGTATCTACGTTAGCGCGTATGTTTTCTTTATACCGTAGATACCGAAGGAGGTGACGGAACCGCGAACTTCACCGAGCTAGGCTCTGACTACTCTGAACCAGGCAAGCATGTTTGAACTCTTGATATGATGAGTGTTCTGGCAGGTTTGCATTAAGTAGTTTCATGGCATGTTTGTGAGCATACCGATGAATGTTATTTTCATGCAAAGTTGAGGCAAGTGAGTTCGATAATCCATACGTGTTGGATGTGAAAGTGCATGGCCATGTGTTGGCATGAGGATGGGTAAGATGGTAGTGTTGTAGCATGCCAGTCTTATGCCATACTATTTGACTTCAGCGTCAACCCGTATCAGTTCAGTTCCCATCCATTTCCCTTCCCGTACTACTACATGTTTTCCGCAAGGGATATGGCTTAGTAAGTTGCAAACCGCTTTCCTGGTACACACCAAATGGAGAGGCTGTGATGATGGTTCCATGGCCTTGGATTAAAGCCAGTCATCCGGTCAGGGGGCATGGGAGTTTCCGGTTGGGACCGAGAGAGGGGGCACCCCTTAGAGCGTGCGAATATAAATTTGATCCCATGCTATTCGAGATTGTGATCTCCCAGTCTCAAAAGTTTTCGAGCGGACTACCGCCGACTCCCATTTTAATTATTTTTCTATATTGCTTTAATTGAGCATTGTTAAGATTAACTATGTCGCATTCATGCTTTCATTTGTTATATCTTTTGTCCGAACTGTCTTGCAGTACTTTCATAGTACTTACGGCTTGTTGATTTGGCGGAATCTTGTGAAAGGCGATCTCATGGATGAAGAGTTCGATAGCGAGTCCGACGCCTAGAGGAATCCCAGTCGCCTCTCGTCGACCCCCTGGATTAGTCCTTACGAAATATCCGCTTCCGCTACCCAAATAAATTCATCGAGCCTCACCTCGACGCTCAATGAGCCGCCAAAGGTCAAGAGACTTATTAACCACCCCAATCGTGTTATTCCACCAACCACTCATATCTCGAGTCAGTAGTATTTCCACCACCACACCGTTGTGTCATATCCGCCATCATGTATAATTATTGGCGTGTTGTAATAATTGGTTGGGCATCTTTAGTCCGACCCCTGTAATATTGTAATGCTACTGGCTTCTTGTATCACAGTTTTGTCTACCGATATGGAGGATTTATCCTCATATTGGGACTCTTAGGTCGGTTGTTCAATAAATATTTTTATTGAAAAACCGGTCGTGACAATAACCCACTGTGATCCTCCCAGACAGAGTGTGCAGAGCCGGGAAATCATGGATGGACCATATGATTGCAGCACGTAAATTGAACTTTTCTTCCGGACTCAAGGCATCGTATGTAGGTACACCACCCGTAGTGGAGCAGTTCTTCTACGAGGGGCTCCATAAAGACATCAAAATCCTTTAATGGAGACTCTAGACCTGGGATAAGCAATGACATCATGAAGTTGGACTGATCCATGCATGCCCATGGTGGCAGGTTGTACGGCACCACAAAAACTGGCCACATGCTATAAGACGTGCTCATGTTCCCAAACGGATTAAACCCATCTGTGGCAATGCCAAGTTTTATGTTCCGTGGATCTGTAGCAAAATCTAAATGTATATTGTCAAACTCTTTCCATGCCTCTCCATCCGCTGGATGACTCAGCTCATTGTCCACAGGTTGCCGCTTCAGCTTGTGCCACAATACCTCACGCGATGATTCCTTCGAGATGAACATCCGCTACAGCCTTGGTATCAAGGGAAAGTGCCTCAGTACCTTCTCCCAGATTGACTTCTTCCCATCAAGATCTTTCCACCTAGATGCATTGCATTTTGGACAGTTGTCATGCTTTGCTAAATCCTTCCAAACAAGACACAATTATTTGGGCACACATGTATTGACACATAACCTAACCCCAAATTGCGGATTATGCTCAATGCTTCATCATATGATCCGGGAACACAACTATCAGGGAATTGCAAGCTCAAAAGACGGAGTATTGCATTGAATGCGGCATTGCTAATCCGGTAGAAAGACTTGATGTGGAGTAACTTCACGGTGAAGGTAAATCTTGAAAATTTACCCCCTTCATGAGATGCGCGTTTCGCCTCCTCTAACACCTCAGCAAACAACGACTTCTGTCCATTAGCACAATCTTCAGCATCATACAAATCCTTCAATAGGTCAGGAATCCTATCATCTTCATGCCCATCCTCTTCCTCCAAAACAGCATTATCTCGCAAAACCTTTTCCATGAAATCAATGCCAAAGATCACCACCACCCATCATATGAGGGGCCTCTCAGATCGCCTTCAAAATGTTGAGGTTGATCGCCCAAAGGTTCTCCATGATATATCCATCTATCATATGTGTTGGATATCCCATTAAGAAGCGAGATGATCTTCCACTCTTCCTTGAGCCATTCTTGGACGGTTGAGGCATTCGCGACATTGGCAAAGAATGTGAGCATCGTTATAAAATTTGCCCGAACAAATGCCATGAAATCATCAACTCCTTTCATATGTTCTTTCGAAAACTTTCTAACTCCTTTTCTAATCCAGCTTCATCCATCTGCCAAAGACAACAAATTGTTGCAACTTAGCGAGATCAATCTAAGTGCATCAACATTAATTAATGAAAATGGATGGAAGTAATGGAAGCTAAAATTCCAGAAAATTTTATATGCTAATTGCCTAACCACAACATTGAAACAAACCAAACTATAAATCAAACCAACACTGAAATTGGCATGAATTTATGTTGCGTAGAAGGCTAATTCAAATTAAACCAAACTAGCTAGCTAGCTCCTAACAAATACTATGATGTTTCTATCAATTACAATTACAATTATCCTAACAATCAGAGACAAACAATTGAAGACCAAGGCCTTGTTTCTGGCCTTGATAAATGAGAGGGGTTAATGATATTGGCGGTGGAATAAATCCCATCTAGCTGAAATTCCCCAAATCTTAACCGAACAAGGCCTGAACAATTCTTAACAAACAAGTGAAGAACTCCCAACAAGACATCAAGAAAATTCATCTATGCAATATCCACCAAACAAGCAAGCTATCTCCTAATTCCTAACAAAGGCATCAACAAAATTCATCTATCTTTGAAGAACATCGACAAAATTCATCAACAAAATTCATCTCGTGCTCGGCGACGAGGTGCGAGATAGTGAGAGAGGAGAGGGGGAAGAGGAGAGGGTGCATACCGGAGGTGTGCTTGCGGGCGGCGGCGAGTCCCCCATGCTCGGCGAGCCTCTCCTTGCGTGGGCGTCGTTCCTGCGCCCGCCCCCCCCACCGCAGGTGGCCCACGCCCTATTTGGTCGCTTTGAGCCAGCCCGCCTCCACACCCGCCGGTTGCTTCCGCTGCTGCCCCGCCATGGACAAAGCGAGCGGCGAGGCTGCATGAGGTCACCTACGGCGAGGCTGCCTCGCCTCGCCCCACCACCACCGCCACGCCTCGCCTCGCCGGGTCACTTGACCGGCCACGCCCCTGCCCGCAGCCCGCCGCCACCTGGAAGACCTAGAAATTTTTGGCTAAGTGTTGGCTCTGCCCGCAGCCCGCCGCCACCTGGTCCCACTTGTCAATGACTTAGATTTGGCGCTATAATATAATATATAGAGCCATTCCGCTAGATGGGCAGCAATCCCTCTCTAGCCCAGTGGTAGCGAACAAGTTAAACAACGCGAGGTCGTGGGTTCGAGTCCCCGCTAGCGCATATTTTTTAGGAATTAAAGCGCACAATTTTTAGGGAATTAAACGCTCGCTTACCCACCTGTCAGTGGCTCACCCACCTGTCAAATGGTTCCCGCCTGTCAGTGTTGCTCTATTCGATGCCACCTGGTCGGAAGGCCCCACTTGTCACTGATAGGAGAGAGCCATGGTTTTATATAATGTATAGATTAGTTCCCATACCAGAGCAACAATCCCTCTCTAGCCCAATGCGAATGAGCGAAGCAAGCGCGAGGTCGTGGGTTCGAGTCCCCGCTAGCGCACATTTTTTGGGCGAATTAAGCACTCGGCCCCTCCTGTCAAATGGGTCCTGCATGTCAGTGTGTGCCCCGCCTGTTGTTGAATATTAATATTTAACCAAAAATGACACATAGACAGTGACACATAAGCGAGGTTGCTGAGGTGGCTGCCTAATCATCCTAATTCATTCAAAATCATGTGTAGTGACCACGTTATATTGGTCGTTATCAAGCCAGGCGTGAGGCAGTGGACAGTGCTTCCCGCTTTATGACCATTTCCTGTAATGACATTATGACCTTTCTGACCAGAATGGTCGTTATAGGTTAGGGTCTGGTGCCCCCCAAACAACTTTTGACCTATTGGTCTAAAATGGTCATAAATTTATGACCAATTCTTCTAGTGTCACTGACAGAAGGTCACTAGTTGACATATTTCTTGTAGTGAAAAGGAAGGTGAAGACTTCTTTGATACTTACTCACCTATGGCACGACTGACCACTATTCGAGTTCTACTTTCACTAGCTGCCTCACATGGTCTTCTCATTCATCAAATGGATGTTAAGACTGCTTTCCTAAATGGAGAGTTGGACGAGGAAATTTATATGGAACAACCAGATGGGTTTGTAATAGATGGTCAGGAAGGGAAAGTGTGCAAGTTGCTGAAGTCTTTGTACGGACTTAAGAAAGCACCCAAACAGTGGCATGAGAAGTTTGAAAGAACTTTAACAGCTGCAGGCTTTGTTGTAGACGAAGTTGACAAATGTGTGTACTATCGCCATGGTGGGGGCGAGGGAGTTATCCTTTGCTTGTATGTTGATGACATACTGATTTTTGGAACAAAACTGAATGTTATTAAGGAGGTCAAGGATTTCCTATCTCGCTGTTTTGAGATGAAGGATTTAGGAGTGGCTGATGTCATTCTGAACATCAAGTTGTTGAGAGACGATGATGGTCGGATTACATTGCTTCAATCTCACTAGTTGGAAAAAGATCTTGAGTCGCAGCTACGGTGATCGCAAGCCCTCTCCAACACCATATGATGCTAGTGTGTTGCTTTGAAAGAATCGAAGAATTGCTAGAGACCAATTGAAGTATTCTCGCATTATTGGCTCGCTTATGTACTTAGCCGATGCTACAAGACTGACATCTCTTTTTGTTAGCAAACCGAGTCGGTTTGTTTCAAAACCGTAAGATGTGCATTGGAAAGCTCTAGAGAGAGTTTTGCGTTATTTGAAAGGCATCATGCGAATTATGGAATTCACTACACTGGGCACCCAATGGTGCTTGAAGGGTATAGTGACTCAAACTGGATCTGATGTTGATGAGATAAAGGCCACGAGCGGTTATGTATTCACTCATGGAGGTGGCGCTGTTTCTTGGAAGTCTTGCAAGCAGACCATCTTAACGAGGTCAACAATGGAAGCAGAACTCACAGCACTAGATACAGCTACGGTCGAAGCAGATTGGCTTCATCGGCTCTTGAATGACTTGCCAGTTGTTGAGAAACCTGTACCGGGTATCCTTATGAACTGCGACAATCAAACTGTGATTCCGAAAGTGAGAAGCTCAAAGGATAACATGAAGTCATCAAGACACGTTCAGAGAAGGTTAAAGTCTGTCAGGAAAATGAAAAACTCCGGAGTTAAACGTCTAAAAATCTGGCAGATCCTTTACTAAGGGTCTATCACGTAATGTGATAGATAATGCAACGAAGGAGATAGTATGAGACCCACAATATGATTTGTTCATAGTGGAAACCTATTCTTTGTGATCGGAGATCCCGTGAATTAGATGTGGAAAACAAGCTGTTGGTCAGCTGAGGGGAGAGTATCCTTACTATTAACAATACCACTCCATGAAGATGCAATACTCTTCTAATCTGCATGGCAGCTTGATGTATATCTTAATGTGTTCTATGTGGCTCTTTTAAGCAGAGATGTTGTCCTGCAGAACATTTTTTAAAGAACACACCTATATGAGTCTGATTGTTAAAGGTTGCAATCTATGAGAGTAGGGTTCTCTCTAGTAAACTCATGAAAGGTCTCGGAGTATGACGCATAAGCTCCACCCGCGGGGAAGACCCATGGTAGCCATGTATCGGTCAAGGCTTTATGTGAAGCTAGATTCGCAGAAAACTTGCAGTTCAAGGCCCAGTCCACTGTTCAAGTTGCTTACTAGTGCAGCATGGAGTTCTAGGTGGAAGCTCAACTTAACAGTCTCCACTGCAGTACCGGTATATAAAACAGTGTTTTTTGGAACCAAAGGCAAATTTTGTGTGCCTCTGGGATCTGGTGGGGGATTGCTGGAATTTTGTCTATTTTGGGCCTAGCCCAATAGTAGTTTCAGAAATTCCTAATAAATCCTAGAGGCCCACGCAGCCCATTCGTGCAAGGTAAGAGGTGGAACAAAAGATTAGTCCCACATTGCTAGTTTAGAGGGAGTTGGACCTCTTTATAAGGGAGGCTCTTTCTCCACATGTATGAGGATGAGAACAAGAGGGACATCCACGCTCGCTCCTCCTCCGCCGCCCGCCTCGCCACGCCACGCCTCGTCACAACGCGCCGCGAGTTGCGGAAATAAGCCGAGCCGATGTCTAAGTTTTGCCACGCACGACGGGTATACGAAAGGTCACGCGGGAGCTGAAACGTTTTCTGTAGTGGACACTGAATTCGAATGGCGCGCCTCTTCGGCCGCTGCCTGTTCGCTTCGTCTCCCTCCGTTGCTTCACCTCCCGTCGCAGCATGTTCGCGTCCCTCTCATGTGCCTATAAAAGGGAGGTCGCTCCTCCCAGAGAGACACACCAGAACAACGCAACCCTCTCTCCTCCAAGTTCCTCGACCAGCGAGCTATCAAGCTCGATCTTCCTCATCCCGGCTTGCGGCATGCACCGCAGGTCGGGATAGTAGGCCTCCGGAACCACACCTTTTGAGTCATGTACGGGAGAAGGGTGATAAGGTTTTTGGGGAGCGCTCCGCGCGACTACTGGCTTCTTCATCACGGACTCCGACGAATACTTCCCCGACGATGACTTCTTCCCCGACGTCGACTACCTCAAAGAACGACATGGCTGGAGAGGATGTCGACCCCAAGTCCAAAGGTCTTCTGCTGCTTTCTTTGTCCCGTACGTGTTCTTGCTCTTTCTGTTAGATGTCATGTCACAGATCTTTGCTCTAGTTTCTGCCCTACATATGTTAGGTTCTACTTCATATATGCAACTTCATCTAGTGTTTGTTCTAGATGTGTTTAGTTCAAGTTCATATATGCAGATGTTTTTTACCTTCTCGCTGTCAGAACGCATGACTTGTTTTATCTCTACTATATTAGTCATGCTTTATCTTGTATTTCTGTTAATAAAATCATTTGGTAAATTGCTCATATTTCCAACAATCCAAAAACCTTATTATAGGCAATTTACCCCGAGTGGTTTTGCTGCTTCCATGAGACCTCCTATGTTTGAGGGTATCCACTATAAGAGGTGGCGCGTGAGAGCAGTCTTATGGTTTCAAACCATGAGTTGTTATGACGCCACTCTTGGCAAACCTAAAGGGGAGCTTGATGCTCAACATGCACAAGCCTTTCAGAAAATGGATACTCTATTTAAGGCTGCTCTCTTGAGTGTTCTTGGTGAGAACATAGTTGATGCTTATGCGTCAATTGATAATGGAAAAGATATGTGGGATGCACTCGAGACCAAGTTTGGGGTCTCGGATCGCATCGAGCTGTACATCATGGAGCAATTCTATGATTACAGGATGGTGAAGAGCGCTCCGTGGTTGAGAAAGGCGATGAGATGCGGTCATTTGCTAGAGAACTTGAGCACTTGGTTGTATGCTACCGGACAAGTTTGTTGCCGGAGGTATCATCACTAAGCTTCCTCCTTCGTGGAGGAACTTTGCTACCTTGCTGAAGCATACACTACAAAAAAAAGACACATCCGTGACATTTTGGGCCGAACGAAAAAAAATTCTGTCATACATATGGCACTTCTATGACGATAATTGTGACAAAACCCGGTATCATCATAGATGTGGTGGGCTCCTACTTCTATGACAAAAAATCATGGCAAAAATGGGCTTTTCGTCCTGGGCGGGCCGGAGACGCAGCTGCATGACATTCTTTGGGCCGTCCATGACAGAAAAAACCGTGGTAGAAGCGAGGGCGAGGAAAATTTCGGGGAGTTCCCGGTTACGGTGGGAGGTCGGGGGCCGAGCGATGCACGTTTCTCTCATACATACGTGCGTGTGTGCGAGGCGTTAGCTCTAACTGAACCCGAGCAAGGCGTTGGGCTCTAACTGAACCCGAGCGATTGCACCGCAGTTACGCGTTCATCGAACCCGGCGATCGATCGATGGTCGTTAATCGAACCCGATGGAGCGATTCCTTCGCTGCTGCCGCTAACTAAAGCCGATCGATTGGATGAGCAAAGGAGTGTTGCGGGGGTTGGATGAACCGGGAGCGGTGGCGTTGCCTCTGGATGAACAGGACCCCGTGGTGTGGAGGGCTGGATGAACAGTAGATGGTGGAGGGGTGGCCGTGGAGGGGTGGTTGAACAGGACCCCGTGTGTGGAGGGCTGGATGAACAGTAGACGGTGGAGGGGTGCCCATGGAGTAGCGCGTGGTGGAGGCTGGATGAACAGGAGCCCGTGGAGGCTGGAGGAGGTCGACGGTGAAGATGAACAGTATCCCGTGGAGTCCCGTTTTGCGGTACGCCACACCCCTCCCGATGAACAGGACCCTCGTTTCGACCGTTTTGCGGTACGCCACACCCCTCCTGATCAACAGGACCCCCGTTTCGACCGTCGGAGGTCCGTTTCCTCCGTTCTGCGGTACGCCACACCATCCCGATCAACAGGACCCCCGTTTCGACTATAGGAGGTCCGTTTCCTCTGTTTTGCGGTACGCCACACCCCTCCCGATCAACAGGACCCCGTTCCGAACGTAGGGGGTCCGTTTCCTCCGCTCTGCGGTACGCCAGGCCTCGTTTCCATCGCCTGTTTCGTCCAAGCCCTCCCGATGAACATGACCATGCATTCCGTTTCGACCCAGCCGGTTGGCTCCCACGCGTTTCGTTGCCTCCCGATGAA
This sequence comes from Aegilops bicornis, assembly GCA_021605145.1. Taxonomy (NCBI): domain Eukaryota; kingdom Viridiplantae; phylum Streptophyta; class Magnoliopsida; order Poales; family Poaceae; genus Aegilops; species Aegilops bicornis. The sequence continues at coordinate 568,741,751 of CM038674.1, read as the reverse complement.
CACGACACATTCCGTTGCCTCCCCATGAACACGATGCATTCCGTTTCCTCCCCATGAACACGAGACGACGTTGTTTCTCCATTCCGACCCAGCCATGTACACGAGCCCTCGCCGTACGTATGCGCGAGTAGGCATTTGAGACCCCGCCAGTATGTAGACATATGTGGCCGTATATTCTTTCTTGCACCCTGGCCGATGTACGTACGTGTACATGCTACGTGTGTGCCTCTACTACGACACGTGCGCGCCTCTACATCCACCAGTATATATGTACGTACACGTTCGCGACCAAAATGACAACGCTTCACGACGCTTCACCGTGTGGTTTCGATCGTCCGCACTTGCTTGCCTATGAAGATGTAGCTGGTGGGTCCCAGCAGTCAGGGGGGCGAATCATTTTTTTTGCCCAGACGCACTTCCTTGCGTGCGAAGATGTAGCTGGTGGGTCCCAGCAGTCAGGGGGGCGAATCATTTTTTTTTTGCCCGGACGCACTTCCTTGCGTGCGAAGGTGTAGCTGGTGGGTCCCAAAGATCGAGGAAACGTTTTTTCGCGAAATCGGTGGCCCGTCGGGAGGGTCCCATGTCGTGTGGAGGAATAATTATTTTGCGGCGTAATAAGGAGGCACTTCCTTGCTGCGGCCGTGGACCCAAATTGCCGACCTCTCCACGCAAAGACTCTTCCGATGGAAGTCGGTCGTTGACCACATTGACGACGCCACACGAGAGCACCATCAAGGTGGAAGACGGCGAGGCCTAAGAAGGGGACGACACGGAGGCGGTGGAAGACTTCGGCTGTTTCCCACGCGGAGGGGAGTACGATCGCACGAGGGTTTATCGTCTGCTCGTCGCCGCCAGAGAATAACAAGAAAAGTCTTGGTGAGTAGAGGGATGGCTAGGCCAAAGCAATGGGCGTCTGATTGGGGCGGTGAGGCTGCAAGGCAAGACAAACCCGGCCATGAGGAGGAGGGAGTGCAGTCCTTGGCGCTTGTTTGAGCGGCTGGAGCAGGAAGAGCAGAGATTGAAGAAGCACGACGGCCGTTAGATGGACATCTAACCGTCACTGCTTGTGCGTCAACCTTTTTTTTAGGAAAGCCTCAAATCTGTGGAAAACAGCATACATCCCATCTGCCATTATTTCTAATAATTTACAGCACATTTGCTAATTCTTAAGGTTTTTTTGGAGCCTATATTCTTTTTGTTAGCATTACAGCCCATATTGTGGCCACGGTTAAAAATTTATACGAAATTTTGCATATTTCGGTTCGGTCCGAACTGTTTTTAATCCCGAAATTTCGACTCACATTCAAACTGATTTTAAAAATAAATGTATATCAATATAAAATCCAACAAATTCTCCACGCATAAAAATTAATATAATTTAAAATCTTGAAATGAAAAAAATATATTTGAAACTAATTGCCGATTTGATGTGTTTTAAAAATGTACAGCCCATTTCTCATTACTGATGGGCCATTTTCTCGGCCAGCCGAATGAAAGCTCTCCTCGTCTTGAAAGATTTGTAGCCCAACAGATCGACAAAGCGACTTACTTGGCAAATCACAAAAAAACTGGCTGTGGCCATGGACCCAGCTGTCAGCCTCTCCACGTACAGTACTCTTCCGATGAAAGTCGTTCCTTGAACACGTTGACCACGCCGCACGGAGAGCACCACGGCGGTGGACGACGACGAGGCCTAGGAAGGGGACGACGCGGAGCCGGGGAAGACTGGCAGTGGAAGCCCGCGCGGAGAGGAGTACGAGGGTTCACTGGTTCGGCTGCGGTGTGAGGCTGCCGTCGCCGTAGGGCCTGGCCAGCGGTGGGAATAGTAGGGGGCGGTGAGGCCTCCGCGGCAGCACAGCCGGCCATAGGAGGCAGGAGCATGCGGCACGACCGGCGCTGCTTTGGGCGGCTGGAGCAAGAAGACCAGAGGTTGAAGAAGCACTACGGCCGTTGGATGGACATCGTACGGTCACTGGAGCTAGAATCATTCATATTGACTAAGTTGAGAAAGCCCTTCGTCCCCGTCAACTTAGTAGGCCCACAAGACAGCCTCCCACCAAGGTGGGTCCCAGCTAGCTGGGGAAGTATTCATTTTTTGTGCATAATAAGGAGGCACTTCCGGTGGGTCCGAGCTGACAGCGGGGGGAATGTTTTTTTTTGTGAAATACAGTGGCCCGTCCGGTGGGTCCCAGCAGTTAGGGGAAACGATTTTTTTTCGCAAAATATTGTTGGCCCGTCCAGTGGGTCCTCGCTGTCAGGTGGAGGAATAATTAATTTCCGCGTAATAAGGAGGCACTTCCTTGCGGCTGCCGTCGACCCAGCTGTCAGCCTCTCCACGTACAGTACTCTTCCGATGGAAGTCGGTCGTTGACCACATTGACCACGCCGCACCGAGAGCACCACGGCGGTGGACGACGGCGAGGCCTAGGAAGGGGACGACGCGGAGCCGGGCCACGGGATCTACCTATGTTACTATAACCATCTCTCTCTTCCTTAATTTCCTGCCACATAAGCATGTTTGTGAGTCCCAAGTGCATGATACTACTTATGTTACTCCCACTATGGACAGCCTTACTAATTAACCTTCTTCTTGTGTTTCCAAGGTCTTGTGAACATTCCACCACCTATACTTGAAGATTTTTATAACCAAGGGGGAGATGATGATGGTGATGATCACGAGCATGAGGACGAGCAGCTCCCATATACTATTTGGCGCCTGGCAACTAATTCCGATGGATCACCTTTTCTCGTGTGTATATAGCCCACTGATGATGTTACTGCTAAGGAAGCAGGTGTAGTTGAAGGAAATATGCCCTAGAGGCAATAATAAAGTTATTATTTATTTCCTTATTTCATGATAAATGTTTATTATTCATGCTAGAATTGTATTAACCGGAAACATAATACATGTGTGAATTCATAGACAAAGCAGTGTCACTAGTATGCCTCTACTTGACTAGCTCGTTAATCAAAGATGGTTATGTTTCCTAAACATAGACATGAGTTGTCATTTGATTAACGGGATCACATCATTAGGAGAATGATCTGATTGACATGACCCATTCCGTTAGCCTAGCACTTGATCGTTTAGTATGTTGCTATTGCTTTCTTCATGACTTATACATGTTCCTATAACTATGAGATTATGCAACTCCGTTTACGGAGGAACACTTTGGTGCTACCAAACGCCACAACGTAATCGGGTGATTATAAAGGAGTACTACAGGTGTCTCCAAAGGTACATGTTGGGTTGGCGTATTTCGAGATTAGGTTTTGTCACTCCGATTGCTCGGAGAGGTATCTCTGGGCCCTCTCGGTAATGCACATCATTATAAGCCTTGCAAGCAATGTGACCAATGAGTTGGTTACGGGATGAAGCATTACGTAACGAGTAAAGAGACTTGCGGTGACGAGATTGAACTAGGTATTGGATACCGACGATCGAATCTCGGGCAAGTAACATACCGATGACAAAGGGAACAACGTATGTTGTTATGCGGTCTCGACCGATAAAGATCTTTGTAGAATATGTAGGAACCAATATGGGCATCCAGGTCCCGCTATTGGTTATTGACCGAGAATAGTTCTAGGTCATGTCTACATAGTTCTCGAACCGTAGGGTCCGCACGCTTAAGGTTTCGATGGCGATGCTTATATTATGAGTTTATGAGTTTTGATGTACGAAGGAGTTCGGAGTCCCGGATGAGATCGGGGACATGACGAGGAGTCTCGAAATGGTCGAGACGTAAAGATCGATATATTGGACGACTATATTCGGAGTTCGGAAAGGTTCCGAATGATTCGGTATTTTTCGAGTACCGGTAGTTACGGGAGAAGTAATGGGCCTTGATGGGCTTTAGTGGGAAGAGGAAAAGGCTGCTGCGCCCCCTCCCTCTAGTCCGAATTGGACTAGGGAAAGGGGCCGCCACCTTCCTACTCCTCCACTTCCTTCTCCCTTCCTCCCCTACAAGGAAGGATTCCTAGTTGGACTAGGAAAGGGGAATCCTACTCGGTGGGAGTAGGACTCCCCTTGGCGCGCCAAACATAGGGCCGGCCTCCTCCTTCCCTTGCTCCTTTATATCTCACGAGGGGCAGGGGCACCCCATAGAGACACAAGTTGATCCTTGAGATCGTTCCTTAGCCGTGTCGGTGCCCCTCCACCATATTCCACCTCGGTCATATTGTAGCGGTGCTTAGGCGAAGCCTGCGACGGTGAAACATCAAGATCGTCCTGCCACGCCGTCAGGCCGACGGAACTCCCTCCCCGGAGCTTTGCTGGATCGAAGCCCGTGGAGCGTCATCGAGCTGAACGTGTGCCAAGAACTTCGGAGGCGCCGGAGTAACGGGCGCTGTGATCGGCTGGATCGTGAGGAGAACGACGACTACTTCCTCTACGTCATCATCGACTCGGAGGTGCCGGAGTAACGGCGCTGGAATCAGCAGGATCGCGAGGAGAAAGTACGACTACTTCCTCTACGTTGTGATCGCTTCCGCCACGGTCTCACGAGGGTACGTAGACAACACTCTCCCTCTCGTTGTTATGCCATCACCATGGTCCCGTGTGCGTGGGAAAATTTTTGAAATTACTGCGTTCCCCAACAAAGGGCATCCGTGCCTGGTTTTATGCGTTGATGTCATATGCACGAGTAGACCACACGTGTGTTGTGGACGATACTAGTCATACTTCCTACCAGATTGTCTTACTTTGGTTCTGCGGTATTGTTGGACGAGACGATCCGGACCAACCTTACGCCAGACGCTTACGCGAGACCGGTTGCCTCGACGTGTTTTGGACATATATGGCTTGAGGAAGTATGTCTCTCCAACTTTAGTTTAACCGATTATTGCTACGCCCGGTCCTTGAGAAGGTTAAAACGGAGTCTATTTGACAAACTATCGTTGTGGTTTTGATGCGTAGGTAAGAACGGTTCTTGCTCAGCCCGTAGCAGCCACGTAAAACTTGCAACAACAAAGTAGAGGACGTCTAACTTGTTTTTGCAGGGCATGTTGTGATGTGATATGGTCAAGACGTGATGCTATATTTTATTGTATGAGATGATCATGTTTTGTAACCGAGTTATCGGCAATCGGCGAGAGCCATATGGTTGTCGCTTTATTGTATGCAATGCAATCGCGATGTAATGCTTTACTTTATTACTAAGCGGTAGTGATAGTCGTGGAAGCATAAGATTGGCGAGGCGACAACGATGCTACGATGGAGATCAAGGTGTCGCGCGGTGACGATGGTGATCATGACGGTGCTTGGCGATGGAGATCACAAGCACAAGATGATGATGACCATATCATATCACTTATATTGATTGCATGTGATGTTTATCCTTTATGCATCTTATCTTGCTTTGATTGACGGTAGCATTATAAGATGATCTCTCACTAAAATTATCAAGAAGTGTTCTCCCCGAGTATGCACCGCTATGCGAAAGTTCTTCGTCTTTGAGACACCACGTGATGATCGGGTGTGATAGGCTCTACGTTCAAATACAACGGGTGCAAAACAGTTGCACACGCAGAATACTCAGGTTATACTTGACGAGCTATGCATATAAGATATGACCTCGGAACACGGAGACCGAAAGGTCGGCGTGAATCATATAGTAGATATGATCAACATAGTGATGTTCACCATTGAAACTACTCCATCTCACGTGATGATCGGACATGGTTTAGTTGATTTGGATCACGTGATCACTTAGAGGATTAGAGAGATGTCTATCTAAGTGGGAGTTCTTAAGTAATATGATTAATTGAACTTTAATTTATCATGAACTTAGTCCTGGTAGTATTAGCATATCTATGTTGTAGATCAATAGCTCGCGTTATTGCTTCCCTATTTATTTTGATATGTTCCTAGAGAAAATTGTGTTGAAAAATGTTAATAGCAATGATGCGGATTGGATCCGTGATCTGAGGTTTATCCTCATTGCCTGCACGTAAGAATTATGTCCTTGATGCACCGCTGGGTGTGAGACCTATTGCAGGAGCGTATGCGCGTTATGAGCGTTTGGCTAGCTCAATATGATGACTACTTGATAGTTTAGTGCACCATGCTTAACGGCTTAGAATCGGGACTTCAAAGACGTTTTGAACGTCATGGACCATATGAGATGTTCCAGGAATTGAAGTTAATATTTCAAGCAAATACCCGAGTTGAGAGATATGAAGTCTCTAAACAAGTTCTATAGCTAAAAGATGGAGGAGAATCGCTCAACTAGTGAGCATGTGCTCAGATTGTCTGGGTACTTCAATCGCTTGAATCAAGTGGGAGTTAATCTTCCAGATAAGATAGCGATTGACAGAATTCTCTAGTCACCATCACTAAGTTACTAGAACTTCGTGATGAACTATAGTATGCAAGGGATGACGAAAACGATTCCCGAGCTCTTCGTGATGTTGAAATCAACGAAGGTAGAAATCAAGAAAGAGCATCAAGTGTTGATGATTGACAAGACCACTAGTCTCAAGGAAAAGGGCAAAGGGAAGAAGGGGAACTTCAAAGAAGAACGGCAAGCAAGTTGCTGCTCAAGTGAAGAAGCCCAAGTCTGGACCTAAGCCTGAGACTAAGTGCTTTTTCTGCAATGGAACTGGTCACTAGAAGCGGAACTACCCCAAGTATTTGGCGGATAAGAAGGATGGCAAAGTGAACAAAAGTATATTTGATATACAGATTATTGATGTGTATTTTACTAGTGTTCGTAGTAAACCCCTCGGTATTTGATAATTGGTTCAGTTGCTAAGAGTAGTAACTTGAAACGGAGTTGCGTAATGAATGTAAACTAGTTGAAGGGGAAGTGACGATGAGTGTTGGAAGTAGTTCCAAGATTGATTTGATCATCATCACACACTCCCTATACTTTCGGGATTAGTATGGAACCTAAATAAGTGTTATTTGGTGTTGAGCATAAATATGATTTGATCATGTTTATTGCAATACGGTTATTCATTTAAGTAAGAGAATAAATTGTTGTTCTGCTTACATGAATAAAACCTTATATGGTTACACACCCAATGAAAATGGTTCATTGGATCTCGATCATAGTGATACACATATTCATAATATTGAAACCAAAAGATGCAAAGTTAATAATGATAGTGCAACTTATTTGTGGTAATCGCCGTTTAGGTCATATTGGTGTAAAGCGCATGAAGAAACTCCATGTTGATGGATTTTTGGAATCACTTGATTATGAATCATTTGATGCTTGCGAACCGTGCCTTTTGGGCAAGATGACTAAAACTCCGTTCTCCGAACAATGGAACAAGCTACCGACTTATTGGAAATAATACATACCGATGTATGCGATCCAATGAGTGTTGATGCTCGTGGCAAGTATCGTTATTTTCTGACCTTCACAAGATGATTTGAGCAGATATAGGTATATCTACTTGATGAAACATAAGTCTGAAATAGTTGAAAGGTTCAAAGAATTTCAGAGTGAAGTGGAAAAATCATCGTAACAAGAAAATAAAGTTTCTGCGATCTAATCGCAAAGACGAATAATTGAGTTACGAGTTTGGTCTTCAATTAAAATAATGTGGAATAGTTTCACAGCTCACGCCACCGGAACACCACAATGTTATGGTGTGTCCGAACGTCAGAATCAAGCACTTTATTTGATATGGTGCGGTCTATGATGTCTCTTATCGGTTTACCACTATCATTTTGGGGTTATGCATTAGAGACAGCTGCATTCACGTTTAATAGGGCACCATCTAAATCCGTTGAGACGACACCATATGAACTATGGTTTAACGAAGAACCTAAGCTGTCGTTTCTTAAAAGTTTGGAGTTGTAATGCTTATGTGAAAAAGTTTTCACCGATAAGCTCGAACCCAATTCGGAGAAGTGTGCGTCTTCATAGAATACCCAAAATGTTGGGTACACCTTCTATCACAGATCCGAAAGTCAAGACATTCGTTGTCAAGAATGGATCCTTTCTAGAGAAGGAGTTTCTCTCGAAAGAAGTGAGTGGGAGGAAAGTAGAAACTTGATGAGGTAATTGTACCTTCTCCCTTATTGGAAAGTAGTTCATCACGTAAATCAGTTCTAGTGATTCCTACACCAATTAGTGAGGAAGTTAATGATGATGATCATGAAACTTCAGATCAAGTTGCTACCAAACCTCGTAGGTCTTCCAGAGTAAGAGCCGCACTGTGAGTAGTACGGTAATCATGTTCTGGAAGTCATGTTACTAGACCATGATGAACCTACGAACTATGAGGAAGCGATGATGAGCCCAGATTCATGAAATGGCTTGAGGCCATGAAATCTGAGATAGGATCCATGTATGAGAACAAAGTATGGACTTTGATTGACTTGCTCGATGATCAGCAAGCCATGTTAAATAAATGGATCTTCAAGAGGAAGACGGACACCGATAGTAGTGTTACTATCTACAAAGCTCGACTTGTCACAAAAAGGTTTTCGACAAGTTCAAGGTGTTGACTACAATGAGATTTTCTCAAGCTGTAGCGATTCTTAAGTCTGTCCGAATCATGTTAGCAATTGCCACATTTTATGAAATCTGGCAAATGGATGTCAAAACTACATTCTTTAATGGATTTATTAAAGAAGAGTTGTATATGATGCAACCAGAAGGTTTTGTCAATCCTAAAGGAGCTAAACAAAATGTGCAAGCTCCAGCGATCCATCTATGGACTGGTGCAAGCATCTCGGAGTTGGAATATACGCTTTGATGAGTTGATCAAAGCATATGGTTTTATACAGACTTTTGGAAACGCCTGTATTTACAGGAAAGTGAGTGGGAGCACTACAAGATTTCGATAAATATATGTGAATGACATATTGTTGATCGGAAATAATGTAGAATTATTCGCAAAGCATAAAGGAGTATTTGAAAGGAGTTTTTCAAAGAAAGGACCTCGTGAAGCTGCTTACAAATTGAGCATCAAGATCTATTGAGATAGATCAAAAACCGCTTGATAAATTTTTCAATAAGTACATACCTTGTCAAGATTTTGAAGAAGTTCAAAATGGAACAGTCAAAGAAAAGTTCTTGCTCATGTTGCAAAGGTGTGAAATTGAGTAAGACTCAAATCGACCACGGCAGAAAATAGAAAAGAGAATGAAAGTCATTCCCTATGCCTCATTCATAGGTTCTATAAAGTATGCTATGCTATGTACCAGACCTATTGTATACCTTGCTCTGAATTTGGCAAGGAGTACAATAGTGATCTAGCAAGAGATCATCGGACATTGGTCAAGAACATCCTTTGTGAGGACTAAGGAAATATTTCTCGATTATGGAGGTGATAAAAGAGCCCGTCAGAAAGAGTTACATCGGTGCAAGCTTTTACACCGATCCAGATGACTCTAAGTCTCAATCTGGATACATATTGAAAGTGGGAGCAATTAGCTAGAGTAGCTCCGTGCGAAGCATTGTAGACATAGAATATTTGCAAAATACTTACGGCTCAATGTGATGCATCCGTTGACTAAAATTATCTCACAAGCAAAACATGATCACACCTTAGTACTCTTTGGGTGTTAATCACATAACGATGTGAACTAGATTATTGACTCTAGTAAACCTTTTGGGTGTTGGTCACATGACGATGTGAACTATGGGTGTTAATCACATACAGATGTGAATATTAGTGTTGAATCACATGATGATGTGAACTAGATTATTGACTCTAGTGCAAGTGGGAGACTGAAGGAAATATGCCCTAGAGGCAATAATAAAGTTATTATTTATTTCCTTATTTCATGATAAATGTTTATTATTCATGCTAGAATTGTATTAACCGGAAACATAATACATGTGTGAATACATAGACAAACAGAGTGTCACTAGTATGCCTCTACTTGACTAGCTCGTTAATCAAAGATGGTTATGTTTCCTAACCATAGACATGAGTTGTCATTTGATTAACGGGATCACATCATTAGGAGAATGATCTGATTGACATGACCCATTCCGTTAGCCTAGCACTTGATCGCTTAGTATGTTGCTATTGCTTTCTTCATGACTTATACATGTTCCTATAACTATGAGATTATGCAACTCCTGCTTACGGAGGAACACTTTGGTGCTACCAAACGTCACAACGTGAATCGGGTGATTATAAAGGAGTACTACAGGTGTCTCCAAAGGTACATGTTGGGTTGGCGTATTTCGAGATTAGGTTTTGTCACTCCGATTGCTCGGAGAGGTATCTCTGGGCCCTCTCGGTAATGCACATCATTATAAGCCTTGCAAGCAATGTGACCAATGAGTTGGTTACGGGATGAAGCATTACAGAGCGAGTAAAGAGACTTGCGGTGACGAGATTGAACTAGGTATTGGATACCGACGATCGAATCTCGGGCAAGTAACATACCGATGACAAAGGGAACAACGTATGTTGTTATGCGGTCGACCGATAAAGATCTTCGTAGAATATGTAGGAACCAATATGGGCATCCAGGTCCCGCTATTGGTTATTGACCGAGAATAGTTCTAGGTCATGTCTACATAGTTCTCGAACCGTAGGGTCCGCACGCTTAAGGTTTCGGCGATGCTTATATTATGAGTTTATGAGTTTTGATGTACCGAAGGAGTTCGGAGTCCCGGATGAGATCGGGGACATGACGAGGAGTCTCGAAATGGTCGAGACGTAAAGATCGATATATTGGACGACTATATTCGAGTTCGGAAAGGTTCCGAATGATTCGGTATTTTTCGGAGTACCGGTAGTTACGGGAGAAGTAATGGGCCTTGATGGGCTTTAGTGGGAAGAGGAAAAAGGCTGCTGCGCCCCCTCCTCTAGTCCGAATTGGACTAGGGAAAAGGGGCCGCCACCTTTCCTACTCCTCCACTTCCTTCTCCTTCCTCCCCTACAAGGAAGGATTCCTAGTTGGACTAGGAAAGGGGAATCCTACTCCCGGTGGGAGTAGGACTCCCTTGGCGCGCCAAACATAGGGCCGGCCTCCTCCTCCCTTGCTCCTTTATATACGGGGCAGGGGCACCCCATAGAGACACAAGTTGATCCTTGAGATCGTTCCTTAGCTGTGCGGTGCCCCCCTCCACCATATTCCACCTCGGTCATATTGTAGCGGTGCTTAGGCGAAGCCCTGCGACGGTGAAACATCAAGATCGTCACCACGCCGTCGTGCTGACGGAACTCCCCTCCCCGGAGCTTTGCTGGATCGAAGCCCGTGGAGCGACATCGAGCTGAACGTGTGCCAAGAACTTCGGAGGCGCCGAGTAACGGCGCTGTGATCGGCTGGATCGTGAGGAGAACGTCTGACTACTTCCTCTACGTCATCATCGACTCGGAGGTGCCGGAGTAACGCGCCTGGAATCAGCAGGATCGCGAGGAGAAAGTACGACTACTTCCTCTACGTTGTGATCGCTTCCGCCACGGTCTCGAGGGTACGTAGACAACACTCTCCCCTCTCGTTGCTATGCCATCACCATGGTCCTGTGTGTGCGTAGGAAAATTTTTGAAATTACTGCGTTCCCCAACAGTAGTCTCCCATGGTCGCACTCTCCGGACCTATTCCAACACCCGTTGCATGGTATTCGGGATGGATACTAGCGTGCTAGCGCCAAGTCCTTCTCCCTGGTATGGAATTGATAGTCTTGGAGAAAACTCGCTCTTCCTTGGACAAAACTATCCAATGATGGTGAAAGGCGATCCAACTGCTGTTGACACAATGTTACTACCATTTATGAGAAGCAACTGTGTCTATACCTCGGACATTTGGGTGGTTCCCTACCCTGGTACTGATATAGTAGGCCGCTTTAGCCTGGATGATCAGTCCTGCGTTGGTCTCCAGATCAACAATGGATGGCCCGTCCCAGAGAATCACTTGTGGTTCAAAGCAAGCGTTTCCAACGCCGAGGAATGGTTGAGTTGAAGTTCATTTCGTTGCTTGTTATTTGTTGTGTGGTGAAAACTTTAGTATTTATAATGTATCCTCATTGTCGATGTGGGTTGATGACCTATTGTATGTAATAAAATGATATGCCTGTGATAAACATACTAAATTTATGAATGGCTTTCAAGTTGCTTCTGTGAGTGAGTGGTGCGACGAGGAAAAAAAATATTTTCCGAATACATAATTGTACATGCATTGCAACAGGTTATCGGATGAGGCCAATCAACAATAGTAGTACACTATTTGTACTAGCTTCACATGCTTCGCGCGTTGTGTGGGTGTTTTTACTGTAGCCATATTGTACTACGTAACCAGAACCTCGAATCCTCGATACTAGTAGTACTATATAGTAAGTAGTAGGAGTAGTAGGGTGGCATGGGTCAGAACAAGCATTCACGTCCAGTGAGTAAGACACGCCACCAAAGACAACTTCCATCTGACACCATTTTTCTTGGAGTCCGTGCTAGAGCAATCTCTTCAACCTCATCGTTTCTCTAACTCAGCCATCGCGCGGCGGGCGAGGTGGGAGGTTGCTGATAGTCGGTTTCCTTAACTGCGGTCCCACTTGTAAGGCCAACTGCAACGCATGACCCCAAACGGACCTCCGTTTTGCACGAACTCCAACGATAATTTTGACTAGAAAAGCAAGACCAAAGAAAACAAGAACCACAAGAATACATTTTACTACTCCTGTAAGTTGGATTAGTGCCTTCTCGATCCATTCATTGTTGATCTGCGGAGGCTCGATCTTGCGTGCTTCTTTCTTCTTCGAGTGTAAAGAAGTAGACGTTGCTTCCTCGCATCTAGCCTCATGTCTAGCCTCTATTCTAGTACTCCCTCCGGTCCGTTTTTCTCTACGTCTAAGCAGCAACACGCATACCAAGTAGGAGTATCAACAAGTGCACTAATCTCATCTATAGCCTCTGTGCTAGCTAAAAGTGATAGAACATCTACTAAATTGCGCTCTATCAATATATGGATGTACTCTTCTTCCCAATACAAAAACTTGCATCCATTCTACTCCCTCAGTTGCACAATACATGCCTTCTATTTGTCAAAGTATATATGTATCTAGACATGTTTTAGTATATAGGTACATCCATTTTTGGACAAATGGAAGTCAAGTATTTTGGAACGGAGGGAGTACACAATAAATTTTTTAAGTTAGCACAACTAGTCTAATCCGACAACACAACCGAAGATTTGGTCGGGTTCTTCCTCCTTTTGCCGACACGTGGGACATCCAGCATCCAGGTCGTGTCATGAAAGAAAATAGAGTGGTAGTTGAAGCCACGAGATGTGCATCTTGGGTTAAAGCGTAAATAGAATCTTACTACTCTGAGTAACTCCAAAAGCAGCCACCGAAGATCTTTCTTGGATTTGTTTTTCATCACCAAGACGTCGAGGTGAAAGATGTGCAGTTCATGGTCCGCTTGCGTTTTCAGCGACATGTGGGACCGCATGTGAGCAAACAGACGATGGGCTCCAAGCCGTCTGGGCTGGCTGAGAAGAGAGATACAGGAGTGCGGAGCACGGATCGCAGGAAATTTGTTCTACGTACCTCGATATAGGCTCGATATAGTGGGGTGGCATGGGCCATAACTAGCATTCACGTCTTAGCAAGACGCACACGCCACCCACACGAAAGTACCATCCGACACCAATTTTCTTGGAGTCCGTGCTACATCCATCTCTTCTCCCTCCTGTTTTCTCAGCCATCGCGGTGGGCGGGATGGGGGTTTGCCGATAGTCGGTTTGCTCAACTACGGTCCCACTTGTAAATGAAAATGCAACACCGCACGCATTCCCGCTTGAGCGGCATGCCGGACCAACCGTGTGGGGGTGTGACACGAACACGGCAGGCTTTTCCTTTTGAACTCGTAACTTGTAAAATTTGGTTCTGCTCCATGGCGCGATCGATAGAGTAATGAGAAGTTTGGTTCGCGCCGTTCATGCATGGAGTACGTCTGAAAATTATGAAGTTGATGCGAAAGGTAAGATAATTACTGTAGTATCATATACTACTACATGGATTTGTGGAAAGATAAAATACATACGGATCCATCAACGACATCCTCACGCCCTAGTGCGTCGGGTCACCAACCGACGTGTGAGGAGCAGCGGCGTTGGCGGCGAGCTCAACGTGCTTCCGAGCAAAGGTTGCCCAAGGTTGCCCTGCGGTCCAAGAAGGCCAGCATCCTATCGTCCTCCTCTTGCATGCGCGTAGACGTGGGTGATTATGTCGATGGTGTCTTGCTGCGCCAGGCGCTGCGCCGCGAGCGTGACCTTGAGATGGACATTCATCGGTGCGACGGCGGGCAGTCTCAGGGCCACCAGTGCGTTGAAGAGGTTGTCACCATAGTATTTATTTACATAGGGAGTAGTACATTTTTTGTGACATGCATTACTAGATATTGCTAGTCAAATACTAAAATCCAGATGGACGTGGTAGTACTCTAGTACTCCTAAATCCAGACGGTGGTGCTACTAGTACTAGTAGTAGTACTACCAATGTAGTACTCCTAGGAGTACTAGCACTGTACTACCCGTTGGTCAAATTATTACGTGCTGCTCCTCACAGTGAAGTGACAAGACTCTGCGTGGAGATGACACCTGAGTATAGGCGCCGTGTTCGGCATACCATAGTCAGCCTCACCGTCTGCAGTCACTATCATCATGGCTGTAGAGCTAGCCTGCTTACAACTAGCCCTGTTCGACATAATTTCCCATGCGTAGATGCCCGTGCATTGCACGGAACACCAAGATTGGGGTGGACGGCTCGGCAGCCGCCATCGCACTGCATTTTTCCACGGCCTTCTAGATGTGGTGGGGAGGAGATAAGGCTGATTGTGAGAGACAAGGAGTTGTTTGTAAATAGGGAACAAGTGCGGCATCTTTCTCGCAAAAATGGAGAAGCTTGGTTTGTATGCCAGATCTAGATCCGACGGCTATTAGTGAAAGATGGCAGGCACAACATCATCACCAACTCAGACCTGTTTGATTCGCAGGATTTTGAAAACGCAGGAATAGGACACGACAATATTACAAGTTTCAAACTGATATTACAAATGTTAGGAGTAATGCTGCACCTAGGAAGAGGGAATTACTAGGAAGTTTACGTAAGAAATTTCGTTACTTTAGGTGGATGCAGCGTTATCGTACAAACTAAAATCCACCGCCCTGACAAGTCACTAATGGGCAAATAACTTTTCGAGTCTCTGGCCACTTGATGTTTCAAAAACAAATTCAGCTTCTGCGAAGACTTTGTCATTTAGGCTTAGACGCTTATGTGATCAAAGACGCCATTCATTGTTGTGCCAAAGAACGCCAAACCTCATTACCTTGAGCACACTTGCCTCCGAACAAAGAACCTGGCTAATTTAATCTCGGATGTGCTGCCTCGGTAGTCGATCAAATCAATTTACGTAAGATGGAGATCAAGGCATTCGATGAGATTGTTATAGTGCAGCACATTTTTCACTTTCGGTCTTTTTTATCTCGCAAAAGAAGAGAACATATTAGAGCAGCTGGCTGCATAAGATTGCCATGTCATCAAGAGGTACCAATATCATTCGCTCATACGATAGGGTTGGCTGGCTAGTGATATTTTTCACTCTCTCTCTCTCTCTCTCTCTCTCTCTATCTTCTGTTTCCTCTCATTTAACTAGGAGCACGTGAAGAGCTTGGGCATTTGTTGCCTTCCACTATGTGGCCGATGCCATATTTCGCAAAAGTATGCCACATAATACGCATCAATGTCAAATCAAATGATTTTGGCACAGCTCTCGTGATGTGAGAGAGTTGGCACCGTTGTGCACACAGACCCACATGTGTAAACAAATCAATCAAACCAACTACACCAGCCTCTCACTCTCCCAAACAAGTGTTTTTTATTGCCTCGGTCCTCTCTCTCTCCCACGCAATGTTTTTTCATTGCGTGAGTTAATTTGGCACCGGAGCAAAGTAGGTGATCCAGATTGGGGCACCAGTGAGCAATGGAGGGCATCGATGCCAAATGCATCACAAGTGAATTTGGCACGTGTTTTGGCCTACATAGCCCACTTTTGTACTCCCTCCGTCCCAAAATTCTTGTTTTAAATTTGTCTAAATACGGATGTATCTAGTTACATTTTAGTGTTAGATACATCCGTATCTAATCAAATGTAAGACAAGAATTTTGGGACGGAGGGAATACTACCTCGTATTTAGTATAAAATTTTGACCATAGATTTACCTAAGAAAATGCCAATACATGTCACTAAAAATTACACCATTTGAAATTATGTTCAAATACGAATCCAACGATATAGTTCTTAGTGACATGCATTAACATTTTGTTAGTTAAATCTATGGTCAAATTTTGATACTACAAAATTGGAAGAGTAAACCAGGACGGAGGTAGTACTTTCCCTTAGGGTAACCATAGAGTTACTGGAGTAGTCTAAGTTACTTTCCACTATGACTAGCCTAGGCTACTATAGTAGTACAGCATAAAAATGATGCAGGTGATCACGTGAGAAAAAAATACTAAAAACATTTCTTTCGGTCTGTGTAGATGTAGTTTTGAACACTACACTTGTCATCGTAATTTGGGAAAATTACGAAAAAATTGAGCTACGTTGTGATTACCGTTTACTAATAGGAAAGAAGTTTCACCTCGACGAGTAGCTTCTCCGTGCATGGAAAGCATGTAAGGAATCCAACAACTTGATCCAGTTAAATGGGGCGATAGATTTTAGTGCTAAGATCTTCACTCTGCGCATGGACTGGGTCAAGCTTGTGGAATCATTTTCTGGAAGACGGTCGTAAATACATCAAGAAGAAATTTAAAAATGTGAATTTCAAGAAGACGGAGAAGAAGATGAGTGCTATACCTGAACGATTACGGATCCAATAAAGAGTTCGGAGAATTTGGCAGACGAGTACACCAACGCTGTCAATTTCGGCGCGTCAATGACCCTGATTTTTTTTGGACCTTCGAGATCTGATACAAGGAATCTCTCAAGGAAAGGCGCATTCTCAATGACCATAACGTGGAACAGCTGGAGTGATCTCTTCCCAATTGATGTCTTGTTGTGGGGCCAGCAAGACACATAAATCCATCGGAGATTCGTCGAGGCGATGTGGAGGCTAATGAACCCGTGGATCCGCTCAAGACGAAGGTACTCGAGCGTAGTACAGCTGCGGAGCAGGTGCTCCATAGCCTTCTTCAAGATGACAACGTCGAAGAGGTCGAGCTACTTGAGTTGAGGGAGAAGAAGCGCGGGCGCGGCATTAATCTGGGGAAGATAGCAGGAGCTGAAGCTGGCGCGGTGCAGCGTTGCCGTGAGGCGGAGCGCGGAAGGCGGCAGAGAGCGACATCGTCCAGCTTCAAAGCTGAGCTCCTCGAGCTGATCTAGGGCGGGGGATAAGAACCACTTGTCGAACTTGGGTTGGACCTTGCAGTTGGTACTGAACATGCGGATGTCAAGGCGCCCGCTGGCCTGTGGTGCGATGAAAGGATCTTGGAGACCGCGGCCATGCGTTTAAATCCCCGTCGCAGAGGCAGCTGTCGACGGTGAGGTTGAGGGGGACGCAGCGCCAGAGGGGGCGCCACCTCCGGGAGAGCAGGGCGGTCCGCACGGCAGATTTGGTGGGGAGGAGGCCGATGATGACGAGCAGCATGTCGTCGGGGAGGTTGCTGATGAAGTTCAGGCTCGCCGGATGCGGTTTTGGATCGAGCCGCCTCCGCTTGTTGGCTGCCTCGCCGTCCATCTCAACCGGCGGCGACGCCGGTGTACACGCAGGCCGGTGTGTGTTGTGTCTTTGGGTGTCTTGAAAAGTCGTCCTTACATGCATGCCGCTGGTGGTGAATTGTGTCTGAGTCGTCCTTGGCGCAAGAAGTTTGCCTCTAGTTTACTTATTTTCACCCACCGCCACATGGGCCAAGACACCAAGATCTGTAACACGGTGACAACACAGCATGTGGATTGGTTGACCGGTCAACTAAACAATATATGGAGCTATACGCTGACACAAGATGGCGTATAATCCGTCGGTATAGAGAGTTCGAGTGAGAGGGAGGCCCGTGAGAGATAGCAGAGAGAGAGAAAGAGCTACTCCTCCGCTCGATAATGTAGTTACAACATTTTTTAAGTCAAACTTTTGAAACTTTGACCAAGTTTATAAAGAAATTACTTATATCCGCAATACCAAAGGTAAAATGATAGTATGAAGTAAGTACATGTTGTGATGAATCTAATGATCGTTCCAGATGTAAATGTTTTTCTCCACATATACCTGGTCAAACTTTTCTGAGGTTTGACTTTTCAAAACATCCATATGCTTATGGACATGACAGAGTCCCTAACGAGAGAGAGAGAGAGAGAGAGAGAGAGAGAGAAAAGTGTGTGTGCATGTGTGAAAGAGACATGGACAACACACGATGAAAGTGGAGAAAAGGCGTGCGTGTCTTATGCAAACATATCACACATGCATCTTCGACAATGGAGGCAAGGTGAGGAG
Organism: Aegilops bicornis; assembly: GCA_021605145.1. Taxonomy (NCBI): domain Eukaryota; kingdom Viridiplantae; phylum Streptophyta; class Magnoliopsida; order Poales; family Poaceae; genus Aegilops; species Aegilops bicornis. The sequence goes on along the minus strand of CM038674.1, from coordinate 568,723,342 downwards.
ATAGTGTGTGGTTGTTTGGAACCGAGAGAGGAAGACCCCTAGCATGTGGCCAAGAGGGGTCTGACAAACAAGGGAGAGAGGTCGAGAGAGACGTACGGAGAAAATGCAGACATGGGGAGGAGAGAGTGTATGTTTGTCATAGAGAGATCCCCTGGAGATCGTGGATGGGACTACATGGGTGGGAGATCGAGTGACAAGGTGTGTGCGCGATAGAAGATGCCCCGAGAGATATCGATATAGACGTATGGATGGAAGGAGACAATACGTGTGTTCGGATGGCTAGTAAGAGATAATCATACTTAGGAGGAGTGCTTGCGCCTAGGGCCCTGTTTGGATACTCTAACTCAGTTAGAGGTTAGAGTTAGATTCTAACCCTGAACTAACTCTAAGTAAAGAGGTGTTTGGATGGCAGGGTTAGATGGAGCGCGGATACGGCGAGGCACCTTCACACGCCAAAGTGCGAGAGGGGAGGGAGAGGACGAGAAGCTTTGAGGAAGTGGGGAGGATCTGCTGCAGGAGAGGCGAGAGAAAAAAAGTGTTTATTAGTGGTCCCGAGAAGAACTAACCCAAATAAGCACCTCTTGGATGGGTTAGTTTTTTTTGGATGGGTTAGATGCATCTAACCTAAACTAACCCTCTTGTTTGGATCTTTTTGGGTTAGTTGACTCCAAACTAACCCAAACTAACTCTAAACCATGATCCAAACATAGCCGATGATGGAGTGAGGGATTATGGTACTTAGGGGGGTGCGTGTCACATGGAGAGAGAACAAGGGCGGAGAGTGTTGGATCGCGAGCGAGACATGTGTATGTGTGAACCAGGGAGATATAAGGCCGGTTTGGCTTGCGTCGTGAGCATCTTTTGCGTGGCCTTGGGTTGTGGCTGGATTTCATGCACGCTTGTTTGGTTGCTACCCTGTGAAAAAGAAAGCCCGCCTGGGTTGGGTTCCCTTGCACTTTAATTAGCCTGGCTGAACTCCAGACACTGCAAGTAGTTCGCCCAAGCGCCCGATTTGAACGCTTGGCCGTGCTCGGTCGTGGTGGCCACGAGGCTAACGGCAACATGGATGGATATTAGCATTAAATAATTGATGCATGGATTTATTGATGGGACGTTGATGCTTTGCTCGCCGGGCATGAACCAAACACTTCAAGACCACACAAGCCTGGCCGTGAAGTATTTTACATCTCATGTCCACACCAGCAAGACCGCCATCAAGGCATGAGGGTCAGGCACGAACCAAACTGACCAATAAAGTTTGAGAGAGATTGAGGAGCCCCGATAAGGCTGAGTGGTGCGTCAGATAGCTGAGAGGGGGAAAGAGATATTCCATCCGCTCGATAATGCAGTGCATGTAAAGTTTTTAGAAGTCAAACTTTGGAAACTTTGATCAGGTTTACGCAAATGTTATTTATATCTACAATACCAAAGATACATCATACAAAACTACATCTCATGGTGAATCTAATGGTATATGTTAGCCGTACTAGATGTAATTCTTTTTCTCCACGTACATGGTCAAACTTTGTGATGTTTGATTTTTCAATAAATCTATGTGCTATGGATGGAGGAGAGTGCCTCGATGAGACAGATCAAGTGCGTGTGAAGGAGAATGAGTAAGTGTGCAAAAAGAGTATGTGTGTGAAAGAGAAAGTGACAACAAACGATAAATTAGAGAGAGAGTGTGTTTTTCGTTTCTTATGCGAACATATCACGCATGCATCTCCGAGATGGAAAAGTGAGGCGAGGAGATACACGAAGATAGCTAGTGTCTGATTGTTTGCAACGGAGAGAGACACCCTGTAGCACATGTCCAATAGAGGTCTCGCCAACAAGGAAAAAAAGGTCGAGAGGGACACATGGATGGCATGGAGGCATGGGGAGGGAGAGAGGGTGTGTTTGTGATAGAGAGATCCCTCGAGATCGTGAGGGGACTATATGGGTGGGAGATCGAGGGAGTGCGTGCGCGATAGAAAGATGCCCCGAGAGAAATCGAGATAGACCATGCACATGTTTGTGATGGAGACTAAGATTAGCTTGTCATATACATATAGGGGACTGCGTGTGCCTACAATTGAGTGAGAGACCATCATACTTGGCTAGCTGGGCATGAGATTGTGTGTGTGTGTGTGCGTGTGAGATGGAGAGAGAACGAGGGAGAGAGATAGAGTTTTAGATGGGCCTATCGAAAGTGCAGTGAGATATGCATGTGTATGTGTGACCCAGGCGGATGGCGAGTTTGAGAGCGGGGGGGGGAAGAGCTCCGAGACGACATAGTGATGCGTGAGAGAGTTACGGGCAAAGAGCCAAGGAATTTGTGTGCTTACGATGAGTGCACCCAAGATATCTAGCTTGGACTAGCTAGAGTATCATACATAGTGTGCGAGAGAGACCTATAATGGTGTATATATGAATGCGAACTAGAAAGACCCCCCCCCCCGACACACACACACAAAGAGAGAGAGAGAGAGAGAGAGAGAGAGAGATAAAGGGAGAGGGACCAACAAGGTTTTTGTGTTGGATGCGTGCGATAGAATTGAAGATTGTCGGCGAGAGAGTGAGAGAGAAAGAGAGAGAACAGGAGTCCGGGAGAGGGGGAGGTCGCGTTTTATGCATCAAAGACTGATATAAACCATGTTTCGATATAAACTTGCATTCAAATATTTAAATTGGAGAACATGTTGTCTGCAATCCACACATGAACGGATATATGCTATATCAAACAAGTTCATTAATTTGACTTTCAACAAGTTCATGGAGTACTATAACACTGTACAACATGCTACTCGATTGAGGTGTTCAATTTTGGATGTAGTTCACTATTTTGACCTACTGAACGAGCTAGTTCATTGAATCGAGATATTTCATTTTGGGTTTGTTTCGCGTTTTTGAGTGGGTCAACTATTTGTCATATAGTAAATCGCTAGCAACGAGCATGTAAAAACACATTATTCCCGAGCATCATCTGTCCATCTAAAAAGAAGTGGCAAGCTAATATTTCAAAATTTGATTCGAATCGACTTGGTAAGGTAGACGTGGATGCTCGTTTCTCCCAAAATTTGAACGAACCGTTAAACATCCTCTCTGCTCGGTAGAATTACCGAGAAAATAAATGGGAGACGCGAAATTACCGTCCTATGTGGGACACGCATCAATTGGCCCGTTGTACATCGAGGGTAGGTTCGTAACTTCATCCAAGCGCCTTCTCCTCGGCCGAAATGACATGTGACGAATAATTCATATACCATGGTCGGCAAAACACGCTCTCCTCGCCCTAAATATCTCGCTACCACTATTTCAAAACACGCTCTCCTCGCCCGAAATCGCTCGCGCCCACTATAGTTCAAAACACGCCCTCCTCGCCCGAAATCGCTCCCGCCCACTATTTGGGGAGAAGCAAAGTTACTCTACTACTCTACTATCCCCGACCCTCAAGACAGACCAGGCCGAGAAGCCTATAGGCAAGGGTAGAACTGTAATTCCCTCACATTTCGCATAAATGCGTCCGTAAAACCTGTTTCCACTCCCCTCCCAATCCCCCCCCCCCCCCTTCATACATCGTGGGCGCCAAATCACCTTCGCCCTGGAAGCTCCCTTCTCCCGAGCCGCGAAACCTCAGCCCCACCTCCATGGCGCCCCCACCGCACCAATTTCACAGTCGCCCTCCTCCCTAATGCCGGAGACGCTGTCCAATTGCCGTCTTGCACTGGGTCGTGTACCTCTTACTCCGTGTTACTGGTGCTGCCTCAACGACGGCCACGTGAACCGTACCGGAGCCGATTCACCCCGCCGTTGTTCATGGCGTCGGAGCGGCTCCAACTTCGGATCCGTCCAGAGTCCTGGCGCTGCTCCCGCGTAGCCATCAACCGTGCCGACATCGCTCTTTCCTCGCCACGGTCGCCATCAAGAATCCGCGCCGCCTCACCGACTCGGTAGCTGGACCTGCCTACTTCACCATGCCGCCAGATAGGTCGCACCTCATCTGAAATCACTTTATTTAGGCGTCGCTTGTCTGAATTTTTATTACGGGCCAATCGATTCCCAATGGGAAGCAGCACCTCGAGGCGGCGGAGCTCCTAGGCTGTCGGTTGGCTGGTGACTAACATAAGGGTGCGGGCCGCAAGTTCGCCATGAAGCAGCGCTTAGATGGCTATCTTTTAGAGTTGCGTGGGTTGAAGGTACTGCCGCCGCTGGATCTGGATGACGGCGAGTCTTTGTGGATTGGCCCGGGGGCGGCGCAACCACGGCAGTGCGGTGGGGAGGGGAGTGGGGTTTTGGCCGGGGCCACGGACGGCGGAGGCAGGCTGCTCTGTATTGGTCGCTGGCTCTTCGGGGAAGATTCTGAGCGATGTCGGTGGGAGGCACAAGACGGCCATCAAGCCATCCGGCGAGATCGGACGATACCAAAATAAAATAAAATCGTGTGACCCCAATTTAGTCTTCAAATAATAGACATGTGACCACTCTCGTACCTTCTTTGTTGATCTCTTAGTGTATTTCTTCGGATCAAAGAGATATGTCGTTCTTAACATTATGCGTTATCTGCATCTTCAGACACACCGTCTTCCGACTCACCGCAGCTGTTCCAACAAGGGAAGCATACACTAGAAGGGAGCTACAGTCCCCACTCAACAGTTCCCTGCATCGAATGCGCGTGCCCGACATGGACAGCCACAACAACTGCAGGGCCATCGACAAGTCAGCACATGATGCTCACTCCTAGGGATGGCAGGGTTGTACCTCATCTTACTTGTGTGCAACATTTATGGCTTTGTTATTCATTTAAGCACGGAAAATAGATCATCACATTTTACTGTATGTTCATGCTGATCTCTTACGGGTCTTGTTCAGGAGTTCACGCTATTCCATAGTTCAGCTAAGATACTTGTTCTTTAGGTAATGTTGTTCCATAGTTATCATCTATCAGCCAATGCTATCCCACAGGCTAGTGATTATAGTATTATACCACTTCTAGTATTGCCTATGTTGTTCTTTAATACTTTTGTGTGCCATCTAGTTAATCTCGAGTACAAACGATACATATTCTGTAGCTTTCATATGTGTTCTCCCTTTAGTTTATGAGACCTGTTGCTGCTAGTTAACCCCAGTCCTACTATTTATGTCGTCTCCTACAGGCATTCATTTACATAAATCTAACTACTAGTTGTCTTCCATGCATGTCAGATATAATTGCACACACTTATATATCCACAAGAACCTCACGGAGCAATGTAAAGGCCAATAAACTTGATGTCATTGATACCCAATATGATGGAACATGTAAAGGCGGTTCTTCAGAAGACTTGCAGAAAGATGATGAATCCTCTTCACCCCACAAGGTCCTTGCTCTAACTTGGCCTGTGATATGTGTCATGGTTCTAACTCTGACAGTAAGATAGGGGGGTAGGAATGGAGAGGCAAGATCCTAGCTATGGAGTAGTTGTATACACAAGATGTTTATGAGTTCAGGCCCTTCTCGGAGGAAGTAACAGCCCTACGTCTTGAAGCTCGGAGGCGGTCGACTGTATTATGCGTGTATGAGTTACAGGGGTGTGAACCCCTCACACTGAGGAGGGGGGCTTATATAGAGTTTGCCAGACCCCTCCAGCCCTCACAGTTATGCAGGGATTAAGGTACATTAAGATCAGGGGTTACTGGTAACGCCCCACATAAAGTGCTATGATGACCATAAAAGCTACTTAATGACCGACCGTTTGTGTGCAGACTGGCTTTAGATCTTCTGGCGGTCGAGTGGTTAGCTTCATGGTCGAGAGTCTTCAAATCCGTCGAGTGGAACCCTTCCAGGTCAACTAAAAGGTGGTATCTTCTAAAGATGTCCTTGGGGAGGGTATCTTGGACATGTCCATGACCCTACCCTAGGTACATGACTTCATCATTAGCCCCCGAATGGATCGAGGTTTGAGTGGGGAAGAAGTTGAACATACTTCCGACCCATTCTTGTCTTTGCGAAGTGTGTCTTGTTTTGGATCAATGAACTTAGGTGACGGCATCAACTTCTTTTTGAGTCGCCTTGATCCATTCTTTGTATCCGTCGAGTGTGTTTTTCGTACTTGGAGAACTCCGAATGACAATACGGAGGAAATCTTCTGTCTGACGATTTGCTCTGCGTAGCATGGATTTAGCGGGATTCAATTTCGGAAGCGGCGGGAGGAGGAAGCCATGATGTCAGGCGGGATAAGGCAGGGATGCCTCGATCTCCACGCCACCTTTTTCGCCACGTATCACACGGGCGACTGTTGCGGGATTTGACAGGATCGCCTGGGCCTACCAGTCAGTCACTCGGAAGCAACCTCATATAAGGCCCCGGGCGGGGGTTTTTGAACAGTGCGCTCTCATTTTCCCCTCCCTTCCCCAGATTCATCCACCGCGTTTGCCTCCATCTCAGAGCTGCTGCTCCGTGCGCGTTTTGCCGGCGACAATGGTGAAAGAGAAGACGGCGGCTTTGGAGCGGGCGAAGAAGGCGGCAATGACGAAGCGAAGAAAGCGACCGGTCAGGCGGATCCTCGTCAAGGCCGGCTTGCCGCAGGGGCTGGATCGAAGCATGGATCCGCCTAACGATCCGTCGAAGGATCTCGACGACATGGCCAATGAAGGACGGATCCCCCATGGATCAGCGCGGCTCCCTGGGGAGGAATCGGAACCGCAGCCTCAGGCGGGTGAGTGCGTTCTCTTGGCCACCCATGTGGACCGCGGGTTTTCTCTGCCGTCTCACCCTTTCTTTTGGGGATTTCTGAACTTCTTTGGGGCACAACTTCACCACTTCACCCCCAACTCCATCGTGTATCTCACCGCTTTCGTGTCTTTGTGCGAGAATTTCTTGGGTTGTCGGCCTCATTGGGGTCTTTTCAAGCACATTTTCACCTATCGCTCCCAGACGGTGAAAAAGGCCAATCCGAGTGACGAGAGAACTCAAGTGATTTAGATGTGTGGGGGTCTTGGGGTTCAGATGAGAGGAAAAAGTTCTTTTCCGTCCATGATCTTACCCGAGTCAGTCCGTGGATGGCAGTCGACTTGGTTCTATCAAGAAGGACCAGCCGACGCTTGAGCGATCATTGGACTCCCTCCTTTTTCCATGGACCGAGTGAGCAAGCCATCTTCTTTGAAGGTGATCCCTGAAGAGAAAGCACATGTTAAGGTGCTGGTTGGGCGCGTTGTCCAGCTCATCCGAGACAGTGTGACTGGCATGGATCTCTTGGAGGTCTTTCTCCGACGACGCATCCAGCCGCTCCAAGCTCGGGACCATCCAATGTGGTTGTACTCTGGCACTGAAGACACCACTCGGATCCACCCGGAGGAGGTCGAGGATGCCATGTTGGAAAGGTGTCTGGCGAGCATCACAGGAAACAAGGACAACCCCCAAGGAGCCAGGAGGATTCCTCCACTCGACCAGTCATACGAAGTAGACAAGGTCCAATCATGCATCTTTGACTGTGATCCTGCTTTCTCCATCTTGTTTGCTCAAAATCGGTCGACTGACTTTTGTCTTGTTTGTTGTCTTCCAGGCCACTACTGAGATGTACTCGATGCCCAACGGGGCGCAAGAACAAGTCGAGGAGGAAGAAGGAAGCGGAGGTGAAAGTCAGGAGGAATGGCAATCTGATGGTGAGGAGGACGACAAAGACGACAACTCCGGTGAAGAGGAGGAGGAGGAAGAGGAGGAAAAAGTCGACCCTCCTCGCTCGGAAAGGCGATCCAAGCTCACACATGATCCCGCGATCGAGCGTGGCAAGGCTATCGCGCCTGTTGGGCAGCCGACGAAACGCCCTCGGACGATCTCTCCGGCGCCGACTGAAAAAGCGCCGAAGCAACCCCGAGCGATGCCATCAAAGTCGACGAAGGCCCTGCCCAAGATGAGGATGGCCATTCCCACCATTTCCGAGTAACAGCAGAACTTGTGTTTTCTTGTTTAGCATGGACATACTTTTGGTCGACTCATTGACTGGTCAACTAATTTCTGAAATCTGCAGCGCTGCCACCTCCGAGACCTCAGCCAGGAACGAAGACCAGGAAATGGAAGATGCTGCTACCTCTAACCTTGGTATGATCCCTGTAGTTTCGCTTTTGGTCGATTGGATTTCCGTTTTTAACTTTGAATCTTTCCTGTAGTCCCACCTCATGTCATTGATCTCCCTGATGACGACGATGAGGCACCGCTGAGGAAGAGGAAGAATAAAAAGGCGCCTGCTGGCAAGACTGCTCAGGTTGTATCAATGCCTGAGACGCTGGTTCATGAAGGTGGCAACATCACTCGGACTTTTGTGTCTTTCGCTGTGCCGCTGACGAGTGTCCAGCCTTCATCGTCGACTGCTGATCCGCCTTCCCTTTTCGTCACACACCACGTCCCGGAGGACCAAGTGGGTGCTGCTAAGGAGGCTATACGCCAGGCGGGGATCATGATGGAGCAGGTGAAGGTAGTCCGAGAAGCTAGTCAAGCGGCTTACGATGCTAGCTCAGCTCTTTAGAGCAACGTCCAGGTTAGTTGGTCACCGCTTGCTCTGTTAGGATATGCTACCTGAAAACTCTTCTTTCTGAATATTTTTGTATCTGTACACCCACTGGGTGTGTCGATTGAATTTTTGGACTGGTGGGGGCACGCTGAGTGCACCCACTAGGTGTAGTCCCCGAGACTATGGTGGATCAGCGATCGACTATAGTCTTTATACTTTGAATTTCTTTGCTAACTTCTTCACTCGGTCTGGTCGGATCATGTCGAATGGAATCTTGGAACCGGTGGGGGCACGCTGAGTGCACCCACTGGATGTAGTCCCCGAGACTATGGTCGACTGTTGGCAGTCGACTATAGTCTGAAGAACTATCTTTTTTTAGATCATGATGATACCGTGGCTGACTGCTGACAGTTAGCTATGGTTTTAGGTTCATAACCTTTTTGCCTCTTTCGGTCGACTGGTCGAATCGAAGTTAGTAAAACCGATTGGGGGCACGCCGAGTGCACCCACTGTGTAGTCCCCGAGACTACTGTTGAATATTTTGATTCGGCTGTAGTCTTAGAAATGCTACGATCTTTCCTTAGTCACTCGGAAGCGACCTATCTTTGATGTCTGTCGATTGACTCTTCGCAGAAATCCTGCGAGCTTGTGGCTCGCTATACTGAATTGGAGAACAAACAGATCCAACTCAACCTTGACTTGAAGCTTGCTCAGGAGAACTTACAGAAGGCGAGAGACGAAGCAAAAGGTATGGCTGGTGAGAACTTGACGACTGTCTTTATCTTTCTGCCCATTCCTAATTCTGATCTCATTGTCATTTTGCAGATAAAATGGAGGAGGCTCTGAAGAAGAAGGACCATGACCTTGCAGAGGCACAAAAAGCGGCTTTGGACAAAAAAAAGCTCGCGGAAGAAAAACTGGCTTCAGTCGGTAAACTTGAAGAGGAGAACGCCAATCTGAAAGCTGCTCTCGACGCGGCCAACAAGGAGGTTAGCCGATCAAGAATGACAAGATAGCTCTGAGTGACAAGGCGGCTGGCAGGGAAGAGGAACGATCTGGAGGCTTATCTGGGAGGGCTCGCCAAGAAGTTATTCCTCATGCTTGAAGGTAATCTCTTTTATCCGACTGACTTGTTATCACCGACTCATCATAGGACCGTTAGCTTGAACTCGAGTTGCGTTTTAAAGAATTCTGCCAGAACTTTGAGGAGGAGACCAGTCGAGTGGAGACAAGCCTGGACCCCATCAACTCTCCTGTGAAGGATGAAGCTGCTATGAATGTGCTCCGACTGGAGTCTCGTGTTGCTGGTGTGGTGGACTATCTCGCTCGACTGAAAGCTGCGGTGTCGCGGATTGACTCAACACTCTGGCCAGACCAGACGCTTCAAAATGACCTCGAGTCTTTAATGACTCGACTGAATGATGTTCCGAGTCGAGTGCAGGAATGGAAGAAGTCTTCTGCCAGGTGTGGTGCCGATGTTGCTCTGTCCCTGGTCCGTGTTCACTGCAAGGAGGCGCGAGAGGAAAAGCTGGCGTCCATCAAGGTTGCCAATACCAAGAAGTACTACTTCCAATCTTTCATGGAGACCTTCATTGCCGCTGCCACCGGATTCTTGTGGAATCGACCTGGACCAGTTTGTCGCGCCTTCCAGTCCTCCACCTGAGGAGTAAAAAACTTATATGCTTCGCCTTAAATTTGCCTCGGAATGCCGAGTGGTTTTGTAACCGATAAACTTTCTCAGGCTTTACGCCTGAGCACTTCTGAATCCGTAGGGTGTTTATCCGAACTTGGCTTATCATTGAATGTGCTTTCATTTGCCTTCGAGCGAACTTTGTTTTTCACTCGGAATATACTTCAAAGCTTGAGACACAGCTCTGAGGTGAAAAATCCAGTCGACCTGCACTTCATCGTTCTTGCAGGTACGGATGGAGCACAGACTGCAACCGACCTCGTCGTCCTTGCGGATCGGAATGGACCACACATTGTACTTGTGGCGCAGCTCCGAAGGAGAAGGTAACAGTCGACCTGTACCTCGTCGTCCTTGCGGATCGGAATGGATCGCACGTTGTACTTGTGGCGTAGCTCCGAAGGAGAAGGTAACACTCGACCTGCACCTCGTCGTCCTTGCGGATCGGGATGGATTTCTTACTTAGGCGAGTACTCAGACTGCAGCTAAGCCTCCGAGTGGGAGGTTTGCTCTCCACTCGGTAGGATTTTTCAACACTTAGGCGAGTACTGGACTGCAGCTAAGCCTCCGAGTGGGAGGTTTGCTCTCCACTCGGTAGGATTTTTCAACACTTAGGCGAGTACTGGACTGCAGCTAAGCCTCCGAGTGGGAGGTTTGCTCTCCACTCGGTAGGATTTTTCAACACTTAGGCGAGTACTGGACTGCAGCTAAGCCTCCGAGTGGGAGGTTTGCTCTCCACTCGGTAGGATTTTTCAACACTTAGGCGAGTACTGGACTGCAGCTAAGCCTCCGAGTGGGAGGTTTGCTCTACACTCGGTAGGATTTTTCAACACTTAGGCGAGTACTGGACTGCAGCTAAGCCTCTGAGTGGGAGGTTTGCTCTCCACTCGGTAGGATTTTTCCATACTTAGGCGAGTACTGGACTGCAGCTAAGCCCTCGAGTGGGAGGTTTGCTCTCCACTTGGTAGGATTTTTCAAACTTAGGCGAGTACTGGACTGCAGCTAAGCCCCCGAGTGGGAGGTTTGCTCTCCACTCGGTAGGATTTTCAAACTTAGGCGAGTACTAGATCAGCTAAGCCCCGAGTGGGAGGTTTGCTCTCCACTCGGTAGGATTTTTCAAACTTAGGCGAGTACTGGACTGCAGCTAAGCCCCCGAGTGGGAGGTTTGCTCTCCACTCGCTAGGATTTTTCAAACTTAGGCGAGTACTGGACTGCAGCTAAGCCTCCGAGTGGGAGGCTTGCTCTCCACTCGGTAGGATTTTTGTGGCGTAGCTCTGAAGGAGAAGGCAGCAGTCGACCTGCACCTCGTCGTCCTTGCAAAGCGCACATTGTATTAAATACTTAGGCGAGTACTTGGACTGCAGCTAAGCCTCCGAGTGGGAGGCTGGCTCACCACTCGGTAGGATTTTAAACACTTAGGCGAGTACTTGGACTGCAGCTAAGCCCCCGAGTGGGAGGCTGGCTCACCACTCGGTAGGATTTTAAACACTTAGGCGAGTCCTTGGACTGCAGCTAAGCCCCCGAGTGGGAGGCTGGCTCACCACTCGGTAGGATTTTAAACACTTAGGCAAAACGGATTCGCAGCTAAGCCATCGAGTGGGAGGCTGGCTCACCACTCGGTAAGGATTTTTTTTTTTTACAAACTTAGGCAAAATGGATTCGTAGCTAAGCCACCCACTGGGGGGGGGGATTTTTTATGTAAAAAAAAGTAATAACAATCACAGGGGAAATTATAACATTCTTGACTTCGATAAACAAACTACAGAGGTACTTTTATTACATCTCATCCGAGTGAGTACTCAAGTATAAAAGGGGCGGAGAGCTCCGCATTCCAAGCTCGAGGCTCATCAATCTGGCGATCGACGTTGTAAAGATGGTATGCTCCATTGTGGAGAACTCGTGACGATGAAGGACCGTCCCAAGTGGGAGCGAGCTTGTGTGGTTTCTGTTGATCCACTCGGAGGACCAAGTCTCCTTCTTGGAAGGCTCGACTCTTCACATTTCTGGCATGGAATCGACGCAAGTCTTGTTGATAGATAGTCGAGGGGATCAGGGCCATCTCCCTCTCTTCTTCTAAGAGGTCGACTGCATCCTGCCGGGCTTGTTCCGCTTCATCTTCAGAATAGAGTTCGACTCGAGGTGCATTGTGAAGCAGGTCACTTTCGGCGAGCGCTTGACTCCATAGACGAGAAGAATGGAGTTCTCCCGATCGACCGATTAGGAGTGGTCCTCAATCCCCAAAGAACTGATGGAAGTTAAATGGACCCACGCTCTGCTGCATGCTTGAGATCACGCATCGGCGGGTTTCGATCCTTTGAGAATTAGACCGTTTGCTCGTTCTGCTTGTCCATTCGACTGGGGGTGAGCAACTGAAGCATAGTCGACTCATGTGCCTTGAGAGGTGCAAAAGGCTTTGAACTTGTCAGAATCGAAGTTTGACCCATTGTCAGTGATGATGCTATGCGGAACTCCATATCTGAATATCAACTCTCTGATGAAACTGATAACAGTGCATGCATCGAGGTTCTTGATAGGCTTAGCTTCGATCCACTTAGTAAACTTGTTGACTGCCACCAGCAAGTGAGTGAAGCCGCTCCTGCCAGTTCTCAGTGGTCCAATCATATCCAATCCCCAAACAGGGAAGGGCCAGACGAGTGGAATGGTCTTCAAAGCTGAGGCGGGTTTGTGCGACATATTGGAATAGAACTGACATCCTTCACACTTGTCAACTATTTCCTTCGCCATTTCATTTGCTCTTGGCCAGTAAAATCCCGCTCGGTATGCTTTAGCCACAATGGTCCGAGAGGACGCATGATGACCACAGGTCCCCAGTGGATATCATCAAGAATTATCGACCTTCTTACGGCGTTATACATTTCTAGCTGACTCGATCGCGCTTTCTGCATAACTGTCCCTTGATCATCAGAAGGCCTTAGATCGGCGGACGATCTGTCGAGCCTCTTCTTCGTTCTCCGCGAGCTCTTTCCGTAGGATATACGCGATGTATGGCACTGTCCAGTCGGGAGTGATGACCACAACTTCCATAATTAGGTCGACCACGGCTGGGACCTCAATTTCAGTCGGATCAGGGACACTTTTTGGCTGCGGGGCTTCTTCGGTGAAAGGATCCTCTTGAACTGATGGTGCGTGGATGTGCTCCAAAACACATTCTTTGGGAATGGCTTCCCTCTTGGACCCTATTTTCGCCAAATCATCAGCAGCTTGATTTTTCAGTCGGGGTATATGATGAAGCTCTAACCCCTCAAATTTCTTCTCTAGCTTTCTCACTGCATTGCAGTAACCAGTCATGTCTGGGCTTCTGATGTCCCACTCCTTCATCACCTGATTAACCACCAGATCTGAGTCGCCATAGACCATGAGACGACGGACGCCGAGTGAAATGGCCATACGCAACCCGTACAAAAGTGCCTCATATTCTGCTTCATTGTTGGAGGAATCAAAGTGAATCTGGAGTACATATCTAAGCTTATCTCCTCGGGGGGAAACTAACACTACCCCAGCACCGGAACCATTCAGCATCTTGGAACCATCAAAGAACATAGTCCAGTGCTCCGAGTGAACTTGAGTCGGAAGCTGCTGTTCAATCCACTCGGCGATGAAGTCTGCTACTGCTTGGGACTTGATGGCTTTCTTTGCCTCAAACTTGATATCAAGGGGAAGGATTTCAATCGCCCATTTCGCCACTTGACCAGTTGCATCTCTCATTATGCGAGAATCTCGACAATGGGCGTCACGACGATCGTAATGGAATGGTCAGAAAAGTAATGAGCAACCTTCTTCGTGGTCATATAAATACCATAAACAAGCTTCTGATAATGAGGGTATCTTTGCTTTGATGGGGTCAATACTTGGAAAGATAATATCTTTGGTATTTGAACTTTGAAGGCTTTTCCTTCTTCTTCCCGCTCGACCGTAAGTAAATCTTGTCTTGACGACTTGTCCTGTGGCTGCAATGTAAAGCAGCAAAGGCTCTTTTTGATTGGGGCAGTAAGCACCGGCTGGGTGGAGAGCAGAGCTTTTAGCTCTGCAAACGCTGCATCAGCTTCGGGAGTCCACTCGAACTTCTCTGACTTCTTCATCAGTCGGTAAAGAGGCAATACCTTTTCACCGAGGCGAGAGATGAATCGACTTAAAGCGGCCAAGCATCCAATAAGCTTTTGGACATCGTGCACACGCACAGGGCGTTTCATTCGGAGTATAGTACCAACTTTTTCTGGGTTGGCGTCGATTTCTCGTTCGAAAATGAGAAAACCGAGTAACTTTCCGCCAGGAACTCCCAATGTGCACTTTGATGGATTAATCTTGATATCATACCTCCTGAGATTGGCAAATGTTTCAGCAAGGTCAGTCAACAGGTCGGAACCCTTCCGTGACTTGACCACAATATCATCCATGTATGCTTCCACATTCCGACTGATTTGAGTGAGCAAACACTTCTGAATCATCCTCATGAACGTGGCTCCGGCGTTCTTGAGGCCGAATGGCATGGTGACATAACAGAAGCACCCGAATGGAGTGATGAACGCTGTTTTGATCTCGTCTGGTCCATACAGACGGATCTGATGGTAACCGGAATAGGCGTCTAAAAAGACAACCGCTCGCATCCCGCAGTCGAGTCGACTATTTGGTCGATGCGAGGGAGAGGAAAATGATCTTTCGGGCAGGCCCGATTGATATGTTTGAAGTCGATGCACATGTGCAGTGACTTGTCCTTCTTGGGGACCATGACAACATTGGCGAGCCACTCGGTGTGGTAAATCCCTCGGATGAACTCTGCTGCTAAGAGTCGAGCCACCTCCTCGCCAATGGCCTTTCTCTTCTGGACGGCGGACCGTCGAAGATGTTCTTTGACAGGTTTAACTTTTGGGTCGACTCGTAGGCGATGCTCAGCCAGCCCCTGAACACCCGGCATGTCGTGAGCTTCCATGCGAAGATGTCCCAGTTCTCACGGAGGAACTGGATGAGCGCTTCTTCCTATTTGGAGTCGAGTGTTGTTGAGATATTGGTCGGGGCAGCATTGGGGTCGGTCGGGTGAATGTGAATCGGCTTCGTCTCACCGGACGACTGAAATGCTGATTCTGTAGCGGGCTTCTTGGCTCGCAACAAATCACTCGGGTCTGCAGTTTTCTGGTATTCTTGCAGCTCAACCACTGCCATCTGAGCATCAGCGATCTTAGAGCCTTTCTGAAAACACTCTTCTTCTTCCTTCCGATTGCCAATGACAGTGATCACACCTTTGGGGCCTGGCATCTTCAGTTTGACGTAGACATAACATGGTCGAGCCATGAAACGTGCATACGCCGGCCTTCCCAGAATAGCGTGGTAAGCACTCTGGAAATCCACGACCTCAAAGGTCAACTTTTCTTTACGAAAATTCTTGGAATCACCAAAAACCACATCGAGAGCAATTTGGCCGAGTGACTCAGCCTTCTTTCCAGGAATGACTCCATGGAAGCTCATGTTGCTGGTACTGAGTCTGGACATCGGAATGCCCATCCCTTTCAATGTCTCTGCATATGTTCCGGCCACTGCCACCATCCATCAAAACTTAAGTTAGTCGAGTGCCTTCGACGACTGGGTCGACCACCAAAGCTTGCCTCCCAGGGGTGGCTATGTGCGTTGGGTGATCAGACTGGTCGAATGTGATGGCAGTCTGAGACCATTTCAGATAACTGAGCTTTGCCGGAGCAACCATATTCACCTCTCGGTTGATAACTTTCAATCGACTTTTGCTTTCAACGTCGGCAAAAATCATCAGGGTGGAATTGACCTGGGGGTATCCACCATCACTGTCTTCCTTGTCCTCCACTTTGTCCGACTCCTTTTCCTTATCCTTGGGTTGCTTCCCCTGGAACTGCTGGATCAAGAGCCGACACTGTCGAGTGGTATGCTTTGGGTAAATGAGTTTACCCTCCTCATCTTTCTTTGTGTGAATGTGACATGGCAAGTCCAAAACATCATTTCCATCTTGGTCTTTCACCTTCTTGGGGTTCCAAGGCCCCTTGGGTTTCCCCTTGAACTTTCCTCGGGTCACGGCCAAGGCTTCTCCAGGAGCAACTGGCTCGGCTTTCCGCTTCTGCTTCCGACTGGAGTTCCCTCCCCCGGCTTCATTAACGGCTGACTTGTACTTGCCACTACGGAGTCGATCCTCTTCTTCACCATTGGCATACTTGGTGGCAATCTCCATCATTCGACTCAGGGTCATGTCTCTGGTCCGACCAAATTTCAAACTTAGCTCTCTGTTCTTAACGCCTTCCTTGAATGCACAGATTTCTTGGTGATCGATACATTTTCTACCGTGTGATGCAAAGTGATCCACCTCTGGATGTAATCCCTCAGAGTCTCATTCGACTTTTGCACACAGGATTGCAGCTCTGTCAACCCTGCTGGTCTCTTGCAAGTTCCTTCGAATGTTCTGACAAACACTCGGGCGAGATCTTCCCAAGTGTAAATGCTGCTGGGTGCCAATTGATTCAGCCATGCTCTGGCCGAGCCCTCTAACATAAGAGGTAGGTGTTTCATGGCCACCTCATCATTGCCGCTGCCAATCTGAACAGCCACTCGGTAGTCCTCAAGCCAAGTATCAGGCTTGGACTCACCAGTGAACTTACTGACTCCAGTCGCCAACCTAGAGTTGGGAGGAATCACCGCGGCCCTGATGGCTCTGCTAAAACACTTTGGTCTTGAGACATGAACTCTGCTGCTAGTGGGCACATCTCTGTCATGGCCTTCTCGGTGAGCTCTATTCCTGTCGACCAAACCTTGAACAATAATGGATCTCGCATCAAAGCCTGGTTCTCTGGGGTCGACTGGAACCCTTCGCCCAACACTGTGTTGGCGTCTGTCATCCTGTTGTCGAGGAGCGTATGATCCACCCCTTGGGGGAGGGGTGGGCACTCGACGTCGATCATTGCGATCGAATCGGTGCTCGTACTGCTCGCGGCTCTTGTACTGATCATCACGCCGGCCCCCACGTTCCTCACGCCTCGGGGGCGATCTCGGACTATGGGTCGACTAGACTGAATTCGCAGCGACGGATCTGCTGTGAATCATGTTCCGTGACTGTGATACGGCTGAATTTTGATCTCCTCTTGCCTGGAGTAAATCTCTGATCTGTAGCAAACCTCTACCTGCCTCCGACTAGGAAGGCTGAATCGATTCTGCTATACGGGCTGCAGCTGCTAAATTCTGAATCAGAGTTCGATATACCTGAGTCGGTTGTGGAAAGACTTGACGTCGGCTGGAGTCTGTAACCCGTTGCCGCGTGCGCTCGTCGAGTACTCGCTGGAGGTTCTCGGTCGAGTCGCTTAACAAGTTAATGGCCTTGGCGTCTTCTAAGGCGCGGGCCTCGGGGGTTTCTCCAACAATAGGAGTGTGAAGCGCATCCATGTTCCAGTGGCGAAGTTCTTCCCTCTGCAGCGAAGTGAGGGGCTCGGGTTGATACTCTTCGTGAACCTGCGCCGAATCGCCTCCGCCGTCACCTCCGTCGGTGCGGGGAAAGCCAGGAGGACTGCGTGTTCCATCGACCATCAGAACCTCCGCCGCTGGATCACTGCTGTCGCTTTTCGGATGCACGATCTCTGCGGAGCGGTCGGCAGACCGAACAGGCCGTAGAGAGATTCGTCGGGCTCGATTGCCGCGACTTGGGGAGTGGCCGACTGGCGGGCCACCACGTGCCTCACCCACCGCTGAAGCCTCGACCGACCGGAGCGCTTGCGCCGGCGGGAGACTGGGAGTGAGGACGGCACAGGAGCCGACCGATACTGGGTCAACGGTTGCCGTAGGAGGACGCCGCGGACGCACGCGCGAAAGTGCGTTGCCCCGTGAACGGGGAGCGCATCAACGTCGAGTGGAGCCTCCTGAAGCCAAGAGGAGTCATCGGCGATGAACGTGAGCGCGCCGAGACGGATCTCGCGGCCCTCGGCCAAAACTCCACCTGAAACCATGATGAAGGAGATCGGAAAAATCCCAACTTCTCCAATAAATCGCTAGGACACCTGCCCCAAGGTGGGTGCCAACTGTCGTGGTTCTAACTCTGACAGTAAGATAGGGGGTAGGAATGGAGAGGCAAGATCCTAGCTATGGAGTACTTGTATACGCAAGATGTTTACGAGTTCAGGCCCTTCTCGGAGGAAGTAACAGCCCTACGCCTCTGAGCCGGCGGTTGATCAGTATTATGCGTGTATGAGTTACAGGGTGCGAACCCTCACACCGAGGAGGGGTGGCTTATATAGAGTTCGCTGCACCCCTCCAAATTTCTCGCTATGCAGGATTAAGGTACATTAAGATTGGGGGTTACTGGTAACGCCCCACATAAAGTGCTATGATGACCATAAAAGCTACTTAATGACCGACCTTTTGTGTGCAGACTGGCTTTAGATCTTCTGGCGGACGAGTGGTTAGCTTCATGGTCGAGTGTCTTCAAATCCGTCGAGTGGAACCCTTCCAGGTCGACTGAAAGGTGGTATCTTCTAAAGATGTCCTTGGGGAGGGTATCTTGGACAGGTCCATGACCCTACCCTAGGTACATGACTTCATCAATATGGGTACAACATGCATATAATGTCCTGGAGTGTATCTACTCTGTTGCAATGCCATGTGCTTAGCATGCTGATCATGCATGTAAATATGTCATGCCTTCCTGTTTTTCAGTACCTATTCCATCATGATAACATGTTTTTAAATTCAAGTACGGTCATTCTACTCTATCGCAATGCCATCTGCTTAATTTGGACATCATGCTTCTGAATATCTTATGCATTGTTATTCATCAGTATGTACTTCATCTATCTGCCATACCATGTTTTTTTACATTGAAGTGTTGTTCTAGTGCTCTGTTGCAATGCCATCTTATTTTCCCAATCATACACGTGTATGTTGCCTTAGTTATTTCTGTACGTATTCCGCTAGCATATAGTTTTACATTCAACTAGTGTTTTTTTTGCTGTGTTGTCCTGTCGTATCCCTAGCTCTTACACCATACTCCCTCCGTCCAGATTACATGTTGTCGAAATGGATAAAAAAGGATGTATCTAGGACTGAAATACGCCTAGACCCATCCATTTTTTTCCGGATGGAGGGATTACATGTCAATATGTCATGCCTTTCTATTCTTCAGTACCTATTCCATCTCTCTGTTGTCGCTTGTTTTTTAATTAAAGCACCATTCTTCTATACAAGGCATGCAAGGGGAAGACGACTATGTTAGAATCTAAAGGGTGACAAACAAGGCCTTTGCAAAAGATCCAAACGCCAAGAGATAATAAACCACCTCCAGTTTTTATAGATACTGCTTCAGCACAGAGAAACCCAACTCCTACTGATAATAAGCAGATTCCAGTGGCCAAAAAACTAGTCCGCTCCAGTCGAGCAAAAATATGTCAACTCAATTCTAAGAAGCATGTGCGTATCCTTGCATCATGAAATTTTATAGCATGCTGATCATATTTTCTACATGTTTCTTACCCATCTCTCTTTTAGAAAATAAGCTTAACAAATAAAAGAATTTCTGCAATGGTATCGTTTATGAGGAAAGATTCTTGCAGGAATTCTCTTTGCTCCAATGTAGATGTAAGTACCTATTGTATATCACTATATTTTTACATCAGCATGTATTTTGTTAATCGGCGTGAATCCAACATTTATCTGATCTAAATTTAGTTGTAGAAAAATGTATGATTAAAGGCCACAATGTTGATTTTTGTAAGGAAAATTGCCTGGTAGTTTTGCATCCTGAACTGCATGAGTGTACTATCTCATATCAGTGGGTTTGAATACTTTGGTTCTGCAGTGGGTTTTTCAGTGTTTTTTCCTGTGTTGTCCTGTCGTATCCCTAGCTCTTACATCATACTCCCTCCATCCGGATAAAATGTCGCAGAAATGTATAAAACTGGATGTATCTAGAACTGAAATACGCCTAGACCCGTCCATTTATTTCCGGATGGAGGGAATACATGTCAATATGTCATGCCTTTCTATTCTTTAGTACCTATTCCATCTCTGTTGTAGCATGTTTTATAACTGAATCACCATTCTTCTATATAAGGCATGCAAGGGGAAGACGGCTATGTTAGAATCTGAAGGGTTACAAACTAGGTCTTTGCAAAAGATCCAAACGCCAGGAGATAATGAACCAACTCCATTTTTCATAGATACTGCTCCAGCACAGAGAAACCCAAGTCCCACTGATAATAAGTAGATTCTAGTGGCCAAAGAACTAGTCCGCTCCGATCCAAAGAAAAGAATGTCAACTCCATTCTAAGAAGCGTGTGCGTATCCTCGCATCATGAAATTCTATAGCATTCTAATCATATTTTCTACATGTTTCTTACCGATCTCTCTTTTAGAAAATAAGGTTAAACGATAGAAGACTTCCTCCATTGGGATCGTATTCGAGGAAAATATCTTATGGAATTCTCTGTGCTCCAATGTCGATGTAAGTACCTGTTGTATATCACTATATTTTTACATCAACATGTATTTTGTTAATCGACATGAATCTAACCTTTATCTGATCTAAAATTAGTTGTAGCAAAATGTTAAAGGTGCCAATGTTGATTTTTGTAAGGAAAACTGCCTGGTAGTTTTCCATACCGAGCTGCATGAATGTACTATCTCATATCACGCACATTACTGAATTGTAGTGCTTCTCTGGTTGCCCATTCATTCATTGTGTCAATGTTGCTTTCGTACTACCTTACGGCTGATGATAGCTGTGCCATATTGTGTTAATTTGGTGTAGGCTAGTTGCCCAAATGTTCGTTGTGTCAATGTTGCTTTCCTATTATCCTGACTTGGCCAATGATAGCAATGCTAGTGTGTTAATTTTGTGCAGTCTTTGAAGATAAGAAGACAAACTCGAAAACAAAGAAGGCAACCCCATTGTTTCTTTCTAGTAAATCTAGGCCAGGTAATATGGTAATAACTCATGATTAATCCGTTTGGTTCCGCCCCTAATTTATGTTATGATGCGATGGTCGAGACACTCTCCACTATCAATAATACAAGCCCGCCAAAATCGCCATCTGAATCTGCTCAAGATCCTCATCTCGAATGCAACGGAATAAATGTATGTTTGTGAACCAATTAATGGCTGAAGCAATGATGAAAATGGTGGATGAATCAGAGGTGCAGAGTTGTGCGACACAACAACTGATCAATATTTTCAGAGAAAGTGTAGCAAAGTAGAAAGAACTTGCCAACATGCTTATGGGCATCATCTGTGCTGAGGTTGCAGATTGTGACGTTGTAGATGGTTAGGTTCTGCTCATTTATTTGCACTGGCATGAATCTTTGATTGCCCAGTGGATGTAATTTCTGTAGTATATCTTTGGATGTGCAATGTTATTCCCTGTATGCCGTACCTTTGCGTGATTGGTTTTGGTGCATAATTGCTCGTCGTAATGGGCTCAAATTATCTAATTTGGCCTAAAGACATGTACGAACTTTAGTGGGCCCATTAAGTTAATGGGTCGTTACTAGGCCGAAGTTAATGGTCGGCCCTCTTACCTCCCGGTCGATTAACGAGGCCGACATCGAAGCGAACAACAGGTGGCCCCGGTTTATTTCACGGGCCGTTAACGAGCCGTTACAAAGTTTGGGCTACATATGGCCCAACTATATCAGAGGCCTTTAGCGGGCGAAAGAGACAATGAACTTGTCTTTGGACCATGAAGACCATGGGCCGCTAAGAGGCCGAAAGTCAAGTCGTATTGTAAATGGCCCAACTATGTTGTGGGCCTTTAGCAGGCCGAAAGAGAAACCGGGCTGGTATTGGACCATGAAGGGCGTAATGTTAAAAGGCCAAAACTAAGGTCCGACTACAAATGGCCCAACTCATTTATGGTCCGTTAACGGGCGAAAGGCACACAGGGCGGAAGTGGCCCAACACTTAAATGGGTCGCTAAAAGGCCAAAACTCGTGTCCGACTACAAATGGCCCAACTGATTTATGGGCCGTCAACAGTCGAAAGTGACACCGGGCCAGAAAATTGGCCCAACACTTAAATGGGCCGCTAAAAGGCCGAAACTCAGGTCCGACAACAAATGGCCAATCAGATTTATGGGCCGTCAACAGGCTGAAAGACCGGGCCGTAAACTAGCCCAACATTTAAATGGGTCGCTAAAAGGCCGAAAGATGTACATCCTGAAAATTGGCCCATCCATTAAATGGGCCGTTAACAGGCCGAAATCTCATCGGGCTGATATTGATCCCAAATATATAGCGGGTTGTTAACGTGCTCGAACTGACGATGGGCTGCAATGGTGTCAAATCTTTAACGGGCCGTTGACGGGTCGAATTGGCACATCTCATATGGGTCGTGGGCTTAAATGGACCTGACACAAGTAGGCCTTATATGGGCTGGCCTGCTAATTTTTACTGGGCCGGCCTTTTCATAGGAATGGGCCTCTGTTGGGCCGTGCCACGTGTCGACGTATCATAGGCGCCTTCCGTCCAATGAGTGGATGACATCTGTCCCAACGATGAGCCGACACATGTTTCCTCCAGCCAATGATGATTTTGCACGTGGAAAATCCCCATTGGTCGGGGCTGTTAACGGGTTATCGGATCCAAAACCCGACATGATAGCTTAACGGCGTTCCGTTACGATGGATGCCATGTGTCGGTCACCCTTGACGAAAGCACTTCTGTGACGCGCGATTTATCGTCATGGAAGTGGACACTTCCGTGATGATAATTTTGGTAATGTCATGGAACACTTCTCTGACGACAGTATGACTATCTTGATTCTGTCATAAATTTGTCATGGATGTACATGCATGACAAAAAACGCGACCTACTGTGACAAACACGTATCATCACGGAAGTGTATTTTTTTGTAGTGATAAGAGGCGGGAGTTTTCTGCCCCGGATCTCATTGGCACTCTTGATGTGGAAGAAAAGGCGAGA
This sequence comes from Aegilops bicornis, assembly GCA_021605145.1. NCBI lineage: Eukaryota > Viridiplantae > Streptophyta > Magnoliopsida > Poales > Poaceae > Aegilops > Aegilops bicornis. The sequence goes on along the minus strand of CM038674.1, from coordinate 568,700,257 downwards.
GCAAAGGACACACGTGCTCGAGGTATTGAGGGAGGATCTAGTGCCAATGTGGTACGTATGTAACTTCCAGCCCCACAAGTTTAAGAACAAGGGCAAGTTTGATGGTAAAGCAAAGTTTGATGGGAAGAACAAGGCTGTCCAAAGACAAGAACTTCAAGAAGAAGAATGACAAGAAGAAAGGTGTCTGTCATGTGTGTGGGGATCCTGATCATTGGGCTCCTAGTTGCCCTAATCGCTGTGACAAGCGTCATCCTGGGAAAGGCGGCAAGACCGCTAATGTTGCCATTGGAGACACTGACATGAAGGATGCTGGGTATGGTATAATTCTCACTATTCTTTCAGTATGTCATTCTCCTGATTGGTTGATTGACACGGGTGCTAATGTGCATGTATGCGGTGATATTTCCATGTTTTCGTCTTATCGGACCGCGAGGACTTCAACCGTCTTGATGGGCAACAGTTCACGTGCTTACATTCGTGGTGTTGGTACGGTCGATCTGAAGTTTACGGGAAGATCGTGCGGTGAAGAACGTGCATTATGTCCCCTCCGTCAATAAAAATCTTGTTAGTGGATCTCTTACGTGTAGAGATGGCTATAAGCTTGTCTTTGAGTCGAATAAATTTGTAATATCCAAGTATGGAACCTTTGTTGGTAAAGGCTATGAGTCAGGAGGCCTGTTTCGTCTATCCTTATCAGACGTTTGAAATAAAGTTGTTAATCATATTTGCAACAATAGTGAATCAAATGTGTGGCATTCACGTCGTTGTCATGTTAACTTTGGTTGCATGTTGCGACTAGCGAAGTTGAACTTAATCCCTAGTTTCACCACTTTCAAGGGATCTAAGTGCCAAGTTTGTGTGCAAGCTAAGCAACCTCGTAAGTCTCACACGACTGCGGAAACCAGAAATCTTGCACCACTAGAGCTCATACATTCAGATCTATGTGAAATGAATGGTGTTTTGACAAAAGGTGGAAAGAAATATTTCATGACGTTAATTGACAACTCCACTAGATACTGTCGTGTGTATCTTCTAAAATCGAAGGATGAGGCTTTGAACTTTTTCAAGATCTATAAAGCTGAAGTGGAAAACCAACTTGATCAAAAAATTAAGAGACTTAGGTCCGACCGTGGTGGAGAGTATTTTTCCAATGAATTTGATGCTTTTTGTGCGGAACATGGTATAATCCATGAGAGGACGCCTCCCTATTCACCTCAGTCAAATGGGGTGGCCGAAAGAAAGAACCGTACTCTAACTGATTTGGCTAACGCCATGTTAGACACATCGGGTCTCTCCAAGGCATGGTGGGGGGAGGCTATATTGACGGCATGTCATGTCCTAAACCGAGTTCCCGCAAAGAACAAAGAGATAACTCCATTCGAGGAATGGGATAAGAAAAGGTTAAAACTCTCTTATCTACGAACATGGGGTTGTTTGGCGAAAGTCAATGTTCCAATTCCAAAGAAGCGGAAGCTTGGACCAAAGACTGTGGATTGTGTTTTCTTGGGATATGCTTTTCATAGCATTGGCTATAGATTCTTGGTTGTAAAATCTAAGGTACCTGACATGCATGTCGAATGCGATCATGGAGTCGAATGATGCAACTTTCTTTGAAGATATCTTTCCCATGAAGGATATGGCTACCTCAACTAATCAGGAGATGCCTAGTTCATCGAATCAGGAACCAGTTACAATTACCAAACCTTCCATTTCGATGGAACACTTTGAAAGTCATGTGGAGGAAAACAATGAAGTTCCTACTAGGAGCAAGAGACAGAGGACTGCAAAGTCCTTTGGTGATGATTTTCTTGTGTATCTCATAGATGACACTCCCAGTTCTATTTCACAGGCCTATTCATCTGAAGATGCTTTGACTCTTTGGAAGGAAGCGGTTCAGAAGCGAGATGGATTCCATCTTGGCGAATGAAACTTGGGAGATAATCGATCGTCCTTATGGGTGCAAACCTATAGGATGCAAATGGGTATTCAAGAAGAAGCTTAGGCCTGATGGTACTATTGAAAAGTACAAGGCTCGGCTCGTGGCTAAGGGTTATACCCAAAAGGAAGGTGAAGACTTCTTTGATACTTACTCACCTATGGCACGACTGACCACTGTTCGAGTTCTACTTTCACTAGCTGCCTCACATGGTCTTCTCGTTCATCAAATGGATGTTAAGACTGCTTTCCTAAATGGAGAGTTGGACAAGGAAATTTATATGAAACAACCAGATGGGTTTGTAATAGATGGTCAGGAAGGGAAAGTGTGCAAGTTGCTGAAGTCTTTGTACGGACTTAAGCAAGCACCCAAAAGGTGGCATGAGAAGTTTGAAAGAACTTTAACAGCTGCAGGCTTTGTTGTAAACGAAGCTGACAAATGTGTGTACTATCACCATGGTGGGGGCGAGGGAGTTATCCTTGGCTTGTATGTTGATGACATACTGATTTTCGAACAAATCTGAATGTTATTAAGGAGGTCAAGGATTTCCTATCTCATTGTTTTGAGATGAAGGATTTAGGAGTGGCTGATGTCATTACAACATCAAGTTGTTGAGAGACGATTATGGTGGGATTACATTGCTTCAATCTCACTATGTGGAAAAGATCTTGAGTCGCAGCTACGGTGATCGCAAGCCCTCTCCAACACCATATGATGCTAGTGTGTTGCTTCGAAAGAATCGAAGAATTGCTAGAGACCAATTGAAGTATTCTTAGATTATTGGCTTGCTTATGTACTTAGCCAGTGCTACAAGACCTGACATCTCTTTTCTTTGTTAGCAAACCGAGTCGGTTTGTTTCAAAACCAGGAGATGTGCATTGGAAAGCTCTAGAGAGAGTTTTGCATTATTTGAAAGGCATCTTGAATTATGGAATTCACTACACCGGGCACCCAATGGTGCTTGAAGGGTATAGTGACTCAAACTGGATCTGATGTTGATGAGATAAAGGCCACGAGCGGTTATGTATTCACTCATGGAGGTGGCGCTGTTTCTTGGAAGTCTTGCAAGCGTACCATCTTAACGAGGTCAACAATGGAAGCGTAACTCACAAAGACTAGATACAAATACGGTCGAAGCAGATTGGCTTCGTCAACTCTTGAATGACTTGCCGGTTGTTGAGAAACCTGTACCAGGTATCCTTATGAACTGCGACAATCAAACTATGATCACGAAAGTGAGCAGCTCAAAGGATAACATGAAGTCATCAAGACACGTTTAGAGAAGGTTAAAGTCTGTCAGGAAAATGAAGAACTCCGGAGTTATTGCATTGGATTATATCCAGATGTCTAAAAATCTGGCAGATCCTTTTACTAAGGGTCTATCACGTAATGTGATAGATAATGCATCGAGGGAGATGGGTATGAGACCCACAATATGAGTTGTTCATAGTGGTAACCTATTCTTTGTGATTGGAGATCCCGTGAATTAGATGTGGAAGACAAGTTGTTGGTCAACTGAGAGGAGAGTATCCTCACTATTAACAATACCACTCCATGAAGATGCAATACTCTTCTAATCTACATGGCAGGTTGATGTATATCTTAATGTGTTCTAAGTGGCTCTTTTAAGCAGAGATGTTGTCCTGCAGAACATCTTTTGAAGAGCACACCTATATGAGTCTGATTGTTAAACGTCGCGATCTATGAGAGTAGGGTTCTCTCTAGTAAACTCATGAAAGGTCTTGAAGTATGACGCATAAGCTCCACCTGCGGGGAAGACCCACGGTAGCCACGTATCGGTCAAGGCTTTATGTGAAGCTAGATTCGCAGAAAACATGCAGTTCAAGGCCCAGTCCACTGTTCAAGTTGCTTACAAGTGTAGCATAGAGTTCTAGGTGGAAGCTCAACTTAACAGTCTCCACTGCAGTACCAGTATATAAAACAGTGTTTTGAAACCAAAGGCAAATTTTGTGTGCCTCTGGGATCTGGTGGAGGATTGTTGGAATTTTGTCTATTTTGGGCCTAGCCCAATAGCAGTTTCAGAAATTCCTAATAAATCCTAGAGGCCCACGCAGCCCATTCGTTAAAGGCAAGAGGTGGAACAAAAGTTTAGTCCCACATTGCTAGTTTAGAGGGAGTTGGACCTCTTTATAAGGGAGGCTCTTTCTCCACATGTATGAGGATGAGAACAAGAGGGACAACCACGCGCGCTCCTCCTCCGCCGCCCGCCTCGCCACGCCACGCAACGCCACGCCACGCCACGCCACGCCACGCCACGCCACACCACACCACACCATGCCTGGTCACGACGTGCCGCGGGTTGCGGGAATGAGCCGAGTCGATGTCTAAGTTTTTGCCACGCACGACGGGTATACGAAAGGTCACGCGGGAGCTGAAACGTTTTCTGTAGTGGACACTGAATTCGAACGGCGCGCCTCTTCGGCCGCTGCCTGTTCGCTTCGTCTCCCTCCGTTGCTTCACCTCCCGTCGCAGCCTGTTCGCGTCCCTCTCCTGTGCCTATAAAAGGGAGGTCGCTCCTCCCAGAGAGACACACCAGAACAACGCAACCCTCTCGCCTCCAAGTTCCTGACCACTGAGCCATCACTACGATCTTCCTCATCCCGGCTTGCGGCGTGCACCGTAGGTCGGGACAGTAGGCCTCCGGAACCGCACCTTTTGAGTCATGTACGGGAGAAGGGTGATGAGGTTTTTGGGGAGCGCTCCGCGCGACTACTGGCTTCTTCATCACGGACTCCGACGATGACTTCTTCCCCGACGTCGACTACCTCAGCAACGACATGGCTGGAGAGGATGTCGACCCAAGTCCAGTGCTTCTGCTGCTGCTATCCCGTATGTGTTCTTGCTCTTTCTGTTAGATGTCATGTCACAGTTCTTTGCTCTAGTTTCTGCCCTACATATGTTAGGTTCTACTTCATATATGCAACTTCATCTAGTGTCTGTTCTAGATGTGTTTAGTTCAAGTTCATATATGCAGATGCTTTTTACCTTCTCTCTGTCAGAATGCATGACTTGTTTTATCTTTACTATATTAGTCATGCTTTATCTAGATTTCTGTTAATAAAATTATTTGGTAAATTGCTCATATTTCCAACAGGGAGTAGTTCCTCTGTCCCACGTTCACAATATATGATGTATGAGTAAGTCTTGTCTTTGATCTACAGTTTTGTTTTTTATTCAATTGGCATGTCTATGTAAATCATGTATTTTCTTTGATACATATTAATTGTCACTGATTAGAAAGAGAATAATAAAAATAAATAAAAGTATGCTTTTGGTCCCCCAAGTTCACTAAAAATATACACTTGCTCCCTCAAGAATATTCAGGAGACATTTGGTCCCTTAAGCCTCAAAACCGGGTAAATTTGGTCCAAAACCATATTTGTGTGTAAAATCACCCACATGGCAGCGGTTTTCTCTCTCCCCAGTTGCCATGTAGGACACCGTTTGGTCAAACTAACGCCTTCCTCTCTCCTTACCCCCTCTCTCTCTCTCTCTATCTCGACTGCCTCGCCGTCGACTTGACCGACGGCCTAGCCGGCGGCCGGTCCGAGGTGGTCCCCTTCCTCGGTTGCACCTCGCCTCACCCCCCCCCCCCCTCAAACAGGCCAGCGAGCACCACCTCGTCAGACCACGGCGCGCGATGGGCGTGACCTTGTCCATGCGAGAGAGATGGTCAGGTTCGGGGAAGCCAGTTCCCGATGCAGCAAAGAGGGGGTGGAGGCTCATCGGGGGCAGCTCACTGGAGCCTGTTGTGCCGGTGACCATGGGAAGGGAGCAATGGAAGGGCGGTGGCACAGGATCCGAATTCTGTGGTGGGAGGTGGGCGCAACACACACGGAGGGGCACTGCGGCTTGCTTTAGCCCACATCCTATGGTCGATCTCGCCGTCTACGGGGAAGGGGGCTCTCGTGGAGGATGCTAACATCGTGTGTGGGGTGTCGAGGGAGGAAGGGTGTCGGTGTCAAAACCGGCGGATCTCGGGTAGGGGGTCCCGAACTGTGCGTCTAGGCGGATGGTAACAGGAGACAAGGGACACGATGTTTTTACCCAGGTTCGGGCCCTCTCGATGGAGGTAATACCCTACTCCCGCTTGATTAATATTGATGATATGGGTAGTACAAGAGTAGATCTACCACGAGATCAAGGAGGCTAAACCCTAGAAGCTAGCCTATGGTATGATTGTTGTTCGTCCCCACGGACTAAAACCCTCCGGTTTATATAGACACCGGATAGGGTTAGGGTTACACAGAGTCGGTTACAATGGTAGGAGATCTACATATCTCAGACGCCAAACTTGCCTTCCACGCCAAGGAAAGTCCCATCCGGACACGGGACGAAGTCTTCAATCTTGTATCTTCATAGTCTTGGAGTCCGCCAAAGATGATAGTTCGGCTATCCGGACACCCCTAGTCCAGACTCCCTCAAGAGCCCCCCGAACCAGGCTTCAATGACGACGAAGTCCGGCGCAAGATATTGTCTTCGGCATTGCAAGGCGGGTTCCTCCTCCCAATACTTCATAGAAGGTTTTGAACACAAGGATAGTGTCCGGCTCTGCAAAACAAGTTCCACATACTACCGTAGAGAGAATAACTTTTACAGAGATCTGCTGACGTACTCCGCGGCGTGACATCACACCACGGCCAAGCCTTTATATGAATCGTTTTTTACTGTTCCACCTCAGCGCTTTAGCGAGGCGGTTTCCCTGGCACGTCCTATCAAAGCATAGATCGTGCCCCCTTATTCTGGGATTCCCATCAATACGGACGTGGGTAACCCATCCGCGCCATTGATTACGGCGCTTGGGAGATAAGCGAGTTTTACCAGTCTGGTGGGGACGATAGCTTCGTCCGTCCATATAAGGGGATAAGGATCCACCTTTTCACCTACGCCTTCTTCCTCCTTTGCTCATCCATTTCCGCGCACTCGAGCTCCAGCGCCCAAGTCCGCACATCCCACCTCAACCTTCTCCAACTATGTCCGGAGCGGGAGGCAGGTGGATGGCCTCCTCCGTCACGGAGGGGCACATCACAAAGCTGCGGGAAGCCGGATACTTGTCCGGCGACATCGCGTGTCGGCTCCCCAACAAGGGGCAGCTCGTCCCCACCCCAGTGCCCCATGAGAGGGTGGTGTTCCTCACCCACTTCCTCCGCGGACTAGGTTTTCCACTTCACCCATTTGTCCGGGGGCTCATGTTCGACTACGGCCTGGATTTCCACGATCTGGCCCCGAATTTCATCCTCAACATCTCGACGTTTATCGTCGTGTGCGAGGCTTTCCTCTGCATCCAACCCCACTTCGGTTTATGGTTGAAGACCTTTAGCGTCAAGCCGAAGATAGTGGGCGGCCGACAGGCAGAGTGCGGAGGCGCCATGGCGGGCAGGATGCCCAATGTTCTATGGCTCGAGGGCTCCTTCGTGGAGACAATAAAGGGGTGGCAATCGGGGTGGTTCTACATCACCGAGCCGCCCGACCCCAAATGGGCGGCGGCCCCAATTCAGATCCGCTTCCCCACACGACTCACATCATGGAAAGAGACGGCCCGACGTGGGTAATTCGGAAGAGCTGACCGGACTCCAAACTCGTGGTCCGAAACACGGTGGACAAGAAGCTCAAGCTTGTCAACGTAGTCCGTGTTATGCTCATCCGCCGGATTCTCCCGTGCAAAGAACGGGCCTTCAATTTGTGGGAGTTTGATCCGCAAAGACTGGACCTTGAGCCGGCTCTTCGACACTATGTACGAAGATGCCCGGAAGGTGCTGTTCAAGGCGCCGAGGCTCCTACATCCGCCTTCAAGATCGCGGATTCAGCTCACAAGATCAAGCCGCCGAGGTAAGTTATTTTACCCTTTATGGGACTCTTGCTTTTCATAGATTGACTCTATGTGGGATCTAAAACTCCCTAACCTTGGACAGATCGGTTGAAGACGTCCGGACAGTTAACTGTCCGGCTCCTTTGCCAGAAGACCCAGCGGACGCCCGACTAACGGGACTGCTGGCTCCGGCACCTCACGTGGTGACGGAGAAGAAGGCCAAGAAGGAGGCCACGGGAACTCGAAGGATCTCCCGGCGCCAAGTGCTATCAGATTCTGAAGCAGAATCCTCTCCTAAGAACGAGGAGGGGGAAAAAGAAGCCTCTCCCAGTGAAGAAGAGAGGAAAAGGAAGGCCGCCCCAACTGGGGAGGCCGGAGGGTCCAAGAAGGGAAGGACCCTTCCTACGGACTTCTCCGCCAACGCCGACAGCGACGAGGAGGAGTGGCCAACAAGGGCCAAGCCCCTGGCGAGATCGTAAGTTTCCGGATACCCATTTTTTTTCATTGCATAGTGTTTTCTAATGCCGAACAACCATGCAGCCCGCCCAAGGGCGAGCTCGCCGCTTCGTTGAGCGGGTCCCTGAGTTCGTCGGAAATGGAGAGTACTTCACTTCCGACCGCCTCCTCTCCTCACGCTGCGGACGACGCCGAGGTGGGGCCCCAAGGGGGGCCTGGTCAAGAGGAGGTGGCGCAGGAGGCGCCGCAAGGCAACCTCCCGGACTCCAGGCGCGTGGGGGGCGAGACCCCCAGGGGCTCTAAGCCCGACCCTCGTCCGGACTCCATACCAGAACCTTCAGCGGTTTTGAAGTCCGCAAGCGGCCCCTTCGTAGGAAGGGTAAGACGCCGGTGTCCTCCGGCCCAACCGAGGCACCGGATAGCATCGGAGGCGCTAACAGCGCCTCCATCAAGGAGGAGCACCGCATGTTATGAGTGTGGTGATCCAGAAAGTTCAGTCCGCCAAGAGCGGGCTGACTGAAGCGTGTACCAGCCTTCTAACAGGCTTTGAGGTAAGTTTTAGAATATGTAAAAATATTACCGCATAGACCGTAGCCCCTCATGCTTAGCTCGGTGTTCGGAAAGAAAAGCCGGACTAAGGATCTAAAAAGATATACGCAGGAGTCTAACATAAGTATGTCAATATGCGAATGCAGGCTGCCGACCTCTGCCAAGACCGGGACTACGGAGGTCAATGCATTGAAGCAGAGCCTCGAGCTGTCCGAGAACGAGCTCGGCCTTGCCAAGAAGCAGCTCGAGGACAAGGAAGGTAAGTAATGCCTTATTAAAGAAATACCTTATAGAAAGGATTCGGTTGCAAAAAATGACAGGAATAACGTGGGTATTGTAGGGGCCACGAACGAGGTGGCGGCCCTGAAGGAAGCGGTGTCCGTGGCCGAAAACAAAGCGGCCGTGGAGCGCACCGAGCGAGAGAAGGGGGAGGCGCAGCTGGCGGAGGTGCGGCAAGAGCTCCAGGCTCTCGTGGAAAAACATGAGGGTTTGGAGCGTGACTCGAAGACCCCGAGAGTCCGAGCTTGCTTCAGCTCTTGAGAGTGTCAAAGCTGCTAAGGCCGAGGCCCAAAAATCCCTCCAGGAGATTGAGGCAATAAAGAAGATCGCGGCGGGTAAGGCATTCTTTATGCAGAGCAAGAATGTGAAAGTGAATTACCTATTACTTACCCGGATTCGGAGCTCTCCAGGAGCATTCGCAGATCTGCCCCGTAGTGTGTCCGATGCTGCCGCATTCTACCGCGCCAAGGAGGGGAGCTCGACGGAGAAGGTGTTACGGTCTCGATATCTGAGGCCGACCGTTCAGTGCCTCGAGCGACCAGCTGAAGCAGCTGGTCGAGCTCCACAAGGTCGCCGAACAGGCCATGAAGGGCATCATAGTTCGGCTGTGGCCATTGGAGGCCATGCCTGGGAGCTACTTCGGGCTAGTGCAGTGGCTGGTGGACGCCTGTCCATGGATTGAAGTCATCAAGCGCTCCGTCCGCATTGAGGGTGCCCGTCGGGCCCTTGCCCGTGCTAAAGTGCACTGGGGCAAGCTGGATGCAGAGAAGCTTGTGACGGATGGGCCACCGAAGGGCAAGGAGCATCGCACGCCCGAAATGTACTATGAGGGCCTCCTGAAGGGTGCCCGCCGTATAGCGGATGAGTGCTCCAAAGATGTAATTTTTAATAGACTCGCATTTGTTATCCTCAGACATGAAAGCTTGTTCATATGCGCTAAGCAACGCTTGTTAATTTAAAATATTACCTTCAGGCGGCCGTTTATCAAATTTGAGAGATGGCAAGTCGTTGGCTTCAGCCCCCATGCCACGAGTCTTTGGGGTGTTCGGGATAAACTTGAGCGCTCTTGTTCCCATTCTTGGGTCCATCGAGGAGGCGCTCAACACAACGAACAAGGCAACCGGACTTATAATGCTTGAACACTCTCACTTAGCCATAGAATTCTATAATTTTAAATTTCGGCGAAGCCCCTAGTATTCGAAAGACCGAGTTCGGGGCGCTATCAACGCCTTGGCCGGATAATTTCCGGTTCCTCGCTCTAAGCGGCATAAGTCTTTAGGGACCCGAAAAAACCTCTCGAACAGCGACCGGCTCTCGCCCCATCATGATGGTCAGTTTTAGCTTTCTCCACTGAGGTGCTCAACCCAGCTCAACCGGGCACAATTGCAGTGGTTCTCCTGGTGCCGCGTTAGCCGATAGAACGGAACGTAAGGCAGCAAAACACAGGAGCCAGGCAAACCCAACTATTGACCCAAGACATGATTCGGAGCCGATGCATATAATGCTATAAGTTCGGGGTGCCGCACTTGTGGAAGTGTTCGGACTTATCACACCATAGTTTTGGGGTACTTAAGCCCCTGGTGTATTGGTCGTACCAAAGTGTACGGGTGCATCATGTCATGAAATGAACATATATATAGATAAAGAAAGGAGTGCAATAATAGGCAAAAGCTATGTATTGTTTATTCAAAAAGATACTGCAATGAAAGCAGAACGATACAAATAGTGCGATAAGCAAGGGATGGGACTATTAACATGTCCCCTCCCGGTAAGCCGCTGGATGGTATGTAAAACAGGTATAATGCTCGTAATAGAGACCACCGACACTCGGCGTAAGCTCGCTTTCCCTGGCTGTTGCATCGTGAGTTCGGCGATTCTAGTGCCGACGGGACTTCGAAAACGGAGTCCCGAAAGTAAGAAAAGAAAAAGAAAAATAATGACACAATCGGGAGCCCCCAGTGCGGTTGAGCCGCGTGCAGGCGCAGCCGTGGTCGTGCCCTCCCTTATGCCCATGGTATCTCCAGAGCGTAGTTATGTACGCGTAGTAATCGGCTTTGCTGTTTCGCGAGGGTCGGGTTGGGGCCGGATTGCTACGCTGCTTGAATCGTGCCAGCGGTCTTGTTGTAGGTTACTCCGGCGCGCTGATGTTGTCCGGACGTTTAGTGGCCGGACTCGAGAATTGCTGTGAGAGGCTGCTTTGCACCTCCGCCGCGAGGGCAGCCGTGTGCTCCTCCGCTCGGAGAGAGCGCTCGGTGTTTCCATTGACCGTGATTACTCCTCGAGGGCCCGCATCTTGAGCTTGAGGTATGCGTAGTGCGGCACCGCATTGAACTTTGCAAATGCGGTTCGCCCAAGCAAAGGCGTGATAGCCGCCATGAACGGGACTATGTCGAAGATTAACTCTTCGCTTCGGAAGTTATCCGGGGATCCAAAGACCACTTCGAGTGTAACTGAGCCTGTACAATTGGCCTCTACACCCGGTATGACGCCTTTAAAGGTCGTCTTTGTAGGTTTAATCCTTGAGGGGTCTATGCCCATTTTATGCGCCGTATCCTGATAAAGCAGGTTCAGGCTGCTACCGCCGTCCATCAGGACTCTAGTGAGGTGAAATCTGTCGATAATTGGGTCAAGAACCAATGCGGCGAATCCGCCGTGACAGATGCTAGTGGGGGGGTCCCTTCGATCAAATGTGATCGGGCAGGAGGACCATGGGTTGAACTTCGGGGCGACTGACTCCATCGCATATACATCCCTTAGTGCATGCTTCTGCTCCCTTTTCGGTATGTGGGTTGCGTATATCATGTTCACCGTCCGTACTTGTGTGGGAAAGCCCTTCTGTCCTCTACTGTTCGGTGGCCGGGGCTCTTCCTCGTCATTGCTATGCAGCCCCTTGTCATTGAGTTTGGCACTTAACTTACCTGCTTGCTTGAACACCCAACAATCCCTGTTGGTGTGGTTGGCTGGTTTTGGGGTGCCATGTATCCGCACAAGCGATCGAGTATTCGGTCCAAGTTGGACGGGCCCTGGGTATTTCTTTTGAATAGCTTCTTCCGCTGACCGGGTTTAGAGCCTCTGAATCCGGCATTGACTGTCGTATCTTCATCATTGTCGCCGTTGATGCGGCGCTTGTTCTTGCTGCGACGCGACCTGCCATTATTGTCCTTGGTATCCGAACTACCAGGGTTTTTGGTCAAGTTGTTACTACGAGCTAGCCAGCTATCTTCTCCCGCGCAAAAGCGGGTCATGAGTGTGGTGAGGGCTGCCATGGATTTCGGCTTTTCCTGTCCTAGGTGCCGGGCTAGCCACTCGTCGCGGATGTTATGTTTGAAGGCTGCAAGGGCCTCTGCATCCGGACAATCGACGATTTGATTTTTCTTGGTTAGTAACCGTGTCCAGAATTATCTGGCTGATTCTTCTAGCTGCTGGATTATGTGGCTGAGGTCATCGGCGTCTGGTGGTCGCACGTATGTGCCCTGGCAGTTATCAAGGAATGCGGCTTCCGTGTCCTCCCAACAACCAATTGATTCTGGCCGCAAGCTGTTGAGCCAATGTCGAGCTGGTCCTTTAAGCTTGAGTGGGAGGTATTTGATGGCATGTAGATCATCACCGCGAGCCATGTGGATATGGAGGAGATAGTCTTCGATCCGCATCGCGGGATCTGTGATACCATCGTATGATTCGATGTTTACGGGTTTGAAGCCCTCGTGATTTGATGATCCATTACTTCATGTGTGAAGCATAGTGGGTGTCGGCACCTCAGATTGGGCTATATCACGACGTAGCTCATATGAGCTTTGTCTACTGTGTTCGGCCCGGCCGGAGTTGCTGTATCCGGCGTGACGATTATCATCACGTGTCGTGGGGCGCCCACGCGATCCGTAGATCGATCTTGTATGTCTTTCCTTGTCCTCCAATATGTCTCGCAGGTCTGGCGCGTTTCCCTGTGCCTTGGTACTTTTCGGGCGACGCCGGAGTACGGCTTGAATCGAGGGTCTAGAGGCCTCTCTGTCGCGACCACGGGGTGGCCGGTCGGCCGCTTCATGCACTGGTGATGTAGGTTTGGGTGCTGCTTCCTCTAATTGGGGTAGCAGCATGCGTTTGGGGTATCTCTTGGAGGCGTTCGAGTTCATACTCTTCGCTGCAAGGACTTCATCCATCCGTCAACTAGCGTGTCTTTGTCGACTCTAAGTTGTTGCTGCTTTTCTTGAGGCTGCTTGCCGTGGCCATAAGCCCGTGTTTGAAACGCTCTGTTCGGCGGGATCCTCGTGCACGACAAATACGTCGTCGAGGCTTGCCTCGTCTTCGGAGGGGGCGATAATTATCGCCCCTCTACCTCTCTTTCGCCGCCGTCGTGTGGACTTGCTTCTCCCTCCTCCTGCGCTGAATCCTGCTTTGGAGGGGTTGTCTTCAAAGACTGTCCGGTGTTATTATCTCCGTGCCGGAATCACCGCTTTTACCGTGGCGGGATTTAGAGCGGCCTTCTTGACGCCGACGCTTGGGCTGTTTCTTGAGGGGTCATCCTCCGTTGTTCCATCGCCGTTCCCATCTTTTGGGATGTCCACCATGTATATGTCGATGACGAGGTGGCCTTCCAAAGGTGCCTCGTAGGCGCTGGGTCTTGGTCTTCTCCGGCATCGTCGTCCATACCGTCGATGTCTTCGGATTCAAGTCGAGCATGTCGGTTAAATCATCGGCGGTGGCTACAAAGTGGGTGGTGGGTGGGCGTTGAATTTCTTCGTCGTCCGCATCCCAACCTTCCCGACCATAGTCCGCCAGGTTCTCCGATAAAAGAGAGAGACTTTAGTGAATTCAAGATGTCACCAAAGGGCGAGTGTTGAAAGATGTCCGCGGCGGTGAACTCCATGACCGGCGCCCAATCGGATTCGATTGGCAGGGGCGCGGAGGGTTTGGAGTCCGGAGAGGAGTCCGGCACTTTGGAGTCATGGTCTTCGCAAAGGACAGGGATGGAGTTCGGCTCAATCGCCGTTGAGATCGTAGCCCCCGAGGCGGTGTCCAACCACTCGTCCTCGATCGGGGGAGTCGGCTCGAGCTAAGGGTCGAGCGACGCAGTGCGGCCTCCGTGACACCGCTCGTGGCGTAGCTAGATCATGCCCATCGAGACAGTGCGGCGCGCTTGGCTATGGCTCGAATCCGTCGAAGATCAAGTCTCCGCGGATGTCGGTGTGTAGTTCAAACTTCCAAACCTGACCTGATGGCTGTGGGCGTAGCTTCGATCTGCTCCGGATGGCCAAGTGAATTGGCCCGCAGCAAAGCCGCCGAATCTGAAGATCTGTCCGGGGAGAAAAGTCTCACCTGGACCGCGTCGTTGTTGATGATCGAAGGAGCCATCGGGCCTATAGGTGACGGCTACGGAGGAACTCTCAATGAAAGCACCAATGTCGGTGTCAAAATCGGCGGATCTCGGTAGGGGGTCCCCGCAAGGCGTCTAGGCGGATGGTAACATGAGACAAGGGACACGGTGTTTTTACCTGTGTTCGGGCCCTCTCGATGGAGGTAATACCCTACTCTGCTTGATTAATATTGATGATATGGGTAGTACAAGAGTAGATCTACCACGAGATCAAGGAGGCTAAACCCTAGAAGCTAGCCTATGGTATGATTGTTGTTCGTCTCTACGGACTAAAACCCTCCGGTTTATATAGACACCGGATAGGGTTAGGGTTACACAGTAGTCGGTTACAATGGTAGGAGATCTACATATCTCAGACGCCAAGCTTGCCTTCCACGCCAAGGAAAGTCCCATCCGGGCACGGGACGAAGTCTTCAATCTTGTATCTTCATAGTCTTGGAGTCCGGCCAAAGATGATAGTTCGGCTATCCAGACACCCCCTAGTCCAGGACTCCCTCAAGGGGCGTGGCCTTCCCGCCTTCGGTGCTGCGGATGCGACCACTGTATAGTGGATCTCACCTGTGGGAAGATGGGGAGATGACCAAGCCGCTGGAGCTTCGCCGGTGGTGGGGCAACAGGGGTGGAGGCATGGGGTGGCGTGGCAGGTGGAGGAGGAATGACACGGCGGGTGGAGGAGGGGCGGTGCAGCTAGTGGTTGCCGGGGTGGGGGTGGAGGCATGGGCGAGGAAGAAGGCTGTTGGGGGTGGGGTTCAATATTTGACTAAATTGCTTCCACATGGCAAGTGAAGAGAGAAAACCACTGCCATGTGGACAATTTTTCACGTAAGTCTGGTTTTGAACGGAACTAACTCGGTTTTGAGACTTGAGGGATCAAATATCTTCTAAATTTTTTTGAGGGGCCAAGTGTATATTTTGGATGAACTTGAGGGACCAAAAACATACTTTGTTGCTCCTGGCCCACGCTGCGTAACGCAGGATAAGACACATAATTGTGCTGCTTAAAACTACTCCTCCGGCCCCACAATATATGGCGGAAGGAGCAAGTCTTATCTTTAAGCTACAGTACTAGTGTTTTTTATTCAATTCACATGTCTATGTAAATCATGTATTTTCTCCGTTTCACATTAACTGTCGCTGATTTAGTAAAAAAAAGCCTAATAAAAACGGGTGTATTTGCTGGGGAGTCATTCACGTGTCTGACCTGGCAGAGCCGCTGGGATCCACTGCAGGAACAAAAGTCGTAAGCAGGAAAATATGCCAATGCTAAAGAGGTGTATGGATCTAATCCTCGAGCGTAGATAGACCGGAGACCGTATATATAATATCTACGTGGTTTGGTTATCGTGACATGTACGGAAGTTGTAGGTAGATCATATAGGGAGTAGTAGATGCTTGTGGAAATGTACTTGGAGCAGGCAAGGTTACGTGTGTATACTGGACGGGACATGTGGTGGATGACCGCCGCCTAGTGCACCATCCGTGGATAGATGAGGACACGTACGCATCATGTTGCAGTTTTTGTTGTGCACGTCTTCCCTGCGACTTTGCGCAATTATTGCCTCACCTCGATGAGACCACGTGTGTGGAGCTGTTCTTATCCGGCACCGACCCTCTGGTTCGCCATGTGCAACGTGCTTCTCCTTCTTCTTCTTTTTTTTTTCTTTTTTTGAGGGGATCCTTCTTCTTCTTTCTTGCTTCTTGCTCGGAGAGTGTACTTTTACATGATGAAGTTGCATGCCTTAATTATTGGTTAGCTATTTACATTAATCGCTGCTCACTCCTCCTTCCTTTATCCCCTTCCAAGAAAAGACAGCTAGGGTTTCTACCTCCCGTCGGCGGCGCCGCCGATCTCCCACGTCTTCTGTGGCCTTAGGGTCATGGGTGTGCGGTGGATCCCGGCCCTTGCTGGCGGGAGGGCTCCGTTTTCATGTGTGTTTTTTAAATTTTGTTAGGGTTCGTGTCCTGTTCAAGAAGATGAGATGGTGGTTGCTTTTTGAAGATGGAATAAGGTTCTCCCTACCTAGCCCCCGTCTCAATGATGTGTCTAACATCGTCGGAGGGCGTGTGGAGATGTGTCTCCGGCGGATCTCGCGAGTAGTCGGTGGTGGTCTTTGGTGGATCCGCTCGGATCCGGTTTTTGTTCGTCTTTGTTCATGTGTCTTCAGGTTGGATCCTTCCGATCTAAAATTCTCTTCTGCGTGGCGGTTCTTTGTTTTAGGGCGTTGGTCCTATGGGACCTTAGCACGACAACTTCCGGACTGTGTACTACAACAAGTCATGCCCGTCTCCGGCGAGGGAGGGGCGATGACGGCGACGCGCCTTCGGCTCGCTTCAGTGCTTATAGTCGTCGCTAGGTGATCTATGAATCTGGATGTAATTTTTTATTATTTCCGGTGTTCATTGTACTACCATGATTGAAGATGAATAGATCGACATTTTTCCAAAAAATCACTACTCACTCTTTTTCTTTTTAGGATGAGTCACTACTCACTCTGTTTCATAATTATTGCCGTGGTCTGTTTTTTGTAATTATAAGCCGTAAATGAACTCCACTTTGTTCAAACTCTTTTGGATAACATAATTTACTCACGTTCTTGCGGTATACGGCTACATAGCTGGAGTATATGATTTACCCAAGCAACAGGTTAGACTGAATCTTTTACGCAGCAGATCTTTCAGTCAACTGGAGAAACTTTTAAGCAGCGAGGTGATCCGTTATTTGTCCCGTCCTGCCTGCCTGAACGCGTGAAAGGGACGGCCGAACAGAAGGGACGGATGAGATCCTGCTCCGTTGGACTGATCTCGGGAGGTGTGGCTGCCAGCTCCGGACAACCAGACCAGCAGCTCCGATCCGGCGTAGGGCGAGCGTGACGTGTTCTTGCAGATAAAAATAAATAGATATTCCGAGATCCTAATCTTAGGCTCGCCGCATGTGATTAGCCGCGGTGGAAGAGAATCTTGGTGCGCGGTTGTTAACATCGTTTGTCCTTGGCACGCCAAGGGTTCTACTTCCTGTTCAAACTGAACTACCTTTCCCTGATAAATGGTCATGGTTATCCGGGGCAAGGGAATGCTATCCATTGAGATAACAAAATTACTGCGTGCTACTAGTAGTTACTTATTCGACTCATCAACTAAGGGCACGTCTGGTTGATAAAATAGTCTTATCTTAAGCTTTGTATTTAGTTTAGAGATGATAATAAAATTATGTTTACAACGGGTTATCTTTTAGCTTTATTTATGATAATTAGTTATTTCTAAAAATATGATGAGACATATTGTGCTAAAAGATCATCTCTTAAATAAAAGAAGACAAACCTTTTTCTTACTAACTCTCATGCCCTAATCAGCCATTTTTACCAAGCGGCAAGCCTGGTATGCTACCAACAAAATTTACAATAATTAAAAAACTAATCCGCCATCTTTTGCTAGGCCGTCGTTTGTCTGCAGCAACTCTTTAAATCTTAATATTACTTAAATTTTATTGTGGGGCTTATATAAAGATAAAGTATGCATGTGGACGTTCCGGGCTCATTCAGTTTGCAAGAGTTTTTAAGGAATCCATATGATTTTGATGCTAACCTTCTTTTTCCTTCGAGTGATATTCGTTTTCACAAGAATGGAGATGTCAAAATTTTTCGGATTGTGTTTGTATTGGTCCTATTTTTAAGAATTTATAGCATTAGATGAGACCTCTGAAAAATTTAGGGCTCTTTGATTTGCATGATGGTAAAAACGCATGAATATAAAAAACACAGGATAGAAATGTCATGCCTATGGAAAATTCTCAACAAATTTAACTGAATGTTTGATGAGAAATTTTCTATAGGAATTCAGTCCTACGAATCCAAATGGGTGACATAACTGAATATTTGACAATTTTTCAACAGACCAATTGAAGGATTCCTGGCTGTCGTGGTGCTCCCCCATCGGGGTAGGTCTATGGCCTTTTCCCGTAACACGGGGGGTGGAGGGCCGAGCGAATGCTTTTCGTCGTGACGCTAGTGGTGGTGATGCCTGCGGGTGTCACATTTCTCTTGGGGCACCGCTTTGGTCCTCTTCCACCCCTCGACACTCTGGGTGAAAACCTTCGTTTGCTTTGACGGACGTGGCGGCGGTGGCGCATGGCGTCGTTACCTTCTTGGGGGCGTCATCGATGTGTTTGGTGGTTTTCGGTCCTGCGGCGAATCTCATGCGCTTCTCCTCGGCGACACTTTAGTGGTGTTTCCCTGTCTTTGATGTGTTTTTGTTGTGTTTTTTCTTTTTTATCAGCTTTTGAGGACTTCCTCAACATCGTGTATCCTTGCTCGGTCAATTGACTTTATAATATATAAGAGCCTGGTTCATGAAGTCGCCATCACTTTTGTCAAAGAAGAAGTCACCGAGACGAGATTTTGTAGCAAACATTGAAAAGTATTTTCATTGCCTGCAATGTTTCATCACAAAGTGACATTAATGAAAAACAGGAAAAGAAGAATCGATGCTCCAAATACGCTATTTTCAAAAGCAAAAGCATTTTAGGGCCTTGATTTGTTTTGCCATGTCTTCCATGAAGGTCATTTAGTGATGAAACTTCGCAAGCAACGAAAACATTTGTCAATATTGCTACTCCCTCCGATCCATACTACTTATCATTCATTTAGTACGAAGGTACAAAATATCAGAATTGCTTGAATTATTTTACTCTTTTTCAATTTTATCGTCCACACGAGGTCCCATGAGCTCGAGATCAGAAAAGCACTTTTAAAGTCACCAACACTTCATAAAAAGTAACCAAAACAAGTCAACGTATAAGCATTAAGGATGTGTTCGGTTCGTGGAACTAAGTAGAACGTCACGGGTCGATCCCGTACCTGTCACCGATTCCAGTGTTTGGTTTGCGAACGAGAGCGAACGGAATGGTTCCCTGCGAGGGAATATACCCCTGATATGCCAAACCAAGTGATTCCTCCGAATCGGCGGTACCACGCGGAACGCCTCGTACGCGAGGTCTGCCCCTCGTCTCGCCACGACCCCGCGCTTCCCTCGCCAACCCTCTCCCAATCACGCCCGCCGAGCTAGCCCTCACGCCCACGGCCATGGCTTCCCGCCATAGCACGCCTTTGCCTCTGCCGTCGCACGTCTCCTCCTACGCCGGCGTTGGCTCCCCACCAATGGTCACAACACCCCCCCCCCCACCCCCACACGCCTGCAGCGCCTCCTCGTCCTCCCCAGGACGCCCTGCGAGATCCCCATCTGATTTTTTATCTCATGAATTCCTTGCACTTACATGATTCCCATCTGATTTTTTACCTCATGAATCCCCACCTGTTTTTGGAGTATTTGATGTCAATATTTGAGTCGTGTGATGAATAAATCCATTCCGTTCCATCACAGAAACCAAACACACAAATGTAACCATTCCATTCCTCTGAATTCTTTCTATCAAACGCAAGAACGAAACCGACCCATTCTAATGGAATGAAATCATGACATTCCATTACATTTCGTTCCCGAAACAAACACACCCTAACAAAAGTCAAGTGGTAGTTTGGTTGCTGGATTAGTCGATTATCACGCGGCGCATTTTCAATCACAACACGTAACCCACAAGCCACAAGGGCTTTCCCCATCACGTAATCCCACACTAACTTTAAAAAAACGTTATAAGGAGGTTCCTTTCTCCCTCATCCGTGATACTCCCCACAGATTCACATCGCAAAACAGAAAGAAAGAAAAAAAAACACAGAGAGAGAAAGCAGCAATGGAGTCGCTGACTCTGCGCGCCTCGCCGTCGTCGACCGCCTCGCCGCTGCTCCGCCTGCCCGGCCGGCAGCGCGCGGCGTCCGTCCGCGTCTCCGCCTCCTCCTCCTCCGGCGCCGGCGAGCCGGACCTGTCCGTGACCGTGAACGGGCTGAAGATGCCCAACCCGTTCGTGATCGGCTCCGGCCCCCCCGGCACCAACTACACCGTCATGAAGCGCGCCTTCGACGAGGGCTGGGGCGGCGTCATCGCCAAGACCGTAATCCCCCTCACCCCACCTCGCCGCTGCTCATTACCAGCTCCCCTGAATCGCTGCTTACGTCACGCGGTTGCCGTCTTTCTTCAGTTCTGCGGCGCGCACGGGCAGGATAGGATCTACGTGCTGTGGTTTTGGAAATTGCGGTTCGATCGCCTCGGATGCTTAGCGCCATTGCGTTTTGGCCGTGTGATTCCGATTTGGGTGGGATGTGGAGTGGGGGCCAGCTCAATCTGCTGGAGACGCAGTAGATCCTAACCTCATAAGCTGGGTGATGACCACCGGAAACCTTGTGCTCGGTCCACACTAGATTCGTTGGGTTGGGGAGTGGGTGTGGATCTTAATTATGGTATAGTGCCGGCGTGAGAACTGTATATAAGACAGAAATATGGTTGGTTAAAAAATGTTTGTTTGTTGCGACCACATTAGGCTGTTGTAGATCACATTTTTCGTACGCGCTAAACTCTGTTTTTTCTTACCTGACAAACAACCTGTAAGGTGTTCTAACTTTTTCCGATGAACATTTCATTCCCACTACTAAGCATTAGGAAGAAGCTTTAACTCTTCACTGGTCCCATTCCGCATTAGACTGTCACAATCATCACTTTCACATTGCTGATACCACTCTGCATTGGACCGACGGAATCACAGTGATCAGTTTCACCAATGACATTTAATGGTCTGTCTTTTTGTCATGTAACATTATGGCTAACTGTTGGTTTAAATTATGACTGGTGGCTGTCCTTGGATGCTGGAAATGTTAATTTCGCGGTGCGCACGGATAGGATAGGATAGGATATGATCTATGTGCTGCAGTTCAGAGAACCGTGTTAGATCACCCTGGATGTGAAGTGACTGCTTAACGCCATTGCGTTTTGGCTGTATGATTCTGATTTGGGTTGGGTATGGAGTGGAGACCAGTTCAATCTACTGGAGAAGCAGTTGATCCAAGTTTATGCCAGACCAGGTGGATGATGACCACCAGAAACCGTGTGTTTGGTCAACATTTGATTCATTGGGTTGGGGATGGATCTTAATTATGTAGTCATGGAATGTGAATTTAGACAGTAATATGGCTGGTTAAAAATTGTTTTGCTGCAGATCATAGGAGAATTTATTTGTTGGGACCACATTAGTCATTAGACTCCTGTAGATCACATTTTTGTATGGACTAAGCTCTGCTTTTTTATTTTTCCTGACAAACCACTTGCTTAAAACATGTCCATCTGCTTTTAGAGTAAGGTGTCCCAACTTTTTTCCGATGAACATTTATTCCCAGTACTAAACATTAAAAAGAAGCTTTAACTAGTCACTGGTCCTACACTAGACGGTCACAATCATCACTTTCACATTGCTGATACCACTCTGCATTGAACCTACTCAGTCATCAGTTCCACCAATGGCATGCAATGATCTTTTTTTTCACGTTACATTATGGCTAACTGTTGGTTTAATTCATGACTTGTAGGTGTCCTTGGATGCTGGAAAAGTTATCAATGTAACTCCTCGCTATGCTCGGCTCAGGGCAGATCCTAATGGATCTACCAAGAGTCCTATCATTGGATGGCAGAACATTGAACTTATCAGTGATCGACCTCTCGAGACAATGCTTAACGAGTTCAAGCAACTGAAGAAGGAATACCCTGATAGGATACTCATTGGCTCAATAATGGAGGAATACAACAAAGCTGCATGGCATGAGCTTATTGAACGTGTTGAAGAATCTGGAGTGGTAACTTTTTCATATCTGTGTTTTGGTGCATACTTTTTCAGAGTTATGATAATGAAGTACTACTGATCTGTTTTATTTTGTCATTCAATAGGACGCTCTTGAGATAAATTTCTCATGCCCACATGGCATGCCTGAGCGAAAAATGGGTGCTGCTGTTGGACAGGACTGTGCCTTGTTAGAGGAGGTTTCTGGTTGGATAAATGAGAAGGCCACTGTGCCTGTTTGGTCTAAGATGACTCCTAACATTACAGATATTACACAGGTTACTTCTGCATATAATACGTCTATCGAGTACTTAGCAGTCACAAATCTTCCATGTTCACTTGTTATGGTTCAACAAATGATGAGTCCTAAATTAGTTTTTAGCCTTGCCTACTTTCCACATATTTAGTTTGTACCTTCCAAGAAAACATACTTAGTTTGCTCTCTGCATTGATCTTAGTAGTTTGGTTCTCAGGTCGTACATTCGTTGATCTGTTAGCAGAAGCTAGCTGTTAGAAAATAGTAATGAAATTATTCGTGTAAGATAGTTTTTGTCTTGTTCTACATATCTTGGATTTTCGGTAACAACTGGGAAAGGGTGGGAGATTTTGCTGGATTAGGGATGTGAATTCTGGTTTTAGTCTCAGGTCCATGTTTAGCAAGACCGACAGAAACTGTGAGTGTCTGATTTGTATCTTCAAAGACACTATAGGGTGGGTCATCATGAAATGCTGAGGTAAATCAAACTTTCTAAAATGATGGGAGGTCGATCCTCGAACTCCTAATCCTCATTCCATGTAAATTCTCATACCCACCAAAGATATGATAATCTTTCACAGTCCAACATTGCTAGCCACGTTACTCCACGCTACCAGGTTGATCATTTCTTGGGCATTTCGCAAAGTCTAGCATCATAACTTGTACTGATGTGATCAGTGAAACATCAATTATACATTGGCATCTCTATTTGTTTAATTGTGCATCCTGGAATAGGACTGATAAGGGAAGATGACATTATTGTCATCACTTGTGCTGCACATGACTCTCCATGATACTTCTTCCTTTTGTACATTATATAGCGCTAAGAATATTTGCTAATTTCACCCATATTTTTTTTATGTTTTCATTTTTTGTGTTAACACCATGCAGCCTTCAAGGATTGCTCTTAAGTCAGGGTCTGAAGGAATTGCCGCTATCAACACAATTATGAGTGTGATGGGAATTGATCTCAAAACTTTGCGCCCAGAACCTTGTGTGGAGGGGTTAGATTCAGTTCCGTGGGTTGTTTTTTGGAGCATGTCCACTTATTGTTAACAATTTGAAACAACACTCTGTTCCACAGGTACTCCACACCTGGGGGATATTCTGCGAGAGCTGTGCACCCTATCGCACTTGCGAAAGTCATGCAGATAGCAAGACTGATCAAAGAGGAATTTCCTGAAGGAGGTCGGTCCCTCTCCGCCATTGGCGGTGTTGAAACCGGCAATGATGCTGCTGAGTTTATTCTACTTGGCGCAGATACTGTACAGGTGAGCTCTTGAACTTAGTACGCAACATCTTTTCCGATCAAGGGGACTGATGTGGCTCTATGCTGTGTGCATGCCGGTACACATTGTTTAGACACACATTTTTAGTTGTACTGTAGGCAGTACTTTCAAGACATCATTTTCAGTCGAGTCACTAACGAAGTAATGATTATTCATCACAGGTATGCACAGGTGTAATGATGCATGGTTATGGCCTTGTGAAGAAGCTGTGTACAGAGTTGCAGGATTTTATGAGAATGCACGACTTTTCATCAATTGAAGATTTCCGAGGGTATGTCCCCTTCACCGTCTTTTCTTTGTGGTTGAATTGACGTTGGAAACCATCTGGATGAACACCTTTCTTTCCAGTACATATCAGGATACCATGTACTTGACTATGTTGTGCTACCTCTAAACGTTCACTTCTTTGCGTGAAGCTTCTAAGCACCATGTTTTACTGGAATCTAACAAATTAGCTTTGGATATAGTAGATCATCATCGACATGAGAAATCAGGAGGTCCCCTTTGCTTCTTTTTTTTGTTACACATGCTACCAAATACAGGACACGATTAGTGAAGGAGCATGCCCCTTGTTAAAACTGGAAAAGAATTCCCTTGTCGAAACCGGAAAAGAACAACTTTCCATGAAAAACGGAAAAATAAAAGGTTTTGCGTAAATGGGTGGAAGATAATCATCAACAGGGAAGACTTGGGAGGTGTGGGCAATAATCATGATTAGCTATTGCCTTCAACCTTAATCATGCCTCCTATAGCCTGATTAGCACGCCTAGCCCCACCATGTATGTATGAACGGCACAAGTTGCAAGCCGTGTGCACCGTGCAATGATCAACTCCCTGTCAAGTTGGCCTTGTTTTACTCTGCCCGGAGGAAGTTTCCCCGAAGCATCAGTAGTCCA
This sequence comes from Aegilops bicornis, assembly GCA_021605145.1. Taxonomy (NCBI): domain Eukaryota; kingdom Viridiplantae; phylum Streptophyta; class Magnoliopsida; order Poales; family Poaceae; genus Aegilops; species Aegilops bicornis. The sequence continues at coordinate 568,675,681 of CM038674.1, read as the reverse complement.
GTGCTAAATGTCTGCCCCACTAGTAGAGAATGCCTGAGCTGCCTCTTTCAAGTTTCAAGTGTACATATTTTTTGTCCCCCTCTTTCTGCCGACGTGTTTGATCTTTTTTTTTCTCGCCTTCTGGAACAAGATCGCTGACGCTTCATCGCTGCAGGGCGTCTCTCCCCTACTTCACGACGCACACGGACCTGGTGCAGCGGCAGAAGGAGGCGATCAAGCAGCGGAAGGCCATCAGGATGGGCCTGCAGTCGGACAAGGACTGGACCGGCGACGGATTCGTCAAGGAGACCGAGAGCATGGTCTCCAACTGATGCCGCAACCCCGTCTGATCTCTCGGTCTCCAACTGATGATGCAACTCAGTCTGATCCCCAGCCCTCACGACGCCCTTCCTTTCCACCATACTTCCTTCCACTTGTGATTACACCCGGATTTAGAAACGAAACGAAAAGAAAGAACAGTGGGAACTTTTGCTGCACCTCGTTCAATAAAGCATGATGATAGTACGAAATTCCTTTTTTCCTTTTCACCGTGTGGTTCAAGGCGTGACGGGCCAATGCGACGACGTTCCCGGTCTGGACCTGGACCTTGGACCTTGAGTCTTCGGGCTGGACCGAGTCATGAGTTCACTCACTCAGCAGTTGATAATTATCTTCCCTTTTCAGTCTCTTCCAGACACATTATGTTTCCGTGTCATGTGAACGTGATCGGCGGCGGGAGTATCCCGGACTTGACCTGCTGGTGATAGGCTGGTGACTTGAAGTCGGGGTCGCTGGAGTGAAGTGTGAGGAAATGATGTGGCGTCAGCCCCTGTCAGGTTCAGGTGTGCGGAGTCCTTGGCCAAATCTCTTCCACACCTGCTGCCGTTTGGTGCATCATATTGCCGGCTTTGTCGCGTTCTAGGCGCTCTCCTGAATCTTTGATGCGGTTTCGACTGACCATACGTGGCATCACACGTATTCTGTCAAGAGCGACTTCGGCTGATCGGTGAGAAGACGTGATCGCGAGTTCGGAAAAGGCTGGTTCACACCCGAAATGGGGACGGGGGATGGGCTGCGGCTGGTCTCTGGAAGTGCTGTCGTGTTCCCCCGGCTTCTGGTTGAAAATATGAGCAATTTATCGTATGATCAAATCCATAAAAATACAGGATAAAGCATAACTATTATAGCAGATATGAAACAAGTCATGTAATATAACAAAGAGAAGGCAAAAAGCATTTACACATGTGAAATAGAACTGACAGAACATATGTAGAGCAGATACTAGCAGAAGAAACTGTAGTAGGTACTCAACAAAAGGTACATGAACACGCACTAAGCTGCGGCAGTAGCGTTGGCTTTGACGTTGTCACCCATGTTGTCGAAGAGGTCGTCGATGTCGGTGAAGAAGTCATCGTTGGGGAAGTAGTTGTCGGTGTCCGGGGTGTCCGTGATGAAGAGGTCAGTAGTCGCGCAAAGCACTCCCCAGAAACCTTATTACCCTTCTCCCGTACAGGACTCAAAGAGGTGAAGTTTCGGAGGCCTACTGTCCCGACCTGCGGTGCACGCTGCAAGCCGGGATGGGGAATATCATAGCAGTAGCTCAGTGCTCTGGAACTCGGCAACGTGAGGAAGGTGTTGTTCTGGTGTGTCTCTCTGGAGAGGAGCAGACTCTTTTATAGGCACAGGAGAAGTAAGCGAACATGTAACAACGGGAGGTGAAGCAAAAGAGAGACGAAACGAACAACCAGCAGCCAAAGGGTGCAGAGTTCTTATTCAATCTTCACTATAGCAAAACTTTTCAGCTCCCATGTGACCTTCCGTATACCAGTCATGTGTGGCAAAAATTTAAACAACGACTACTCATTCCTCGCAACCCCCGTGGCCGTGGACGAGGTGGGTGGCGGAGGAGGAGCGTGCGTGAATATCTCTCTTGTTCTCATCCTCATACATGTGGAGAAACAGTCTCCCTTATAGGAAAGTCCAACTCCTACCAAACTAGCAATGTGGGACTAAACTTTAGTCCCACCTCTTCCCTTACACGAATGGGCTAAGTGAGCCTCTAGGATTTATTAGAAATTCTGAAAAATGTTATTGGGCTGGCCCAAAATAAATTAAATTCCAACAATCCCTCACCAGATTCCAGAGGCAAACAAAATTTTCCTTTGGTTCTAAAACATTGTTTTTATACAGTATTGCAGTGTAGACTTGTTGGGGATATAACTATCTGTGTAAGCCGCCCAGGAGGGGCCGGGTTACGCAAGGAAGATTCACTAGAAGAAGCCCAAGACCAAGCATTAAGGTGGCGGTTCAATAAAGGGCCTAAGGCCCACAGGCGACTTAAGGCCCGTTGTAGTAAACCGCCACAATGGCATGACTTGTATTATAAGGCAGATTTAACTAGTCACCGAGCCGGATACTGTCTATAAGCCGGCCGGGACTCTGTAAGCCGCAGGGCGTCAACCCGTGTATATAAGGGGACGACCTACCGGGCGGCAAGGGCAGGAAACAACCCATCGAGAGCCGGGCATAGCGTATCTCGCTCCCTGGTCATCGAAACATCAAGCAATAGCAACCCAACTAGACGTAGGCCTTACCTTCATCGTAAGGGGCCGAACTAGTATAAACCTCTCGTGTCCTTTGTCCCGGTTAACCCCTTTAAGCTTCCTAGTTGTGATGGCTCCACGACTAAGTCCTTGCACGAGGACATCTGCCGTGACAATTCCAAGACAGTTGGCGCCCACCATGGGGCCAGCGCACGGTGGATTTGAGTTCTTGAAGGGTAGCTTAGAAGGGCTCAAGGGATACGCAGTGGGCCGAATGACCAAGAGTCGTCGCGGCAAGATCTACATCGAGAGCGAAGGCTGGGGCCCCGAGGCCGACTCAATTGAGTACGGGTACCGGGTCCCCTTTGGTGGAATCCACGTCTTCATCGGCCGGATTGGTGAGCGTGCCCTGAGCCGGACAACTGCACCGACCTCGTCGAGACGGCTCAGCGTGCGAGACCCGCCCGGGTTCAACCCGTCATGAAGCGTGCCTTCGTGGGCTGTATCCACGGAGGGGAACTTCCTGAAGGATCTAAAGATGGCGGAGAGACGGCCATCCCACCGGATGATGATTCGTCCTCCGGTTCGACAGATTCTTTGTATCAGGTCCAAGAGGGCATGCTTGGGGGCTGTTCTGACGACTCGAGCATTCCGGATTTCTATGAGCCGCCGAGCTGGGCAGGAGTCTTCATGGCTGGTACTCAACCCGGACAAAACTCGACTACCGCGACAAAGAATAACGTCCGGGTCGAGGAGGCGGGGCAGAGGCCTGTCGCCGCCCGGCTCAGTCTTGATGGATCTTATGGACAAGTTGACGCGGCCTGTTAACCACCACGGTTATTCCTGCAAATCCAGATGAGCGTAACGGAGGTGGCAAAGGTGCGTGAGGAGATAGCCACAGCCAAGGAGGCCTTGGCGGTGAGGACACCAAAGTAGCTACGGGCGGGCGGCTTTGGATGCACGGGTATGGCGACTCGGTCGAGGCTTTCCAGCTTAATATGAGTTTGAACGCATCCAATGAGGTGATGAGAAGGAGACATCAGAAAACCCAGTCCCGTCTGCCTCCGGTTTACGATCCTCGAAATCTTTTCACGACACCCGGAGCTGGTCTCAGCAATCCGCCCAAAGCCAATCAGTTTATGACACCCGGAGCTGGAGGGCCGGTTCAGCCCCGAGAGATGGCACCTCCTCACGGGAGCATGGCCCCACCCCGATACATACCAACACCACTGGGCCACTTCTCCAACCCCATGGAGAACTTGATAGCAGCATCGGCGCGTCTGGCGGCTCTTCCAGTGGACGGTGATGACCCGACGGCGGTGGAAACCCGGAGGGTCAGAGATCTTATTCGGACGGCCTTGGCACAGCATGAGACCTATTCTTCTGGCGAGGACAGGATTCATTCAACTCCTCAGCCTTGGCTAGCACCTCGTCAAAACCGGAGCCCGAGTTACAGCAGGCACATGGAGTCAGAAGCTTTATCAAGCAACGCCCAGCGTCGTAACCAGCCCGGTGGCTATAACCCGGTACATGACCGATTGCGTCAGGAGGACGAACGGGTGGCTCAGTTAGCGGCTCAGCAGACGGCATATGAAGGTCTCCCAGAGTATCCGACGACTTCTGTTGGAGCAGGAGTGGCCACTAGAACCGGTGGTGTCCCTTGTCTGGTGCCGGCTCTGCGGGATGTACGTCTGCCCAAGGATTTCAAGGGACCTTGAAAGGTGCCGAATTACACGGCCGACTTACAGCCAAGGGCATGGATCAAAAGTTACGAGATGGCCATGGAGTTATTGGAGGTCAGCGACGCAGCAATAGCTAAGTATTTCACCATGATGTTAGATGGAACGGCCCGGTCTTGGTTGAAAAGTTTGCCTCCCAATTCCATCAGTTCATGGGCAGAGCTAAAGGCCCGATTTATCCAGAACTTCAAGGACACTTGCAAGCAGTCTATGTCAATTGTGGACTTGACCAATTGTAAGCAGGAGGAGGGTGAATCCACAACTCATTGGGTGCGCCGGGTCAAGGAAATAATACACTCATCTGATAAGATGGTTGCCGGCTCTGCAGTACTTATGCTCCATCAGAATTGTCGCTTTGAGCCGCTGAGACAGAAACTGGGCGCCTTAAGCGTGATTGCAATGATATGGGTACGCTGATGGCAGCCTTGGTCATATACGCCGATTCTGATACTACCAATGATCCCGCGTCTGAGGAGGAAAAGACAGGGAAGGGAAAGAAGAACGGCAATGGAAAGGGTCAGCAGCATAACCCGGTAAGTCAAGGAGGCAACAAGCGTAAGGCGGAGGGTAACCCACAATTTGTGGCCAATGCTAATGCACAAGGTAACAACCAGAAATGTAAGGGGAGACCACCCCCTCGATCTGGTGGCTCAGGCCCATCTCTTGAGCAGCTTCTGAATGAGCCTTGCCCAAGACACGGTACTCGGGAGCGTCCCGCCACCCACTTATGGAAGGACTGCACGATCATGAAGGCTTTCAAGAATTCCAACATGTTTGATGGCAATCACGGATCAGGCGGCGGCTCAGGAGCCGGTGGCTTTCATGGCCTGGGTGGCGGTTCAAGTTCCGGCTTTCAGGGAGGTCAAGGTGGCTATAATCAACAACAGCCCGGTCAAGGGGACAAGCAAGAAGAATCAAAGTTATCGAGCCATCCAAAGCAAATGAATGGTGGGCAATACCATGTGTTCACCACTAACTTGTGCAAACGTGACCGGAAGGTTCATAAGAGGCTGTGAATTACATTGAACCGGCGGTTCCCGTTACTTGAGGTGGTCGAGCAGCCCATCATATGGAGCAGGAGGATCACCCCTCGAGTTGATAACCCGGTCGATTAAGCCTTGGTGGTGGCCCCTCAGGTTGGTGGATATAAATTCACTAAGGTACTCATGGACGGAGGAAGCAGATCAATATTCTCTATTATGAGACCTTTTGCCGCATGGAGTTGGTGATAAGGACTTGAGGACGCCCAACACTGTCTTCCATGGGGTGGTACAGTAAATCGGCATATCCGGTTGGTAAGATCGAGTGGAAGTAGCCTTTGGAGATGAATATGACTCCAGGGCTGAGAAACTGACGTTTGAGGTAGTCAAAATCAGGAGCCCGTATCACGCTCTGTTTGGACGACCGGCTTATGCCAAGTTCATGGCACGACCATGTTATGTTTATTTGCAGCTCAAGATGCCGGGTTACAAGGGCACCATCACTGTGCATGGGAGTCGAAAGGTAGCCTTGGAATGCGAAGAAGGCGATGCGGCTTATGCTGAATTTGTTTGTGCTGAAGAGGAGCTGAAGTTTTATCAAACTAATGTTGACCCGACAGATATGACCTCTTTGAAGAAGCCAACTACAAAGCAAGACTCGGCGTTGAAATTTAAGTCGGCCGCCGAGACAAAACTGGTCGACTTCACTCCAGGCGACTCTTCCAAGCAGTTCAACATCAGCACCAATTTGGATCCCAAATAGGAAGGCGCGCTCATCGAGTTCATCCGTGAGAACCGGGATATCTTTGCATGGAAACCTTCTTACATGTCGGGTGTCCCGAGAGAACTCGCTGAGCACACTCTTAATATTGATCCAAAGTATAAGCCGGTCAGGCAATTTCTCCGACGGTTCAATGAGGAAAGACGGAAAGCTATCGGAGAAGAGGTCGCTCGGCTCTTAGCGGCCGGGTTCATCGTGGAAGTTTTTCACCCGGAGTGGTTGGCTAACCCGGTGCTTGTGCTCAAGAAGAACGGCACCTGGCGGATGTGTGTAGATTACACGGACTTAAATAAAGCTTGTCCGGTTGATCCTTTGCTCTACCCGTATTGATCAAATCATTGATGCTACAACGGGTTGCGAGCGTTTGAGTTTTCTGGATGCTTACTCTGGTTATCATCAGATCAAAATGGCAATTAAGGACCAGGAGAAGACGACTTTCATTACTCCATTTGGAGCCTTCTGCTATGTATCTATGCCATTTGGGCTCAAGAGTGCCCAGGCGACTTATCGGTGTGTATGCAATTGTCTCCACAATCGATTGGGCGCAATGTTCATGCTTATGTGGATGACATTATGGTGAAGTCCAGAGAAGGAAACCTTGATATCTGATTTAAAGGAAACCTTTGACAATCTCCGGGTCTATAAGATGATGCTTAACCCGGACAAGTGTGTATTTGGTGTACCTGCAGGCAAACTTTTGGGATTCCTGGTCTCAAACAGGGGCATTGAAGCTAACTCGGAGAAGATCAAGGCGATTACCTCTCTGGATAAACCGGCGTGCATCAATGATCTTCAACGACTGGCGGGTCGTGTTGCTGCTTTAAGCCGGTTCATAAGCTGGTTAGGTGAGAAGGCTCTACCGATGTATCAGATGATGAAGAAAACAGACACTTTTATGCAGGTGAGGTCATTGATGCTGCCTTTGAAGATTTAAAGAGACAATTATGCGAGACGCGGTTCTCGCGGCTCCCATTGATAAAGAGCCGTTGCTGTTGTATGTTGCTGCTAACTCAGAGCTGTTAGTGTTGCCATCGTGGTGGAGCGTAAGGAGGCTGGCAAGGAGCATTCGGTTCAACAGCCGGTTTATTACATCAGTGAGGTGCTCATAGAGTCCAAGCAAAGATATCCGCATTGGCAGAAACTTGTTTATGGGGTGTTCATGGCAAGCCGGAAGCTAAAGTAGTACTTCCAAGGTCATCCTATAAGCGTAGAAGTTACGCCCCTTGGGGACATCATCCGTAAGGAAGCCACGGTGACGAGTCGCCAAGTGGGCCATTGAGCTTGGGCCTCACGGTTTGAAGTATATGCCACGAATAGCTATCAAGTCTCAAGCCTTGATGGACTTTATCAATGATTGGACGGAGTTGCAGGCACCAGAGGAGAAGCCAGATAACACGTATTGGACTATTCACTTGATGGGTCCAGCGGTTGGAAGGCTCGGGCCGGAGTCGCTTTTAACTTCTCCACGAGGTGACAAATTTTGCTATGTGCTCCGGCTTATGTTTCCCTGTACTAACAATGCAGCTGAATACGAGGCTTTACTCCATGGCCTCCGGATGGCCAAAGAGATGAATTTGAGCCGGGTAAGGTGCTTGGGCGATTTAGACCTCGTCGCTCAACAGGTGTCAGGCACGTGGGACTCCAAGGATCCCCTTATGGCGGCTTATCATCGTGAAGTTGATGCGGTGGCCGGGCACTTCAAAGGTTATCAAGTAGAGCACATTGATCGAAGGAAGAATGAGGCGGCCGATGCTTTAAGTCGGTTGGGGTCTCGGCGTAAGCCGGTGCCGCCTAACACCTTTCTTGACGCTTTGCATAACCCTTCCGTCAGAGTGCCTACAGAGGAAGAGCTCGCATGCTGCACCGGAGGCGCAATTGGTGGCGGCTCTCCACGCCATCCCGCATTGGGTGTCCCATATTTGGCCTATATGACCCGGGGAGAGTTGCACGAGGACGAGACCTTGGCAAGACAAATCATCAGCGGTCCAAATCCATGACAATTGTTCATGGCGAGTTGCATCACCGCAGCGTCATCATGCGTTTCAACGTTGTGTATCGCCTGCGGAGGGTCAGAAGATACTTCGTGAGATTCATGAAGGGGATTGCGGTCATCATGCCGGTTCAAAATCTCTGGTGGCCAAGGCTTTTCGTCATGGCTTCTATTGGCTGACGACTCATGCTGATGCGGAGGATCTGGTCAGCAAATGTGACGGATGTCAAAAATTCCCACGACGAGCTCATATGCCGGATCGAGAATTGAGGATGATTCCAATTACTTGGCCGTTTGCAGTCTGGGGGCTTGACATGGTTGGACCTTTCAAAAGGTCTAAGGATAAAAAGACACACCTATTGGTGGCAGTGGATAAATTCACCAAGTGGGTTGAAGCAGAGCCTGCCAGTAAGTGTGATGCAGCCACGGCGGTTCAGTTCATGAAAAAGGTGATCTTTTGTTTTGGCTTTCCACACAATATTATAACTGATAATGGTACTAATCTCTCCAAGGGTGCCATGGAAGAGTTCTCAATCGAGAGCACATCCGCTTGATGTTTCTACCGTTGCCCACCCTCAATCTAATGGTCAAGCAGAAAGAGCTAATCAAGAGATCTTGAAAGGTATCAAACCCCGGCTCTTAGTTCCCTTGTAGCGAACTCCGGGTTGTTGGGTGGAGGAGTTACCCTCTGTGCTATGGAGCATCAACACAACGCCTAACAGATCTACATGTTATACACCTTTCTTCATGGTGTATGCGGAGCAGAGGCGGTTACGCCAAGTGATATCCGCATGATTCACCCCGGGTGGCGGCTTACGTTGAGGCTGATAATGAAAAAGCTCGTCAGATGCACTTGACTTGTTGGATGAGGAGCGAGACTTGGCAATAGCCCGCTCGGCGATTTATCGTCAAGACTGCGCCGTTATCACAACCGCCAGCGTTAGAAGCGTAACTTTTCGTGAAGGCGATTTAGTGCTCCGGCTCATCCAGGATCAATCTGATATGCACAAGTTGTCCCCTCGTTGGGAAGGACCCTTTGTGATCAGCAAGAATCTCAACAATGGGTCATATTACCTCATCGATGTTCGAGAGCACAAAGACTCACGTAAGTCGGAGGAAGAGACCCACTGGCCGTGGAACATAGCGCATCTCTGGCCCTACTATACTTAAGCCACCGGCTCTCAGAGTATATTTGTTTTTTTCTTTTTTAGCAATGTATATATTATATAAAGCAATAAAGCATGACCTCCTTTCTTTCCACCCTTCAAGTTTTATGTATCTTCTTTACCAGGTGGTGGAAACAACCAACAGGGAGCGGATCATATCTGAATCCGGCTTTCCCTTTGGTCCGGCTTATGATCATATCTGAATCTAGCCATGGTCACTTGGGGGCTTCCTGTTCAAACATAGGTCGATTCGAACCAAAGAGAACATAGTCATCGATACCCAATTGATCGGCATCTTGCCAAACCCACTTGGGGGCTTCTTGATCATATTTGAATCATAGCTTAACCCTTTGGGTCCGACGTGGATCGTATTGAATCAACGTCATTAAACAACTCTAATGGTCACTTGGGGGCTTCTGTTCAAACATAGGTCGTATTCAACCAAAGAGAACATAGTTGTCGATACCCACTTGATCGGCATCGCCAAAGCCATTGGGGGCTATATGATCGTATCCGAATCTTAGCTTAACCCCTTTGGAACGGTTCTACTGATCGTATTCGAATCAGAGGCCTTTGAGAATTAAGTTTATTTTACTCTATAAGGGTAAATAATATTAAGGGCCAGGTAAACAGTATATGTGCCAACTTTCAGAAGTTAAGTTTAACTGTTTGCTTTTTGGGATCACATAATCCGGTAAGGTAAGCTTCAATAAGATAGCAGGTATATTATTATGGTCATGATCATAAACTGGCTGTTTTTTATGATGTTTTGGTTCATACTCCGGGTTATCATTATTCTATATGACCCCGGATGTGGTAAGACGCCAAAGGAATTCTGTTTTTTGTTTTATACACAGGATAAAGCAAAAAAGTTTTGGATGTCAAGGAACAATTCACATAAGCCAGCAGTATACAACTATAGCGGCTTGTGACAATATTAAGCACCACAAACATGCGCAAAGGCATGACAGAGTTAAGAGGTTTTTCTACCCCATTACAAGACTCCCCGAGTCTGAATAATGAAGCATCATTTTTTCAAAGACATGGCACCAGGCAGGCTACTCCTTTGGTGGGCTTGAAGATTCCGGGTTATCCTTCTCCGCCTCTTAAATGCATTGTTTTGTCCTGGAAGGTTGACGAGGTCCGATCAATGCCGCTTAAGGCTTCAAATTCAGCTTCATCATCTATTAAACTGGCGGGTCAACTTCGTGAGCAAAGGTATGCTTACGAGTTGGAGGATCAGGTGACGTCATCATAATGCGTAGTTGGAATCCTCCGGTTCTCGTTGCCGTAACCGGTGATACTTAGTAAGATCAATATCATTGCCGATGATGGTGGCCACAGGACGTCACGACTCTCACACGGTGGTGAAGTCTCGATTCATTGAATACTGAGCCATCCTCCTTCAAGCTGGGATATCCAAGAGCAACGTCTGCCGTGTCTAGCTCGAAGCAACGCTTTGGCCCGGCTTAAGGCGGCTATGGCCCGGCTCTAGCAGATGCCCGCCTTAGCTCCTGAATCCGTTGGGGTAACACGGCAAGCCGTTTGAGCACATCCTGCAGGAGATAAGGAGCATCATTTGATAAAGCCACAACGGCCAAAGCACGTTGTGACCCGGTGTATAGCTGTTCCACCAGAGTGTACACCGCCTTAAGCTTAATCAACATATTCTGCTTCAGGTTTGTGCTCCTGGGGCCTACGTTTATACATATAAGGTAAGCCGGAGGTAATATTTAAAATAGTCATCAAAGAAACCATGGTGATGTTCACAATTATACATAGTAACTTACCGAAGATTGCTGAGACCATTTGAGATATCTGGCGCTTTAAGCGGACAATTTCGGCAGCTTGCTTTGGCAAGAGCCGCTTGTCTCTCGGCCGGGTCACTAGTGAGGCTTTTTCATCGGCCCAGATTTTCTTCTCCGCATCAAAAATTTTCTTCAACTTCTCTTGTTCAGAGACGCTGAATGTAAATTTGGAGTTGGCCTTTTGAATTTCAAGTTCTTGGGCTGCCAGACGAGTCTTCAGATCAGCAATCTCCGATTCAAATTGACTGGTGGAGGCCTGCGATTGATGCCGGATTATAATTAAGGTTATGGTAAGATATCATTAAGTCCCAAGCACTTTGCAAGCAAAGACACTTGACACTTGGGGGCTAATGTATGTGAAGAAAATTCAAAATTATAATGCTGGATTAAGTATATTAAAGTCTCAAGCACTTTACAAGTAAAGATACTTGACACTTGGGGGCTAATGTGTATCGCACGTTTTAAGTTATCATATTATGACCGGGTTAAATATATTTTCTTTTAAACCAGCTGAACTAACGATGGCGGTATCTAAGTCTCTGACATATTTATTTATAAGCAGTAGACTTGGGGGCTGGTACAGTAAGTAAGATTCAGGAGAAATAATATAAGCTATACCTCAGATTTGTGTTGTATTTGTTTCACCATGTCAATTTCCAGGTCGCGGCTGCTATGCACTTGATTCAGATAGCCTGAGACTATATCACCAATGCTTAAGTGAGCATAATCAGCGATGTCCTGTTTGGTCTTCCGGTGTTTGACAAGTTCTTCTTTGGCGAAGACATCCGCAAGACGATGAAACGCCCGGTTCAACATACTGGCTTTTCAAGATTTCAACTTCCGGGTCAGTCGTTTGGACCGGGCTAGGCATTTCCGGATTATCGGAATTGTTAAAAGTATCTTCGGCAGGCGGGTCAGAAGATGGCGTTGGAATTTCATGGGCCGGTTCAGGAGGCGGTTGATGAGTAGAAGCATCGAGGCAGGTATGCGAGTTCGGCTCGATTGCTACCGGGTCTTCGGATGGCTTATTCTTTTTTGCTCTCTTACTGGGCTTCACCTTCACGCTGTGGACAAAACAGAGGGGTGAGTACAAAATATGAGTAAGGCAAAGTATAAGGATAACAAAGGTATATTACCCAGGGGCAGTCTTGAAGGCTGGCATGCTGGATTGCATAGACTCGCCAGAGGAAGGAGAGGTATCCTGATAATTGGAGTCAAATGAATTGAGAGGTTGACGAATTAAACCCGCCAAAGGATAAACATAATGCAAAGTGGAGATGACCTCGGTCAGCGCTTCTGCTCACGTCGGAGTAAGCGGAAGAGCTCTGCATCCTCTTGGTCGGGTTTGCCTCCAGCTTTCAAGCTGTTGTTGCTTCAAAATAAATTGAGGATCTTGATAAGCTAGAGGATGTGAAAATCTTACTTTCCGGGTCACCCGTCGAATTTTGTGCTTTGGCAAAGGCTCTGAGTCGGAGGAGATTATAGTTACCTCTTCGCCAGGAGCTTGGCTGTTCCCAGTATCCTCCTGAAAGGCGGAAATATCAATAAAATAATAACAAAGGAGTTAAGAGAGTACGGGATTACCTCTTCCTCATCTGAAGAAGAGTCATCCAATTTGAGCAAATCAGAGGCGATGGGTTTCTTCTTCTTTGAAGTTCCCGTCTTGGCGGCTTTCCTTTCGGTCTTCTTGGCTGCCCTGGCTTGTTTGGCAGCCTCGTGGTCATATTTGACCTTCCAGAAATTATCACCGGCCTGTGGAAAAAGATAAAGAATTATAAGTACAAAGGAGGTAAGCATGTTTAAGAAATATTTATTAAGATTGGCAACTTCTTTGCGGGGCGGGTTCTTTTTGCGTATGAAGTAAACCGAAGGCATTGCTAATAACAGTGCCCTCCTTCAGCAGTGACTGGGTTGTAGCATCCGCCACATCATCTGGTAAGTCATCAAGACTATGACGCATTGGGTCGTCCTTTTCTCCTGTATAAGTACACATTAAGCCGGAGCGGCAGCTTAATGGGAGTATTCGCCAAGTGACCCAGACTCGGACCAGATCGATGCCAGTTAAACCATTTCCCAAAAGAGCTTTAATCTTCTTGATGGTGGGATTAAGAGGCGCACGTTCAACAGCGGTCGGTTTATCCGCCAAATGATGGTTGGACTCAAAGGCGCAGGCGCGAAGCCGGCAGAGGCTTCTCATCACCGGAGAAGTGTCTCGACAGTAGAACCATGTCTGGTTCCAATATTTTGGGTGACTCGGCAGCTCGGCATAAGGAAAAAGCGGTCTCCGTCATTTGGATTGAAATACCGCCAAGCTCAAGACTAGGCCCGTTGGCACGTTCATTCTGCCGGTTCAAGTAAAAAACTTCTCTGAACAAAAGCAGACTTGGCTCCTCTCCCAGGCACACCTCGCAGAAGACTCGGAAATTGCAAAGATTTGACACGGAATTGGGTCCAATGTCTTGAGGTCTAAGGTCAAAGAAATTCAGAACTTCTCTGAAGAACTTTGGTAGGGAGCAAATCCCGGCTCATGTGATCCGTGAAAACTATCACCTCCCTTCTTTGGGTTGAGGCTTTTCTTGAGATGGGTCAGGAACACGATAAGACATGACCTCCTTTTTTGGCAGATGGCCAGACTTCACAAACTCAGCCAGTTTACTCTTGGTGACTGTGGATGGGACCCAGTTGCAGGTTACAGGAGTTTTGGTTGCCTTAGGTGCCATGACAACAGTTGGCCTATTACAAAATAAGAAGTTCCGGTTCAAATTTTAACCCGGGAGAAAATATCCAAATTACTGAAGGTAGCGGCTTACGAAGGGGCCTAATGATATAAGGATAACTGTGCAACAATATTTAAGCCGCTACAAGCATTAAGAGCAGTTCAAAATTCTTAAAGATATGAGAAGTAGGCAAGGTTCACAGATCGTTGGTATGCATTTAAACCGGACACACAGGCGGTTATGTTTAAGGGCATTTAATGTAAGAAGTTTTCCGGTGATAAAAACAGGTTTCATAATCTTACGCTATAATTTGAGATCAAAGGTGCATTACGATAAGAAAGTTTTCTAGACCTAAAAACCGACGCAGATGTGTTCATAGGCTCAAATGAGGCTTTTATACAGAGAAAGGGATCTGTTTTTGTCCAAGACAAGTGTGAAAACAACTACCGCGGCTATTTTGTATCATTCTCAGATCGGAAGAGGTATCTAGGAGGAAAACTAACAAGGAGTTGGCTCCAATGGTGATGAACTCCGATGAACTCGAGGAAGCTCTAATGCAGATCTAAGCAAGGAAGGGAAGGGAACTTACGGATCTGGAGGGGCTGCGGAAGTTCGCCGACGTTTCTCGATCCGATTCGAGGTTGATGCAGTGACTGGGGCGGTGAAGACAAGAAGCTTGACGCGGCGGCGGAGCTCGAGAGGAGGCAAGAGGAAGAAGATGACGGAAGGAGGAAAATGGGAGACCTAGGTCGCGCCTATTTATAAGGAGAGGATAATCGAGACGGCGCGAAAGCGAGGAGATAAGAGTTATTATCCAGCCGCCCCGACGCCTCGGTTTTCAGAACAGTTAAAAAAGACAGACATCCGTTGGAGGATAGGGTGGAATAAAAAAGGAAAGATGACGTCACAGCGGGTTAACACAGATCCAGAACCTGACGTCATGGTGGGTTAAAGAAAGTCTTTTGCACAAATGTAAGACGAAAATTTATGTTTTAAGGTATTTTAAGATTGACATGAACAGTTCAAATCAATGGGGCCTAATGTTGGGGATATAACTATTTGTGTAAGCCTCTCGGGAAGGGCGGGTTACGCAAGGAAGATTCACGGAAGAAGCCCAAGACCAAGCATGAAGATGGCGGTTCAATAAAGGGCCTAAGGCCCACAAAGCGACTTAAGGCCCGTTGTAGTAAACCGCCACAATGGCATGACTTGTATTATAAGGCAGATTTAACTAGTCACCGAGCCGGATCATCGCCTATAAGCCGGCGGGACTACAGAAGCCGCAGGGCGTCAACCCGTGTATATAAGGGGACGACCTGTTGGCGGCTTAGGGCAGGAAACAACCCATCGAGAGCCGGGCATAGCGTATGTCGCTCCCTGGTCATCGAAACATCAAGCAATACCAACCCAACTAGACATAGGCCTTACCTTCACTGTAAGGGGCCGAACTAGTATAAACCTCTCGTGTCCTTTGTCCCGGTTAACCCCTTTAAGCTTCCTAGTTGCGATGGCTCCACGGCTAAGTCCTTGCACGAGGACATCTGCCGTGACAATTCCACGACAAGACTGTTAAGTTGAACTTCCACCTAGAACTCTATGCTACAATAGTAATCAACTTGAACAGTGGACTAGGCCTTGAACTGCAAGTTTTCTACGAATCTAGCTATCTTCCACATCCAATTCACGGGATCTCCGATCACATAGACTAGGTTAGCACTATGAACAACTTATATTGTAGGTCTCATACCCATCTCCTTAGATGCATTATCTATCACATTACGTGATAGACCCTTAATAAAAGGATCTGCCAGATTTTTAGACGTTTGGATATAATCCATTGCAATAACTCCGGAGTTTCTTATTTTTCTGCAATAACTCCGGAGTTTCTTATTTTTCTGACAGACTTTAACCTTCTCTGAACATGTCTTGATGACTTCATGTTATCCTTTGAGTTGCTCATTTTCGTGATCACAGTTTGATTGTCGCAGTTCATAAGGATATCCGGTACAGGTTTCTCAACAGCCGACAAGTCATTCAAGAGCTGACGAAGCCAATCTGCTTCGACCGTAGTTGTATCTAGTGTTGTAAGTTCTGCTTCCATTGTTGACCTCATTAAGATGGCCTGCTTGCAAGTCTTCCAAAAAACAACGCCACCTCCAAGAGTGAGTACATATCCGCTCGTTGGCTTTATCTCATCGGCATCTGAGATCCAGTTTGAGTCACTATACCCTTTAAGCACCTTTGGTACCCAGCGTAGTGAATTCCATAATTCGTAGTGCCTTTAAAATAACTCGTAACTCTCTCTAGAGCTTTCCAATGATCATCTCCCGGTTTTGAAACAAATTCGCTCAGTTTGCTAACAACAAAAGAGATTTCAGGTCTTGTAGCACTGGCTAAATACATAATTGAGCCAATAGTTTGAGAATATTTCAATTGGTCTCTAGCAATTCTTCGGTTCTCTCGATGCAGCATGCTAGCGTCATATGGTGTTGGAGAGTGCTTGCAGTCACTATAGCCAAAGCGACTCAAGATCTTTTCCACATAGTGAGATTGAAGCAATGTAATCCCACCACCATCATCTCTCAATAGCTTGATGTTTAGAATAACGTCCGCTGCTCCTAAATCCTTCATCTCAAAACAACGAGATAGGAAATCCTTGACCTCCTTAATAACATTCAGATGTGTTCTGAAAATCAATATGTCATCAACATACAAGCAAACGATAACTCCCTCGCCCCCACCATGGCGATAGTACACACATTTGTCAGCTTCGTTTACAACAAAGCCTGCATCTGTTAAAGTTCTTTCATACTTCTCATGCCACTGCTTAGGTGCTTGCTTAAGTCCATACAAAGACTTCAGCAACTTGCACACCTTTCTTTCTTGACCATCCACTACAAACCCATCTGGTTGTTCCATGTAAATTTCCTCGTCCAACTCTTCATCTAGGAAAGCAGTCTTGACATCCATTTGATGAACAAAAGACCATGTGAGGCAGCTAGTGAAAGTAGTACTCGAATAGTGGTTAGACGAGCCACAAGCGAGTAAGTATCAAAGACATCTTCACCTTCCTTTTGGGTATAGCCCTTGGACACAAGCTGTGCCTTGTACTTCTCAATAGTACCATCAAGCCTAAGCTTCTTCTTAATACCCATTTGCATCATGTAGGTTTGCACCCATAAGGACGATCAGTGATCTCCCAAGTTTCATTGGCCAAGATGGAATCCATCTCACTCCAGACCGCTTCCTTCCAGTAGTCAACATCTTCAGATGCATAGGCCTCTAAAATAGAACTGGGAGTGTCATCTATGAGATACATAAGAAAATCATCACTATAGGACTTTGCAGTCCTCTGTCTCTTGGTCATTTTAGGAGTCTCATTGTTATCCTCCACGGGGTCTTCAAGATGTTGCATCGGAATCGTAGATTCAGAAGAAAAAAAAATGCAACTACATCCTGACTGGATGAACTAGGCAACTCTCTGATTTGATGAGCTACCCTATCCTTCATGGGGAAGATATCTTAAAGAAAGTCGCATCATTTCACTCCATTATTGGACCGACATGCATGTCTGGTACCTCAGATTTTACAATCAAGTCTATAACCAATGCTATGAAAAGCATAGCCCAGGAAAACACAGTCCACAGTTTTTGGTCCAATCTTGCGCTTCTTCGGAATTGGCACATTGACTTCCGCCAAACAGCCCCAGGTTCATAGGTAAGAGAGTTTCAACAATTTCTTCTCACATTCCTCGAATGGAGTTATCTCTTTGTTCTTTGTGGGAACTCGGTTTAGGACATGACATGCAGTCAATATCGCCTCCCCACCATGCCTTGGGGAGACCCGATGTGTCTAACGTGGTGTTAACCAAATCAGTTAGAGTACGGTTCTTTCTTTCGGCTACCCCATTTAACTGAGGTGAATAGGGAGGCGTCCTCTAATGGATTATACCATGTTTTGCACGAAAAGAATCAAATTCATTATAAAAATACTCTCCACCACAATCGAACCTAAGCCTCTTGATTTTACGATCAAGTTGGTTTTTCGCTTCGGCTTTATAGATCTTGAAGAAGTTCAAAGCCTCATCTTTTGATTTAAAAATATGCACATGGAAGTATCTAGTGGAGTCATCAATTAACGTCATGAAATATTTCTTTTCACCTTTTGTCAAAACATCATTCGTTTCACAAAGATTCGAATGTATGAGTTCTGGTGGCGCAAGATTTCTTGTTTCTGCGGTCATATGAGACTTACAAGGTTGCTTAACAAGGATGAAATTAGGGATTAAGTTTAACTTGGCTAGTCGTGTCATGCAACCAAAGTTAACATGACAGAGACGTGAGTGCCAGACATTTGATTCACTATTGTTTCAAACATGATTAACAACTTTATTACAAACAACTAACAAGGATAAGCGGAACAAGACTCCTGGTTCATAACCTTTACCAACAAAAGTTCCATACTTGGATATTACAAATTGGCCCTAACCATACCCAACATCCTTCATGTCAATGTCACTAATGACAACATTGGCGGTCTTGCCACCTTTGCCATGTTGACGCTTGTCATAACGGTTAGGGCAACTAGGAGCCCAATGATCAGGATCGCCACAACGAGCCTAGCAACCGTGGCCGCTAGATGCACCACCTCGATGGTGTTCGCCAGCGCCAGTAAGGGAGAGGAGGGTCGCTCTCACACAACCCCCCAACTAGACCGAGCCAATGCCTGGTGCATAGCGCAAGATACTCCAGATTCGCTCGCCGTTGAGCTGCAGCAACCCGTGCATGCTGCCACATCCGGCCCATATATGAGAATACCGGATCTACTCGCACCAGCCACCACACCGATAAGATGTCCACCATCGGCGAGGATTTCACTCGGGGGCGCATGGGAGGGGCCGCACGTCGAGGTCGATCTTGATGATCCGATTACAACATTTGCGATGTTGCAATTTATGTCGACAAATAATGATCCGTTGATTTTACGGTCTGAGGTTTCCAATGGAAGAAAGTAGAGAGGGTCGAGGGATTGTTGGGGAACGTAGTAATTTCAAAATTTTCCTACGCACACACAGGACCATGGTGATGGCATAGCAACGAGAGGGGAGAGTGTTGTCTACGTACCCTCGTAGACCGAAGCGGAAGCAATCACAACGTAGAGGAAGTAGTCGTCGTTCTCCTCGCGATCCAACCGATCCAAGCACCGTTACTCCGGCACCTCCGAGTTCTTGGCACACGTGACAGCTCGGTGGCGCTCCTCGGGCTCCGATCCAGCAAAGCTCGGGAGAGAGAGTTCCGTCGGCCTGACGGCGTGGTGGCGATCTTGATGTTCTACCAACGCAAGGCTTCGCCTAAGCACTGCTCTGATTTGACCGAGGTGGAATATGGTGGAGGGGGCACCGCACACGGCTAAGGAACGATCTCAAGGATCAACTTGTGTGTTCTAGGGTGCCCCCTGCCCCGCATATAAAGGAGCAAGGGGAGGGCCGGCCGGCCCTAGGAGGTGCGCCAAGGGAGGGAGTCCTCCTCCTAGTGGGAGTAGGACTCCCTTTCCTAGTCCAACTAGGAAGGAGGAAGGGGAAGGAAAGAGAGGGAGAGGGAGAGGAAGGGGGCGCCCCCATCCTTGTCCAGTCGGACTCCCCATGGGGGCGCGCGCCACCTCTGGCGCAGCCCTCTCTCTCCCTCTTGGCCCAATAAGGCCCATTACTTCCCCGGGGGTTCCAGTAACCTCCGGCACTCCGTCTTTCTCCGAAACTTGGAACCTTTCCGTGTCCGAATATAGCCGTCCAATATATCAATCTTTATGTCTCGATCATTTCGAGACTCCTCGTCATGTCCGTGATCACATCCGGACTCGAACTCCTTCGGTACATCAAAATACACAAACTCATAATATAACCGTCCATCGAAACCTTAAGCGTGCGGACCCTACGGTTCGAGAACAATGTAGACATGACCGAGACACATCTCCGGTCAATAACCAATAAGCGGGACCTGGATGCCCATATTGGTTCCTACATTTTCTCTGAAGATCTTTATCGGTCAGACCGCATAACAACATACGTTGTTCCCTTTGTCATCGGTATGTTACTTGCCCGAGATTCGATCGTCGGTATCCAATACCTAGTTCAATCTAAATTCTTTGGTAAGTCTCTTTACTCGTTCCGTAATACATCATCTCACAACTAACTCATTAGTTGTAATGCTTGCAAGGCTTATGTGATGTGTATTACCGAGAAGGCCCAGAGATACCTCTCCAGAGCAATCGGAGTGACAAAACCTAATCTCGAAATACGCCAACCCAACAAGTACCTTTGGAGACACTGTAGTACTCCTTTATGATCACCCAGATTACGTTGTGACGTTTGGTAGTACCCAAAGTGTTCCTCCGGTGGCAGGAGTTGCATAATCTCATAGTTACAGGAACATGTATAAGTCATGAAGAAAGCAATAGCAATATACTAAAGCGATCAAGTGCTAAGCTAACGGAATGGGTCATGTCAATCACATCATTCTTCTAATGAGGTGATCCCATTAATCAAATGACAACACATGTCTATGGTTAGGAAACACAACCATCTTTGATTAATGAGCTAGTCTAGTAGAGGCTTACTAGTGACTATCTTTTTGTCTATGTATTCACACATGTATTATGTTTCCGATTAATACAATTCTAGCATGAATAATAAACATTTATCATGATATAAGGAAATAAATAATAACTTTATTATTGCCTCTAGGGCATATTTCCTTGAGTCTCCCACTTGCACTAGAGTCAATAATCTAGATTACACAAGAATGATTCTAACACCCATGGAGTCTTGGTGCTGATCATGTTTTGCTCGTGGAAGAGGCTTAGTCAACGGTCTGCAACATTCAGATCCGTATGTATTTTCAAATCTCTATGTCTCCCACTTGGACTTGGTCCCGAATGGAATTGAAGCGTCTCTTGATATGCTTGGTCCTCTTGTGAAATCTGGATTCCTTTGCCAAGGCAATTGCACCAAGATTGTCACAGAAGATCTTCATTGGTCCCGATGCACTAGGTATGACACCTAGATCGGAAATGAACTCTTTCATCCAGACTCCTTCATTTGTTGCTTCCGGCAGCTATGTACTCCGCTTCACATGTAGATCCCGCCACGACGCTTTGTTTAGAACTGCACCAACTGACAGCTCCACCGTTTAACAAAAACACGTATCCGTTTTGCGATTTAGAATCGTCCGGATCAGTGTCAAAGCTTGCATCGACGTAACCATTTACGACTAGCTCTTTGTCACCTCCATATACGAGAAACATATCCTTAGTCCTTTTCTGGTTTTTCTGTTTGTTTTTGACCGCTGTCCTGTGATCCACTCTGGATTACTTTGGTACCTTCCTGCCAAGCTTACATTAAGCATACCTCAGTGTCCGTACACAAGATTGCATACATGATAGAGCCTATGGCTCAAGCATAGGGAATATCTTTCATTTTCTCTCTATCTTCTGCTGTGGTCGGGCATTGAGTCGACTCAATCTTACACCTTGTAATACAGGTAAAAACCTTTCTTTGCCTGATCCATTTTGAACTTCTTTAAAACTTTATCAAGGTATGTGCTTTGTGAAAGTCCAATTAAGCGTCTTGATCTATCTCTATAGATCTTGATGCCCAATATGTAAGCAGCTTCACCGAGGTCTTTCATTGAAAAACTTTTGTTCAAGTATCCTTTTATGCTATCCAGAAATTCTATATCATTTCCAATCAATAATATGTCGTCTACATATAATATCGTAAATGCTACTGAGCTCCCACTCACTTTCTTGTAAATACAGGCTTCTCCAAAAGTCTCAGATAAAACCATATGCTTTGATCACACTATCAAAGCGTTTATTCCAACTCCGAGAGGCTTGCACTGCACCATAAATTGATCATTTGGAGCTTGCACACTTTGTTAGCGCCCTTTGGATCAACAAAACCTTCTGGTTGCATCATATACAACTCTTCTTCTAGAAATCCATTCAAGAATGCAGTTTTTACATCCATTTGCCAAATTTCATAATCATAAAATGCGGCAATTGCTAACATGATTCGGACAGACTTAAGCATCGCTTCTGGTGAGAAAGTCTCATCGTAGTCAACCCCTTGAACTTGTCGAAAACCTTTTGCAACAAGTCGAGCTTTATAGACAGTTACATTACCATCGGCGTCAGTCTTCTTCTTAAAGATCCATTTATTCTCAATGGCTTGCCGATCATCGGGCAAGTCAACCAAAGTCCATACCTTGTTTTCATACATGGATCCCATCTCAGATTTCATGGCTTCCAGCCATTTCGCGGAATCTGGGCTCACCATCGCTTCTTCATAGTTTGTAGGTTCGCCATGGTCAAGTAACATGACTTCCGTAATAGGATTACCGTACCACTCAGTGCGTATTTTACTCTGGTTGACCCTCGTGGATTCGGTAGCAACTTGATCTGAAGTTTCATGATCAATATCATTAGTTTCCTCACTAATTGGTGTAGTTGTCACAGAACCATTTCTTGTGATGAATTACCTTCCAATAAGGGAGTAGATACAGATTATCTCATTAAGTTCTACTTTCCTCCCACTCACTTCTTTCGAGAGAAACTCCTTCTCTAGAAAGGATCCGAACTTAGCAACGAAAATCTTGCCTTCGGATCTGTGATAGAAGGTGTACCCAACAGTCTCCTTTGGGTATCCTATGAAGACACATTTTTCCGATTTGGGTTCGAGCTTATCTGGTTGAAGTTTCTTCACATAAGCATCGCAGCCCCAAATTTTAAGAAAGCGACAACTTTGGTTTCTTGCCAAACCATAGTTCATACGGTGTCGTCTCAACGGATTTAGATGGTGCCCTATTTAACGTGAATGTGGCCGTCTCTAAAGCATATCCCCAAAAGCGATAGCGGTAAATCAGTAAGAGACATCATAGATCGCACCATATCAAGTAAAGAAATGCGATTCTGACGTTCGGACACACCATTTCTCTGTGGTGTTCCGGTGGCGTGAGTTGCTAAACTATTCCACATTGTTTTAAATGTAAACCAAACTCGTAACTCAAATATTCTCCTCCACGATCAGATCGTAGAAACTTTATTTTCTTGTTACGATGATTTTCCACTTCACTCTGAAATTCTTTGAACTTTTCAAATGTTTCAGATTTGTGTTTCATTAAGTAGATATACCCATATCTGCTCAAATCATCTGTGAAGGTGAGAAAATAACTTGATACCCGCCACAAGTGCCTCAACATTCATTGGACCACAAACATCGGTATGTATGATTTCCAACAAATCGATTGCTCGCTCCATAGTTCCGGAGAACGGCGTTTTGGTCATCTTGCCCATGAGGCACGGTTCACAAGTACCAAGTGATTCATAATCAAGTGATTCCGAAGCCCATCAAGATGGAGTTTCTTCATGCGTTTTACACCGATATGACCTAAACGGCGATTACCACAAATAAGTTGCATTATCATTATCAACTCTGCATCTTTTGGTTTCAACATTATGAATATGTGTATTACTACTATCGAGATTTAATAAAATAGACCATTCTTCAAGGGTGCGTGACCATAAAAGATATTACTCATATAAATAGAACAACCATTATTCTCTGATTTAAATGAATAACCGTCTCGCATTAAACAAGATCCAGATATAATGTTCATGCTCAACGCGGCACCAAATAACAATTATTTAGGTCTAAAACTAATCCGAAGGTAGATGTAGAGGTAGCGTGCCGACCGCGATCACATTGACCTTGGAACCGTTTCCCACGCGCATCGTCACCTCGTCCTTTGCGATTGCTCGTTTATTCAGTAG
Source organism: Aegilops bicornis (assembly GCA_021605145.1). NCBI lineage: Eukaryota > Viridiplantae > Streptophyta > Magnoliopsida > Poales > Poaceae > Aegilops > Aegilops bicornis. The sequence continues at coordinate 568,652,153 of CM038674.1, read as the reverse complement.
TCCCTGTTTTGAGTTGCAAATATTAGCAATGTAACCGATTATCAAATACCCAGTGCTACTACGAGCTCTAGTAAGGTACACATCAATAACATGTATATCACATATACCTTTGTTCACCTTGCCATCCTTCTTATCCGCCAAATACTTGGGGCAGTTCCGCTTCAAAGGTCGATGCCTTTGCGGTAAAAACACTCGACTTGGGCTTAGGTCCAGACTTGGGTTTCTTCTCTTGAGCAGCAACTTTCTTCTTTGTTCTTTTGAAGTTTCCTTCTTCTTTCCTTTGCCCTTTTCTTGAAACTAGTGGTCTTGTTGACCATCAACACTTGATGCTCTTTCTTGATTTCTACCTCCATGACTTTCGGCATTACGAAGAGCTCGGGAATTGTTTTGGTCATCCCTTGCATATTATAGTTCATCACGAAGCTCTTGTAGCTTGGTGGCGATGATTGGAGAATTACATCAATGACACTATCATCCGGAAGAGTAACTCCCGGTTGAATCAAGTGATTATTATACCCGGACATTTTGAGTATATGTTCACCGATGTAACTATTCTCCTCCATCTTGCAGCTATAGAACTTATTGGAGACTTCATATCTCTCAATCCGGGCATTTGCTTGAAATATTAACTTCAACTCCTGGAACATCTCATATGCTCCATGACGCGTTCAAAACGTCGTTGAAGACCCGGTTCTAAGCCGTAAAGCATGGCACACTTGAACTATCGAGTAGTCATCACTTTGCTCGCCAGACGTTCACAACTTCTCGGCGCAGCTCTGCAAAGCAGTTGGCACCCAGGTGCTTCCAGGGCGTAATTCTTCTCGCAAAGAATGAGGATAATCCTCAAATTACGGACCCGATCCGTGTAATTGCTACCATCATCTTTCAACTTTGCTTTCTCAAGGAACGCATTAAAATTCAACGGAACAATAGCACGAGCCATCTATCTACAAAGTAAACATAGACAAGCAAAAATACTATCAGTACTAAGTTCATGATAAATTTAAGTTTAATTAATCATATTAAAACCTCCCACTTAGACAGACATCTCTCTAGTCATCCAAGTGATTACGTGATCCAAATCAACTAAACCATGTCCGATCATCACGTGAGATGGAGTAGTTTCAATGGTGAACATCACTATGTTGATCATATCTACTATATGATTCACGCCGACCTTCGGTCTCCGTGTTCGAGGCCATATCTGTTATATGCTAGGCTCGTCAAGTTTAACTGAGTATTCAGCGTGTGCAACTGTTTTGCACCGTTGTAGATGGACGAGAACTTATCACACCCGATCATCACGTGGTGTGCAGGTACTACTGAACTTTGTAGCAGTGCATACTCGAGAGAACACTTCTTGATAATTTTAGTGAGAGATCATCTTATAATGCTACCGTCAATCAAAGCAAGATAAGATGCATAAAGGATAAACATCACATGCAATCAATATAAGTGATATGATATGGCCATCATCATCTTGTGCTTGTGATCTCCATCTCCGAAGCACCGTCGTGATCACCATCGCCACCGGCCGACACCTTGATCTCCATCGTAGCATCGTTGTCGTCTCGCCAACTGTTGCTTCTCGACTATCGCTACCGCTTAGTGATAAAGTAAAGCAATTACATGGCGTTTGCATTTCATACAATAAGCGACAACCATATGGCTCCTGCCATTGCCGATAACTTCGGTTACAAAACATGATCATCTCATACAATAAAATATAGCATCACGTCTTGACCATATCACATCACAACATGCCCTGCAAAAACAAGTTAGACGTCCTCTACTTTGTTGTTGCAAGTTTTACGTGGCTGCTACGGGCTGAGCAAGAACCGTTCTTACCTACGCATCAAAACCACAACGATACTTCGTCAAATAGACTCCGTTTAACCTTCTCAAGGACCGGGCGTAGCCACACTCAGTTCAACTAAAGTGAGAGAGACAGACACCCGCCAGCCACCTTTAAGCACGAGTGCTCGTAGCAGTGAAACCAGTCTCGCGTAAGCGTCTGGCGTAATGTCGGTCCGGGCCGCTTCATCTCACAATACCGCTGAACCAAAGTATGACATGCTTTGGTAGGCAGTATGACTTGTATCGCCCACAACTCACTTGTGTTCTACTCGTGCATATGACATCAACGCATAAAACCGGGCTCGGATGCCACTTTGTTGGGGAACGTAGTAATTTCAAAATTTTCCCTCGCACACAGGACCATGGTGATGGCATAGCAACGAGAGGGGAGAGTGTTGTCTACGTACCCTCGTGAGACCGAGCGGAAGCAATCACAACGTAGAGGAAGTAGTCGACGTTCTCCTCGCGATCCAACCGATCCAAGCACCGTTACTCCGGCACCTCCGAGTTCTTGGCACACGTACAGCTCGGTGGCGCTCCTTGGGCTCCGATCCAGCAAAGCTCCGGGAGAGAGAGTTCCGTCGGCCACGGCGTGGTGGCGATCTTGATGTTCTACCAACGCGGGGCTTCGCCTAAGCACACTACGATTTGACCGAGGTGGAATATGGTGGAGGGGGCACCGACACGGCTAAGGAGCGATCTCAAGGATCAACTTGTGTGTTCTAGGGTGCCCCCCTGCCCGTATATAAAGGAGCAAGGGGAGGGCCGGCCGGCCCTAGGAGGTGCGCCAAGGGAGAGTCCTCCTCCTAGTGGGAGTAGGACTCCTTTCCTAGTCCAACTAGGAAGGAGGAAGGGGAAGGAAAGAGGGAGAGGGAGAGGGAAGGGGGGCGCGCCCCCTCCTTGTCAGTCGGACTCCCCATGGAAGCGCGCCACCTCCTGGCGCAGCCCTCTCTCTCCCTCTTGGCCCAATAAGGCCCATTACTTCCCGGGGGTTCCGGTAACCCCTCGGCACTCCGTCTTTCTCCGGAAACTTCCGAACCTTTCCGGTGTCCGAATATAGCCGTCCAATATATCAATCTTTATGTCTCGATCATTTCGAGACTCCTCGTCATGTCCGTGATCACATCCGGGACTCGAACTCCTTCGGTACATCAAAATACGCAAACTCATAATATAACCGCCATCGAAACCTTAAGCGTGCGGACCCTACGGTTCGAGAACAATGTAGACATGACCGAGACACATCTCCGGTCAATAACCAATAAGCGGGACCTGGATGCCCATATTGGTTCCTACATTTTCTCTGAAGATCTTTATCGGTCGAGACCGCATAACAACATCGTTGTTCCCTTTGTCATCGGTATGTTACTTGCCGAGATTCGATCGTCGGTATCCAATACCTAGTTCAATCTAGATTCTTTGGTAAGTCTCTCTACTCGTTCGTAATACATCATCTCACAACTAACTCATTAGTTGTAATGCTTGCAAGGCTTATGTGATGTGTATTACCGAGAAGGCCCAGAGATACCTCTCCAGAGCAATCGGAGTGACAAAACCTAATCTCGAAATATGCCAACCCAACAAGTACCTTTGGAGACACCTGTAGTACTCCTTTATGATCACCCGATTACGTTGTGACGTTTGGTAGTACCCAAAGTGTTCCTCCGTAAACGGGAGTTGCATAATCTCATAGTTACAGGAACATGTATAAGTCATGAAGAAAGCAATAGCAATATACTAAGCGATCAAGTGCTAAGCTAACGGAATGGGTCATGTCAATCACATCATTCTTCTAATGAGGTGATCCCATTAATCAAATGACAACACATGTCTATGGTTAGGAAACACAACCATCTTTGATTAATGAGCTAGTCTAGTAGAGGCTTACTAGTGACTATCTTTTTTGTCTATGTATTCACACATGTATTATGTTTCCGATTAATACAATTCTAGCATGAATAATAAACATTTATCATGATATAAGGAAATAAATAATAACTTTATTATTGCCTTTAGGGCATATTTCCTTCAGGGATCACGTTGGCGATGATGTTGACAATGTGGTTTTACCTAGGTTCAAGCCCCGGATGGGTAATGGACCACATCGTGACTACCTATCTTTATCGGTAATCATAGAGATTCATGGAGGATTACAATGGTGGAATCTTTTCCGAGGTTGATGTCAAATCGTACCTCAAGGCCTCTGCCCTGTTTCTGGCATCGGACCAGGCTATGGAAGAGCGTGTAAAACTTCTTCTGGACGAGATTTTAGATCGGTTCAAGAAGCTCGCAATGTCGGACTACCCAATCTCGGCACACAATCGGATCTGGGAGTCCCCGGGAAGAGTCGATTTTTTCGACCACCCACCACCCATTTTGTTGCTAACTTTGAAAATTTTGACCAATGTCCTGGAAGGTATCATGGACGAGATCGACTGACATGGACGAGGAGCTCGACGAGTTTGCTAACAGCCCGCCGACGACCACCACGCCCTCGGGTAATTGGACGGTGACCTCGACCTATGATATCTAGTCGACACACCATGCACCGGCGATAACGGCGGAGCCAACAACGGCGACGACATTGGCAATGGCGCCAATGGCAATGCTAGCGCCAATAACGGTGGCAACGATAACCCTGGCGGTCCCCCACCCAACAATGTCGATGACCCTCAAAGCGATGGTCCCAAGGATGAGGACATACTAAACAAGTCGCTTGACAAACCGTGCCATGATGGATGTGAGAGAAGCGGTCGTTGATCATGCTTGAGAGAAGATGGTGGGCGGGGGGGGGGGGGGGGAGGGGGGGGCAAGGGGAGTCATCAGGGGTGGGACCATGAGAGAAATGACAATGTTCTTGAAGGGACGCCACACCTCCACACATCTCCCTTGCGTTTCGCACGAGCTTGCCTTCCTGAAAGCGTTTGAATTTCGATTGGGCCTGGGCCCGATTGACGGGTGCTTTAAGCAGCATATGGGCCTGTGTGTGGACAACCAAACCGAGTAGGGGTGGAATTCAAGTCGAGTCGAGCCAGCTCGGCTCGTTAAGATAACGAGTTAGTTTGGTTTGACTTGTTAACATAACGAGTTTAGATTCAAACTCAGCTCGACTCGTGTAACTCGCGAGCTAACTCGTTTGACTTGTTAAGCTCATTATAGACGTGAATAACAAAATATATGTATTATGTGTGTAGTTAATCTAAAAAATATGTTTGTATACACATACTTTTTCTTCACAAATCAAAACAGTCAAAAATTTACACTAAATGAACACTTGGTACAATCCATAAATGACAACAATCAACAACAATATTGGTACTTATCTCATGTCACTTTTGATTAACGAGCTTATAATGAGTTAAACGAGTAACTTGTTAGCTTGGCTCGTTAAACTCATTTTGTTAACAATCTCGGATTAAAGCTCAAGTTGTGGTTTTGCGTAATGAACTCCCCAAAATACACTTACCACTCTCTGTCGACCTTTACCACATCTTGAACCTTGAAACCCCAACAGAAAAACTTTGTTACTCCCAACTAGCACTGCGATGGTACATGCAAGTCCACATTACATTTCCCTTTCCACATATACAGCAACAGCTTCCGACTCTTGATTCAAAACTCAGGAAGCAGAGCTCGTTTCAAGTTAAAATAAGAGCGAGAATCATTCTCATTTGATTGGAGAGAGAAAGTGACACACCCTAGTTCCATTCACACCAAGAACCAACCCAACCGAACATTAACAATCCCTGTAGGCTGTAGCTCCCCTTCAGACTTCAGTTTCTGGACAACTTCCTGGCGCAAGCAATGCCCATATATATAGGTCAACTTGCCGCCTAGCTACCCGGCCAGCAAGAAGTCATGGCGGGGAGCGTAGCGGAGCAGCGGCCGTAGGAGCCGGGAGGCGAGGACCTGCCGACCGACCGACCGATGGCCGTGGCGGCGGCGGAGAAGGCGGTGCGGTGCCTGGGGCTGGGGTTCGACATGACGTGCGACCTCAGGCTCAAGTTCTGCAAGCACTCCGGCGGATGCGTGGTCGCCAGGAGCCCCGGCGAGGCGGCGCCGGCCGCCGTGCCGGGCGTCGGCGTGGTCCGCGACATGCCCGCCGACGTCAAGTGCGGCAAGGGCGACCGCGTCCGCTTCAAGTCCGACGCGCTCGAGTTCAACAAGGTTAGCACGCCGCATACGTAACGATAAAAATAAGCATTCGTTCTGCTTCTGCATGATCAAAGTTTTTCGTCTTCGATCATCCATTCTCTTCTTCTATTTGAGCTTGCTTTCCGTTTCACAAGATTGCACATACGTGTACGTTGCTAGTAAGTGCCTTTTTTCTCGAATACGCACGATCATATATTATAGGTTGCTAGTAGTAAGTACTGATAGGAGAAATTGGAGCCAAACGAGACCCAACGGAGTGAAAGTTAAGCTATTTTTTATGAACATAATCGGGGATTCTACAGTTCAGCTCTCTGAAACTCTGGCTGAATTAAGTGTTGCTGATTAGATTAGGTACAGGAAACTGGAGTAAGTAGGATAATATTTAAGCTGTTTGTCCTTCTGCCGTTGGGAAAGTTCTCTGGGACTTTTGCATTGCAGAAATTGAGAAGCATCGTGAGCAACCAACCGGTTCCAGAATTAGCCGCCGGATTAAATTAGCTCGTCGGAGTAGGGAAAGCAACGCAAGTACTCGAGTACGGTTGGTGTGAACGGTGGCTGCTATTTTAATTTCATTTGTTATTTCGCGAATGTGAATGAATGGTGGCTGCTTGCAGAGCTTTCCCTCATTAAATATCGATTTTTGGGGGGTGCTGACCACGCCTGTGCGGGCCTACGTGATTCTCACGAACTGCGCCAATCATCGACCTCTCCCCGATAAAAACAAGCAACCGTCGACCGTTCTCAACATTTCCTGGAGTTTTTTTCTCTGATAGAGCGTGGATTTTTTTTTTTTTGAAACTGGGCAAAAGATTTGCCACTTTCATTGATTAAGAAGAAGGTTTAGAGTTTTTGGCCAAAGACCGAATTACAAAGACATCACTCGCGGCCTTACAAGATTTCAAATATTTGGCCTGCAATCACCAACATTTTGAAACATCTTTGATTCTTGCAACAAGAACCCCAACCGGCACCGCATTATTCACGGAAGACGCGTGCATTCCTCTCGTTCCAAATTTCCCATGAGATCAACATAATAAGAGACATCATTGGCCGTCGAGGCTGCGATGCGTTGGAGTCAATGAGGTTCCACCAGGCTTTCACCGAATAGACCGTCACCCAAGTCAGTAGGGTTCACATCAACCAAGCCAAGCCAAGATTTGATCATTTCCCAAACTCGAACTGTGTAGCGGCATTGGAAAAGGAGGTGAGCCGCGGTTTCCTGAACTTGCTTGCGGAAGGGCAGCGATCACAGTTAGGCCATCCACGGCGTTGGAGCACATCGGCCGTCCATATCCTATTATTGATCACAAGCCAAGCAAAGAATTTGCATTTGGGGAGCCAGATCTTCCACACCAAGCTGTTGCATGTTGGAGTCAACTAAGCCAGAGGCTGGACCTTGTAGGCCGAGGACACAGAGTAAGAGCCATCATTAGAAAGCTTCCAAGAGATAGAATCAGCCACGTCGGGGTTGATTTGCACCCTGAATAATTTCTCCCAAAGGTTGTGAACTCGATTCGGTGTGTAGCGGAGGTGATCCCGTCTGTTTTGACTTGAGAGACCCGAAGTTATTATCCAAAGCCTTACATGCGAACATCCCCTTCTTTTGATAGGTCAAAATCTTGAGCGATGTCTTTGGGTCTCATGCCATCTAGCCAAGCAGACTCCCAGAAGGAAGCACGAATACCGTTGCCAAGCAACACCTTGGTGGCAGCAGCAAAAATGTTTTTTATCATTCTCATCACAGGGGTTACCCAAGCGAACCCACGGCTTCACTAGGTCCAACCATTCAGCCCAAAGCCATCGGATACGAAGCGCGGACGCAAACTTCCTCATATTTAGGATACCTAGCCCCCCATGGACCTTGGACTTGTAGACCTGTTCCCAGTTGATCTTGCATTTGCCACCGTTGACCTTGTCACAACCAGCCCAAAGGAAAGCACGCTAAAGAGAATCAATTTTTTCCAGAACCTCAATTGGAATTTTATTGGCTTGACATGTTCTGGGAGTATAAGCAACATTTTGTCCGTGTTTCCCTGCACTCTGGGCGTCAAATGCTGAGTTCCAGTGAATCAAAATCAACCATCCAAAATCAAGATCAGATAGTAAGTAGATTTGATTGGCCATAGCGTGTGGTCCTGCTGTCCTCATTACATTATCCACCAATACAACTTCTTTGTAAATTCAAGTCAAATTTGGCTCTGCAATTATGGTCACCCCTTATATAAACAAACGTCGCCTCGAATCGTGACTTTCACCACAAAGATCCGTAAGACGTACATCAACGAACGAGGAAAAAACACTTGCAGATATACTAAACAACTATTCTCTGATGTTAGTATTATCGAAGGACCGCAATAGCTGGCTAACATTCGCTGTTTGAAATGGCATTTGCCAACGTTTTTGTTGGCAGTTTCTTCAGATTCACGTGACATTTTCTTCAGAAACAATATGATGGTTCCTTTCAAGGGAGGCATTTTTCTTCGGAGGAAGCCATTTTTCTTCTAAAACTGTCACTGTTTGATCTCGCGCACAGGAAAATGCGTGCGCTTGCCAACCCCCTCGTAGGGACCGTTCGCTAGTTAGAATTTCCGAAGAAGAAACGAGATATATAAATTTCTACTGAAAGAGAAACAACGCGCTTAATTAAAAAAAACTGATTTGGCGGGCATGCTTGGCGCCGGTGCAGATGTCGGAGCTGTTCAACCAGCGGAGCTCGGTGGAGGGGAAGATCCCGTCGGGGCAGTTCAACGCGTGCTTCGACCTGGACAGCGGGTCGTGGGCGCAGGACGCGTCGTCCACCAAGTCCCTCGCCATGGACGGCTACTTCATCTCCCTCTTGGACCTCCGCCTGGACCGCCGCCCGCTCGCCCTCGCCGCCCACGTCCTCCGCGACGTCCCCGCCGCCTGGGAGCCCGCCGCCATCGCAAGGTTCGCTCCCCTCCCCTCCCTCCCTTCCTTTCTTTTTCTCACTAAGTACGTAGACGGTACCAGTGCAGTACATGACTTTGACTGGTTCCACTTCCGTGTCGTGCTCGTGCCGACCGGCCCCGCGCACGCAAAGCGGTTCAGACGTCCATACTGAAACCTCTGACCACAAACAGAAAATAACGTGTTTTATTAAGAGTACTGTATTAATCTAGTGCCAGGAAGATGCTACGATGTCCATTTTTTTCCTTCTCTGCCCGTCTTTGTTGAACGGTACAAGTACAGCATGTGGCGCCCCGCGCTCTGAACGCGTCGCCATTGACAAACCGGAGCGCGACACATGCCGCCGGTTTGGTTTTATCAGGCAGACGCGTAGTTTTCAGACAGTGAACTGACACTGACAGTCTGGTCGACAGACGCCTTGTATGAATGAACCCTCGAACATGAAGGAACGTCACTGACCTGTGCATGAACGTTGTGCGTGCGTGCATGCAGGTTCATCGAGAAGTACGGGACCCACGTGGTGGTGGGGCTGAGCATGGGCGGGCAGGACGTGGTGTACGTGAGGCAGGCCGCGTCGTCGCCGCTGTCGCCGTCGGAGATCAGGGGCCATCTCGACCGGCTCGGCGACCAGCTCTTCACCGGCGCCTGCGCCATGCCGCCTCCCCACTCCAGGTCCAGGTCCAGGCTCGCCAGGGCGCCGGAGGCCTTCAACGTGTTCGACGCGCAGGTGGCGCAGCAGCGGCTGCAAGGGATCACCACCCTCGTCTCATCCAAGGAGGTAACTGATTGATTAACTGGCTAATACTACTGCCATTTAGTGAGTGATTAACACTACGATACGGTGGTACTAATAATTGTACTCTTCTTCCTTGCGTGCGTGCAGGGAGTGACGGTGATATACTCGAAGCGGGGAGGGAACACGACGGTGAGCAGCCACGCGGAGTGGCTCCCCACCGTGCCGGCGGCGCCCGACGTGATCAACGCCAAGCTCGTGCCCATCACCTCCCTGCTCAGGGGCGTCGCCGGCACCGGCTTCCTCTCCCACGCCATCAACCTCTACCTCAGATGTGAGCGCACCTTACCTACATCTACATGCACGCCATCCAATGTCGATGTCACACTCATTTGCCTAGCCTAATTGAAGCCAGCGGTCAATAGTGCACCGTAGAAAAATTTTCTTTCTTCGAGAATCAATGTTACAAGCAAGTACACGTCCGTGCTTCATAATTGCACTCAAAAGTGACGCGTGATCTGCCAAATGACTGTTACAGATAAGCCGCCGTTGGCTGACCTGAGGTACTTCCTGGATTTCCAGCACCACAGAATGTGGGCCCCGGTGCTCGGCGAGCTGCCCCTCGGCCCCTGCTCCAACCGCCAGGGCTCCGGCCCGGCCCTGCACTTCAGCCTGCTCGGCTCCAAGCTCTACGTCAGCTCCAGCCAGGTATTTTGATTCAGAGACCCCCTCGTCGTCCTCCTCAGATTGTTCCATGATTATCACTGAAGACAAATAAAGATTGTTTGATGATTGATGTATGTAATATTAATGCAGGTGGTTGTGTCGAATTTGCCGGTCACCGGGATGAGGCTGCACCTCGAGGGCAAGAAAAACAACAGGCTAGGCATCCACCTGCAGCACCTGTCGGCCACCCCGACGTTCATCGCCGCCGTGCAGGCGCAGGCCGGCATGGCGCCGGCGTGGCGGGGCTCCGAGGCGGTCACCGACGACCACCGCTACTACGAGCCGGTGCAGTGGCGCATGTTCGCGCACGTCTGCACCGCGCCGGTCAAGTACGACCCGCGGTGGCACCACTCCCACTCCGACGACGACGGCCGCCGCGCCGCCTACGTCGTGACCGGCGCGCAGCTCCACGTCATGGCGCGCGACTCCACCACCGTGCTGCACCTCCGGCTGCTCTACTCGGAGCTCCCCGGCTACGCCGTCGTGCAGTCCAGGTGGGGGCGCGGCCCGGCGAGGGCGGCGTCGGGGAAGTGGCCGTCGTCGTCGAGCTTCCTGTCCATGCCCTTCTCGGGGTCCTCTTCGTCGTCGTCGTCCGGCGGCGGTGGTGGCGGCCAGAAGCGAGGGCCCCCGCTGGTGGTGGCGAACATCAACTCCGGCGTGTTCGCCGGTGCGCCGCCCGTGCCCGTGGGCGCGCAGAAGCTGCTCAAGTTCGTGGACACCTCGCAGGTGACCATGGGCCCGCACGACAGCCCCGGGTACTGGCTCGCCACCGGAGCCAGGCTCGACGTCGACAAGGGCAAGATCTCGCTGCACGTCAAGTTCTCCCTGCTCGCGCCGTCTCCTTCCTGACAGTAACAGAGTCTGTACAGTTCTCTTCTCCTGATGCCAAATGCTAACTGAACCCTGTAATTAACATCAAGGCCCCCTGATTCTCTCGTTTCTCATTTCCACTTTCGGCTTTTTTTTGGTTGGATCCTGTAAATGCTGCAGTGCAAGGAGTGTAAATTCATACTACTGTAAAACCAGAGGTATATTGTTTTGATAGAGCAAGGAAAAAGATTCGTTGAAACTGGTCATACAATCAAGCTGAAGTTGGGTCATTTCAAATTTTCAATGCAAGCCCAGGATTAATAAGAACATGCAGTGCGAATATGACCTAAAAGCAGGGGAAACCTAGGTATGATCACAGATCAAACCACAGAAATACATTCAACCACTGCATCCAAATGCCCACAAGGTTCACAGTACTTCATAGCCACATGTACATCAACACATCTGAGTCAACAATTACAGTCGCTCTTCGGCGATCATTCTAGCACAAGAATCGACATGGTCAAATGCATGTACAAGACCAACAACGACCTGATGGTCGCGCTCACCCGAATATCGTGCTCCGTCTCATTCTGTTCTCGAGATCGAGCATCTTCCTGACAAAGTTTTTCTTCCGCTTGATGAGAATCAGCTTGTCATAGACACACCACGGAAAGCTGATGAAGTGTGGCCGGTGATCATATCCTTCATTGTAGCAACCCCAGTACTCAGGGTGATAGGTAACATGATACCAAGCGGATGCCTTGGCGTCCGAGGCCTCGTGACCATCTCCGCTCTCATCTGAACCCATCTCGCTGAACCATGACCTTGCTTCCTTCCGCAAAGATTTCACCGCCAGTCTGATAGCATCGGCGTCGTTCTTCTTGGTAAAATTATTTGCCATCTTAAGAATGCATCCACTTATTATCTCAGCCTCACTATTTATTCCATAGTGCTCCATCAGATTACCCAACTTGAAGTCATACTGTTCCTTGAACCACACAGCTTCGGTAATGTAGTCTTGGTAGCCATCAACTATCAAATCAGTGTCATAGGACCGCCTTGCCACATCCTTTGTGAAGTGTCCAATGTGAGGGTTCTGCTTCTTAATTTCCCGGTAGAGCTTCCCTATTACTCCCTCGGATACATAGGTAGCCCTGTCGAGCTTCTCCATGAAATCTGGGTACTCCTTCACATGTAGTTCAGGCGGAATTTGAGCCGGCACTCCTGTCTTTGGATAATCAACAGCAATGGAGAAGAGCTCTGCCAGCTTAATGCATGGTGTACTTTCAGCCTTCAAGATTTCCCTATCCGCAAAAACTACGTGCGCGTTGGCAATGATTCCCAGACTCTCGTTAACTATGTAATTTGTGAAATACTCGTGCACTTCCTGCATGATATTAGAGTGGTTCCAAAGCAGGGTGTCAGATTTGTTTTACAAGATGCTTGGAATTTCCTTGCAAGTAATAGACAATGAGAAGAAACAGATTTATCTTCCTACTTCCTCCGATCCAAAACGTAGGTCCTTCTAGTCTTTTCAATTCCATCCAAAATGTAGGTCCTACATTCGAAATACACTTCTCATGTGTTCCAATCTAGCCCCACATTAGTTTCATCAAGAATTGAGCCTATACTGTAGCACTTACTGTATTGGAAGACTTACTGTATTGGAAGGAACAGAGAGCACATGAAATGAATGAAGGGTAACATTGACATGTTACCACCACCCCTAGTTCATGTGCTCAACTCTAAAAAGATCTACATTTTGGACTGGCATAAGTACAAACAAATAAATTAAAACCCTGCAGACTCAGAAAATAGGTTTAAGTAGTCAACTCTTCACAAATGCAAGAACCAGAATCGAAAGGAAATTCACAATCAGAAGCACGACTAAATGACAGTTCATGCCAACAGCCAACAGGTGTACAGACATTATCATGAATGGCATGAAAAATGAACAATCTGGGCTACAAACATAAAATACCTCAATCATAACATCATGATCTAATGTTTCTGTTGGTGCTGGAGTATAGTCCATAGGCGCCACCATACGAGTTGGAATGAGATCTGGGTCCCATGAAACGAAATATATGTCCCCATCAAGATCACTCCCTGAACATTCATTAGGATGAGGCCTGCATGAACAAAATTCGACATTGATTTCAATAACAAAGGACAAACAAAACAAGAGTAGTACATCCAAGAAATAGTGGATCACATGACATCCATGAGGAGCGCCTAAACTTCACTAGCAAAAGGCTCTTCGATTTAAATGTACAAAACTATTTCACTTTCAACTGATGCTTTCTACCAAATCAGAAAGAACATTATTCCAGAAATGAGATCTTGCTAAAAAAAAGTTACTGGAGAACATAGAAGAATGCATTACTAAATACTTGCCTTGGCCCCAGCTGTGGAAAGACAACACAGTTAACCATGTGGCCCAGAAGAGGACTTTGAACAGCCTGGAGAATACGGATATCACCAGGGTGGATGCAAGGGTTTTTGGCAACGACAACTTTTCCAGTTACGATGGACTTTCCACGGTCATCTGCACTACTAGAAGCTTGAATGAATACCTGTCCGTACTTCAGTGTGCGGGTTTCATCCAGGCATCCCATCATTGCTCGTCCTTTTGGGACAAATATCCTTGACCTCGTTTTCAATTCTAGCAGCTTGGATGCTCTAAAGGTTTGTAGAAGCATAGAAACATATGGTTCAAGATCCGGCTGGTAGCCACATAACAGCAACTCTTTAACAACATTTGTAACCTCACCCATGGGCATAAGCTCAATTGCATCAATAGCAGCTTGTGGTTCAGCTACCATTCTGTTCAACTGCTTCACAGCTTCTTGTTGCTTCAGTTCAAATATGCTATCTCTGACTCCGAGTGTCGAAAGAAGAGTGATTAACTGCCGGTTCAGGAAACATGGCTGGTACTTGCTGTATGCAAGGACATCAAGTGTAATGTTTTCTGACTGAAACTTTGACATGCTTTTTCTTAAAGATAGTTTCCAGCGTGATGTTGGATCAATAGCGACAACACCTTTGTAACCTCCATACCTTATTTGAAAAGCGGAGGGAGTAAAGCGGGTCAAGTTGCACTTCTTAGACACTTCATCTGCAAAATCAGCTGAAATGGTTCCAATTCCATCCGAGAATACATACTTTGTTCCGTTTGTTACATCTGGAGCTTCTTTCACCTCGTACTTATGCACTTTCAAAGTTTCTGTTGAGGAACTAAAAGACTGACCAAGCCTTGCAGCATACTTTGCCACATTTCTAATATTACGGAAGTCCCCCATCCACTCCCTGATGTCACTGGCAGATAACCCCGGCCGAGAAGCAAACATCCATGCAGAGTTATCTCGGAGCTGGCTTGAAGAAAAAGCCAGAAAGTCAAAGTGCTTGTCACCGATAGTGATGCCATTTGAAAGGACCGAAAGAACTCTGTTATAAAGAGCAGTCCTCCTTGTATTATTTCCTGGAGCAGAGCGTTGTGATAAATCAGTTGAACGAAGCTTCTCACAGTCCTCATCAACAAAGCGAAATCCGAAGGAAGTTATCCAAATCAGCAGCGTAATGCCGTACAACACGATTCGAGACATTAATCTCAGGACCATAAAAGTACACTTTCGCATGGGGTAATTTGCACCCTGTAGACATATACCAACCCATCATCATCCAGGGTTATGTTTGGTGATGTTAACATGTAGCGTGATCTCCGATTTTTTTTGTATTGTTCAGATAACCACTTTGTTGGATTCAAACAAGTCTTTTTTAGGTATGACATCTTTTCAAGTGCACGCTTTATATGGTCAATACATTCATATCCTGGGCTGACCAGACGGTAGAAGTTGTCATCAAGTGTTGGCCCACTAAGTGTCCCATTCTGAACCAAGTGGTTGATCTTAAAGAGTATCTCGTAGGGGACATCAGTGAAATGATGAGATTTCACAACTGGAACAAAGCAAGTATTGCTTGAATATGAATGTCCACGCTGGAGATGGAAGATGTCATCGTGTACTTCATAGTAAACAAAGTACTCTCGGATGTTAGGAGATAACAAATATGTGGTAGCTCCAGACATAGGATATATGATTGCCCAATGCTGGCTGATGGAGTAAAATCAGTTGTTCTGGTCCACTGGTCATCTGTATCATCCCTAAAATAGTTGAATAAAGGATCATCGTACATAGAACCAGAACGGCGTATGTTTTGTTCAGTAAATTTTAGGGCAGCTTGAACCTGAGAAATGGATACATTTCTCCAACTGAGGTTATCAAAATCTCTGAGCTTTCAACAAACAGAAACAACTAGATGTAACTTAAAAATGGTTACAGATGTTGATCGGCATTTAAAGATGCATGCAAGTATGCAACCATTGAGGAAATACTGGAAACTGTATTATAGCAATTGGTGTTCCCAATTCATCATCTTGGGCTATAAATTAAAACTCAACTAGCATAACTTTATATGGATTGATTATCACTTTATCAGTACTCTAGAGAATTACTGTTGTATACTTAACAACACACAAACATTTTCCCAGTATATATAATATAACAGAAGAATCAAGAAAGAGCAAACACTACCAACAAAGCTGAACTCTACAAAATTCAAGTACACCTTCAGCATTCCAAACACAGCAAAATGATCAATGACCAAAAGGCAACAAAATGAAATATAGCAACTATATTGTTTCTGGCACAAGTTGACAGGCAGAAGAAAAGACATGTGTATGAACTATTTTAATATTTACAAAAACATATTTACATCTGTCATGCAGAAGCCGTAATATGAAGACAATAGTTATACACTTGGAACAATGTGAACTCGGTAATGTACTTATACTGTACTCTACGATTCGCAGCAGCAGAAAAGGAAAATGATTTGCAATTAAAAATACTATGAATTCATGAAAAGCATGTCCAGCATACATATACATGTGTTGTACAACTAACATACCTGACTCAGAAGGAACATTTTTTGCAACCCAGGTGGACGATGAAGCTGGATCTCCCATATGCTCTCGTAGGAGAGTTCAAGTTTGTATTTCTTCGAGTTGTAGATCAGGCAAAAGTCAATCCTCTTCATAGCAAATCCAAACTCAACGGAAACATTAGTTCCGCTCCACAGAACAGATAGAGCTTTTTCCCTCAGAAGGCAGCCAAAATGCAGTGTTGCATCCTGTAGATTAAAAATCGTAGTTCTTGGTCTTGGAACAATGTCACGCTCTGCATATCGGGCCTTCAGATGATTACTTCCACTCCTAAGTGCACTCCGTCGGGCCGCATTCAACACCAGCGAAGCATGTGCCTCGGACTGGAACTGAACAATGGCAAAAGATTTTGAGTTTGCAGAGATGTTCTTTGGAGGCCTGAGCTTGATCGCAAAGACGTTGCCAGTACCAACAATTTTTTCCAACAAATCCTTGACATGGTGAGCATTGACAGTTGAAGGAAACCCTGACACCTGAATAGTCTTGCCGCCCATGGTGATGGTGCATCAAAACTACAGCAGTGCGTAATCATGATTAAAAAAACAGTCAGTCACTGGAAAGCATAGACAGATCTGCAGATATATGTCAGGTCTTCTACGTATTTAGGAAGAAATCCATGTTGCAGTTTTATATTCGAGTTCTTTTATTTGGATCTCCAAACTAAGAAAGAAGTAAGGAATGTATGGAATGTCCAACACTGGTAATAGTAATAGTAATAAATAAACAATCAAACGGTTTCACCCAAAACTAAGTAGTAGTAGATCCGTATGCAACGGTTTCACCCAAAACTAAAAACTGCAGTGGCATAAATCCCGTTACAATGCAGTAGCGTAAACATGCCGACAAAAGAACAGACATCCCACTTCGTCGGGCACTAGCAAACAGACAGCTCGGGTAAAGCAAGAAACCAAGAACAGCTAAAAGGTCAACGGCAAAAATAGGCGAACCCCAAAAATTTGGCGTCGACAAAACAATCAGGGACGTACATTTCCCCCGAGCTCCACACCCGCTACGATTCTTCACCTGCCCTGTTTATTCGCTCCGAAAAGAAATGCAACGCCCTCTATTATTGGCGAAGCAGAGACGGGCCGAGCGTGGGGTTTGGGGGTTTAGTCGAATCCCCCAAAATTCAGGAAGACAAGCCGCGCTCGAACCTGGGCATCAAATCCAATCGGGCCAACTCCGAGCGATCTAGCCTACACGAAGAAAACTCCGATCGATCTCGCGCGCTGCAGAGGAAGAGCCTAACGGAGCCGCGGACGAAGCGAGCAAGCTGCGAACAATTCGTGGCCCCGGCTGCTCAATGCCACCACAGCAGAGCAAAGATGGAAGAACCCCCGACAACGAAACGCACTCGCGGGGATGATCCGTCCGATCGAGCTAGGGTTCCTTACCAGCAGCAGCAGGAAGGGACGAAGCCGGCCCCACCCCGGCCCAGGACCAGCGGCAGGAATGGCTTTTTGTCTGCCGCTCGCTCGCTCCCGGCGCCGCCAGCGCAGCAGGTGCGGGGAGCGGGGAGCGGCGGCGGGAATCCGATGGATCTGGGGGTGGGAATCGGGGAGGACGGATGGGCGAGGGAGGAGGGAGGCGGAGCTGACGACTGCCCGATGGTTTTGTCGCCGAGGCGGAGGCGAGGAGACTGTGGAGGAAGACTTGAGGAGTGTCGGTCAATGTGCACGTAATATTAAAAGCAACTGGGTTGGTGGGGCCGGGTGCAGGGTATGGAATGGAGTGGGATGGAGGGGCCCGATATGTCCAAGGTTCGTTAATTGCGCTCCGAAATCTTCAACGGATATAGGCAGACAATAAAAAGTCATATTACTAAAAAAATACTAGATTTTTTAGATAATGCGCTAGTCTTTTTTCAATCAAACAGAGAAACATCGTCAACAATCAATCCACGGATCGATTGAGGTGGGTTATCCATCCACAATGACGGAGGATGAACCCTTGCCATGCTTGATAATAATATTCTCGTCTTTAATGATTGGAGGAGCCACGGTGGGAGCAGGGGCTCCCCTATTCATAAAGTTCACCAGCTTCGCACAATCAGACTGCACCATGAGGAACCAGACTCAGATATTCGAAGATAGCTCCATGCCTCTCTTAAGCACCATGGCCTCCACGGTTTGAGGATCGATGGTCGATCCAATATGCAAGTTCTGTGCTGCAACGAAATCCCCTTGGTCATTCTGAACAACCAGTGTCGTAGCGAGGATCCACCCAAGCCTAGGCCAGCCTTGTATCTATAATGATTACTGTTGCTACAGTCGACGAAGGGATTGCTTGCTGGGCCCCAAACCATGGCCCTGGCAGCCTGAGGCCTGCCTATGCCCTTGCGAACAATGGCTCCACAAGTTGTAGAATTGTCCTCATACGAAAAGGACACATCAACATTGAGCTTTAGCATGCCGCTTGGAGCTTTTGTCCATGAGGGTTGTTGTGTCGGATGAGCTATTGTACCTCCAGCGTGAGTACAACTGATCGTCATGCTTTGAATGGAAGCAGTTAATTGTTGTATGAGCTCAGACTGAAAAGTACTCATGGGGATGATCCATCTGACCAAGTGGGGTTCCTTACCAACAGCGGAAGGAAGGGATGAAGCCAACCCCACCCCAGCCTAGGACCAGCGGCAGGAATGGCTTTTTTGTCTGTCGCTCGCTCTCGTTGTTGTCGGCGCAGCAAGTTGCAAGGCGGGGAGCAGACAACGACGGCAGGAATCCGATGGATCTGGGGGACGAAACCGAAGAAGATGATGGGCGAGGGGAAGCGGAGCTGGCAATTGCCCTATGGTTTTGTCACCGAGGCGGAGGCGAGGAGACTGTGGAGGGGGACTTGAGGAGTGTCGGTCAATGTGCACAAACATTTAAAGCAATTGAGTTGGTGGGGCCGAGCGATGCGGGGTATGGAATGCAGGATTGGAGTGGGATAGGTAGGTCCGGATATTCGAAGGTTCGTTAATTGTGCTCTAAAATCTTCACGGATATAGGTAGGCAATATAGTACTGGTTGTATTACTAATTTTTATATAGATTTTTAGATAATGCACTAACTTTATTTCGATCAACTCAATTAAACAGAGAAACATCATCAACAATCAATCCACGGATCGATTGAGGTTGGTTCTCCCATCCACAATGACGAAGGATGAACCCTTGCCATGCTCGTTAGCTCATGGGCAACACTTTGTGGCATGCATATAATGCTCAATAATAATCTTCTCAAAACATATACATACATAATTTTAAACAATCTTCAATTATTGGAGAAGCCACAGTAGGAGCAGGGGCTCCTCTGTTCATAAAATTCACCAGTTACGCACAAGCAGACTGCACCACGAGGTACCAGACTCCGATATACGAAGCCAGCTCTAGGCCTCTCTTAAGCGCCATGGCCTCAATGGTTTAAGCATCGATGGTCGATCCAACGTGCAGGTTCTCTACTGCAACGAAATTCCTTTTGTCATTTCGAACAATCTGTGTTATAGTGAGGGTCTGTCGAAGCCCAAGGCCAGCCTTGTATCTATAGTGATTACGTTGCTATCACTACTTCTACAGTCAAGGAAGGGATTGCTTGTTGCACCCCCAGATATGGCCCTGGCAGCCTGAAGCCTGCATGTGCCCCTGCGAATAAAGGCTCCACAAGATGTAGAACTGTTCTCATACGAAAAGGACACATCAACATAGAGCTTTAGCATACCGGGATGGAGGTTTTCTCCATGAGGGTTGTCTTGTCGGATGAGCTACAGTACCTCCAGCCCAAATATAATTGACACTTGAGCTTTGAATGGAAGCAGCTGATTGTCAATCGTTTGCACATTCTCGCAATAATCAACTTGCCTCATTTCCCACCAAATTACTACACTATGGATTCTAACGAGATAGCTTTGTTCGCTTCCTTGTCCATAAATTAATTCTTCAAGAACATCATAGCCCTCCCTATCAATTTGCATGGCATGTCAATCAGACCACTGATTCCCAATCTTCTTAAAATGCTCGTCGACAGGTGCTGGGAAACGCAGTAGAAAACAAAAAAAATATTGCCCTACAAACACCCAGGAACAATATGAAGATGCATATAGGGTTTGGATCAACGATCATTACCAACTCCGGAGTGCAGCGGAAGTAGACGGGTCGGTGTAAATCGTACTTGAAGTCCCTTGAAATGTTGATGACGATCCTGCAAACCGCCCTCGAACGGAAGACCGAAAGAACGACCTCTCTACTTGGTTACAAGCGTACGGTCTTCATGATCCGGCAGCGCTTTGCCGTCCAAAGCTAATCGTCGCGCTGAAAATTAGGGATGCCTTTGGTAGGCTGCATTAGGTCCAGCCAGGCCTGGGCGGGCAATTTTCGGCTTGTTTGGTTGCCTGAGCTACATCTAAAAGTTGGCCTGCACGAACCTCAAAGCAGGTCTGGCCTAGCTCTGGAGGAACAACCGAATAGGCCATTTTTTGCGAGCCAATTAGCTTGTTCGAGCCATGCGTGGGGAAGTGCGGGAGACGACGGGACGTCTCATAACTCCCCTTGCTCCTTCCCATCACCACACTCGGTAGTTCACACGCACTCTCTTTCTCCCCCTCACCGCCCCTTCGGTTTCTCCGATGGCAGAGCCGCCGTCTCGCTGCACCCCGCCCACTCCGATCATCGCCGGCAGCAATCGCATCCAAGAGAGGTGGATTGCCGGCCTCGCCACCTCCGGACGGGATCTCGTGGCAACAATCCGTGTGCCCTCTTCGTTCTGCACCATGCCGCCGCCACGGGCCAATGCAGCGCCTGCGTCGGCCGCTCCGTCTCCACCACCGGAGCTGGAGCTCCTCTTCTTGGGCTCAACGCCGGTGGGTATTAAATACCCACCGGCTCCGTCATTTGCCGGCCCCTCTTATGGGGGTCTTTTTACCCCCATTCGAAGGTTTTCTCCCCTGCATCTGGTGCAAGGGGAGGGGAGCTCGAGCACATCGGGCTCCTCGTCCAGCCTGCGTGCAACGAGGTCGACGACAACAGCCATCGGAATGGTCAGCTCTTCTTCTTCGACGGCGGCGGCACCCCTCTTCCCGTCGGGGTTTTCTCCACAGCTGGCATACGCTCCACCAGCAACCCCCACTGTAAGCTCATATAATCTCCCCCTTGCTTCGTAGTTAGGGTACTTAGGGTAGATTAGGTTGTCGACAGTGGATTCGATTCGAGCGGTTTCAATCCGAATCCACCGATTTTGGGGATGAATCTGTGTGCATGCCTATCATGCAGATGTTGTTCTTGTTGTTTGTGATGAATGCTAGTGTTAGATAAGATAGATGGCAGTGAATGCTAGATGTCGTTCTAGCATTGTTCGTGTCTGCGTTGTTCTTAGCAGTGTTCTTGCTGGTGTTATAGATGTTGTTCTAGCATTGTTCTTGTTGTTCTTAGCAATCGTTCTTGCTATTCTTAGCATTGATCTTGATGTTGTTCTTAGCTTGATCTTGATGTTATTCTTAGCATTGATCTTGATGTTGTTCTTGCCACATTGTTAGTTTTGTTCACTCCACATTGTTGATGTTGTTGTTGCATTGTTCTTAATGTGTATGATGTTCTGTTGTTGCTCTTGTTGTGTATGTTAGTGGTGTTCTTCATAGGATGATCAACATATATAGTGTGTATGTTGTGCATTGTTCTTGCTGTTGTTAGGCTACGTGAATACATGATCGACATCGTACATTGCATGTGCATGATAGTAGGACATACGTGAATGCCAAAAATAGTAGTAGGACACACATGATCAGAGTAGGACAATGCATATGCATGTGCATTTGGGACCATTGCTTGCTCTGATCATTGTTAGCTTTGATCAGTGTTAATTGTGATCACTAAGCACTGAAGATTGCTATGATCATTGGTGTTGAGGAACATTGCATGGAAAACAAAAATTTCTACGCACACGCAAGATCTATCCATGGAGATGCATAGCTACCAGAGGGGAGAGTGTGTCTACATACCCTCATAGACCATTAAGCCGAAGCGTTTATCACGCGGTTGATGTAGTTGTACTCTTCGCGGTCCGATCATGATCCGATCGATCTCGTGCGTCCGGACGGCACCTTCGAGTTTAGCACACATGCGGCTCGATGACGTCTCCTCCTTCTTGATTCAGCAAGTGGGAGAGGAGAAGTAGATGGGATCACAACCAACACGATGGCATGGTGGTGATGGTGGTGGTGGAACACCGACAGCGCTTCGCTAAGGGTCGTCGGGACGAGGCGGTGGAACTACGGAGTAACGGGAGAGAGAGGGGCGCCAAGGGCTTGGTGTGTCCTCTTGGGGCGCCCCCTCACCACTATATATAGGTGGAGGGGTGTGGTAAACAGCCCCTCCAAGCCCTAGAGCATAGCTAAGGGGGATAGAACTTCGACTCCAAGTCCAATCCTATTCCTACTAGGACTCCTTCCTTTTTTTGCCTTCCCTAGCCACATGGGCTTTTGAGGACTTGGTGCGCCTAGCCCAATAAGGCCAGGGTGCCTCTCCGCAGCCCATGCTAGCCCTTGGGTCGTGGTGGAACCACTTGTGGACTTCCGGACCCCTCCGGAATCCTTCAGAACCTTCTAGAAGCTTCTCGGTACAATGTCGAAAAAACTGCATCTTTTACCGGAACCCAAAATATGACTTCCCATATATAAATCTTTACCTCTAGACCATTCCGAGACTCCTCGTGACGTCCAGGATCTCATCTGGGACTCTGAATAACATTTGGTTACCACTCATCAAATATCCCAATACTACTCTAGCGTCAACGAACCGTTAAGCGTGCGACCCTGCGGGTTCGGGAATTATGTAGTCATGACCGAGACACCTCTCTGGTGAATAACCAATAGCGGAACCTGGATGCCCATATTGATTCCTACATATTCCACGAAGATCTTTTATCGGTTGAACCTTTATGACAACATACATAATCCCCTTTGTTGTCGGTATGTTACTTGCCCGAGATTCGATCGTCGGTATCTCTATACCTAGTTCAATCTCATTACCGGCAAGTCTCTTTACTCATTCCATAATACATCATCTTGCAACTAACTCCTTAATCACTTTGCTTGCAAGCTTCTTGTGATCTATATTACCGAGAGGGCCCAGAGATACCTTACGGAGTGACAAATCCCAATCTTGATTCACGCCAACTCAACAGACACCTTTAGAGATACCTGTAGAGCATCTTTATGATCACCCAATTATGTTGTGACATTTGATAGCACACAAGGTATTCCTCCGGTATCCGGGAGTTGCATGATCTCATGGTCGAAGGAACATGTATTTGACATTAAGAAAGCAGTAGCAGTAAACTGAACGATCATATGCTATGCTAACGGTTGGGTCTTGTCCATCACATCATTCTTCCAACGATGTGATCCCGTTATCAAATTAAAACACATGTCTATGGTTAGGAAACCTTAATCATCTTTGATTAACGAGCTAGTCTAGTAGAGGCTCACTAGGGACACGGTATTTGTTTATGTATTCACACATGTATTTAAGTTTCCGATCAATACAATTCTAGCATGAATAGCAAACCTTTATCATGATTTATGAAATATAATAATAACCATTTTATTATTGCCTCTAGGGCATATTTCCATGAGTCTCCCACTTGCACTAGAGTCAATAATCTAGTTCACATGACCATGTGATTTAACACCCAAAGTTCACATCGCCATGTCACCAATACCCAGAGAGTTTACTAGAGTCAATAATCTAGTTCACATCACCATGTGATTAACACCCAAAGAGTACTAAGGTGTGATCATATTTTTCTTGTGAGAGAGGTTTAGTCAATGGGTCTGTCACATTCAGATCCGTATGTATTTTGCAAATTTCTATGTCTACAATGCTCTGCATGGAGCTACTCTAGATAATTGCTCCCACTTTCAATATGTATCCAGATCGAGACTCAGAGTCATCTGTATCGGTGTCAAAGCTTGCATCGACGTAACTCTTTATGAAAAACTCTTTATCACCTCCATAACCGAGAAAAATTTCCTTAGTCCTCTTTAGCTACCTAAGGATAATTTTGACCGCTGACCAGTGATCTACTCCTGGATCCCTATTGCACCCCTTGCCAAACTCATGTCAAGGCGACACAACAGGTCTAGTACACAGTATGGCATACTTTATAGAACCTATGACTGAGGCATAGGGAATGACTTTCATTCTCTCTATATATTCTGCCGTGGTCGGGTTTTGAGTCTTACTCAACTTCACACCTTGTAACATAGGAAAGAACCCTTTCTTTGACTGATCCATTTTGAACTTCTTCAAAACTTTATCAAGGTATGTACTTTGTGGAAGTCCTATCAAGCATCCTGGTCTATCTCTATAGATCTTGATGCCCAATATATAAGCAGCTTCACCTGAGGTCTTTCATTGAAAAATTCTTATTCAGGTATCCTTTTTATGCTATCAAGAAATTCTATATCATTTTAGATCAACAATATGTTATCCACATATAATATCAGAAATGCTACAGAGCTCCCACTCACTTTCTTGTAAATACAGGCTTCACTGTAAGTCTATATAAAACCATATGCTTTGATCACCTCATCGAAGCGTGTATTCCAACTCTGAGATGCTTGCACCAGTCCATAGATGGATCGCTGGAGCTTGCGCACTTTGTCAGGACTTTTAGAATTGACAAAACCTTATGGTTGCATCATATACAACTCTTCTTTAAGAAATCCATTAAGGAATGCAGTTTTGATGTCCATTTGCCAGATTTCATAATCATAAAATGCGGCAATTGCTAACATGATTCAGACAGACTTAAGCATCGCTATAGGTGAGAAAGTCTGATCGTAGTCAACTCCTGGAACTTGTCAAAAACCTTTCGCGACAAGTCGAGCTTTGTAGATAGTAACATTACCATCAGCGCCAGTCTCTTCTTGAAGATCCATTTATTCTCTATGGCTCGCCGATCATCGGGCAAGTCCACTAAAGTCCACACTTTGTTCTCATACATGGGATCATATCTCAGATTTCATGTCCTCAAGCCATTTATCGGAATCTGGGCTCATTATAGCTTCTTCATAGTTCGTAGGTTTGTCATGGTCTAGTAACATGACTTCCAGGACAGGATTACCATACCACTCTGGTGCGGAACATGCTCTGTTTGACCTACAAGGTCCAGTAGTAACTTGATCCGAAGTTTCATGATCATCATCATTAGCTTCCTCTCTATTTGGTGTAGGCATCACGGGAACAGATTTCTCTGATGTGCTACTTTCCAAATTGAGAGAAGGTACAATTACCTCATGAAGTTCTACTTTCCTCCCACTCACTTCTTTTGGGAGAAACTCCTTCTCTAGAAAGGACCCATTCTTAGCAACAAATATCTTGCCTTTGGATCTGTGGTAGAAGGTGTACCTAATTGTTTCCTTAGGGTATCCTATGAAGATGCACTTCTTCGATTTTGGGTTTGAGCTTATCAGGCTGAAGCCTTTTGACATAAGTGTCGCAGCCGCGAATTTTAAGAAACGACAGCTTAGGTTTCTTGCTAAACCATAGTTCATACGGTGTCATCTCAACGGATTTAGACGGTGCCCTATGTAACGTGAATGTAGCTGTCTCTAATGCATAACCCCAAAACAATAGTGGTAAATCGGTAAGAGACATCATAGAACGCACCATATCCAATAAAGTACGGTTATGATGTTCCGACACACCATTACGCTGTTGTGTTCCAGGTGGCGTGAGTTGTGAAAATATTCCACATTGTTTTAAATGAAGGCCAAACTCGTAACTCAAATATTCGCCTCCGTGATGAGCATAGAAACTTTATTTTCTTACTACGATGATTCTCCACTTCACTTTGAAATTCCTAGAACTTTACAAATGTTTTAGACTTGTGTTTCATTAAGTATACATACCCATATCTACTCAAAACATCTATGAAGGTTAGAAAATAATGACACCCGCCGTGTGCTTCAACACTCATCGGACCGCATATATCGGTATCTATTATTTCCAATAAGTCATTGGCTCACTCCATTTTTCCGGAGAACGGAGTTTTAGTCATCTTGCCCATGAGGCATGGTTTGTAAGCATCAAATGATTCATAATCAAGTGATTCCAAAAGCCCATCTGCATGGAGTTTCTTCATGCGCTTTACAGCAATATGACCTAAATGGCAGTGCCACAAGTATGTTGCACTATCATTATCAACTTTGCATCTTTTGACATCAATATTATGAATATGTGTATCACTATGATCGAGATTCAATAAACCATTTACATTGGGTGTATGGCCATAGAAGGTTTTATTCATGTAAACAGAACAATAATTATTCTCTGACTTAAATGAATAACCGCATTGCAATAAACATGATCCAATCATATTCATGCTCAACGCGAACACCAAATAACATTTATTTAGGTACAACACTAATCCCGAAGGTAGAGGGAGTGTGCGATGGTGATCTTATCAACCTTGGAATCACTTCCAATACACATCGTCACCTCGCCCTTAACTAGTCTTTGTTCATTCTGCAACTCCTGTTTCGAAGTACTAATCTTAGCAAATGAACTAGTATCAAATACTCAGGGGCTACTATGAACACTAGTAAGGTACACATCAATAATCTGTATATCAAATATACCTTTGCTCACTTTGCCATCCTTCTTATACGCCAAATGTTTGGTGCAGTTCCACTTCTAGTGACCATTTCCTTTGCAGTAGAGGCACTCAGTTTGAGGATTGGGTCCAGCTTTGGGCTTCTTCATGGGAGCGGCAACTTGCTTGCCATTCTTCTTGAAGTTCCCTCTCTTTCCCTTGCCCTTTTTGTTGAAACTAGTGGTCTTGTTTAACCATCAACACTTGATGCTCTTTCTTGATTTCTACCTTCGCTGATTTCAGCATCATGAAGAGCTCAAAAATCATTTTCATCATCCCTTCCATATTATAGTTCATCACGAGGTTCTAGTAGCTTGGTGATAGTGACTAGAGAACTCTGTCAATCACTATCTTATCTGGAAGATTAACTCCCACTTGATTCAAGCGATTGTAGTACGCAGACAATCTGAGCACATGCTCACTGGCTGAGCTATTCTCCTCCATCTTCTAGGCAAAGTACTTGTCAGAGGTCTCATACCTCCCGACACGGGCATGAGTCTGAAATACCAATTTCAGCTCTTGGAACATCTCATATGCTCTGTGGCGTTCAATACAATTTTGAAGTCCCGGTTCTAAGCCGTAAAGCATGGCGTACTAAACTATTAAGTAGTCATCATATTGAGCTAGCCATACATTCATAACGTCTGCATCTGCTCCTACAATAGGTCTGTCACCTAGCGCTGCATCAAGGACATAATTCTTCTGTGTAGCAATGAGGATAATCCTCAGATCACGGACCTAGTCCGCATCTTTTCTACTATCATCTTTCAACTTATTTTTCTCTAGAAACATATCAAAAATAAGGGAGCTATATTGCAAGCTATTGATCTACAACATAGATATGCAAATACTATCAGGACTAAGTTCATGATAAATTAAGTTCAATTAATCAAGTTACTTAAGAACTCCCACTTAGATAGACATCCCTCAAGTCATCTAAATGATACGTGATCCAAATCAACTAAACCATGTCCGATCATCACGTGAGATGGAGTAGTCATCAATGGTGAACATCTCTATGTTGATCATATCTACTATATGATTCACGTTCGACCTTTCGGTCTCCAGTGTTTCGAGGCCATGTCTGTACATGCCAGGCTCGTCAAGTTTAACCCGAGTATTTCCGCATGTGCAAAACTGTCTTGCGCCCGTTGTATGTGAACGTAGAGTCAATCACACCCGACCATTACGTGGTGTCTCAACACAACGAACTGTCGCAACGGTGCATACTCAGGGAGAACACTTATACCTTGAAATTTAGTTAAGGGATCATCTTATAATGCTACCACCATACTAAGCAAAATAAGATGCATAAAAGATAAACATCACGTGCCATCAAAATATGTGACATGATATGACCATCATCATCTTGTGCTTTTGATCTCCATCTCCAAAGCATCGTAATGATCTCCATCATCACTGGCTCGACACTTTGATCTCCATCATAGCGTCGTGGTCGTCTCGCCAACTATTGCTTCTACAACTATCGCTAATGCATAGTGATAAAGTAAAGCAATTACATGGTGTTTGCATTTCATACAATAAAGAGACAACCATAAGGCTCCTACCGGTTGTCAGATATCTTACAAAACATCATCATCTCATACAATAACGTTTATCACATCATGTCTTTACCACATATCACAACATGCCCTGCAAAAACAAGTTAGACGTCCTCTACTTTCTTGTTGCAAGTTTTACGTGGCTGCTACGAGCTTCTAGCAAGAATCGTTCTTACCTACACATCAAACCACAACGGTGTTTCGTCAAGTTTGCTGTTTTAACCTTCTTCAAGGACCGCCCGCAGTCAAATTCGATTCAACTAAAGTAGGAGAAACAGATACCCGCCAGCCACCTTTATGCAAAACTAGTTGCATGTCTGTCGGTGGAACCGGTCTCATGTGCGTGGACATGTAAGGTTGGTGCGGGCCGCTTCATCCCACAATACCGCCGAATCAAAATAAGACGTTGGTGGTAAGCAATATGACTATCACCACCCACAACTCTTTGTGTTCTACTCGTGCATATCATCTACGCATAGACCTGGCTCTGATACCATTGTTGAGGAACGTTGCATGGAAAATAAAAAATTTCTACGCACACGCAAGATCTATACATGGAGATGCATAGCTACGAGAGGGGAGAGTGTGTCTATGTACCCTCATAGACTGTTAAGCGGAAGCCTTCATCATGCGGTTGTGATATAGTCGTACTCTTCGCGATCCGATCACGATCCAACCGATCTAGTGCCGAACGGACGACACCTCCAAGTTTACCACACATACGGCTCGATGACGTCTCCTCCTTCTTGATCCAGCAAGTGGGAGAGGAGAAGTAGATGGGATCACAACCAACACGACGGCATGGTGGTGATGGTGGTCGTGGAACACCGACAGCGCTTCACTAAGTGTCGCCGGGACAAGGCGGTGGAACTACGGAGTAACGGGAGAGAGAGGGGCGCCAAGGGCTTGGTGCGTCCTCTTGGGGCGCCCCCTCCCCACTATATATAGGTGGAGGGGCGTGGTAAACAGCCCCTCCAAGCCCTAGGGCGTAGCTAAGGGGGAGAGGACTTGGACTCCAAGTCCAATCCTATTCCTACTAGGACTCCTTCCTTTTTTTGCCTTCCCTAGCCACACGGGCTTTTGAGGACTTGGTGCGCCTATCCCAATAAGGCCAGGGCGCCTCCCCGCAGCCCATGCTAGCCATTGGGTCATGGTGGAACCACTTGTGGACTTCCGGACCCCTCCAGAATCCTACGGAACCTTCTAGAAGCTTCCTGGTATAATACCGAAAAAACTGCATCTTTTTCTGGAACCCAAAATATGACTTCCCATATATAAATATTTACCTCTCGACCATTCCGAGACTCCTCGTGACGTTCGGGATCTCATCCGGGACTCCGAACAACATTTGGTTACCACTCATCAAATATCCCAATACTACTCTAGCGTCAACGAACGTTAAGCGTGTGACCCTGTGGGTTCGGGAATTATGTAGTCATGACCGAGACACCTCTCCGGTCAATAACCAATAATGGAACCTGAATGCCCATATTGATTCCTACATATTCCACGAAGATCTTTTATTGGTTGAACCTTTATGACAACATACGTAATTCCCTTTGTCTGTCGGTATGTTACTTGCCCGAGATTCGACCGTCGGTATCTCTATACCTAGTTAAATCTCTTTACCGGCAAGTCTCTTTACTCGTTCTGTAATACATCATCTTGCAACTAACTCCTTAGTCACTTTGCTTGCAATCTTCTTGTGATGTGTATTATTGAGAGGGCCCAGAGATACCTCACGGAGTGACAAATCCCAATCTCGATTCACACCAACTCAACAGACACCTTCGGAGATACCTGTAGAGCACCTTTATGATCACCCAGTTACATTGTGATGTTTGATAGCACACAAGGTATTTCTCTGGTATCCGAGAGTTGCATGATCTCATGGTCGAAGGAACATGTATTTGACATTAAGAAAGCGAGCAGAACTGAACGATCATATGCTATGCTAACGGTTGGGTCTTGTCCATCACATCATTCTCCCAATGATGTGATCTCGTTATCAAATGAAAACACATGTCTATGGTTAGGAAACCTTAACCATCTTTGATTAACGATCTAGTCTAGTAGAGGCTCACTAGGGACACAGTATTTGTTTATGTATTCGCACATGTATTTAAGTTTTCGATCAATACAATTCTAGCATGAATAATAAACCTTTATCATGATTTAGGAAATATAATAATAACCATTTTATTATTGCCTATAGGGCATATTTCCATCAATTGGTAGGACTACTCAAAGGTTAGCAATCGATCAGTGTTAACTTTGATAACTGAGCATTGAAAATTGCTAGCTCTGATCATTGGCATTTGCACTGCCAATGATCATGTTTCATTGTTGCTAACTGTCATCCATCTTCGTGGCAATATAACCAACACGGAGTGGGATAGAGATAGTGTCGTGGGAACGATTCTGACAATAGTAAGGGGTAGGGTAAAGGAGCATGGTCTATCGAGACGCAAATGGGTGACACGAATGATTTAGCGAGTTCGGGCCTCTCATGGTGGAGATAACAACCCTACGTCTCATGCTCCGGAGAGGCTTAGGGTTGTTATCTCCACCGTGAGAGGCCCAAACTCGCTAAATCATTCGTTTCACCCATTTGCATCTCGATAGATCATGCTCCTTAACCCTACCCCTTACTATTGTCGGAGTCGTCCTCACGACAGCCAGCGGAGGAGCGCAGGTTGTCGTCTGCGGAGAGGGTGCAGAGGATCTCATCCCCACCAATCGGTGGCTGAAGAGCGCGGTGGTGCCTATAAGGGTGTAGTACATGAGCATGCCGCTCGACGCTGGCAGGAGACCGAGGACAGGCCACAAGGAGGATGCACGGGAACTTATCAGGTTCTACATGCAGGTTCATGACCAGGAGGACATCGCCATGCTCATCATCCCACCTACCTTGAGGTTGGTGATGATGAAGGAAATATTCCCTAGAGGAAATAATAAAGTTGTCATTTATATTTCCTTATAAATGATAAATGTTTATTATTCATGCTAGAATTGTATTAACCGGAAACTTAGTACATGTGTGAATACATAGGCAAAACAGAGTGTCCCTAGTATGCCTCTATTTGACTAGCTCGTTAATCAAAGATGGTTATGCTTCCTGACCATAGACATGTGTTGTCATTTTATGAACGGGATCACACCATTAGAGAATGATGTGATGGACAAGACCCATACGTTAGCTTAGCATTATGATCGTTGAGTTTTATTGCTATTGCTTTCTTTATGACTTATACATGTTCCTCTGACTATGAGATTATGCAACTCCCTAATACTGGAGGAACACCTTGTGTGCTATCAAACGTCACAACGTAATCGGGTGATTATAAAGATGCTCTCTGAGTGTCTCCGAAGGTGTTTTTTGGGTTGGCATAGATCGAGATTAGGATTTGTCATTCCGTGTATCGGAGAGGTATCTCTGGGCCCTCTCGGTAATGCACATCACTATAAGCCTTGCAAGCAATGTGACTAAAGAGTTAGTTGCGGGATGATGCATTACGGAACGAGTAAAGAGACTTGCCGGTAACGATATTGAACTAGGTATGATGATACCGACGATCGAATCTCGGGCAAGTAACATACCGATGACAAAGGGAACAACGTATGTTGTTATGTAGTTTGACCGATAAAGATGCGAATATGTAGGAGCCAATATGAGCATCCAGGTTCCGCTATTGGTTATTGACCGGAGATGTGTCTCGGTCATGTCTACATAGTTCTCGAACCCGCAGGGTCCGCACGCTGAACGTTCGATGACGATTTGTATTATGAGTTATGTGATTTGATGACCGAAGCTTGTTTGGAGTCCCGAATGAGATCACAGACATGACAGGGAGTGTCAAAATGGTTGAGACATAAAGATTCATATATTGGAAGGTTACATTCGGACACCGGAATGGTTCGGGTTGTTTTGGATGAGTTTCGGAGTACCGAGGGTTACCAGAACCCCCCCGGGAAGTTATTGGGCCTCATGGGCCTCTTGGTGGAAGAGAGGAGGCCGGCCGGGGGAGTAGCGCCCCCTAGCCCAAACCGAATTGGACTAGGGTTGGGCGCCCCTTCCTTCTGTCATCCTCCCCTCCTTCTCCTACTAGGAATAGGAAAGAGGAGGGGAATCCTACTTGGACTGGGGAGTCCTAGTAGGATACCCCACACCTGGCGCGCCCCTTAGGGCCGGCCCTCTCTTCCCTCCCCTCCTTTATATACATGGCCAGGGGGCGCCTCATAGACACAAGTTGATCTTTTAGCCGTGTGTGGTGCCCCCCTCCACAGAAACACACCTCGATCATATCGTCGTAGTGCTTAGGCGAAACCCTGCGCCGGTAACTTCATCATCACTGTTGCCACGCCGTCGTGCTGACAGAACTCTCCCTCGGCCTCAACTGGATCAAGAGTACGAGGGACGTCATCGAGCTGAACGTGTGCTGAACACGGAGGTAACATACGTTCGGTGCTAAGATCGGTCGGATCATGAAGATGTACGACTACATCAACCACGTTGATAAACGCTTCCGCTTTCGGTCTACGAGGGTACGTGGACACACTCTCCCCGCTCGTTTCTATGCTTCTCCTAGTTAGATCTTGCGTGATCATAGGCAAATTTTTTGAAATACTACGTTCCCCAATAGTGGCATCCGAGCTAGGTTTATGCGTAGATGTTATATGCACGAGTAGAACACAAAGAGTTGTGGGCGATAATAGTCATACTGCTTACCAGCAACGTCTTACTTTGATTCGGCGGTATTGTTGGATGAAGCGGCCCAGACCGACATTACATGACCACGTTCATGAGATCTGGTTCTACCGATGTGCTTCGCCGCATATTGGCTAAGCGGTGTCTGTTTCTCCAACTTTAGTTGAATCGAGTTTGACTATGCCCGGTCCTTGTTGAATGTTAAAACAACACACTTGATGAAAAATCGTTGTGGTTTTGATGCGTAGGTAAGAATGGTTCTTGCTAGAAGCCCGTAGCAGCCACGTAAAACTTGCAACAACAAAGTAGAGGACGTCTAACTTGTTTTTGTGGGGCATGTTGTGATGTGATATGGTCAAGACGTGATGAGATATAAATTGTTGTATGATATGATCATGTTTTGTTGAAGTTATCGGCAACTGGCAGGAGCCTTATGGTTGTCTCTTTATTGCATAAGATGCAAGCGCCATATAATTGCTTTACTTTATCGCTATGCGATAGCAATAGTTGCAAAAGCAATAGTTGGCGAGACGACCATGTGACGACACATTGATAAGGATCAAGATGATGGAGATCATGGTGTCATGCCGGTGACAATGAAGATCATGACGGTACTTTGGAGATGGAGATCAAAGGCACAAGATGATGATGGCCATATCATGTCACATATTTTGATTGCATGTGATGTTTATCTTTTATGCATCTTATTTTGCTTAGTATGACGGTAGCACTATGAGATGACCCCTTACTAAAATTTCAAGGTATAAGTTTTCTATCTGAGTATGCACCATTGCGACTGTTCTTCGTGCTGAGACACCACGTGATGATCGGGTGTGATAAGCTCTACGTTCACATAAAACGGGTGCAAGCCAGTTTTGCACACGCAGAATACTCGGGTTAAACTTGGCAAGCCTAGCATATGCAGATATGGCCTCGGAACACTGAGACCGAAAGGTCGAGCATGAATCATATAGTAGATATGATCAACATAGTGATGTTCACCATTGGAAACTACTCCATCTCACATGATGATCGGACATGGTTTAGCTGATATGGATCACGTGATCACTTAGATGATTAGAGGGATGTCTATCTAAGTGGGAGTTCTTAAGTAATATGATTAATTAAACTTTAATTTATTATGAACTTAGTACCTCATAGTATTTTGCATGTCTATGTTGTAGATCAATAGCTTGCGTATAGCTCACCTGTTTTATTCTTGATATGTTCCTAGAGAAAAATAAGTTGAAAGATGTCGGTAGCAATGATGTGGACTAGCTCCGTGATCTAAGGATTATCCTCATTACTGCACAAAAGTATTATGTCCTTGATGCACCGCTAGGTGACGGACCTATTGCAGGAGCAGATGCAGACATTATGAACGTTTGACAAGCTCAGTATGATGACTACTTGATAGTTTAGTGCACCATGCTTTACGACTTAGAACCGAGACTTAAAAAAACATTTTGAACGCCATGGAGCATATGAGATGTTCCAAGATATGAAGTTGATATTTCAGTCCCATGCCCATGTCGAGAGGTATGAGACCTTTGACAAGTACTTTGCCTACAAGATGGAGGAGAATAGCTCAACGAGTGAGCATGTGCTCAGAATGTCTGAGTACTGCAATCACTTAAATCAAGTGGGAGTTAATCTTCCCGATAAGATAGTGATTGACAGAGTTCTCTAGTCACTATCACCAAGTTAGTAGAACTTCGTGATAAACTATAATATGCAAGGGATAACGAAAACGATTCACGAGCTCTTTGCGATGCTGAAATCGACGAAGGTAGAAATCAAGAAAAAGCATCAAGTGTTGATGGTTAACAAGACCACTAGTTTCAAGATAAAGGGCAAGGGAAAGAAAGGGAGACTTCAAAAGAATGACAAGAAAGTTGCCACTCCCATGAAGAAGCCCAAAGATAGACCCAAGCCCAAACCGAAAGTGCTTCGCTACAAAGGAAATGGTCCTTTGGAAGTGGAACTGCCCTAGATACTTGGCGGATAAGAAGGGTAGCAAAGTGAAGAAAGGTATATTTGATATACATGTTATTGATGTGTACTTTACTAGTGTTTATAGCAACCCCTCAGTATTTGATACTGGTTCAGGTCCTAAGAGTAGTAACTCGAAACGGGAGTTGCAAAATAAACAGAGACTAGTTAAGGGCGAGGTGATGATGTGAGTTGGAAGTGATTCCAAGGTTGCTAAGATAACCATCGCACACTCCCTTTACCTTCGGGATTAGTGTTGAACCTAAAATAAATGTTATTTGGTGTTTGCGTTGAGCATAAATATGATTGGATCATGTTTATTGCAATACGGTTATTCATTTAAGTCAAAGAATAATTGTTGTTCTATTTACATGAATAAAACCTTCTATGGTCATACACTCAATATAAATGGTTTATTGAATCTCGATCGTAGTGATACACATATTCATAATATTGAAGCCAAAAGATGCAAAGTTAATAATGATAGTGCAACTTATATGTGGCACTGCCGTTTAGGTGATATTGGTGTAAAAGCGCATGAAGAAACTCCATGCTGATGGACTTTTGGAATCACTTGATTATGAATCACTTGATAATTGCGAACCATGCCTCATGGGCAAGATGACTAAGACTCCGTTCTCCGGAACCATGGAGAAAGCAACTGACTTATTGGAAATAATACATACTGATGTATGCGGTCCGATGAGTGTTGAGGCTTGCGGCGGGTATCGTTATTTTCTGACCTTCACAAATGATTTGAGTAGATATGGGTATATCTGCTTGATGAAACATAAGTCTGAAACATTTGAAAAGTTCAAAGAATTTCAGAGTGAAGTGGAAAATCATCGTAACAAGAAAATGAGGTTTCTACAATCTGATCATGGAGGTGAATATTTGAGTTATGAGTTTGGTCTTCATTTGGAACAATGTGGGATAGTTTCGCAACTCACGCCACCTGGAACACCACAGCGTAATGGTGTGTCTGAACGTCATAACCGTACTTTATTAGATATGGTGCGATCTATGATGTCTCTTACCGATTTACCACTATCGTTTTGGGGTTATGCATTAGAGACAACTGCATTCACGTTAAATAGGGCACCATCTAAATCCGTCGAGACGACACCATATGAAGTGTGGTTTAGCAAGAAACCTAAGCTGTCGTTTCTTAAAGTTTGGGGCTATGATGCTTATGTGAAAAAGCTTCAAACCCAAATCGGAGAAATGCGTCTTCATAGGATACCCAAAGGAAACTGTTGGGTACACCTTCTATCACGGATCCGAAGGCAAGATATTCGTTGCTAAGAATGGATCGTTTCTAGAGAAGGAGTTTCTCTCGAAAGAAGTGAGTGGGAGGAAAGTAGAACTTGATGAGGTAATTGTACCTTCTCCCGAATTGGAAAGTAGTACATCACAGAAATCAGTTCAAGTGATTCCTACACCAATTAGTGAGGAATCTAATGATGATGATCATGAAACTTCTGATCAAGTTACTACCAAACCTCATAGGTCAACCAGAGTAAGATCCGCACCAGAGTGGTATGGTAATCCTATTCTGGAAGTCATGTTACTAGACCATGATGAACCTACGAACTATGAGGAAGCGATGATGAGCCCAGATTCTGACAGATGGCTTGAGGCCATGAAATCTGAGATAGAATCCATGTATGAGAACAAAGTGTGGACTTTAGTGGACTTGCCCGATGATCGGCAAGCCATTGAGAATAAATGGATATTCAAGAGGAAGACGAACGCTGATAGTAGTATTACTATCTACAAAGCTCGAATTTGTCGCAAAAAGGTTTTTGACAAGTTCAAGGTGTTGACTACGATAAGATTTCGTCACTCATAGAGATGCTTAAGTCTGTCAGGATCATGTTAGCAATTGCCACATTTTATTAAATCTGGCAAATGGATGTCAAAACTACATTCCTTAATGGATTTCTTAAAGAAGAGTTGTGTATGATACAACAAGAAGGTTTTGTCAATCCTAAAGGTGCTAGCAAAGTATGCAAGCTCCAGCGATCCATCTATGGACTGGTGTGCTACGTCTTGAGCTTGCGTTGGTTTTCCCCGAAGAGGAGAGGATGATGCAGCACAGTAGCGTAAGTATTTCCCTCAGTTTTTGAGAACCAAGGTATCAATCCAGTAGGAGGACACGCGCAAGTCCCCGTGCACTGCACAAAACGATAGCTACTCGCAACCAACGCGATTAGGGGTTGTCAATCCCTTCACGGTCACTTACGAGAGTGAGATCTGATAGAGATAATATTTTTGGTATTTTTGGTATAAAGATGCAAAGTAAAAAGTAAAAGCAAAGCAAGTAAATAAAGTGATGGAGATTGATATGATGAGAATAGACCCGGGGGCCATACGTTTCACTAGTGGATTCTCTCAAGAGCATAGATATTCTACGGTGGGTGAACAAATTACTGTTGAGCAATTGACAGAATTGAGCATAGTTATGAGGTTATCTAGGTATGATCATGTATATAGGCATCACGTCCATGACAAGTAGATCGAAACGATTGTGCATCTACTACTATTACTTCACTCATCGACCGCTATCCAGCATGCATCTAGAGTATTAAGTTAAAAACAGAGTAACGCCTTAAGCAAGATGACATGATGTAGAGGAATAAATTCATGCAATATGATAAATACCCCATCTTGTTATCCTCGATGGCAACAATACAATACGTGCCTTGCAACCCTTTACATCACTAGGTAAGGACACCGCAAGATTGAACCCAAAGCTAAGCACTTCTCCCATTGCAAGAACTACCAATCTAGTTGGCCAAACCAAACGGATAATTCAAGAGACTTGCAAAGATAACTCAATCATACATAAAAGAATTCAGAGAAGATTCAAATATTATCCATAGATAAGCTGGATCATAAACCCACAATTCATCGGTCTCAACAAACACACCGCAAAAAGAAGATTACATCGAATAGATCTCCACGAGAGAAGGGGAGAACATTTTATTGAGATCCAAAAAGAGAGGAGAAGCCATCTAGCTACTAGCTATGGACCCGAAGGTCTGAAGTAAACTACTCACACTTCATCGGAGGGGCTATGGTGTTGATGTAGAAGCCCTCCGTGGTGGATGCCCCCTCCGGTGGAGCTCCGAAACAGGCCCCAAGATGGGATCTCGTGGATGCAGGAAGGTACGGCGGTGGAATTAGGTTTTTGGCTCCCCTTCTGATCGTTTGGGGATACGTAGGTATATATAGGAGGAAGGAGTACGTCGGTGGAGCGTCAGGGGGCCCACGAGGTAGGGGGCGCGCCCAGGGGGGCGCCCTCCACCCTCGTGACCGCCTCTGGCACTTCTTGGAGTAGGGTCCAAGTCTCCTGGATCACGTTCGGTGAGAAGATCACGTTCGAAGGTTTCATTCCGTTTGGACTCCGTTTGATATTCCTGCTTTTCTTGAAACACCGAAATAGGCAAAAAACGCAATTTCTGGGCCTCCGGTTAATAGGTTAGTCCCAAAAGTAATATAAAAGTGGAAAATAAAGCCCAATATAGTCCAAAACAGTAGATAAAGTAGCATGGAGCAATCAAAAATTATAGATACGTTGGAGGCGTATCGTGCATCCCCAAGCTTAATTCACGCTCGTCCTCGAGTAGGTAAATGATAAAAGGAGAATTTTGATGCGGAGTGATACTTTGGCATAATTTCAATATAAATCTTCTTACTTGTGATATGAATATTCAGATCCGAAAGATTTAAGACAAAAGTTCATATTGACATAAAAATAATAATACTTCAAGCATACTAACTAAGCAATTATGTCATCTCAAAATAACATGGCCAAAGAAAGTTCATCCCTACAAAATCATATGGTTAGGCTATGCTTCATTTTCGTCACACAAAGATGTTCCCAACTTCTATACCCCCGATGAAAAGCCAAGCAATTGTTTCATACTCAAATAATCTCAAACTCTTTCAACCTTTACGCAATACATGAGCGCGAGCCATGGGTATAGCACTATGGGTGGAATAGAAATATGATGTGATGGGATTGTGTCAAGAAGACAAAAAAAGGAAAGTCTCATATCGACGAGGATAATCAACGGGCTATGGAGATGCCCATCAATTGATGTAAACATGAGGAGTAGGGATTGCCATGCAACGGATGTACTAGAGCTATAAGTATATGAAAGCTCTACAAAAGAAACTAAGTGGGTGTGCATCCAACTTGCTTGCTCACGAAGACCTAGGGCACTTTGAGGAAGCCCATCATTGGAATATACAAGCCAAGTTATATAATGAAAATTCCCACTAGTATATGAAAGTGACAAAATG
Organism: Aegilops bicornis; assembly: GCA_021605145.1. NCBI lineage: Eukaryota > Viridiplantae > Streptophyta > Magnoliopsida > Poales > Poaceae > Aegilops > Aegilops bicornis. Next base: position 568,612,741 of record CM038674.1, on the reverse strand, counting down.
AGAGACTCTCTATTATGAAGATCTTAGAGCTACTTTGAAGCACAATATATGAGACTCACTACATGAAGAACAAGGTGCTACTTTGAAGCACAAGTGTGGTAAAAGGATAGTAGCATTGTCCCTTCTATCGTTTTCTCTCATTTTTTTATTTTATTTTATTTGGGCCTTTTCTCTCTCTTTTTTTTATGGCCTCTTTTTTTTATTTCGTCCGGAGTCTCATCCCGACTTATGGGGGAATCATAGTCTCCATCATCCTTTCCTCACTTGGGACAATGCTCTAATAATGATGATCATCACACTTTTATTTCTGTTACAACTCAACAATTACAACTCGAAACTTAGAACAAAATATGACTCTATATGAATGCCTCCGGCGGTGTACCGGGATGGTGCAATGAATCAAGAGTGACATGTATGGAAAATAATGCATGGTGGCTTTGCCACAAATACAATGTCAACTACATGATCATGCAATGGCAATATGACAAAAGTAATGTATGTCATAATAATGATGATGGAAGTTGCATGGCAATATATCTCGGAATGGCTATGGAAATGCCATGATAGGTAGGTATGGTGGCTGTTTTGAGGAAGATATAAGGAGGTTTATGTGTGGAAGAGCGTATCATATCACGGGGTTTGGATGCACCGACGAAGTTTGCACCAACTCTCAAGGTGAGAAAGGGCAATGCACGGTACCGTAGAGGCTAGCAAGTGCGGAAAGATAAAAGTGCGTATAATCCATGAGCTCAACATTAGTCAAAAGAACTCATATACTTATTGCAAAAATTCAGAAGCTATCAAAAATCAAGTACTACGCACAATGCTCCTAGGGGGATAGATTGGTAGGAAAAGACCATCGCTCGTCCCCGACCGCCACTCATAAGGATGCACAAGCCAGGTACACTTCATGTTTCAAATTTGTTACACAACTTTACCCATACGTGCATGCTACGGGACTTGCAAACTTCAACACAAGTATTTCTCAAATTCACAATTATCAACTAGCACGACTTTGATATTATTACCTCCATATCTCAAAACAATTATTAAGCATTAAATTTATCTTAGTATTCAATTCACTCAAAAGAAAGTTTCACATATCTCTAACACCAAGTATATTAACATTAAGCAAATTACCATGCTATTAACGACTCTCAAAATGATCTAAGTGAAGCATGAGAGATCAAGTTTCTTTAAAACAAATCCACCACCGTGCTCTAAAAGATCTAAGTGAAGTACTAGAGCAAAACTATCAAGCTCAAAAGATATAAGTGAAGCACTACGAGCAAAACTATCAAGCTCAAAAGATATAAGTGAAGCACATAGAGTATTCTAACAAATTCCAAATCATGTATGGCTCTCACAAAAGGTGTGTACAGCAAGGATGATTGTGGTAAACTAACAAGCAAAGACTCAAATAATACAAGACACTCCAAGCAAAACACATATCATGTTGGTGAATAAAATTATAGCTCCAAGTAAATTACCGATGGGAGTGGATTTAAAGAGGGATGCCTTCCGGGCATCCCCAAGCTTTGACTTTTGGTGTCCTTGGATTATCTTGGGGTGCCATGGGCATCCCCAAGCTTAGGCTCTTGCCACTCCTTGTTCCACAATCCATCAAAAGAATTCACCCAAAACTTGAAAACTTCACAACACAAAACTCAATAGAAATCTCGTGAGCTGCGTTAGAGAAAGAAAACAAAAGACTACTTCAAGGTACTGTAATGAACTCACTATTTATTTATATTTGTGTTAAACCTACTGTATTCCAACTTCTCTATGGATTATAAACTATTTTACTAGCCATAGATTCATCAAAATAAGCAAACAACACACGCAAAACAGAATCTGTCAAAAACAGAACAGTCTGTAGTAATCTGTAACTAACGCAAACTTCTGGAACCCAAAAAATTCTACCAAAATTAGAAGACCTGGAAAATTTGTTTATTGATCAGCAGCAATTGGAATAACTATTTTATCACATTCTGGTGATTTTTAACAATTCGGGCACTGAGCACAAAGATTCTGGAAATTACAGCAAGATCAAATAACTATCTCCCAAGAACATCTAATAGGTTTAACTTGGCACAAACACTAATTAAAAGATAAAACCACATATAAAAAGAGGCTATATGGATTATTTATTCCTAAACAGAAGCAAAAACAAAAACTAAAAATAAAATTGGGTTGCCTCCCAACAAGCGCTATCGATAAACGCCCTAGCTAGGCATAAAAGCAAGGATAGATCTAGGTATTGCCATCTTTGGTAGGCAATCCATAAGTGGCTCTCATGATAGATTCATATGGTAATTTTATTTTCTTTCTAGGAAAGTGTTCCATGCCCTTCTTTAAAGGGAATTGGAATCTAATATTTCCTTCCTTCATATCAATAATTGCACCAATCGTTCTAAGGAAAGGTCTACCAAGAATAATAGGACATGAAGGATTGCAATCTATATCAAGAACGATAAAATCCACGGGCACATAATTACTATTTGCAACAATAAGAACATCATTAATTCTTCCCATAGGCTTTTTAATAGTGGAATCCGCAAGATGCAAGTTTAGAGAGCAATCATCAAAATCACGGAAATCTAGCAAATCACATAAAGTTTTGGGAATAGTAGAGACACTAGCACCCAAATCACACAAAGCATGAAACTCATAATTTTTAATTTTAATTTTGATAGTAGGTTCTCACTCATCATGGAGTTTCCTAGGGATAGAAACTTTCAACTCAAGCTTTTCTTCATAAGATTGCATCAAGGCATCAACAATGTGTTCGGTAAAGGCCTTATTTTGACTATAAGCATGAGGAGAATTTAGCACGGATTGCAACAAGGAAATACAATCAATTAAATTGCAATTTTCATAATTAAATTCCTTGAGATCCAAAATAGTGGGTTTAGCCATATCTCGATTTTTATTTCTTTCAATCCCACTTTTATCAATTTCATCATCAAGATCTAAAAACTCAGAATTCTTAGAACGCTTTCTAGGTAAAGGAAGATCATAATCAGTTTCATCAAGATTCATATGGCAAAACAAAGATTTAATAGGGGACACATCTATAACTTTCAGACCTTCATCTTAATTTTCATAGGAATTAGAAGAACACGCTTTAATAAAGGCATCTTTGGAAGCACGCATCCTAGCGGTTCTTTCTTTGCACTCATCAATGGAAATTCTCATAGCTTTGAGAGACTCATTGATATCATGCTTAGGAGGAATGGATCTAAGCTTTAAAGAATCAATCTCGAGAGAAATTCTATCAATGTTCCTAGCCAAATCATCAACTTTAAGCAATTTCTCTTCAAGCAAAGCATTAAAATTCTTTTGTGAATTCATAAACTCTTTAACACTACTCTCAAATTCAGACGGCATCTTATTAAAATTTCCATAAGAGTTGTTGTAGGAATTTCCATAATTATTAGAAGGATTACTAGGATAAGGCCTAGGATTAAAATTCCCTCTATACGCGTTGTTTCCAAAATTATTCCTACCAACAAAATTCACATCCATAGATTCATTATTATTCTCAATCAAGGTAGACAAAGGCATATCATTAGGATCAGAAGAAACACTCTTAGTAAATAATTTCATAAGTTCATCCATCTTTCCACTCAAAACATTGATTTCTTCTATAGCATGCACTTTTTTATTAGTAGATCTTTCAGTATGCCATTGAGAATAATTAACCATAATATTATCTAGGAGTTTAGTAGCATCTCCTAAAGTGATTTCCATGAAAGTGCCTCCCGGCCGAATCTAAAAGATTTCTAGAAGCAAAATTCAATCCAGCATAATTTTTTGTATAATCATCCACAAGTTCAAACCATGAGTAGGACAATTACGTATCATTAATTTCATTCTCTCCCAAGCTTGTGCAACATGTTCATGATCAAGTTGCTTAAAATTCATAATATCGTTCCTAAGGGAGATAATCTTAGCGGGAGGAAAATATTTAGAGATAAAAGCATCTTTGCACTTGTTCCAAGAATCAATACTATTTTTAGGCAAAGATGAAAACCACGCTTTAGCACGATCTCTAAGCGAAAAAGGAAATAGCTTCAATTTAACGACATCATTATCGACATCTTTTTGCTTTTGCATATCACATAAATCAACGAAGCTATTCAGATGAGTAGCAGCATCTTCACTCGGAAGGCCGGCGAATTGATCTTTCATAACAAGATTCAACAAAGCAGTATTGATTTCACAAGATTCAGTATTGGCAAGAGGAGCAATCAGAGTGCTAAGGAAATCATTATTATTGGTATTGTTGAAGTCACACAATTTGGTAGCATCTTGAGCCATTGCGACGAACAAGCAAACTAACACACGGGCAAACAAAAGGCAAAGGAAAAAGGAGGAGGAGATTGGGAAAGAGAGGGCAAATAAAACGGCAAGGGTGAATCGGGGGAGAGGAAAACGAGAGGCAAATGGCAAATAATGTAATGCGAGAGATAGGGATTGTGATGGGTACTTGGTATGTTGACTTTTGCGTAGACCTCCCCGGCAACGACGCCAGAAATCCTTCTTGCTACGTCTTGAGCTTATGCTGGTTTTCCCAAAGAGGAGAGGATGATGCAGCACAAGAGCGTAAGTATTTCCCTCGCTTTTAGAACCAAGGTATCAATCCAGTAGGAGGCCACGCGCAAGTCCCTCGTACCTGCACAAAATGATAGCTACTCGCAACCAATGCGATTAGGGGTTGTCAATCCCTTCACGGTCACTTACAAGAGTGAGATCTGATAGAGATAATATTTTTGGTATTTTTGGTATAAAGATGCAAAGTAAAAAGTAAAAGCAAAGCAAGTAAATAAAGTGATGGAGATTGATATGATGAGAATAGACCCGGGGCCATAGGTTTCACTAGTGGCTTCTCTCAAGAGCATAGATATTCTACTTGGGTGAACAAATTACTGTTGAGCAATTGATGAGAATTGAGCATAGTTATGAGGTTATCTAGGTATGATCATGTATATAGGCATCACATCTGTGACAAGTAGATCGAAATGATTCTCATCTACTACTATTACTCCACTCATCGACCGCTATCCAAAGATGCATCTAGAGTATTAAGTTAAAACAGAGTAACGCCTTAAGCAAGATGACATGATGTAGAGGAATAAATTCATGCAATATGATAAATACCCCATCTTGTTATCCTCGATGGCAACAATACAATACGTGCCTTGCAACCCTTTACATCACTAGGTAAGGACACCGCAAGATTGAACCCAAAGCTAAGCACTTCTCCCATTGCAAGAACTACCAATCTAGTTGGCCAAACCAAACGGATAATTCGAAGAGACTTGAAAAGATAACTCAATCATACATAAAATAATTCAGAGAAGATTCAAATATTATCCATAGATAAGCTGGATCATAAACCCACAATTCATCGGTCTCAACAAACACACCGCAAAAAGAAGATTACATCGAATAGATCTCCACGAGAGAGGGGGAGAACATTGTATTGAGATCAAAAAGAGAGAAGAAGCCATCTAGCTACTAGCTATGGACCCGAAGGTCTAAAGTAAACTACTCACACTTCATTGGAGGGGCTATGGTGTTGATGTAGAAGCCCTCCGTGGTGGATGCCCCCTCCGACGGAGCTCCGGAACAGGCCCCAAGATTGGATCTCGTGGATACAGGAAGGTACATTGGTGGAATTAGGTTTTTGGCTCCCCTTCTGATCGTTTGGGGATACGTAGGTATATATAGGAGGAAGGAGTACGTCGGTGGAGCGTCAGGGGGCCCACGAGGTAGGGGCGTGCCCAGGGGGGGGGCGCCCTCCACCCCCGTGACCGCCTCTGGCACTTCTTGGAGTAGGGTCCAAGTCTCCTGGATCACGTTCGTTGAGAAGATCACGTTCCCGAAGGTTTCATTCCGTTTGGACTCCGTTTGATATTCCGCTTTCTTGAAACACCGAAATAGGCAAAAAACGACAGTTAATTTGGGCCTCCGTTAATAGGTTAGTCCCAAAAGTAATATAAAAGTGGAAAATAAAGCCCAATATAGTCCAAAACAGTAGATAAAGTAGCATGGAGCAATCAAAAATTATAGATACGTTGGAGACGTATCATGGTGCAAGCATCTTGGAGTTGGAATATACGCTTTGATAAGTTGATCAAAGCATATAGTTCTATACAGACTTGTAGTGAAGTTTGTATTTACAAGAAAGTGAGTGGGAGCACGACAGCCTTTCTGATAAGTATATGTGAATGACATATTGTTGATCGGAAATGATGTAGAATTTTCTGGAAAGCATAAAGGAGTGTTTGAAAGGATATTTTTCAAAGAAAGACCTCGGTGAAGCTGCTTACATATTGTGCATCAAGATCTATAGAGATAGATCAAGACGGCTGATAAGATTTTTCAATGAGTACATACCTTAACAAGATTTTTGATGTAGTTCAAAATGGAACAGTCAAAGAAGAAGTTCTTGCCTGTATTGCAAGGTGTAAAGTTGAGTTAGACTCAAAACACGACCACGGCAGAAAATAGAAAGAGAATCAATGTCATTCCCTATGCCTTAGCCATAGGTTCTATAAAGTATGCTATGCTGTGTACCAAACCTTTTGTGTACCTTGCCATGAGTTTGGCAAGGGGGTACGACATTTATCCAGGAGTGAATCACTTGACAGCGGTCAAAATTATCCTTAGAAGACTAAGGAGATATTTCTCGGTTATGAAGGTGATAAAGAGTTCGTCGTTAAGAGTTACACCGATGCAAGCTTTTACACCGATCCGGATGACTCTGAGTCTCAATATGGATACATATTGAAAGTGGGAGCAATTAGCTAGAGTAGCTCCATGCAGAGCATTGTAGACATAGAATTTGCAAAATACATACGGCTTGAATGTGGCAGACCCATTGACCAAGCTTCTCTCACAAGCAAAACATGATCACACCTTAGTACTCTTTGGGTGTTAATCACATAGCGATGTTGTCGTGGAATTGTCACGGCAGATGTCCTCTTGCAAGGACTTAGTCGTGGAGCCATCGCAACTAGGAAGCTTAAAGGGGTTAATTGGGACAAGGGACATGAGAGAGGTTTTATACTAGTTCGGCCCCTTACGGTGAAGGTAAAGCCTACGTCTAGTTGGGTTGGTATTGCTAGGGTTTCGATGACCAGGGAGCGAGATATGCTATACCCGGCTCTCGATTAGATGTTACTTGCCCTAAGCCGCCAGCGGGTCATCCCCTTATATACACGGGTTGACGCCCTGCGGCCTACAGAGTCCCGGCCGGCTCATAAACAGTGTTCGGCTCGGTGACTAGTTAAGCCTGCCTTATAATACAAGTCATGCCATTACGGCGGTTTATCACTACGGGCCTTAAGTCACCTGTGGGCTTTAGACCCTTTATTGAACCGCCATCTTCACGCTTGATCTTGGGCTTCATATGATGAATCACCTTTGCGTAACCCGGCCCCTCCTAGGCGGCTTACACAAATAGTTATATCCCCAACATTAGACCCCAGATTGATTTGAACCGGTTCATGTCAATCTTGAAATATCTTAAAGAAAACCTTCTGTCTTCTGTCTGTGCAAAGGTTATAACCCGCCGTGACATCATTTTCTGAATCCGTGACCACCCGTCGTGACGTCATCTTCTAGATTCACGATAACCCGCCGTGATGTCATCTTCCATTAAATTCATATTTTATTCTGTCATATCTCAACGGATCCTTATCTTAATGACCATTCCGAAAATCGAGGCATCGGAGTAGCTGGATAACCACGTCTGGCCTCCTCGTCTCTCGCGCCCTCTCTGTCAGTCTTTCCCTTATAAATAAGCACGACCTTTAGGTCTTTTTCCATTCTCCCCCTTTCTGTCGTCTTCTTCCTCTCGCAACTTTGCTGCTACTCGAGCTCCGCCGCCGTCGCCGCCGCAGCAGAGCACTTCATCTTTGTCGATCTTGGCCATCGTGCATCAACTCGAATCGACTGTAGAACGGCGACCCTCCGCAGTAGATCTACAGCCGTAAGTCTTCACCTCCCCGCACTTTAGATCTGCATTTAGGGTTTTCAAGTTCTTTCGTGTTCTTCATGGTTCCTCGTTGTTTCTTCGTGGTTCCTCCACCGCAGCTTCCTTTGATCCAAAAAGAACACACACCTTGTGCGGTAACCGTTTCATATCCATTTCAGATGCTAATAGATTCCTTTCTCTAGTTCAGAAGCCTCATTAGAACTTTCAAACCCATCTGTATTGGCTCTAGGTCTGGAATATTTTCTTTTTTGGAACGTCCATTTGATCCATAATAATAACTGCAACTTGTGAAACCTGTTTGTTCCATACTTAGTCAAAAATCTGTTCCTGTCAGATCAATTTAGCCACAGCGACTCTCACCGCCGGTTTAAAAAGACCATACTGATTGACAGCCTTGCCGACTTCTGGCGGTTTAAAGTAACTTAACTGCTTCTGATTTTCATAGCGGCTTAACTGACCAGATACTATTAGCCATATGTCATTAAGCCCCTTCGTAAGCTGCCATATTGAATAGAATTTGAAATGTTTTTCTCCGGGTTAAACTGAACCGGAAAATTTTATTTTGTCATAGGCTTTCATCTACATAACAACCCCCAAGGCTCCGAAAGCCCCTGTGACCTGTAACTAGGTCAAGTCCATTGTGACTGAAAACACCTTGTTTGATTTCGTGAAGACTGGCTATCTGCCCGAGAAAGAAGTCATGTCCTATCGTGCTCCTAATACGTTAGAAGAAAAACCTCAACCCAAGGAGGGGGAAGTGATTGTTTTTACTGATCATATGAACCGGGCTTTTCTCCACCCAGCTCAAAATTCTTCAGGGATGTTTTACACCTTTTTGACCTCAGACCTTAAGATATCGGGCCCAATTCCGTGTCAAATATTTCCAACTTCCAAGTCTTTTACGAGGTGTATCTTGGAGAAGAACCCAACCTATTACTTTTCAGAAAATTGTTTTATTTAAACCGCCAGAATGAACGTGCCAACGGGCCCAGCCTGGAACTTGGTGGTATCTCCATTCAGTGACGTAGGGACTACCTTTTCCCATATGCTGAACTGCCAAGCCACCCTAAGGATTGGAACCAGACGTGGTTCTATTGCCAGGATGCTTCTCTGGCTGACGGGAACCCGCCGCTGCCAAGGCTTTCGCTCACCGAACCCAACCATCCACTGTCAGACAAGTTAACTGCTGTTGAGCGTCTACAACTTGCTCCCACCATAAAGAAAATCAAAGCTCTCTTGGGGAACGGCTTAGATGGCATTGATTTGGTCCGAGTCTGGGTCTCATGGCGGGTGATTCCGTTAAGCCGCCGCCCCGGCTTGATGTGCACTTACACAGGTGAAAAGGATGACCCGTTGCGTCATTGTCCTGATGACTTACCTGATGACATGGTTGAAGCCACGATCCAATCTCTTTTGAAAGAGGGCTCAGTGGTCAGCAACACCTTTGGCTTACTTCCATTCTGCAAGAGTAATTCGGCTCCTGCAGTAAGTCATCAATCTAAAAACTTACTCTTTTTGTGGAATGCCTTGCCTTTACTAATAACCTTTTCTCATTATTTGCAGGCAAATGACAAATTCTGGAAGGTCAAATATGATCATGAGGCTGCCAAACAGGCCAGAGCGGCCAAGAGAGCCGAAAGGAGAACCGCCAAAGCAGGAACTCAGAGGAAGAAGAAGCCAAGTGCTTCAGATTTGCTCAAATTGGATGACTCCTCTGATGATGAAGAAGAGGTAATCCTTAACTCCCGATTCCTTTACCATCATCTTATTGACATTAATTTCCTTCAGAGGACACGGGAAATAGTCAAGCAGTTGAGGAAGAGGTAACTATAATTTCCTCCGACTCCGAGCCTTTGCCAAGGCAGAAAGTCCGAAGAGTGACCCGGAAAGTAAGATTTTCACATCCTTTAGCTTACCAAGATCCTCAATTTCTTTTGAAGTGACGGACTCATGAGAGCCGGAGGTAGACCCGTGCCAGCAAAGATGCGGAACTCTCCTCTGGCTTACCTGACGTAACAAGGAAGCACCGGGCTGAGGTTATCTCCGATTTACGTTCCTTTTTACCTTTGGCGGGTTTCATTCGTCAACCCCTCAATTCATTTGACTCAAACTATCAGGATACTTCACCTTCCTCCGGCGAATCCATGCAATCCAACATGCCGGCTTTCAAGACTGCTCCAAGGTAATGTCAACTTATTTATTTTATGCTTATCTTACTCATGTCTTTGTACTAACTCTTCTGATTTGCACACAGCGTACAAGTGAAGCCCAGCAAAAGGGCGAAGAAGAATAAGCCGGCCAAAGAGCCAGTCGTGACTGACCCGGAGCTCGAAACAACCGTTCCTGACACCTCCACACACGAGCCGCCAACTGAACCGGCCCATGATATTCCAAAGACCAACCTCTCGATCCACCGCCGAATGTCTCTTAAAAGTTCTGATAACCCAGAGGTTCCTAGCCCGGCGAAAACAGATGACCCGGAAGTCGAGATTCTTAAGACTCAGTTTGTTGAACCAGGAAGACCCACTATTCTTGCTAAGTGCACTGCTAAGGAAGAACTTTCGGAGCACCGAAAAGCTAAGCTGGACCTCGCTGATTATACTCATCTCAGTATTGGAGAAATGTCGCTGGCTATATAAGTCAAGTGCACAGCAGCCGTGACCTGGAAGTTGATATGGTGAAGCAAATACACCAAAAATATGAGGTATAACTCTTGTTGATATTCCTTATTCCTCCCTACTATACCAGCCCCCAAGTCTATTGCTTATGAGAAAAAATATGCTGTAGACTTAGAATCTGCTTAGCACTGCTTGTCAGACGCCCGACTTATCCTATAACACTCGAAGGCCGGCTTTAAAAGAATATATTTGAACCAGCGTAGTATAATACGTTGAATTGCAATATGCATTAGCCCCCAAGTGCCAAGTATCTTTGCTTGCAAAGTGCTTGGGACTTAATTTCCATGAACCACCGCAGTAATTCAGAGTTCTTCAGCACACATTAGCCCCCAAGTGTCAAGTATCTTTGCTTGCAAAGTGCTTGGGACTTAATGCTATATTACAACAATGCTGGCTGCAGCCCGGCTTTGATTCAGGCCACCATAAGTCAATTTGAGTTGGAGATTGCTGATTTGAAGAGTCGCCTGGCAGCTCAAGAGACTGAAATCCAAAAGGCCAACTCCAAATTTGATTTCAGCGTATCTGAACAAGAGCAATTGAAGAAAAGCTTTGAAGCTGATAAGAAGGTAGGGGCTGATGAAAAGGCCTCCTTGGTCACCCGGGTAGAGAAAGCAGAAGCGGCTCTCATAGACGCAACAACTGAATTAACCGGCTTAAAACACCATATATCTCAGATGGTCTCAGCAATCTTTGGTAAGCTATTCTGCAAGTGTTAAATACTGTAAATCTTTTTCCGTCAAGTATCCTGTTTGTCATCTCCGGCTCACCTGATGTTTGTTAATGCAGGCCCCAGGAGCTCTAATCTGAACCAGAACATGGTAACAAAGCTGAAAGCGGTTTATACGTTGTTGGAACAACTCTACACCGGGTCACAATGTGCTTTAGCCGTTGTGGCTTTGTCAAATGATGTTCCCAATCTCCTGGCTGATGTATTGAAGCGGCTTGCTGTGCTCCCTCAACGGGTCCAAGAATTGAGACGTGCTTCTGCAGGAGCCGGAGCCATAGCCGCCTTAAGCCGGGCCAAGGCATGGTTACCAGAGCTGGACCCGGCTGACATCTCCCTTGGATATCCAAGCTTTAAAGAGGATGGCACCCCATTTGAGGAGAAGGACTTCACCGCCTGCGTGAAAGAAATACGTCCTGTGGCCACTCTCATCGGGAATGATACGGACCTCACCAAGTACCAGCCGGGTTACGACAGCCAAAATCAGAGGATCGCAACGCCACATTATGATGCAAATTTTGATCCCTCCAATTCGTGAAGCATACCTTCGCCCCGAAGTTGATCCGCCGGGTTAATTGATGATGAAGCTGAATTTGAAGCTTTGAGTGGCATTGACTGGTCATCATCAAGCTTCCAGGACAGGGCAGCCGACGGAGGAGCGGAAAGGGATGACCCAGAAGCTTCAGGCCAACAAAATGAGTGATCCATCGAGCATCTTATTTTTATGCCTTGTAGAAAACAATGATTCCTTATCCAGACTTGGAGAGTCTTGTAATAGGGTAGAAAAAAGACTTGACTTTATCGTGCCATCGCGCATGTTTGAGGCGCTCAACACTTGTTCAAGCCGCCATCGTTATATTCTTCCGGTTTATATTGATCCTCTGCTTTAGTTGCCCTGCATACAGAACAAAAAATGCAAGTCCCTTGGCGGCTTACCGCATGGCGGGTCATATGTTTTACAGATAACCCGGAGTATGAATCAAAAAATCATAAAAAGGCCGGTTCAACAACATAATAAGGAAGACATGTAAACATTTGAGGATGAAAAGGACGGAGGTCCTGCTTTATTGCTTTTCATAATATATACATCTCAAAATATATGTACATCCTGAGAGCCAGTGGCTCAAGTATAGTAAGGCCGAAGATGAGCGATATTCCACGGCTGACGGGTCTCCTCCTCCGACTTACGTGAATCTTTGTGTTCTCAAACATCGATGAGGTAATATGACCCATTGTTCAGGTTCTTGCTGACCACAAAGGGCCCTTCCCAAGGGGGAGATAGCTTGTGCATATCGGATTGATCCTGGATGAGCCGGAGCACCAAATCGCCTTCCTGAAAGGTTCTGGACCTAACCCGACGGCTGTGGTAGCGGCGCAGGTCTTGCTGGAAAATCGCCGAGCGGGCTATTGCCAAGTCTCGCTCTTCATCCACCAAGTCAAGTGCATCATGACGAGCTCGTTCATTATCAGCTTCAACGTAAGCCGCCACGCGGGGCGAGTCATGACGGATGTCACTTGGCAGGACCGCCTCTGCTCTATACACCATGAAGAAAGGTGTATAACCCGTAGATCTGTTAGGTGTAGTGTTGATGCTCCAAATCATAGAGGGTAATTCCTCCACCCAACAACCCGGCGTCTGCTGTAAGGGGACCAAGAGCCAGGGTTTTATACCTTCCAAGATCTCCTGATTGGCTCTTTCTGCTTGACCATTGGATTGAGGACGAGCTACCGCTGAAACATCAAAATTTGGATATGTTCTCGCGATGTAACTCTTCCATAGCACCTTTGGAGAGATTAGTGCCATTATCGCTATGATGCTGTGTGGAAAACCAAAGCAAAAAATCACCTTTTTCATGAACTGAACCGCCGTGGCTGCATCACACTTACTGACCGGCTCTGCCTCAACCCACTTTGTAAATTTATCCACCGCCACCAGGAGGTGTGTCTTTTTATCCTTAGACCTTTTGAAAGGCCCGACCATATCAAGCCCCCAGACTGCAAACGGCCAAGTAATCGGAATCATCCTCAGTTCTTGAGCCGGCACATGAGCTCGTCGTGAAATATTTTGACAACCGTCACATTTACTGACCAGATCTTCCGCATCAGCATGAGCCGTCAGCCAATAAAAACCATGATGGAAAGCCTTGGCCACAAGAGATTTTGAGCCGGCATGATGACCACAATCGCCTTCATGGATCTCCCAAAGTATTTCCTGACCTTCCGCAGGCGATACAAAATGTTGAAACGCCCCAGTGATACTGCGATGATGCAACTCACCATGAATGATTGTCATGGACTTAGACCGCCGGGTGATTTGTCTCGCCAAGGTCTCATCCTCAGGCAACTCTCCTCGGGTCATGTAAGCCAAATATGGCACCGTCCAATCTGGGATGACGTGAAGAGCTGCCACCAACTGTGCTTCCGGGTCTGGAGCAGCTAAGTCCTCCTCTGTGGGTAACTTGACAGAAGGATTACGCAAAACATCCAAAAAGGTGTTAGGCGGCATCGCTTACGTTGAGATCCCAGCCGGCTTAAAGCATCAGCCGCCTCATTCTTCCTTCGATCAATGTGCTCCACTTGATAACCCTTGAAGTGCCCAGCTACATCATCAACTTCACGACGATAAGCCGCCATGAGGGGTGCCTTGGAGTCCCACTTGCCTGACACCTGTTGAGCCACGAGATCTGAGTCGCCCAAACACCTTACCCGACTCAAATTCATCTCTTTGCCATCCGAAGACCATGGAGTAAGGCCTCATGTTCAGCTGCATTATTAGTACAAGGAAACATGAGCCGGAGCACATAACAAAAAATTTCACCTCGAGGGGAAGTTAAACGACTCAAATTTCCCGAGCCTTCCAACCGCCTGGATCCATCAAAATGAATAGTCCAATATGTGTTATCCGATTTCTCCTCGTGTGTCTGCAGCTCATTCAATCATTGATGAAGTCCACCAAAGGCTTGAGATTTAATAGCGATTGCATGGCACATACTTCAAACCACGAGGCCCAAGCTCAATGGCCCACTTGGCGACTCGCCCTTTGGCCTCTCTATTCGGATGATGTCTCCCAAAGGAGCGTAACTTACCACGTTGATGGGGTGACCTCGAAGTATTGCTTAAGCTTCCGGCTCGCCATGAACACCCCATAAACAAGCTTACGCCAATGCGGATATCTTTTCATAGAATCAATGAGCACCTCATCGATGTAGTAAACCGTCGTTGAACCGGATGCTCCTTGCCGACCTCCTTGCGCTCCACCACAATTGCAACACTAACAAAGACGTGAGTTAGCAGCCACGATAATAGCAGCGGCTCTTTATCAATGGGAGCCGCAAGAATCGACGGTTCGCATAACTGTCTCTTTAAATCTTCAAAGGCAGCATTAGCAGAATCACCTGCATAAACCTGTCTGCTTTTCTTCATCACCGACATACGGTATGGCCTTCTCACCTAACCGGCTTATGAACCGGCTTAAAGCAGCGATACGACCCGCCAGTCGCTGAACGCCATTGATGCACGCCGGTTTAGCCAAAGAGGTGATTGCCTGGATCTTCTCCGGATTAGCTTCAATACCTCTATTAGAGACCAAAAAACCCAAAAGTTTGCCTGCTGGCACACCGAACGCACATTTGGCCGGGTTAAGCATCATCTTGTAGACCCGTAGATTATCAAAGGTTTCCTTCAGATCATCTATCAAGGTTTCCTTCTCTCTGGACTTCACCACTATATCATCCACATAGGCGCGAACATTGCACCCAATCTAATTGTGGAGACAGTTCTATACACACCACTGATAAGTCGCCTGGGCACTCTTGAGCCCAAAAGGCATAGACACATAGCAGAAGGCTCCAAACAGAGTAATGAAGGCCGTGTTCTCCTGGACCTTAACTGCCATCTTGATCTGATGATAACCAGAGTAAGCATCCAAAAAGCTCAAGCGCCACGACCGTCAGAGCATCAATGATTTGATCAATACGGGGAGAGCAAAAGGATCAGCCGGACACGCCTTATTTAAGTCCGTGTAATCCACACACATCCGCCAGTGCCATTCTTCTTAAGTACAAGCACCGGTTAGCCAACCACTGTGGTGAAAAACTTCAACAATAAACCCGGACGCCAGAGCCGGGCCACCTCCTCACCAATAGCTTTCCGCCTCTCTTCATTGAACCGCCAAGAAACTGCTCGACCGTCTTAAACTTCGGATCAATATTAAGAGTGTGCTCAGCGAAGTTCCTCGGTACACCCGGCATGTCATAATGTTTCCATTAAAAGATGTCACGATACTCAAGGATGAACTAGATGAGCTAGCTTTCCTATTTAGGATCCAGATTTGCACTGATGCTGAATTGTTTAGATGAGTAGCATGGAGTAAAATCAACAAGCTTGGTTTCATCAGCCGATTTAAACTTCATCGTCGGGTCATGCTCTGTGGTCGGCTTCTTCAGAGGTGTCATATCCGCCGGGTCAACGTTATCTTGATAAAATTTTAGCTCCTCAGCAGCACAAACAGACTCGGCATAGGCCGCATCGCCCTCCTCACATTCCAGGGCTATCTTTCGACTCCCATGCACAGTAATGGTGCCCTTGTGACCCGGCATCTTGAGCTGCAAGTAAACATAACATGGCCGCGCCATGAACTTGACGTAAGCCGGCCGACAAAACAGAGCGTTATATGGGTTTTTGATTTTGACCACCTCAAAGGTTAATTTCTCGGCCCTAGAATCATATTCATCTCCAAAGGCCACCTCCAACTCAATTTTTCCAACTGGGTATGCCGACTTACCTGCATCACTCCATGGAAAACGGTGTTGGATGTCTTCAAAATTTTGTCAGTCAACGCCATACGCCGAAAGGTCTCATAATAGAGGATGTTGATGCTGCTATCTCCATCCATGAGTACCTTAGTAAATTTATATCCACCGACTTGAGGTGCTACCACCAAGGCTAACTGACCCGGATTGTCAACCCGGGGAGGGTGATCTTCTCTACTCCACACAATGGGCTGCTTTGACCACCTTAAATAACGGGGAACCGCTGGCTCAACAGCGTTCACAGCCCTTTTATGAAGCTTCTGGTCCCGCTTGCATAAGCTAGTGGTTAACACATGATACTGTCCACTATTCAGCTGCTTTGGATTGCTTTGATAGCCTAATTGCTGCTGCTGCTGACCTCCCTGACCAGACTGCTGGTGATTATAGCCACCTTGATTTCCCTGAAGCCAGAATTTGAACCGCCACCCAGGCCATGAAAACCACCGGCACCTGAGCCGCCACCCAACCCATGATTGCCGTCAAACGTGTTGGAATTCTTGAAAGGCTTCATGATCGTGCAATCCTTCCATAAGTGGGTGGCTGGCTTTTCCCGGGTGCCGTGTCTCGGGCGGGGTTCGTTGAGTAGCTGCTCAAGAGACGGACCTGACCCGCCAGATCGAGGGGGCCGCCTCCCCTTGCGTCTCTGATCGTTACCCTGCGCATTAGCGTTAGCCACAAACTCTGAATTACCATCGGCTTTACACTTGTTGCCTCCTTGATTTGCCGGGTTATGTTGCTGGCCCTTTCCATTGCCGTTCTTCTTTCCCTTCCCCGTCTTTTCCTTGTCAGACGCAGGATCCGGGGTATTATCAGAATCGGCGTATTTGACTAGAGCCGCCATCAGCTGACCCATATCATTACAATCACGCTTGAGGTGCCCCAGCTTCTGTCTCAGCGGTACAAATCGGCAATTTTTCTCCAACATGAGGACTGCCGAGCCGGCATCCATCTTGTCAGACGAATGTATTATCTCCTTGACCCGGCGCACCCAATGAGTGGTAGATTCACCCTCCTCTTGCTTACAATTAGTTAAGTCCACAATTGACATGGACTGCTTGCAGGTGTCCTTGAAGTTCTGAATGAACCGGGCCTTTAGAGCATCTCCAGCCGCACCCCCAACAGGCCCCCAGGCGACTTTTAACGCGCCGACGCCAAAAAAACGGCCTAGTCGCGCCCCCAGGACGACGAAAAGCGCCGGTTCGGCCCTTTTTTCCGCCCGGCGACCGCATGCCGAACCCGGTGCACCGGGGGCGCTTGGGGGCTCCGGCGCAAGGGAAAAGCTCGACTGGCCCACGCCGTCAGGTGAAAAGTCAAGATTTCCTTCCCCGACTCGCCTCCCACCCTTCGCGCTCTCGGCCGCAACTAGGCATATCCCGGCGCCGCCCCGCCGCCCTTCACCTGTAGATAGCCATTCCCGCCGGAAAAATAGCAGAGGTTCGCCGCGACAGCCCCTCCAACTACTTCTGGGCATTTCCGGTCGCCGTTTCTGGCCGCGGAGGGCAGTTTAGCGGCGGGTGCACGCCCACCGCACGCAAGGTGTTCGGCGATTTTCCTGCCTCGGCGATGGACTCGGATGACGAGGAAGTGCTCTCCGCGCTGCTGGAGGAGGAAGCCGAGGCCAACGTCCAGGAAGAAGAGCATCTCATGGTGCTCGCCGCCCTCACCCAGCTGCTGGTGAGCAATGAAAAGCTGCGGCGAGGTGGCTCGGCACCGGGGTGGGTGAAAGCAAAGAACTGGCATCGTCTCGAAGGCTACTGCATGCTCTTCTCCGACTACTTAGCCGATGCTCCACTTCATGGTGATAGAACATTTCGGTGCCGTTATCAGATGAACAGAAAGCTTTTCCTCCGGATTGTGAATTCCATCCAGGAGTTCGACAACTACTTCAAATGCAAGATGGATTGCACCCGCAAACTTGGATTCACCTCCATCCAAAAATGCACGACAACGATGAGGATGCTTGCATATGGAGCTCCCGGTGACTCACAGGACGACTATGGGCGCATGGCCGAGTCCACCAGCCTAGAGTGTTTCTAGAAGTTCTGTCGGGCAGTGGTGGCAGTGTTTGGACTGCAATACTTGAGAACACCCAATGCGGAAGACACTGCTCGGATCCTAGCACAAAATGCAGCAAGAGGATTTCCTGGGATGCTTGGAAGCATCGACTGGATGCATTGGAAATGGAAGAATTTCCCATTTGCTTGGCAGGGGATGTACAAAGGTGCCAAAGGCGGTTGCAGTGTGGTACTTGAGGCAGTGGCCACACATGACCTCTGGATTTGGCACTCCTTCTTTGGTATGCCAGGAACTCACAATGACATCAACGTGCTGCAGTGCTCTCCTGTCTTTGCCAAGCTTGTTGAAAGTCATTCTCCTCCGGTGAACTTTGAGATCAATGGGCGGCCGTACAACAAGGGGTACTATCTAGCTGATGGCATCTATCCGAGATGGTCGACATTTCTGAAGACCATCAAAACCCCGTGCTGGAGGCAAGAAGTCCCACTTTGCCAAGATTCAGGAGGCTTGCAGGAAGGATGTCGAGCGGGCATTTGGTGTGCTCCAATCTCGATTTGCTGTTGTCCGGTACCCCGCTCAGACCTGGTCGAAAGATCAAATGTGGGAGATCATGACCTCTTTGTGTCATCTTGCACAACATGATCATTGAGAGCGAGCAGGAAGAGACAGTGTTTGACACTGAACCATACCACAGGCAGGGTCCTCTTGCCCAAGTTGATCACCAGCTACCGGCAACCTGGACTCCCTACCTCAGTATGCGTCAGGAGATCCGAGACCCACAGGTGCATCATCAACTACAGCAAGATCTGATAGAGCACCTATGGAGGCTCAAGGGCGACACCGGGCGCGATGTGTGATGAAATATGAGTTTTTATTTGTTGAACTATATAATTTGTATTGAACTATTTGTTGTTGTAATATTTTGTTGAAGTATTTGAAATTTCTGTGATGAAATATGTGATAAAAAATATTTATGTTCATAATTGAACGCCGAGCCACGGCGAAACACGCTGAATATGGGCCTATTCTCGCCCATATGGGCCTTTTTTTGCCCAAATCGGGCTTCAAAAGTGGGCCATAATCGGGCGATCGGTGGCGAATGACGATCGGGCGCAAAACCGCCTACCGAAGAATCGCCATTTCGCCCCGGGGCGATTTTTATACTGGGGCCGAACGGCTGGAGATGCTCTTAATTCTGCCCATGAGCCGATGGAATTAGGCGGCAGGCCCTTTAACCAAGTCCGAGCCGTTCCATCCAACATCATGGTGAAGTACTTAGCCATTGCCGCATCACTGACCTCCAATAGCTCCATGGCCATCTCATAGCTTTCGATCGACGCCCCGGGCTGTAAGTCGGCCGTATAATTTCGCACCTTCCGGGGTCCCTTGAAATCCTTAGGCAGACGCACATTACGTAAAGCCGACACCAAACAAGGAACACCGCCGGTTCTGGTGGCCACTCCTGCCTCAACAGAAGTCGTCGGATAATCCGGGAAAGCTTGATGAGCCGTCTGCTGAGCCGCCCGCTCGTCCTCCTGACGTATCCGGTCCTGCACCGGGTTATAACCGCCGGGTTGGTTACGGTGCTAGGCGTTGCTTGACAAAGCTTCCGACTCCATGTGCCTGCTATAACTCGGACTCCGGTTTGGGCGAGGAGTCGAATGAATCCTGTCTCGACTATAGGAATAAGCCTCTTGCTGAGCCAGAGCCGTGCAGACGAAGTTCTCCGATCCTTCGCGTCTCCACCGCTGTTGGATCGCCACCGCCCACCGGGAGAGCCGTAAGCGTGCCGATGCTGCGATCAGGTTCTCCATGGGGTTAGAAAAATGACCCGGTGGTGTTGGTACGTAGCGGGGCGGGGCCATATTCACATGAGGAGGTGCCATCACCCGAGGCTGAACCGGTCCCCCTACTCCGGGTGTTATGAACTGGTTTGCTTCTGGCGGGTTGCTAGGGCCGGCTCCGGGTGTGGAAAAAAGGCTCCGAGGATCATAAACCGGAGGCAAATGGGATTGCGTTTTCTGGTGTCTCCTCCTCATCACCTCGTTAGATGCATTCAGGTTCATCTTAAGTTGGAAAGCCTCTGACTGGAGCTGTTGGGCCCGTGCATCCAAAGTCGCCCGTTCTGCAGCCAACCTGGTGTCCTCAGCTGCTAAGGCCTCCTTGGCCCGAGCTATTTCCTCACGCACTTGTGCCACCTCTGCGTCACGCTCATCTTGATTTGCAGGAATAACTATGGCGGTTAACAGGGCCGTCAGCTTATCCATGAGATCAAGCAGCACCTGAGCCGGCGGGCGCACAGGCCTCCTTCTTCGGCCGCTCCTGACCCGGACGTTATTGCTGCCGCAGCCGTAGAGTTTTGGCCGGGTTGAGTGCCAGCCATGAAGACTCCTACCCAGCTTGGCGGCTCAAAGGGGTCCGGAATGCTGCTGCCATCGGAACAGCCCCCAAGCCTGCCATCTTGCAGTTGATACAGTGAATCCGTCTCACTAGTAGACGAATAACCATCGGAGTGGATGGTCGTCTCACCGCCGTCTACAGATCCTTCGGAAAGTTCTCCTCCATGGATGCAACCCACGAAGGCACGCTTCACGACGGGTTGAGCATGGGCGGGTCTCGTACGCTGAGCCGTCTCGACGAGGTCGGTGCAGTTGTCCGGCTCAGGGCCCGGCTCACCAATCTGGCCGATGAAGACGTGGATTCCACCAAAGGGAACCCGGTACCCGTACTCAATTGAGCCGGCATCGGGGCCCCAGCCTTCGTCGTCGATGTAGATCTTGCCGCGACGACTCTTGGTCATCCGCCCACAAAGATATCCCTTGAGCCCTTCGAAGTTGCCCTTCAAGAACTCAAATCCACCGTGCGCTGGCCCCACGGTGGGCGCCAACTGTCATGGAATTGTCACGGCAGATGTCCTCTTGCAAGGACTTAGTCGTGGAGCCATCGCAACTAGGAAGCTTAAAGGGGTTATTCGGGATAAGGGACACGAGAGAGGTTTTATACTAGTTCGGCCCCTTACGGTGAAGGTAAAGCCTACGTCTAGTTGGGTTGGTATTGCTAGGGTTATGATGACCAGGGAGCGAGATACGCTATGCCCGGCTCTCGATTAGATGTTACTTGCCCTAAGCCGCCAGCGGGTCGTCCCCTTATATACACGGGTTGACGCCCTGCGGCCTACAGAGTCCCGTCCGGCTCATAAACAGTGTCCGACTCGGTGACTAGTTAAGCCTGCCTTATAATACAAGTCATGCCATTACGACGGTTTATCACTACGGGCCTTAAGTCACTTTTGGGCTTTCGACCCTTTATTGAACCGCCATCTTCACGCTTGATCTTGGGCTTCATATGATGAATCACCTTTGCGTAACCCAGCCCCTCCTGGGCGGCTTACACAAATAGTTATATCCCCAACAGATGTGAACTAGATTATTGACTCTAGTAAAACCCCTTGGTTATTAGTCACATGGCGATGTGAACTAATCACATGGTGATGTGAACTATTGGTTTTAATTCACATGGCGATGTGAACTAAATTATTGACTCTAGTGCAAGTGGGAGACTGAAGGAAATATGCCCTAGAGGCAATAATAAAGTCGTTATTTATATTTCCTTATATCATGATAAATGTTTATTATTCATGCTAGAATTGTATTAACCGGAAACTTAGTACATGTGTGAATACATAAACTTAGTACATGGCGATGTGAACTAAATTATTGACTCTAGAGTGTCCCTACTATGCCTCTATTTGACTAGCTCGTTAATCAAAGATGGTTATGTTTCCTGACCATAGACATGTGTTGTCATTTGATGAACGAGATCACATCATTAGAGAATGATGTGATGGACAAGACCCGTCCTTTAGCTTAGCATTATGATCGTTGAGTTTTATTGCTATTGCTTTCTTCATGACTTATACATGTTCCTCTGACTATGAGATTATGCAACTCCCTAATACTGGAGGAACACCTTGTGTGCTATCAAACGTCACAACGTAATCGGGTGATTATAAATATGCTCTCTGTGTGTCTAGAAAGGTGTTTTTTGGGTTGGCATAGATCGAGATTAGGATTTGTCACTCCGTGTATCGGAGAGGTATCTCTGGGCCCTCTCGGTAATGCACATCATTATAAGCCTTGCAAGCAATGTGACTAATGAGTTAGTTGCGAGATGATGCATTACGGAATGAGTAAAGCACTACAAAAAAAGACACTTCCGTGATGATACGTGTTTGTCACAGTAGGTCACGTTTCTGTCATGCATGTACATCCATGGCAAATTTATGACAGAATCAAGATAGTCATACCTGTGCTGTCGTAGAAGTGTTCCATGACATTACCAAAATTATCATCACGGAAGTGTCCACTTCCATGACGATAAATCACGCGTCATCGAAGTGCTTTCGTCAAGGGTGACAGACACGTGGCATCCACCGTAAGGGAACGTCGTTAAGCTATCGGGTCCGGTTTTGGATCCGATAAGCCGCTAACAACCTGGACCAATGAGGATTTTCCACGTGTAAAATTCTCATTGGCCGAAGGAAACACGTGTTGGCTCAGCGTTGGGACAGATGTCATCCATTCATTGGACATGAGGCGCCTATGATACGTCGACACGTGGCACGGCCCAACAGAGGCCCATTCCGGTGAAAAGGCCGGCCCGTTTGACTTGGTCAAAAGGTAACGGGCCGGCCCACGGAAAGCCTGTTAACGGCATGTTCGTATATAGCCCATTTACGGCCCGCTAACTCACGGCCCGTTATGGCCTATCCGAATTAAGCTCAGTAGTTTCATCTGGGCCTTCCAATATGATTCCAGCCCGTTGTAACTTCCGGCACATGTATGGCCCATGATGTCTTTCGGCCCATACGAGACCATTTGTAACTCTTGGCCCATTAACGGCCCGTGGTGAATCTGGCCCGCAATGAACAGTGTACCCCTTTATACCCATTAATGGCCCATTATTCCATTGGGCCATTTCCAACCCGTGTTATCTTTCGGCCTTCTCAGGGCCCATTTATTCTTGGGCTCATTTCCAGCATTCGGTTACTTATGGCCCATCATTTGCCTTTTCTGCCCGTGGGCTAAATTCAGCCCGCGGTTACAATCGGCCCATTTGTGGGCCGTTACTCCGTTGGACCGTTTTCGTAACGTCATCAAATACGGCCGATTAACAACGGCCTGTTATTGTCGGCCCATGAATGGACGATTCCAAATCTAGCCCGTTTACGGCCCATAATGCGGTCTGTTATTGGCCCATGTTTGGCCTATCGATCATACGTCACGTAGAAGGCCCATTGATGCTACGGCCCGTAGAAGGCCCATTCTTTCCACGGCCCTAAGAAGGCCCATTGTTTCTACGGCCCGTAGGAGGCCCATGGTAACTATAGTAAATATGTAGCCCATGGTTATTGTGGCCTAGTTTTAAAAAATAGGTTATTGCGGCCACTAGCAAACCGCGAAAAAAGAACTGCATTGACTACAAGCAAAAAAATAAACAAGACAACAAGGAAATAAATAAGCAAGCAACTTACTCTAGGATATCACGCCTATTACACATATTACATCCACTGGGCATCAAAGTTCGCCACCAGTGCAAATATAGGGAACAAAGCAACATATCATATACACTGGTTGTCAAAGTTGGCGACCGATCAAAGGCAAATAAACGCCAGTAGCAAAACAAGTCCGTAATGAAACCACTTCAAGAGCTCAAGAAACAATATCACAGGTACCCATAATGCGGCAAGATGCTTAGCAAGCTTATTAACGTTCTCTTGTTTGGCTCTTAAATCCTCCAAAGACTTGTCATTGCACCAGAAAGTATGCATCTGAATTCTGCAGGGACTTCCTCAGTCCTTCGGCTTCCTGTCGCATAACATCTGATCGATGTCTTTCAACTTGAAGTTGAGACTCAAGAAGCCGAACTGATTCAGGCAGCAAGTTTGAAGAGCTGGTGCCAGCAGTAGTAGCCAGTAACTCGAACACTACATCAAGACATGACTTTGGGGTTGTCTCAGTGTCTTCAATATAGTTTTTATCAGCTTTCTTGGAGACCAACAGGGATGTCTCACTATCTTGAACCTTATCTGCATTACTTCCTTTACCATTGCATAACGGGGTACTCTTCTCCAATATTTTATCCGCGTTCTAAAAGAGAAACAAACAAACACATCACAGGTTTACAATGTAGCATAGTATGGTCACTGTATGGTCTATATCATTCTAGTTTATGTTGCCAAATCAAGATAGATACCGTTTGAATCATATCTATTTAAGACAAAGCAGCATAGACAGAATATAAGTGTGGGAAACTACACAGCAATAACAACACTTGTAATGTGCATGGCATGAGAACATTATTGTTTATTCAATTGAAACTGAAATCAACATAGAGCAAGTTACAACAACAAACATGTTAAAGAAACAGGTTTAAAACATACCATTATGCCATTGGAGTTTCAATTGCATCCTTCAATTTGAAATTAGTTGGTATGAGTAAATACAGTGATGCAAGAGCAAAGTAGTATGAACCATAGCTATGGAACCTGACCTGAGAACAATTCTTTTTCTGCTTTAAGCATTGACTTGGGGTTCGGAGTGGTGGTCCTTGTGCTTTGGGCACTGCAGTTGCCTTACTAACTGCTCATGTTTGGGTGCTCTGTGGTGGAGACGGTGTTGTGTCAACTTGAACTGGGTTACTATCTGCTGGGGTTGGGGTTAGAAGGGGTGTAGCTGGTTCTCTGTCCAACTGGGTAGGGGTACAATCTGCGTGAGTCTGAGTTATGTGTGGTGGGGCTGGTTCTTGGGCAAGTACAACCATGGTTCTATTTGCATCGACAGGTAGCAAATCTTTTCTGAAGACCGTCTTTTTACTCCCACAGATACTACCATCACCCCCTCCAATTGAAATGGCTGATAAACAAGAAAAGTATACATACATTGTAAGATAGACATGTGCAATGGATAGTAGGGAAGAAAACAGGGCATGAAATAATTCACATTTATGTTGTCTAACCAAATAGAATAGTAGGACATAATTTCACATATATGATGGATAATTAAACAGGATAGCATGACACAATTTCAAATGTATGATGGCTAACTAAACAGGATAGAATGACATAATTCAAAATATGATGATTATGTAAACATGATGAGATGATATAACTATATTATGTCTTTATAAAATGGGTTGGCATGCCATAATTCAGATACATGCTGTCTATGTAAACATCTTGGCATGATATAATTCAAATATATGATTTATATACTAAGAAAGTGAGCAGAGGGCAATCGCATATATGATGTGTCAACTAAGGAGATGGCATTCAATATTGTGCATATGACGTAAAAACTAAGCATTGCAACACAACATATGCATGATATGAGTAATATAACCCTGCCAAGTTTGAGCATACACCTCAGGGGGATAATAGGACTGGTCATCTGCCTCTAAATCCTCCTCTGAAGAGCTATATGTAACCAAGAAGATATCTGCTTCAAAGGTAGCATTACTGCTCAAGACCTTGTTTTCACTCCAGATTTCTCCATCACTAATTCAAATGGCTGATGCACAGGAAGAGTAGTTGAATATACAAAGATTGTCGACAAATGCAACGAGAAATACAAAAAAAGGACGACATGATATAATTCACATATATGACGCTTGGCTAAACAGCATGACATTGCATAATTCACATATATAATGCCTAGCAACAAGATAGCATTGCATATTTCACATATATAATGTCTTGCAACAAGATGGCATCGCATAATTCACATATATGGTAATTAGACACTAAACAGGTGGCATTCACACAAAGCATGTCTAAACTAAGCAAATGACATAGCAATGCAAGATACCATACGCATACGATATGAGCAACATAACCCTGCCAACTTAGAGCATGCACCTCGGGGAATAGGACCAGTCATCTGTCTCTAATCCTCCTCTGAGGAGCTATCCAGTAACCGATAAGACATGCACTTCGTCCGAGATAGCATTATGCCTTTCGTAAGACCTTGTTTCCACTTCAGATTTTTCCATTACCATGCTGAATGGCTAATACACAGGAAGAGTAATTGAATGTACTAAAATTGTTGACAAATTTAACCCTGTCACATCCCTAGTTCTGGTATGCTCAAGGCTAGCTAGTCATTGTGCATCATGTTTAAAATTCCATTTAATTTTGAAATGGGGATTTGTGAAACCCTCAGAATAATTTTGGAAATGACCCAAAAATAAAAATTGCTCCAAAGGGTCCAGGAAAATGCTCATGTGGCCCTCTGAAAATATTGGACAGAGATAATAATCAAACCAATATTTTTGGGGGTTCCTAAAGTATTTATATTTGGGCATTTGGAATTAATGCATACCTAATTGCATTGGATATATATTATGATATATATAAAATATTGTCCAATAATTGTGCCTTTTGTTGAAGAGCTACGGAATATTACCACTAGCTCATATAAAAATTGGCATAATTAAATAAAGTGATCTGGTATTTTAAATAAATCAAACAAATGTCGTAATATTAGAAAAGAAACAGAATAGGAAAAACCCTTACGGACCTACCTTACATGGCCCAGCTCACATGCGGCCTGGCACAGCTGACCCAGCGGGCCAGCCCACTGGCCCAAGCCCAAGCGCCACCGTCCCCTTCCTCGCGCCAGAGGAGGGCGAGGCCTTGGCCAGCCCTTGTGACCACTGCGTCCGGGGGACACGTCTCCCGCCACCTCCTGCTTCCTCCTCGTCGCCTGGGCGCCACAGAGCAGCGCCACGCGCCGCCCGCACCTCTCTCCCTCTCTCTCATTTCCCCTCCTCCTCTGGTTTCTCTCCCTCTCTTCACCGACCGCACCGAGGCGCGCTGCTGCTGCCCGTGTACCGTCTCCCCTCGCTCTCTCTCCGTGTCTGCAAGATCCGCGCCGCCGTCCGCTACCTCCCGTCGAGCCACGTGGCGGGAAGCCACTGAGCGCCGCCATCGCCATCGTCTCCGTCTCCGGTCGCCGGAGATCCCTCCGCCGCCACGACCGCTCCGGTTCCTCCCGACCTCGCCGACCCGTTAAATCGTCGACCGCGTGAGCTGCTGCTCCTTCTCCCTCTCCGTTCTCGCCCTCGCACACCGCAACCGGATCCCCGCTCGCGCCCGACTCCGGCCACCGCCCCGAGCTCCGCTCCGGCGAGCTCCGGCGCCCCCGCAGCCCCCCACCAGCTCACCTGGTTGCGGACGACGACGGGCTACGCCCCGGTGGTCTTCGCGCGACCAGACGCCGCTTGTAGCGCAACTCCGGCGAGCCCTCGCCGCGTTTTTGGTCGTCGCCGACCAAGCTCCGGCGAGCTGACGTGGCGCCGGCTTAATTAGTGCTAATCACCAACTAACCTACCCCTCGACATCGACAAGGACCCCGGTAGCACTAATCTGAATTAGATTAGAATTAAACCCCCCGTTAACTAACTAAGACAACGACGTGTGGCCCCCACACGTCGAGTTTGACTCAACCAGCCGCGATTGACCTGTCGACGTCATGCTTATTGATCTTGACGCAATATTATATTTTCTGGATTTAATTAAATCAGGAAATTCCAATATATTCAAAACTTCAAAAATTCATAGAAATTCAACCATAGCTCAGATTGAAATAATTTATATATGAAAAATTATCAGAAAAATTCAATCTATCCATCTGTGCTAGTTTCATGCATGACAAACCAACTTATACATGCTGTATAAGTGAAACTCTAAAATGGCATTTATAAGAGCTTACTTTTGAATTGCATTTGAACCTTTGGTTCAAATGGACTTCATTCAAATTGAATACCGGTTGCATTAGCTCAAACAGCATCACATCTACATACCATGTTCATGCATCATATTGTTGCATATGATTGTGTATTGATTGCCGCACTGCTCCTTCTCGATAGGTCCTGCTCCCGAGACGTTCCAGTAGTACTGTCTATGAAGCGGTGCCTCCCTTGTTGATTTACCGGGCAAGCAAATCCCTTGTTCATTCCGATACAATCCTACTCTCTCGCTCCTGCTCTCGGTTATTGCATTAGGACAACAACGATTCATCTGCTACTTTGTGTCATGCGGTAGTTGAACCCATTCCTCTGCATGACTGTCATTGCCACAAGAATAGTTGAAAACCCACTAGCATGTGTAGGAGTTGATTGAGCCATGTTGTGTTCCTACCATGCTATGCCTGCTATTGCTTAGAGTTGTGTCAGTCCGATTCATTGGGAATGAATTGGAGCAGCTTCTATGTTCTGATGCTGAGAGTGAAGTGTGTGAACACGATTTGGTAAAGGTAGCGGTGAGAGGCCATGTAGGAGTACATGGTGGGTTGTCTCACTGGAACCGTCCTTAAGCACTGAGTTCTATGTATGTTGTCCAATGACTCGATACCACCACACATTGGGCTCCGGCGCCCAAGCCCTCTCGACTTATTAACCGACTTGATCTCTGGCCCAGAGTCACAACTAGTCTCTGGTGTTTGTAGGTAGTGCTATTTTTCTACGAGTGGCACCCGGCGAGGGTGGGCTTGAGACAGACTAGGCACAGGTGTGGCACGGTGTACCAAGTGGCACCCGGATGGTGGGCTTGGGAACCCTGCTCACATCGTTTGGGGCCGTGAGCGACAGCCCGGCCGGATCTCCTTGTAGATGGAACCCGCATAGGCGATAACCTGGACGAGAGACTTGTGTGGTTAGTCGGTCGTGGCCGACACCCTCGCCAAAGCTTCCGCTTGAAGGTTGCCGAGATACATGACATGTATATGGCGGTAAGTGGCGAGAGCGTGTGTGAAGAAGTACACCCTGCAGGTTATCATGATCTATTCGAATAGCCGTGTCCTCGGTTATGGACTTCTTGGATGCTTACGTGGTACATAGACAACTTGAAGTGGATACTCTAAAATGCTCAAGACAAGTGTGAGTGCTATGGATGGCCTTCCCAGATGGAAACGGGAATGAATCCGTAGTAGTGTATTGATGTGGTGATTAGTGGACTGCGTGTAATGCGTTGTCTCACCTCAAGAGTTTCTTGTAGTCGAGAACAGGATAGCCACAGAGTCGGTGGCTTGCTGCAACTAAACTCCACATTACCTTTTGACACTAATGCATGTATGATAGGATCTCGATGTAAGTCTTCTTTGAGTACCTTTGTACTCACGTTGCTTTATTTATGTTTTGCAGCGGAGACTTCGGTCTTACTAGTAGTTCTGCTTGGACTTGACGAGTAGCTTGTTACCTCAGCTACGATCTTGTACCCTTGGGAGGGTCTTGTAGATAGTCGTGCTTCTCAGCCTTTTTTTTTCTTTTGTAGTTGTCTGTACTCGGGCGTGTAATGCTTCCGCTTGTTGTTTGAATGTTTCTCAATGATGGGTCATGTGACCCCTGTTTGTACCTATTGCTATGTGGCTCTTTCCGAGCCTTTATCTATATGAGTTTGCGTTATGTTGTGATGCCATGTTGTACAGCACATACTTGCATGTTATGCGACGTGCAACTTGTACTTTGCTATGTGTGGGATCCGACAACCTAGTTGTTTATCCTTGGTAGCCTCTCTTATGGGGAAATGTAGTCTCGTGGCTTCGAGCGATAGTAGTCCGCTACTGACCGGTTCACCAGAGTCCTGCTAGCCCAAAGACTACCGCTTGGACACTTGACTGGCGGCATGTGTTTCACTTCGTTCCTATGTCCGACCCTTCTGGGAAATGTCACGCGTGTTATTCGAGTCCTGCCTAGCTGCTACAGCCCGGGATACCGGAGTCCTGTTAGCCCAGTGCTACAGCCCGAATTCATACGTTGATGACCGACATGCTCGATGTGATTCATGTATGCCTGTTCCCATAGGTTAGCGCTGCTTTGGGTTCACGACTAGCCATGTCGGCCCGGGTTCTTTGTCATATGAATGCTAGCGACACTATCATATACGTGAGCCAAAAGACGCAAACGGTCCCGGGCCATGGTAAGGCGACACGTGGGAATACCGTCGTGAGGCCGCAAAGTGATATGATGTGTTACATGCTAGATCGGTGTGACTTAGGATCGGGGTCCCGACAGCTTTGGTATCGAGCTGATTGCTGTAGGATTTCCAAGCCAACCTGATCGAAGTTGAGTCTAGAAATGCTTTAGTTATATAGGGAATTGATTGTGGAAGGAACGTAAGGCTCTTTTTACTCCTTTACCTCATGGCCTCTCGATCTGAGTCGTCCTATCTTTCCCTACGGGGTTAAGGAACTAGGCTATCTCTTCGCTCTATCGTGATCACGTGTTACTATTTCCGTAGTCCTATAGGATTGGTCGATCGTAGTCTTACCCCAGTTTTCGAGTACCCTCGGTGTAGCATGTTTAGTATTATCCCGAGAACCTTTGAATGATGATGTTGAGTATGGTGCTACCCCATTTTGCGTAATGTCTCGGTTTGAACATTTTACCGCCGTTATGCTGCCGGAATTGCCCTGTGAGTTCGAGAGTTACTAATATCGGTATCCCACATTTTCAAGATGAAGTGATGTGATTCCGCCCTTGGTTTCGTTCCTCGTGATGTCATCGCTAAGCGAAGTTCTGCTGCTCGTAGCCGTAACCACGGGATGGAAGGGATGAGGATCCTCCCGACCAGCCTTCATTGACAGGGTTCATGTTAGAAATGGAGAGGAACAAGCGTGAGTCTAACCGTTTGTTGGCACGTATTGAGGAGAACACCGCACATCAGTCCAAAGGGTTTGCGACCATTCATGACTTCATTCGCTTGCACCCACCCACCTTCCAACACTCCATCGAGCCACTCGATGCCGATGACTGGCTTCGTAGCATCACTCATAAGTTGCGTTCTGCAAACGTATCTGAGGATGACAAGGTCACCTATGCTGCATACCACCGGAAGGTCATGCTAGTCTTTGGTGGCGTAACTATGAGGCTATGCTTCCACTGGTCGATTCCAACCTGGAGAGATTTCACCGAGGCTTTTCGCGAGCATCACATTCCTGAAGCCCTCATCGATCGCAAGAGAGAAGAGTTCTGTAGTTTCACCCTGTGGTAAGATGGCTGTTGATGCTTACAGCAGAGAATTCGAGAACCTCGCCTGCTATGCCCCGTAAGAAGTGTCCACGGACGCCAAGAAGCGAGCTAGGTTCGGAAGGGTCTCAAACCCAAGTTGCGCCGTGACCTCCACCGCACCATTGTGATACATTCCAAGCTCTTGTGAACAATGCCATTAATGCAGAGACAGCTCAGCTCACCTACGAGGAGTCTCGTAAGCACAACCGTGAATTGGTTTCTTCCTCCGGTTCTAGTTCGCAGAAACGCCGAATTTGGATTCCGAACTCTGCTCTTCCACCCGGATATTCACCGAGGCCATCCCATATGGCGCCTCACCCAGCTTCAGCTTACATGCTCCACCCAGGCCCTCTTGGTAGACCACTTGTCAATGCGGGTCCACGTCCAACTTCGTGGACTTGCTTCACATGCGGAGAGCCGTGACACTATGCACGGATCGCTCCCAAGCCGCTTATGCTCCACCCAGCTCGAGAAGCCTGCTATTATGTTAAGCCATCACGCAAGATGATCAAGATATCAAGTCGGTTCCGCTGAGCGTGGATGTGTGCATCACGTCTCAGCTAAAGACGCGTTCATGATGATCCGGATGTCGTTCTTGGTACACTCCTTGTCAATTGTCATCCCGCCTCGCCTCTATTCGATCATCGAGCATCTCATTCCTTCATTTCTGAAAGCTATGCTAACTTGCACAACATATCATTTTGTGATATGCCCTCTCCGCTAGTCATTCAAACTCCTCGGATCCAAATGGCAAACTTCTTGTATAAGCCATGGTAACGAAATCCTTGTTGATGCACTTGTATTCCTTGCCTCACTTATAGCCCTCAAGTCTTCGGGATATTAACATCATTTTGGGTATGGATCGGATGATAGCTCATCATGCCAAGATTGATTGTTTCACTAGGTCTGTTTCAGCTTACACACCCATCTCGGCAAGATAGTCAATGTCTCCACTAGAGTTGCAAAGCGTCAACTCTATTCTCTTAATGCCAGCCCTCTTCCGCACCTTGAAGATATCCCGGTAGTCCGTGACTTTCCGGATGTTTTCTCAGAGGAGCTGCCAGTGTTCCACCCGACAGAGATGTAGAGTTCGTCATAGATCTTATTCCGGAACCGCCCCAATCTCTAGGAGACCTTATAAGATGGCACCCTTAGAACTAGCCGAGCTTAAGAAACAACTTGATGAGTCCTTGCAAAAGGGTTTCATCCGTACTAGTTCTTCTCCTTGGGCTTGCCCGTCCTCTTCGTCAAGAAGAAGGATGGTACGGACCGGATGGTTGTAGATTATCGTCCGTTAATTTGGTCACGATAAAGAACAAGTATCCGCTCCCGTGATCAACGATCCGTATGATCAGCTCATTTGGATCCTCGCCTTTTTTCTAAGATGGATTTGAGGTTAGGCTACCATCAAATCAAGATCAGGAATGGAGACATTCCCAAAACAGCCTTTGTCACTCGTTATGGCCAAGATGAGTACACCGTCATGTCCTTTGGTCTAACCAACGCCCAGCTACATTCTCCGCTTGATGAACTCGATCTTCATGGAGTACTTGGATAAATTTGTCGTGGTTTACCTCGATGATATTCTTATTTACTCGAAGAACGAGGAAGAGCATGCCGAACATCTCGGACTTGTGCTAGAGAAACTCGAGAACACCGCCTTTATGCCAAGTTCTCCAAGTGTGAATTTTGGTTGCCGAAGTGACCTACCTAGGCCACGTAATCTCCGGTAAGGGCATTGCTGTCAATCCCGAGAGAGTTCAGCCGTTCTTGATTGGACTCCACCAAACCGTTAAACAAGTTAGGAGTTTCCTTGGTCTAGCCAGCTATTGTCGCCGCTTTGTTGAAAACTTCTCCAAAGTAGCTAAACCCCTCACGGAACTTCTCAAGAAGGATAAAAAGTTTGAGTGGTCCCCACAGTGTGAGTACAGTTTTCAGGAACTGAAAAGACGCCTGACTTCTGCTCCTATACTAGTGCCACCGGATTTCACTAAAGACTTTGTTATCTCTTTGCGGCGCCTCACGGCGAGGATTAGGTTGCATTCTTATGCAGGATCGTCATGTGATTTCCTATGCATCTCGTCAGTTGCATCCACATGAGGAGAATTATCCTACACATGATCTAGAGCTTGCAGCCGTAGTCTATGCACTCAAGACCTGGCGACATTACCTTCTTGGTAAACGCTATAGATCTACACCGATCACCGTAGTCTCAAGTATATCTTCACCCAACCAGATTTGAACCTTAGGCAAAGACGATGGTTGGAGTTGATCACAGATTATGATCTAGGGATTACCTACACCCCAGGCAAGGCCAATGTCATGGCTGATGCTCTAAGCCATAAATCCTATTGCAACAATCTCATGTTGCAGCAAGGCCAACCACTTCTTCATGAGGAATTACGTAAGCTTAATCTTCACATTGCTCCTCACGGATTCCTCTCTACCTTGGTGGCGAAACCTGATCTTGAAGATCGGATTGTCGCTGCTCAAAAGCAAGACACGGGAATTTCTCGGATCAAGAGAAACATTAAGAAGGGAGTGGGTGGACGTTTCTCTATGGATGATCGTGGTGTTGTCTTCTTTGAGAATCGTTTGGTGGTTCCCAAGAATCAACATCTGCGACAATTGATTCTTAAGGAGGCGCATGAATCTCCTCTCACAATTCATCCCGGTAGTACTAAGATGTATCAGGACCTACGCCAGAGGTTCCGTGGACTAGGATGAAGAGAGAAATTGCTCGCTTTATTGCTAATCGTGACGTTTGTCGTCAGCGTTAAGCAGAGCATCAAAGGCCTGCCGCACCCTTCAGCCCTTAGCTATTCCCGAGTGGAAATGGGATAAAGTTGGTATGGATTTCATCACCGCTTTCCGTGACCAAGAAAGGGAATAATGCTATCTTCGTAGTCGTTGATCGCCTTTCCAAAGTGGCTCACTTCCTTCCTGTTCGAGAGAGTATCACCGCTAGTCAGCCTTGTCGACTTATACATTCTCGAATAGTGTCACTCCATGGTGTTCCACTAGAGATCAATTCGCACCGTGGTAGTCTTTTCACTTCTCATTTCGGGAGAGTTTCCAAACTGCTATGGGAACCCATCTTTTCTTCAAGACCGCTTTCCACCCTCACCAAGTGGTCAGGTGGAAAAGGTCAACCAAATTCTCAAGACATGCTTAGAGCTTGCGTTATCTCATTCGGTATGGATTGGGAGAAAAGTCTTCCTTTCGCCGAGTTTGCTTATAACAATAGCTATCAATCCAGTCTCAAGAAAGCTCCTTTTGAGATTCTCTATGGACGAAGGTGTCGAACACCTTTGAACTGGTCGAAACCGTGAAAGACAATTCTTTGGACCGGACATGATCCAGAGGCGTAAGAGCAAGTTCGCATCATTCGTGAGAATTTGAAAACAGCCCAATCTCGTCAAAAGAGCCAATATGACCGTCGTCATAAGGAAGTGGCTTATGAAGTTGGCGACAAGGCTTACCTTCGGGTTACTCCTCTAAAGGGTACCCATCGTTTCGGTATCAAGGGCAAGTTGGCTCCTCGTTACATTGGACCCTTTCGCATTCTCGCTAAACGAGGAGAGGTTGCCTACCAGCTTGAACTACCCCACATCTTTCTCGAAGTTCATGATGTCTTCCACGTCTCTCAACTCAGGCGTTGCTTCTCGGATCCTATCCGGAGTGGACCACGGCGCTTTGATCTCCAAGATAACCTCACATACCGAGAGTACCCGGTTCGCATTCTTGATCAAGCGAGCGTGTTACTCGACGTCAGAATATCAAGTTTCTCAAGGTTCAGTGGTCTCATCATTCCGAGAGAGAAGCTACCTGGGAGCGAGAAGATCGTCTTCGACTGGAGTACCCCGCTTTCTTTCCGTCGACCCTTGAATCTCGGGACGAGATTCTTTCATGTGGGGGCGAGTTGTCACATCCCTAGTTACGGTATGCTCAAGGCTAGCTAGTCATTGTGCATCATGTTTAAAATTCCATTTAATTTTGAAATGGGGATTTGTGAAACCCTCGTAATAATTTTGAAATGACCCAAAAATAAAAATTGCTCCAAAGGGTCCGTGAAAATGCTCATGTGGGCCTCTGAAAATATTGGACAGAGATAATAATCAAACCAATATTTTTGGGGGTTCCTAAGTATTTATATTTGGGCATTTGGAATTAATGCATACCTAATTGCATTGGATATATATTATGATATATATAAAATATTGTCCAATAATTGTGCCTTTTGTTGAAGAGCTCGAATATTACCACTAGCTCATATAAAAATTGGCATAATTAAATAAAGTGATCTGGTATTTTAAATAAATCAAACAAATGTCGTAATATTAGAAAAGAAACAGAATAGGAAAAAAACCCTTACCTGACCTACCTTACCGAGGCCCAGCTCCTGTGCGGCTTTGGCACAGCCAATGACCCAGAGGCCGGCCCAAGCCGCCAGCCACCGTCCCCTTCCTCGCGCCCAGAGGGCAGGGGCCTGTGCCCAGCGACCAGCGTCCGGCCGGGGACACGTCTCCCGCCACCTCCTGCTTCCTCCTCGTCGCCTGGGCGCCTGGAACGACGCCACGCGCCGCCCGCACCTCTCTCCCTCTCTCATTTTCCTCCTCCTCTGGTTTCTCTCCCTCTCTTCACCGACCGCACCCGAGAGCGCCGCTGCTCGCCGCCGTGGCCACCGTCTCCCCCTCGCTCTCTCTCCATGTCTGCAAGATCCGCGCCGCCGTCCGCTACCTCCCCGTCGAGCCACGTGGCGCGGGAAGCCTGAGCGCCGCCATCGCCATCGTCTCCGTCTCCGGTCGCCGGAGATCCTCCGCCGCCACGACCGCTCCGGTTCCTCCCGACCTCGCCCGACCCGTTAAATCGCGACGGCATGAGCTGCTGCTCCTTCTCCCCTCTCCGTTCTCGCCCTCGCACATAACGGATCCTTTCGCGCCCGACTCCGGCCACCGCCCGAAGCTCACTCGGCGAAGCTCCGGCGCCCGCAGCCCCACCAGCTCACACGGTTGCGGACGGCACGACGGGCTACGCCCGGTGGTCTTCGCGCGACGACGCCGCTTAGCGCAACTCCGGCGAGCCCTACGCTGCGTTTTTGGTCGTCGCCGACCAAGCTCGGCGGCTGACGTGGCGCCCGGCTTAATTAGTGCTAATCACCAACTAACCTACCCCCGACACCCATAAAGGACCCCAAGACTAATCTGAATTAGATTAGAATTAAACCCCCCGTTAACTAATCGAGACACCGACGTGTGGCCCCCACACGCCGTTTGACTCAACCGCCATAGCTTGACCTGCTGACGTCATGCTTGCACAAAGGTCTTGACGCAATATTATATTTTCTGGATTTAATTAAATCAGGAAATTCCAGAATATATTCAAAACTTCAAAATTCATAGAAATTCAACGTAGCTCAGATTGAAATAATTTATATATGAAAATTATCGGAAAAATTCAATCTATCCATCTGAGCTAGTTTCATGCATGAAAAACCCACTTATACCTGCTGTATAAGTGAAACTCTAAACTGGCATTTATAAGAGCTTACTTTTGAATTGCATTTGAACCTTTGGTTCAAATGGACTTCATTCAAATTGAATACCAGTTGCATTAGCTCAAACAGCATCACATCTACATACCATGTTCATGCATCATATTGTTGCATATGATTGTGTATTGATTGCCGCACTGCCTTCTCGATAGGTCCTGCTTTCGAGACGCTCCAGAGTACTGCCTATGAAGCGGTGCCTCCCTTGTTGATTTACAGCAAGCAAATCCCCTTGTTCATTCCGATACAATCCTACTCTCTCGCTCCCTGCTCTCGCTATTGCATTAGGACAACAACGATTCATCTGCTACTTTGTGCTGCGGTAGTTGAACCCATTCCTCTGCATGACTGTCATTGCCACGAGAATAGTTGAAAACCCACTAGCATGTGTAGGAGTTGATTGAGCCATGTTGTGTTCCTACCATGCTATGCCTGCTATTGCTTAGAGTTGTGTCAGTCTGATTCATTGGGAATGAATTGGAGTACAGTTCTATGTTACGATGCCGAGAGTGAAGTGTGTGAACACGATTTGGTAAAGGTAGCGGTGAGAGGCCATGTAGGAGTACATGGTGGGTTGTCTCACTTTGGAACCGTCCTTAAGCACCGAAGTTCTATGTATGTTGTCCAATGACTCGATACCACCACACATTGGGCTCCGGGCGCCCAAGCCCTCTCGACTTATTAACCGACTTGATCTCTGTCCAGGAGTCGCAACTAGTCTCTGGTGTTTGTAGGTAGTGCTATTTTTCTATCGAGTGGCACCCGGCAGGGTGGGCTTGGGACAGACTAGGCACAGGTGGCACGGTGTACCAAGTGGCACCCGGATGGTGGGCTTGGGAACCCTGCTCACATCGTTTGGGGCCGTGAGCGACACCCCAGCCGGATCTCCTTGCGGATGGAACCCGAATAGGCGATAAACCTGGACTAGAGTCTTGTGTGGTTAGTCGTCGTGGCCGACACCCTCGCCAAAGCTTCCGCTTGAAGGTTGCCGAGATACATGACATGTATATGGCGGTAAGTGGCGAGAGCGTGTGTGAAGAAGTACACCCTGCAGGTTATCATGATCTATTCGAATAGCCGTGTCCTCGGTTATGGACTTCTTGGATGCTTACGTGGTACATAGACAACTTGAAGTGGATACTCTAAAATGCTCAAGACAAGTGTGAGTGCTATGGATGGCCTTCCGTATGGAAACGGGAATGAATCCGTAGTAGTGTATTGATGTGGTGATTAGTGGACTCGTGTACGTTGTCTCACCTCAAGAGTTTCTTGTAGTCGTAGAACAGGATAGCCACAGAGTCGAAGCTGGCTTGCTGCAACTAAACTCCACATTACCTTTTGACACTAATGCATGTATGATAGGATCTGATGTAAGTCTTGCTGAGTACCTTTGTACTCACGTTGCTTTATTTATGTTTTGCAGCGGAGACTTCGGTCTTACTAGTAGTTCTGCTTGGACTTCGACGAGTAGCTTGTTACCTCAGCTACGATCTTGTACCCTTGGGAGGGTCTTGTAGATAGTCAGGCTTCTCAGCCTTTTTCTTTTGTAGTTGTCTGTAC
The DNA here is from genome assembly GCA_021605145.1 of Aegilops bicornis. Taxonomy (NCBI): domain Eukaryota; kingdom Viridiplantae; phylum Streptophyta; class Magnoliopsida; order Poales; family Poaceae; genus Aegilops; species Aegilops bicornis. Next base: position 568,574,328 of record CM038674.1, on the reverse strand, counting down.
TCAGACGTGTAATGCTTCCGCTTGTTGTTTGAATGCTCTGAATGATGGGTCATGTGACCCCTGTTTGTACCTATTGCTATGTGGCTCTTCTGAGCCTTTATCTATATGAGTTTGCGTTATGTTGTGATGCCATGTTGTACAGCACATACTTGCATGTTATGCGTACGTGTAACTTGTACTGCTATGTGTGGGATCCGACAACCTAGTTGTTTATCCTTGGTAGCCTCTCTTATGGGGAAATGTAGTCTCGTGCTTCGAGCGATAGTAGTCCGCTTCAGCCGGTTCACGAGTCCTGCTAGCCCAAAGACTACTGCTTGGACACTTGATCGGCCGGCATGTGTTTCACTGCCGTTCCTATGTCCGTTCTTCGGGAAATGTCACGCGTGTTATTCGAGTCCTGCCTAGCCTGCTACAGCCCGGGATACCGGAGTCCTCATAGCCAGGCTACAGCCCAATTCATACGTTGATGACCGACATGCTCGATGTGATTCATGTATGCCTGTTCCCATAGGTTAGCGCCGCTTTGGGTTCACGACTAGCCATGTCGGCCCGGGTTCTTTGTCATATGAATGCTAGCGACACTATCATATACGTGAGCCAAAAGACGCAAACGGTCCCGGGCCATGGTAAGGCGACACCCGTGGGAATACCGTGCGTGAGGCCGCAAAGTGATATGATGTGTTACATGCTAGATCGGTGTGACTTAGGATCGGGGTCCCGACAAACCCATAATAAAAAAATGATGGCATGATATAATTCATATATAAGATGACTGGCTAACCAGGGTGGCATTGCAAAATTCACATATATGATGCCTGGCTAAACAAGATGGCATTGCATGATTCACATATACGATAAAGAAACTAAACAGATGGCATTGACACAAAGCATGTCTAAACTAGGCATATGACATATTTGATGTATCCAGTAAGCAATGCAAGGCACCATATGCATGATATTACCAACATCAGCATGCCAAGTTAGAGCGAACACCTCAGGGGGTAAATAGGAGTGGTCTTCTCTTTCTGAATCCCCCTCAGAACAGTTATCTTCCTCTTGATTATGATCCGAAATGGGTGGAGGGGGGCTGCCTTTGCACCCACCATGGAGCGAAGTCTGCATGAAATTTTATTGCCACGCAAGGCTCATCTCTTTTGCTCTACATGTTCAGTTCCATTGTGTACAATAACTGACATGCATAGGAATAAAACATAGTGAGATTATGTAAGGAGTTCATGCACAAATCCAGAGTGATGGTAGCAAACTGTGGATAGACCCAAAACCAATGATAGCAGGCAGATAATAGCTTTATTTAAAAAATATAGGTCATGGCTCCTTTAATGTTTGTTTGCACCTAACATGAACTCATAGTAGACACCCGAGATTAACCACATAGTAGACAGATAGTACTGATTGCTGCCCCAATATGTACCCCACAACCATTTAAAAACTCAAGTTTCAGCATTAGTTTGGACCTGACTCGGAGTCTAATAGGTGAACACGACGATAAAGTAGCATGTCATCATATTAAGCGATGCATAACGTAGCGGAACCACGGAAGAGTGCGAGCTCTCTGCGGACCCGTGTAGTCCTCAAGGTCATCTGCTTTCGATTGATGATGGTAATGCAGTTGTCGTGGCTGCGGCCAAGGGGAAGAAGATCCGAGGCGGCGAAAAGGCGGTCTGGAGAGCGAGATCCTGCTGTGGTGAACCCTTTCGTCGTCGGAGCAGCCGAGCTGGGGTGGAACACAACAAGAACAGAGCAGGACAAACCACACAAGGTTTTCTTTGACACATATCTCGTAATGAAGTAATTGTGTAAGGGCTTGTTTGAATTTGAGGATTCTAACAATCCAGGGATAGGAAATAGATAGGAATAGGATAGGAATGCACGTGCAAAATAGAGAATTTAAAAACATAGGATTTATGCCAATCTGGGTGTTTGATTCACAAGAATTGGAAGATCACAGGATGCAAAGAAGCAAGGTGAGATTAAGTCAAACCACAAGAAAATGTACGGTTATAATGCTATTATGCTACTATCTCTTAGTCTTGTGCTTCATGAATAGGAATTTGAAAAGGAGGACAGGTGGAAATTAAAATTCCTACGGTTTTTCTTTCAAGGAGACACTAAAGGAACAAATCCTACAGTTTTCCTTTGCTCCATTCCTTTGAACCAAATTCATGAATAGTAGTACCATAGGAAACTTTCCAATTCCTATGTTTTTACTTCACTTTTCCTTTCAAGCACTGGCGATTCTAGTAGGCAGGCTTGAGCAAGGAAAATCCTACACTCAAAAAATGTTTTTGTGCTACTTCTATCAGTTTGGACCCAGGCCACTGCCCTCCTAGCTCAACTCCCAGGCCCATCGACAAATGCATAGCTCAAACGCGCAGAGATTAATAATGATGGCGTTCAAGAGAGTCCATCACGGATAGCTAACTTGCCTGGTACCTCACTGCTTGTGATATATTAGGAGAAACTAATTGTATTTCACATTACTGCGTGTGCTCAGTGGACAATATATAGAACATGTAGAGTAAAAAAGAGATGCAACAAGTGTACAACCTCTTTGGTGAAGCCATGTCGGTCTCAGCATGATTGGGTTGGTCGGTGAGGATGATCCGACTGACTTGGCTATCAGGGGAGGGGAAGAAGATCTTAGTCATCTTGAGATGGAGCCCGGGGTACTACTACGTTGTGATGGAGGGTTTCGTCGTTGGAGCAGCTCCGGTGAGTTGTACGACGCCGAGGCTGAAGCAGGACAGGAGATACAACGTTAACCTGAGTGGAATTCTAATAGCATCTCCAATAGATGATGTAAAATACATAACCACAAAGTGCTAGATGTAAAATACATCAGCCGCTCATCTCTGAACTTAACTGTCGAAACTGAATTTAACTGTCGAAACTGAATTTAACTGTCGAAACTGAATTTTGCTGTCGAAACTGAATATTACTGTCAAAACTGAATTTTACTGTCGAAACTGAACGCACTAGCTAGTAGCAGAAAAGCAGCAGTAGCGCGTGCGAGATCCGGGGTAGCTGGTCGTGTAGCAGCATCAGGTGAGGCTACCCTGAGCCACCAGCCACCACCGGCCGAACAGCCGCCCCCGCCGCCCCGCCCGCGCCGAAACCACTCCCCACCGCTAGTCCGCCGCCGCCCCGGCCGTCCCTCTAGCCCCCCTCCCCCGTGCCGAGCTTTTTCTCCCGCGATCCCCACGCCACCGCCCCACCATCGCCCCACCATCGCCCCACCCTGAACCCTAAGATAGATAGTGGGGTACCTCTCCGGCGAGCCCCCCTCCCCGCTGCGGCTGGTTCTTCCTTAACTCCGGCGAGCCCCCCCACCCCCTGAAAATCGACTGACCCGAAAGTCGATTCAGTCGACTGAAGTGTAGCTAAATCGGAGCAGCATCGCAAGCAAGAGCAAGAGCGAGAGCAGCAGCGCGAGCAAGAGCAAGAGCAATAGCAAGAGCAGACCAAGCAGGGGACTGAGAGCAAGAGCAGAGCAGCAGCGCGAGCGAGAGCTAAAGCAGCAGCAACTCCTACTGATGTGGACGTCGCCGCCGAGGGAGCGACACCATGGAGGAAGTGGCCGGCGATGCCTTCGTGGATGGAGCCGCGCCGTGTCGGCTCGGGACCGAGCGTCGGCAGCACCGTGAGATCGAATCAAGAAGAAAATGCGGCGATTAGTGTACAACCTCTTTGGTGGCGTCGATTAGGCCTTAGCTTCATCTGAGGAAACGGTGATGATGATGCTCTTCCGGTGGTGCAGGCGAAGACGGTGGTGTGGGAATGGAGGTGGCGCGAAAGACGAGGGGAACGTCGGGGCAACTCCTTGGAGGTGGAGGACGGGGTGGCTGAACCGGCAAGACGACGAGACCGACGACGGATCCTCATCCGGTACGGTAGATAAGGGACGTTGAGGTGTTGATGTGGACGACATCATCGGGGAAGAGGCTCCGGCTGGGTGACAGACAGAGGAGGGTGTGGGGCTTCGCGGGTTTCCGCGGCCTTGGTGTACGAATTGGTGGACGGATGGGATGGGAGTGGGGAACCATGGCTTAGGGACGCGCTTGTCCGTAATGTGGGGTAAGTTACGAAATTACCCCCATCGATTTGAGCTAGGCGATTCATTCGGTTCAGGGGTATCACGGGCATTGCGCGTGTCGGGATTTCACAAGAGGTGGGAGTTTTCGCGCGCGTTGTAATTTTGGAATAGCAAGCGCGGGTTGAGATGGAGGGAGTTGTCGGGGCACAACGAGACAAAGATATAGCTTAAATATTTCGGGGTAACAAGGCACGGGTTAAAGAGGCGGGAGTTTCGCAGCACGATCGACAGAGACGCTAGCTTGAAATTTCGGCATAACAAGGCGCGGCTTGAAATTTCGGGAGAACAAGCTTAACGTGTAACAAAAAAAAGACAATTCGCACCTCATCACTAGAGAGAGCTATGTCCCATTTTACTATATTACTAGAAATGCATTCAAATACAACAAAAAAACAAAAAAAAATCAGGACAACAAACATAACGTGTACAGTACGAAAACAATTTGCACTTCCCTCAATAAAAAAAGAATGTGTGTTGTCTAGCATATGGACTAAATTTGAGTACATTTTCCCTGTTTGAATGGGATTGTACTCGGGTTAGTTATACAACCATCTAAATATTATCTTCACAACACATGACATGAATATAGGAGAAGTAAATTCCTATATAAATAGGAACTACATGTACATACGATCTCAAATTCAAATATATGTATAGATTTTATGTTGAATTCGTATGCTGTAGCTAGATGTTCGGAATCTAAACCATGTATGAATACTACGTACAATGTGTTCAACAAGCACAACACACACACAAACACCATTTAGACTAGTAAGGTACACGTGCATTATACGCATGAGATTTGGCAACCAAATTATGAATAAATACCATATTATAGCATGTAAGCTTTGATTCATATATGCATGATGTAGATGTTCGTTTAATTCTTATAGTTCATTTCATTCAAAATCATCTAGTTTTTATAAGAAAGCTAATCTATTTTAAGATTCATGGAATTGTGCGTTGTAAGGCATAAAGTAAAAACAAATAATGGCAAATCATGTAGAAAAACATTTGGGCAATTCTGATACGAAAGATTCTAGAACAACTAAGAAGTGCTTTTGTTTTGAGGTTTGTACATTATGCTTAAGTTCAACCATGGAGTCTTCTAGATTGTACATGTGGCAAAATCTGGTGGAATCTAGATGATATCCAACGGCCAGTTGTGCTCAAATTTGCCATCTCTGCACCATCGGATTGGCCTCATCCAATGACCCTCTTCAAAGTTAAAGTTATCCGCACACTATATAAAAAATATTAAATATAATATATATAGGGGTATAGATATAGATATGTGATGCGAAAGCCACCCATCATCTCCAATTAGAATAGTGTGTCCATTTACGGATGCAATGTGGCCAAACGATGTCTGCCATCGATATCTCAAATACAAATCAGTCTGACCTTGTTCAATGTGTATACAGTACAACATGCTCGTTTCCAAACCACACCACACATATCTCAGTTATATTTATGCATGCATGGGTTTCAAACAACGTGATCTCTTATTCAAATATTTGAATTCTACTTTACATTGATAATGATGTCACCTAGTCTTTTACACCCACACATTCATCTTCTCTTTATAATTGTACCATTAACTTTCTCTCGTGCATGCATGCACATACAATACTAGTCGGCATTATCCATTGCACACATGCAATATTTTTCTTCAGGTCGGTCTCCCGTGCATGCACACACACACACCTCCCCCTCCCCATCATATCGGGCATTCTTTATCTCTCACGTGCATGCGCAATGATTGATGTTCCTCTATGTGTGTGTATATATAGCTAGGTCTTTCATAGTTTTCCACACAAACCGATCAATCTATATATCTAGTGAGGTCTCACCCTCTTTCCCACGTCCACATCGATCAATCTATACCTCTCTATATAGGATTACATAGCTAATCACCCACATTAATTATATATCCAACGTCCCCCTCTCATCATCCATGCCTCCGCTTCATCTCTCAGACGCGCGCATAGTGGCGAAGACAGGGGCAGCAAGGGCCCTGCCCCCCTAACATCACTATATATCGAGGCTAATATGAATGTGATCATTAGATAATTGCTGGTAAAATGGTTTAAGTTGATGAATTGGCCCTCGTCGTAAAGGATTAGCAATTCTTGGCCCCCTAGCTCATTTATTTTTCATGGCTCCGCCACTGTGTGCAACAGCGCACGTTCTCGCCCCTCTCTTCAAATATCGATCTTGCACTTGTGCACTCCTTCATAGTCTCCCTCCACTTGGCCCCTCGCACAATCTTCTAGCCCCCCACCGGATTTTGCCACATGTACAATCTAGCAGACTCCATGGTTGAACTTAAGCATAATGCACAAACCTCAAAACATAAGTGCTTCTCCTTTGTTCTAGAATCTTTCGTATCATAACCGCCCAAACTTTTTTTCTAGTTGAATTGCCATTATTTGTTTCTACTTTATGCTTTACAACGCACAATTCCATGAATCATAAAATAGATTAAGGGCTTCTTTGATTCAAAGGATTCTCAAAGGAATTTTGGAGGATTCTAATCCTTAGGAATTTTTCCTATCTTGGTTGTTTGATTAGTAGGTTTGTAAACCATAGAAATTTTTCCATAGGATTGATTTGCACTATATTTCATAGGAAACATCCCATCCACTCAAACCACTTTGAAAGAATCCTGCGTTTTTTTCTATGCACAATCAAACACTCATACAATCCTGTAGGATTCAAGACGACATTCCACTCTAACCCCATGTTTTTCCTATTCCCGCGTTTTGGAAATCCTACGAATTATCTTTTTTTATAAAAACTAATTTATTTTGAATGAGATGAACTATAAAAATTAAACGAAGGTCTACATCAGGCATATATGACTCAGAGCTTACATGCTATAGTATGGTATTTATTCATAATTTGGTTGCCAAATCTGATGCATGTAATGCACGTGTACCTTACTAGTACTTCGAGTATGTGCAAACACGTAAATTAGAATTCCAATGGCACACTACACAGTGTCTCTCTTACAGTTCATGAAGCTACGTGGCGGATGTGGATGTGTTGTCGCGACCTCCTTGTGTGGATTGATCACAGTGACGTGTTGCTGCTTCCAGAAGAATGTACTCGTCCTCTCTAAGCCACACTGGCGGAACATGCATGAAGCAAAGATGTGCATGCACGCCACGCACGCACTCATTCCCTCGCACGCACACGCAGGTACACGGGGCAACGCATTTTTGTACGAAGATCCACCCCATGTGATAATTTGACGCGTGTAAAGTCCTTCATTTCATTGATGGTCAATTAATACAGCGCAGGCAAATTGAGTGGACGCGAGGGCGGAAGAAAGACATTACTACTCCACTGCGCGCATGCGAGTAGTTAAATCATGGGGTGCGAGTACTTCCATTGGTCTCCTTCATATTTTGTGCCAATTTTTGACCATATTTGTAAGTAACATAATATTTATGCATGTCATAAAAAGTGGCACAAAAAAGGGGGCCAATAAACCAGGACGCAGGCAGCATGATCAATTTTTGCTGTATCTTGTTGGTGGCCTTTGTATTTAAATATGGACAGAGTGGAGTAGTACTATCTTTATCTTAGCCTCGTAGGGCTCTCCCAGTGCCTAGGCTCGCCTCCCTGACTCGCCCACCGGATCCCGCCATGGATAATCCCTTAGATCCCAGGAACCCGCGGGCTGCCCTCTCGCTGCCGCCCGCAGCACTGCCGCCTTTGAGTGAAACCCACTTGTGTTTTAGAGGGGATCCATTGCTCTGGAATCACAGATCGGTGGTGCCGGAGGACATGCCAGGGCTGTGTTTCAGGTGGTGGGCAGCAAGGGCAAATCGGATCGAGGAAGCGTCGCATCGATTGGAGAGAAGTTCCAAGGAGCTGCGCCTGGTGCAACACAAGGCGGAGGCGCAAGTCGATCTCAGGGGAGAGATGCTGAGGGATGTCAGCATCTGGCAGCGTTGCGTTGATTTAAAGCTAGGGCTAATGGCAGAGATCATATTCACGGAGTCGACTGTGGAGGAAAGAACGCGCATGCCTTCACAATGGCATGAGCAGCCGGTGCAATTGTTCAAATGGGCGGTAGGAGAAGCCAAATACCGGGACCAGTTGCGGCGGAGCCGCTGGGCATGCATCATAGGTGAGGTGAGCTACCCTCCTTCCCCGCCAGCGATGCAGTGACCTAGTCGGTTGCTGCTGCAGTGAACTTGCAACACTATGTCTGTTTGCAACCTTGACAATCACTCCATCTATATGTATTGTTTTCTTGTAAAAAATTCTTGGTCGTTTGGAAAAAGATGGTAATTGATTTATCATTAGTTTTAGAATGCTTGGTCGTGACAATCAACCGAAGCCACAACCAGAAGTCTCCATCGCGTAAGTACTTTACGGTCGGTTGCACCAACAGACGGTCGGTCGGACACGCGTCTCATCGAAGGGGCACACATCGGCTTGGTCTGACATGTACGACCAGTTACATCACTGACTTCTGCGACCGCATTTGAGCAATTTAGTACTCCCTCTATCTCAGTTTACAAGTCTTGCATGTGTACCTAGGTCATTAATTTGACCAACTTAATAAGAGGCATACATTACGAAAAATATATCATTACAAACTTCAAATATTCTATTTTTTAATGATATATTTTTTATGTTAAACAATTTATGTTCTACTAAACTCATCGGGAGTACTTGAAATTTATGTTCCACTAAACTCATCAGGAGCCGTTTTGGGCCTCGAAACCAAAACCATCAAATAATCTTTACCTTGTTCCCATCACATTCCAAAGTACTAGTGCTACAATTAAGTGCAAGCCTGCTCACACCTACCAGTACGTACAAAGCTGAACGTGTTCCCACTATGCAGGTTTTAGTACTAGTGCTAGTACTTAGGTTATAAAAAGGGGAACTACCTAACCGAAAATTACTCTACCTTCATCCTCATAAGTCCTCCTCTTCGTCCATCCTTGCCATGGCCGGTGTGCAGAGCTATAGGTCGAGAACTATCCGAACTACTCGTAACAAGGGAGTGGCAACCAAGGCTGCGGAAAAAAGAGAGGGCTCGCCGCCACGCAGAGACCTCGAAAGATCTCTCACGGGCAGGCGATGGCTCCCAGGAGCGCCCTAGCCGCGGAGGCGAACATGCCGAGCTGGCGGCGCTGGAGTCGTTATCCCTCGACGGCATGCCCGATCAGCTCAATAAGCACCTCAATAAGCAGAAGGAGTTCATCCACGGCTTGGTGGAGCTGCTGAAGGAGAGCCTCGACGACATGCCCGCTGAGCTCAATGAGCAAGCGGAGTTGACCGCCGGCTTGGTGATGCTGCTGAAGAAGAGCATTGCCTCGGAGAAGAAGGCGACCGGTGAAATCCTGCAACTTCAGCAGGACAAGGCGAAGCTCTGCCACGGGCTCGACCTACTGAAGGAGGAGAACACCGGCTGGAAGAAGCTGCATGAGAATAGTAGTTCCTCGATGAAGATGCTGCAGGCCCTCGTCATGGAACAGAAGGAGGGGTTGGCGAAGCTCCACATTGAGCACTCGGATGCTGTCAAGGAACGTAATGTGGCCGTGGAACAGATATTGAAGGCTCGCGTTGAGAAATCCCGCGTCATGGACACAATGAAGAAGATGGCGGAGGAGACGCGCAAGGAGATGGAGGTTGTGGAGGCGATGAAGAAGCAGTTACGACTCTGCGGCCAGCAACCCTTCATGTAGTGAGAGCAGCGCCCCAGACTTGTGTGTGCGTCTTCCTTCTTTTTTTGGGGTGATAATCTTCCTTCTTCTTTTGCTCCTGTGTTTCTTCTTTTGCTTCGGGTGTTTCGCCGCACGTGTCACCTTCTCTGCAAGGCATGAATAGAACAATGCTAAAAATGAGATGACTAGCAAATTAGATCATTCTTTATCGCCAATAGAACAATGCCTCTTGCTAGTAATATATAATAAGAGTAGAGAGTAGAGGATATGGCACTGGGCTGCCGTATTTCGTGCTCCTCCGTCGTACTCCAGTGGAAAACTTGAGTATACCGCATGGTTCTTTGCTCCTCCTCGGTCATTGGCACATTTATACAAGCAGTCAAATCACAAGGCCCCACCTTCCAGCAGTAATGAGCCATCAAATCACAAAGGCCCTCGCCTCTCTTCAAACCGACCAAGCTAGACTGCCCCGCCCTCTAGCCTTTTAAAAAAATGTATACTTTTGTACAGTAGTATCGATGGATTGCGCCATAGAGCAAAACTAACAAGATGAAATTAAAGAAAAAATGTGGTACATATAGAGAGCGCCTGTCGCCAAATTATGCATATAGTACTATTAAAAAATCTAGTACGTGCTTAAATGGGGTGCTAAATTATATTAAAGAAATTAGCATACCTATTTAATTCTTGGGTTCTTATTATTTGTGCCACTAGTTGTGTATCTCTACTTAGTTTTGCCATTAGAAGTTACAACTACTCAAAAATGCCAGCGATCCGTGAGATGCCTGCTCAAAAATGCAATTAGATATCTAAAAAATGCCATCGTTAAGTTAGATGTTTGCTCAAAAATGCCATTAGACATTGTTATTTTCACGTCAAACCCGTTGACCAAGTTATATGACAAAAATAAGCCGATTCTCACAATGATAAGTGTGGCCCCGCTTGTCAGGACTAACCAAGCGAATAATTTTATAGGAAAATAAGAACACTGTTGGGATCAAGTAGGCCCCACACTTTATTTTACTGTAGTGAGATAGAGGGAGAGCTGGCATGTTGGTCCATCGGTATTTATGTCATTATAAAATGGCCAAAGATATTTGAGTCACAATAATGGTATCCAGCACAACACACCCCTCAAATAGAACTAAGCACCTTGAAATTCTTTGACAACTAAACTGTTGGCTATATGATGTTGGCCATATATATTGTACGTATATAATGTGAAGAAACGAGTGGTAGTACTATACCAACTAAAAGATGAACTGTAAGAAATACTAGTATGTACGTACTGAAGAGTTAAAGTAACGAGAAGGAACATAACATAGTTCTGCTGGGGGGCTCAGCAGAACACAACCCTCAAATAAAACTAAGCACACCTGAAATTAAACTAAGCAACTAATCCGGTAGACACTGCATTAGAACCACCATGAGCAACGACACTGCTACCTTACTCGGACTCCTCATCCACGTGCTCGACTTCGTCCTTGTCCCTCTTCCTCTTGGGCGATACTTCTTTGCTTGAACCGCACACTTGGCTCTTGCTCTTCATCCAACCCTTGTAGATGTTGAAACAAAGGTAGCCATCCATTGCAGCGTAGTGGATGTGGTCTATATCTAGTACATTCCACTCCCATGCATGATGAAAGTTTAACGGATGTTTCTTTAGTGTACCGTACGAAGGATGAACCATGGCTCCTGTCAGGGTCAGCATTGAAGGCTGATCATGGGAGGGCACCAGCCGTTTCTTATGGAGGTCAATGGGGTTGCCTACAACGAGGCCTATTCGACCCAGGATTTCCTTGTCGTTCCTATAGTCTACAGTAATGAATTTGACTAGTCCGCTCTTGAGGAACTTCTTAAATTCCTCGCACTCAACGTCGGCATGGCATATGTGGTAGACCAAGCACAAGTCATGCACGCAAACCTGGATCACGACGGGCTTCTTCTTCTCTGCCTCCTTTAGATTCTTCTCGCTTCCCAGGACTGTGGTGTACTCAACATCTAGCCCAGCGACCCACTCATCGTTTGAGTTTTCGAACATGCGTCTGAAGCGAGCAAGGCATCCTTTCACCGTTGCGGAAGAACGGGTGTAGATGAAGTCGAACTCATCATCGGTGATGGTTCTAACCTTGTACTAACCGCCGATCATGGAGATTTGGGACACCATGGATTTGAGAGGAGGGTTAGGATTAGTGGAACTACCGTAATGTGAAAGGACGGGACGACTAGGAGCGAACTGCCGTAATGTTAAAGGATGTCCGGGGACGAGTACGAGCGAGAACTGCCAGCGGTTTTTGTAAAAATGCTGAGTTGGGCGTGCGAACGGCAAGGTAGTGGCTTGCCTGGTGGATAAATGGATTCATGCACAGTACTATGGGGGCCCAATTAGATGTCATGTCTACTTGACGCCCAATTAAATGGCTTTCGATGTCATGTCAAGCGTCGGGAAAATTACAGGTGATACGAAGCTTTCGAGAGCCCTTGGATCTGAGATCGTACGGTTGCATGGCGTGATTCTAGACCTATGGGTGAATATCCTATCCTGGAGGGTTATTCTACAAATTTTCAGCAACTTAGCATGCGACCGTTCGATCTCAGATCCAAGGGCTGCCAGCAGCCCGTATCATGGTCGCGCCTACCACGACCGTCGCCTCGCTCGCGCGGTCGCGCCCTTGGAGATTTAACATGGTGCGTTAGGCTATCTGATGTTGGCATGTCATACATAGTCATCACTTAGTCACTCATACTACAACAAGGTTAGCTATAAGGTTGGCTATAAGAGTATTTTTTGTTTACTTCTCTCTATCTCTTTCTTCGTAGTATTTATTGCATTTGCCAAGGAGTGACCTCTTCCAATGAAATGGTGCTTAGATGAGCTGCTATGGGCATTAAATGTCTTAGCAACTCAAGTCCCCAATGCATAGGTGCTTAGTTTTTTGTTGCTAAGTTTGCTTCATCTAGGTACACACGCTTAGCACCATTTCTTCCCGGGGTCACCAAACTAGTCTCTCTCTTCTTAACTTGCCACATCAGACTTTATGCCTATGTGGCAGGCTTAGCACCTGTAGGATCAAGTACAATAGTGGGCTATAAGCTCGCTTTACATGGCATTTTTGCATATGTGGGGGAAAGAGGCAAGGAAAAAGTGGAGGAGTGGGCTCTCAAGCAAGAGCTAGCCTCTACATGGTGGAGCATCGGGAGAGGCACCTGTATGGAGGTGGTCAGGAATCAGGAGACTCACGCTGGTCGTAGTGCCGCAGTTAAAATGATAATGGCAAGTCCAATCACCGGACCCCACCTGTCCAGCAGTAACTCGCTGTCAAATCACACGGCCCTACATTTGCAGCAGCCTACTCCCTCATCTTCTCGCGTCTCTATCGAACCGACTAGGCGGAACTGCCCCGCCTACCGCGCGGGAAAAGCCCCGCCCTCGACTTTTAAATAGTACAGTATACTAATTTTGTATCCATGGATTGCGCCATGGAGCAAAGCCTCAAGAAAATGGCGGTACACATTTACGGAGTACAGTGTACAGCACGCCCGTTGCATTCACGTCGCACCCCAGATGGTCGGTCGGTCTGGCACGCTACTCTCCGGATGGAACGTGCGTCATATTGCATTTGCACACACATGTGGGACCGCAATTGAGAACCGACCATAGGCACACTCCCCGACCCCGAGTTAATAGAAGAGAGAGACGAGCGATAGTACTAGAGAAGTGTTGTACAGACGTTGGTGCCTGGACGATCCCTGCATGACACGGATGATCAGTTCGTCCATGCATATGACCAGACTCCAGTAGACACACCTGGATTGGCTATTGTCTACATATCGTGCAGGTTGTGTTGTACAGGGCTGTAGTTCTTGTGAGAAATCTAAAAAAAGGTTTCTTGTCATCTCGCAAAATTAGGTGTCACGTGCTTCGGATCACTGCGAGTGTTAAGTAGCGATAGCTGAGTTCCTCCAAGGCGCTAGTCATGGGGGCCACCTGCACGAAGACTACTCGGCTGACATCTATGTCAAGCCGGCTATGTTAATTAGGGCATCTATCGATGGACCCCTTTTCTACGAGTTTATCTTTAATTTGAGCTTTGATCCTCGTATAGTTTGTCTGTCGGGATTCATGTTGTCTCCTTTAGGCAGTGAGGTTATGGTTTCTTGTCATGTTATAATCCGGTGCTTTAGATCAAAATGAGGACAACTGCGCCTCCGGGGCACGTGCATGAAGACAGTCATTGACGAGGTCAAGCCGGCTCCGGTAGACAAAAGAAAACTAGTAGTACTCCACTATATAGGCAGGAGCCTCCGCGCTTGCTTGCTAGTGTTGCTCTCTTCACACTGTCTCGTCCTCTCCAGATCTAAACACGACAGCGGTGGCCACTCTCTCTCTCTCTCTCTCTCTCGCTCGCTCTCTCTCTACTCACCGCTGGTCACAGATCCAGCCGTATCCTTTCCGCCGGGGAAGGTGAGAAGGTTCAACGTTCATGCGGTCGTCCTCGGCGACAGCTCTTACCCATTGCCGGTGCATCCTGATTAGCGTGCCTTGACGTTCTCTCCCAAGCACCGCTGGCTAGGGCGGGCCTCCGACCCCTTCTTCCTCGCTGCCGTAGTGTGGGCAGATCCGGCCTCCCGCCGCCCACCTAGCGACATCCCGGCGACCCTCACGTATAACTTCCTTCGAAACTAGCCTGGCTCTACTTCCCGAGCTCCTGACGTCACTGCATTTGTATCTTTTACTATTTCCCAGGCCCCCTCATAGATAGGATCGATCGGCTATTCGAAAGCCACCTAAATTTTTACTGTTAAGAGGTAAACTAGTTCATGCACTCGAATCTAGTACTACTTGGTTCAAACAAGGAAGAAAGGGGGTGGGGTGTGGGGGTGGGGAAGATTTGTTACATGAATCTAGGACTTGGTCGAAAGAGGAAATAATGGGGGTGAAAAGTAGCAGAGATTGGCTATCCAACTGGTGTCTAGGTCTAATAGGGAAATAAAGGGAAACATAGTATAAGTATAAACCCGATCTATTGGTTGAAAAAGGAAAGAAAGTGTGGACTGGGGGACAAGTCAACAGAGTAAGTCCAGCACTAGATTTGCTAGCCTCACACGGTATACGGTGGCTATACCGAACAAAAATGGGACCAACCCAGATATCTTGTTCTGATGTTTGTTGCCCCGAGCCACTCTTATGTAATGCCACTGGTAAAATGTAGCAGTCGCACTGCTAAAAGTAATGACACGTTAAACCAATGTTGCTGGTAAAATGAAGCAATGGAACCATTAAAGTAATGTCGTATTTAACGTTTGTCATAGTTAATCCTAATGCCCACACTAATATCTAGCAATGCTACTGCTTTAGAAATTGCTACTGTCCTTGTAGGATTGCCATTCAGATAAGGAACATGCTTCTTTTCATTTGATGTACGTTTCACCACTTGTTTGTCACCCTCCTTTCCACCTTTTTTGTGCAAACAGAGACATACATTTCACGCCTGATCTTAGTTGAACTGGACAAATGATATCCAAATTATAGTTGAACATTCTAGGAGCTTCATAACCAACCTTGATGTTGCTCAATTTTATTGCAACTAATGAAGAAGAAGCTCTGTGGGTTTCATTTTCTGATGGAAATGGAACCGGGTCTGGAGCCCTTTTCTTAAAAAATGAAGAAGAAGCTGCTAGCTCATGGGACATTGCTTCATTTTAGGTGAACTGCACCAAAAGGTCCCAAGAATTGAATCATCCATGTTGGTGACTGGTGTCATCCCTTCTACGATGGCGTTGACTGCAGACATGGTTCCCATCACAAGGTATGTTCCTTTTTGGTCTGACCGTTTACCAAAGATCCTGCATGTTGAGTCCGCTCTTGTGCTACTGTTTTGGCACTGCCATGATAAAGCAGTAATGTTATTATTTTGCATCTTAATCTAGTGGCACTATTAATTTGAGGCAATGTTTTGGCACCGCTAGTGGCACTGATTTTTTTACATATCGAAAGAGGGGGTTTCCTCCGGTTTCATTAAGGAAATCCAACCATAGAGAACCATTATCCGACAACATCTCAGTGTAAACGGGCAGTTATGCAACTACT
Organism: Aegilops bicornis; assembly: GCA_021605145.1. Lineage (NCBI taxonomy): Eukaryota > Viridiplantae > Streptophyta > Magnoliopsida > Poales > Poaceae > Aegilops > Aegilops bicornis. The sequence goes on along the minus strand of CM038674.1, from coordinate 568,558,430 downwards.
ACTAGAATGGACTGAGTACTTGCAGGAGACAAGTTCGCCACATAAGCTAGGCAGGTAAGGGGACGCAGCACCAGCTCGACCAAGTTTGGATTACAACCCAAATGCTACCACAGAAACATCAGAGGGGAAGATAGGGACCGAAAGAGCGAGCTTCAGCATCCCAGTCTAAGCACCCCCGGCCTCCATCCTTGCGACGCACGGTACACCTCGTTTGCCACCTGCTCGACCCTAGTGCCACTGATAAAATGAAGTAATAATACAGTTAAAATAGAGCGAGTGTCCTCTCTATCATTTCATTTCCAATGTAGATAAAGAAAGTGCTTCTCTTTGTTAGTATATGTTTCATCAACTAGTCCCATTGTTAATGTTTAAGCGTTTCTGCAAACTGGGGTGCTTAATTTTAGTTGATCTGCACAAAAATAGAGATTGGAACGTCTCAAGGCCCCTCCTTGTACTACCGCTGTACACTGATGTTCATCACTGGCAGAAGGTGTACCGGGAAGACTTGGGTCGATTTCGAATGAGGCGTCCTTGAGGCCCATCTCGCCCTCGCAGCATGGCATACTGTGATACTATCGCAATATTTTCTTCTATTTATTAGTGTATGTTTCATCAACTAGTGCCACTATAATGTAATCACGCCTTCTCATTATCTGTCCAAACAGGGTTATTCAGCTGCATTTTGGTGGAACTGCACAAATGTACGGATGGAACCGACATATATGCAGAGTGCGAGGTGCCGAGTAGAAATTACGGACACGAACCCTGCTCCATCTTACCATTGGCATCCACCACCATCAGTGGGATGTGTGGCGCTCACTGTGGACGGATCTTTCTCGTCAACAAATCCTCTAACCAAATACTAGTAGCTTAGACTTCAAAAAAAAACTAGTAGCTTATATTGGCAGTTTTCTAGGGGTGTACTCTTTTCTGAAAGAAGCACCAATCTATTTTTCTTTATTTGTACACAGTGTCACAACTTTGACCCAAAGGTCCAGAGCTATTTTAGGGTGATTGGCGTAGTACTCGGAGACTGATTGTAAGCATGATTTTTATTAGCTGTCACACTGATTGTAAGCATGAGCAGATGGAAGATAGGTTAGTGCTAAGCTTACCTTAAACCCTACGGACGCCGTTGAAACGAGGCGAGCATCGAGGGAACCATGGAGAACGGCGGGGAAGCGACGTCACGCCATCCAGCCTCCTCTTGCGGTGGGAGAACAAATACTCCTGTGGCTCCGGCTGGCTCTGCACCCTCACGAACGGCACACCACACTCGATCGATTCGTTATCCTCTGGGTGCTCGACCTTCGACCTGTACGCCCACCACCTCCGCCTGACTTTCTCCTCGGGCGAATTTGTCTGCTCCATCGCCCAGAGGAGATACTCGATGAACTCGAAGGACTGCGGCGTGACTGCCGCTGAGGAGTACATTGCCGCCCTCATCACCGTTGTCTCGCTCTTTCGCATACATTGCCACATGGCCCTCACCGTCCTCGAAATCTCCCACTCATTGTCAAACCAAGTAAGGATCTCCTTCAACCTTGCTAACTTTACAGTGGCTTGGCGGGCGATCTGCCTGATTATTCTTGCATCCTCTCCATAGATGTCCTTCTGAGTGGTCTGGTGCTAGCTTTGGAAGATGGGAGGAGAGAAGGTGGTCTTGCAATAGATAAGAGGGAGAGGCGAGACGGTGGTTTTGGAATAGAGATGATGGAGAGGAGAGGGGTGGTTTTGCAATGGAGAAGAGGGAGAGGCGAGACGGTAGTTTTGGAATGGAGATGATGGAGAGGAGAGGAGGTGGTTTTGCAATGGAGAAGAGGGAGAGGAGGCGTCTTGGCAGCGATTTAGGATTGGACGAGAGGGCGCCATTGTGACTGGAACAAAATCAAAATCAATTTACCCTTCAATTAAGAAAGCAACCCCACATTAACTAGTCTCCCATTTATTCTGGGTCATAATTGACCATGATTTTCACAAATAAAATATATGTTATACGTTCCAAAAATAATATAATTTGAAAGTACATTCAATATGAACCGAACGATACAATTTTTGGTGACATGCATTCACATTTTGCTTGTCAAATACAGTACATGGTCAAACTTTGACCCAAAATACGCAAAACAAAAAAAATACTTCCAAGACCAGCGCCGCTGCTCTCCTCTTAAACCACCACCGCTCGTCTCCTGTTCCACCGCTCCTCTCCTCTTCCATTTCAAAACCACCGCCCCTCCTCTCTTGTTCCAATCCAAAACCAGCGTCGCTCCTCTCCCGTTCTAATCCAAAACCAGCGCTACTCCTCTCCTCTTCCATTCAAAAACCACCGCTGGCGAGTGAAGGTGCTGTGGAGAAGTAGATCGATTGAGGAGTACTACCGATACGTGCGGACCGCAGACGGCGACCCTATGAAGCTATCTAGGATGTTAGAGATACATTCTTGGTTTGACAACAAGGACCAACTAGCGGCGACGGTGACATCCTTTTGGAAACATGCCCTAGAGGCAATAATAAATTAGTTATTATTATATTTCCTTGTTCATGATAATCATTTATTATCCATGCTATAATTGTATTGATAGGAAACTCAGATACATGTGTGGATACATAGACAACACCATGTCCCTAGTAAGCCTCTAGTTGACTAGCTCGTTGATCAACAGATGGTTACGGTTTCCTGACCATGGACATTGGATGTCGTTGATAACGGGATCACATCATTAGAAGAATGATGTGATGGACAAGACCCAATCCTAAGCCTAGCACAAAGATCGTAGTTCGTATGCTAAAGCTTTTCTAATGTCAAGTATCTTTTCCTTAGACCATGAGATTGTGTAACTCCCGGATACCGTAGGAATGCTTTGGGTGTACCAAACATCACAACGTAACTGGGTAACTATAAAGGTGCACTACAGGTATCTCTGAAAGTGTCTGTTGGGTTGGCACGAATCGAGATTGGGATTTGTCACTCCGTGTAAATGGAGAGGTATCTCTGGGCCCACTCGGTAGGACATCATCATAATGTGCACAATGTGACCAAGGGGTTGATCACGGGATGATGTGTTACGGAGCGAGTAAAGAGACTTGCCGATAGCGAGATTGAACAAGGTATCGGGATACCGACGATCGAATCTCGGGCAAGTACAATACCGCTAGACAAAGGGAATTGTATACGGGATTGATTGAGTCCTTGACATCGTGGTTCATCCGATGAGATCATCGCGGAACATGTGGGAGCCAACATGGGTATCCAGATCCCACTGTTGGTTATTGATCGGAGAACGTCTCGGTCATGTCTGCATGGTTCCCGAACCCGTAGGGTCTACACACTTAAGGTTCGATGCCGCTAGGGTTATAAAGGAAGTTTGTATGTGGTTACCGAATGTTGTTCGGAGTCCCGGATGAGATCCCGGACGTCACGAGGAGTTCCGGAATGGTCCGGAGGTAAAGATTTATATATGGAAAGTTGTTGTTCGGGTTAGGAAAAGTTCGGATTTTTTGGTATTGTGCAAGGAAGCTTCGGAAGGTTCGGAGGATTCCGGAGGGGTCCGGAGGTCTGAAATTGTTCCACCACGTCCAATACAGTAGCATGGGCTGTAAGGGGCGCCCTAGCCTTAATGGGCCAGGGGCACCAGCCCCCCCAAGGCCCATGCGCATGGGAAGGGGAAAACCCTAAGGGGGAGGGCCTCCACTTGACTTGGGAGGCACTCCTCCCCCCTTGGCCGCCGCCCCCTCCTCAGATTGGATCTGAGGGGGCCGGCCCCCTTCTCCCTTGCCCCTATATATATGTGGGGGTGGGAGGGCAGCCGCACCACATGTTGCAGTGCAGCCTCCCCTCTCCCAAGTCCCTTCTCTTCTCCCGCGGTGCTTGGCGAAGCCCTGCAGGATTGCCACCCTCCTCCACCACCACCACGCCGTTGTGCTGCTGCTGGATGGAGTCTTCCTCAACCTCTCCCTCTCTCCTTGCTGGATCAAGGCATGGGAGACATCACCGGGCTGTCTGCGTGTGTTGAACGCGGAGGTGCCGTCCGTTCGGCACTAGGATCTCCGGTGATTTGGATCACGACAGTACGACTCCTTCAACCCCGTTCTCTTGAACGCTTCCGCTTAGCGATCTACAAGGGTATGTAGATGCACTCTCCTTCCCCTCATTGCTGGTTTCTCCATAGATAGATCTTGGTGACACGTAGGAAATTTTTGAATTTCTGCTACGTTCCCCAACAAAGGGCATCATGAGCTAGGTCTATTGCGTAGATTCTTTGCACGAGTAGAACACAAAGTAGTTGTGGGCGTTGATTTTGTTCAATATGCTTACTGTTACTAGTCCAATCTTGTTTGACGGTATTGTGGGATGAAGCGGCCGGACCCGACCTTACACGTACTCTTCACGTGAGACGGAGTTCCACCGGTGACATGCACTTGGTGCATAAGGTGGCTAGCGGGTGCCAGTCTCTCCCACTTTAGTCGGAACGGATTCGATGAAAAGGGTCCTTATGAAGGGTAAATAGCAGTAGGCATATCACGTTGTGGTTTTGCGTAGGTAAGAAACGTTCTTGCTAGAAACCCATAGCAGCCACGTAAAACATGCAACAACAATTAGAGGACGTCTAACTTGTTTTTGCGAGTGCAGCTATGTGATGTGATATGGCCAAGTAGAATGTGATGAATGATATGTGATGTATGAGATTGATCATGTTCTTGTAATAAGATTCACGACTTGCATGTCGATGAGTATGACAACCGGCAGGAGCCATAGGAGTTGTCTTTATTTATTGTATGACTTGCGTGTCATTAAACAACGCCATGTAATTACTTTACTTTATTGCTAACCGGTAGCCATAGTAGTAGAAGTAATAGTTGGCGAGACAACTTCATGAAGACACGATGATGGAGATCATGATGATGGAGATCATGGTGTCATGCGGTGTGATGATGATCATGGAGCCCGAAGATGGAGATCAATGGAGCTATATGATATTGGCCATATCATGTCACTACTATATATAATTGCATGTGATGTTTATTATGTTTATGCATCTTGTTTACTTAGAACGACGGTAGTAAATAAGATGATCCCTTACAACAATTTCAAGAAGTGTTCTCCCCTAATTGTGCACCGCGTTGCTAAAGTTAAATGGCTTCTAAGCACCACGTGATGATCGGGTGTGATGGATTCTTACGTTCACATACAACGGTGTAAGACAGATTTACACCGCACGAAACACTTAGGGTTAACTTGACGAGCCTAGCATGTACAGACATGGCCTCGGAACACATAGACCGAAAGGTCGAGCATGAGTCGTATAGTAGATACGATCAACATGAAGATGTTCACCGATGATGACTAGTCCGTCTCACGTGATGATCGGACACGGCCTAGTTGACTCGGATCATGTAATCACTTAGATGACCAGAGGGATGTCTATCTGAGTGGGAGTTCATAAGATGAACTTAATTATCCTGAACATAGTCAAAAGACCTTTTGCAAATTATGTCGTAAGCTCGCATTTTAGTTCCACTGTTTAGATATGTTCCTAGAGAAAATATAGTTGAAAGTTGACAGTAGCGATTATGCGGACAGTAGATAGCTTATTTCCTTAATGCACCGCTCAGTGTCTTTGAACCCCAAAGCGTCGATGCATGGATGTTGCGAACATCGGACATACACGTTTTGATAACTACGTGAGAGTTCAGTTAAACGGTATAGAGTTGAGGCACCAAAGACGATTTCGAAACGTCACGGAACATATGAGATGTTTCAAGGGCTGAAATTGGGATTTCAGGCTCGTGCCCACGTCAAGAGGTATAAGACCTCCGACGATTTTCTTAGCCTGCAAACTCAGGGAGAAAAGCTCAATCGTTGAGCCTGTGCTCAGATTGTCCGAGTGCAACAATCACTTGAATCGAGTGGGAGTTGATCTTCCAGATGAGATAGTGATGTTTCTCCAAAGTCATTGCCACCAAGCTGCTAGAGCGGCGGGATGAACTATAACATGTCGGGGATAGATATGATGATCCTTGAGGTATTCACGATGTTTGACACCGCGAAAGTAGAAATCAAGAAGGAGCATCAATTGTTGATGGTTGGTAAAACCACTAGTTTCAAGAAGGGCAAGGGCAACAAGGGATACTTCATGAAGCGGCAAAAGCAGTTGCTGCTCTAGTGAAGAAACCCAAGGTTGAACCCAAACCCGAGACTAAGTGCTTACGTAATGAGAGGAACGGACATCAAGCGGAACCACCCTAGATACTTGGTAGATGAGAAGGCTGGCAAGGTCGATAGAAGTATATTGGATATACATTATGTTAATGTGTACTTTACTAGTACTCCTAGTAGCACCGAGGGTATTAGATACCGGTTCGGTTGCTAAGTGATAGTAACTCGAAATAAAAGCTACGGAATAAACGGAGACTAGCTAAAGGTGAAATTTGGCGATATATGTTGGAAGTTTTTCCAAGCTTGATGTGATCAAGCATCGCACGCTCCCTCTACCAACGAGATTGGTGTTAAACCTAAATAATTGCATTTGGTGTTTGCGTTGAGCATAGACATGATTGGATTATGTCTATCGCAATACGGTTATTCATTTAAGGAGAATAATGGTTACTCTGTTTATTTGAATAATACCTTCAATGGTCTTGCACCTAAAGGAATGGCTTATTGAAACTCGATCGTAGTGATACACATTTTCATGCCAAATGATATAAGATAGTAATGATAATACCACTTACTTGTGGCACTGCCATGTGAGTCATATTGGTATAAAACGCATGAAGAAGTTCCATGTTGATGGATCTTTGGACTCACTCGTTTTGAAAAGTTTGAGACATGCGAACCATGTCTATTGGTGTATACGCATGAAGAAACTCCATGCAGATGGACCGTTTGGACTCACTTGATTTTGAATCACTTGATACATGCAAATCATACCACATGGGCAAGATGACTGAAAGCCTCGTTTTCGGTAAAATGGAACAAGAAAGCAACTTGTAGGAAGTAACACATTTTGATGTGTGCAGTCCAATGAGTCTTTGAGGCATGCGATGAATATCGTTATGTTTTTTACTTCACGGATGATTCAAGTAGATGTTGAGTATATTTACTTGATGAAACACAAGTCTGAATTATTGAATGGTTCAAGTAATTTCAGAGTGAAGTTTAAGATCTTCGTGACAAGAGGATAGAATGTCTATGATATGATCATAGAGATGAATATCTGAGTTACTGAGTTTTGGCACACAATTAAGACATTGTGCAAATTGTTTCACAATTAATACCGCTGGAACACCATAGTGTGATGGTGTGTCCGAACATCATAGTTGCACCCTATTGGATATGGTGCGCACCATGATATCTCTTATCGAATTACCACTATCGTTCATGGGTTAGGCATTAGAGACAACCGCACTCACTTTAATGGGGCACCACGTAATTCTGTTGAGACGACACCGTTTGGAGAAACCTAAGTTGTCGTTTCTTGAAAGTTTGGGGCTGCGACGCTTATGTGAAAAAGTTTCAGGTTGATAAGCTCGAACCCAAAGCGGATAAAATGCATCTTCATAGGACACCGAAAACAGTTGGGTATACCTCGTAATTCAGATCCGAAAGCAATAGGGATTGTTTCTTGAATCGGGTCCTTTCTCGAGGAAAAGTTTGTCTCGGAAAGTTGAGTGGGAGGATGGTGGAGACTTGATGAGGTTATTGAACCGTCACTTCAACAAGTGTGTAGCGAGACACGGGAAGTTGTTCTGTGGCACCTACACCAATTGAAGTCGAAGCTTATGATAGTGATCATGAAGTTTTGGATCAAGTCACTACCGTACCTCGTGGGGTGACAAGGATGCGTCTTTGCTTGAGTGGTACGGTGATCATGTCTTGAAGGTCATGTTGCTAGACAACAATGAACCTCTGAGCTATGGAGAAGCGATGGTGGGCCCAAATTCCGACAAATGGTTAGAAGCCATGAAATCCGAGATAGGATCCATGTATCATAACAAAGCATGGACTTTGGTGGACTTGCCCGATGATCGGCAAGCCATTGAAATAAATGGATCTTTAAGAAGAAGACGGACGTGGGCGGTAATGTCACCGCTCTATGAAGCTCGACTTGTGGCGAATAGTTTTCACAAGTTCAAGGAGTTGACTACGATGAGATTTTCTCATCCGTAGCGATGCTTAAGTCCGTCGGAATCATGTTAGCATTAGCTGCATTTATGAAATCTGGCGGATGGATGTCAAGGCGAGTTTCCTTACCGGTTCACGTAAGGAAAGGTTGTATGTGATACAATCGAGAAAAGTTTTTCGATCCTAAGGATGCTAAAAGGTATGCTAGCTCCAGCGATCCTTCTAAGGGCGGAGTAAGCATCTCGGAGTTGGAATATGCACTTCGATAGGATGATCAAAGATTTTGGGTTTATACAAAGTTTATGAGAAACTTGTATTTCCAAAGAAGTGAGTGGGAGCACTATAGAATTTACGATGAGTATATGTTGTTGACATATTGATGATCATAAATGATGTAGAATTTACGGAAAGCAAATAGGGTTATTTGAAAGATGTTTTCAATAGAAACCTGGATTAAGCTACTTGAACATTGAGCATCAAGATCTATAGGGATAGATCAAAATCGCTTAATGGTACTTTCAAATGAGCATATACCTTGACATGATCTTGAAGGTGTTCAAGATGGATCGATCAAAGAAGGAGTTCTTGCACGAGATGTAAGGTATGAAGTTAAGAGTTAAAGCTCGACCACGGCAGAAAAGAGAGAAAGGGCGAAGGTGCGTCCCTTATGCTTTAGATGTAGGCTCTATAGTATGCTATCTTTGTGTACCGGAAGTGTGCCTTGCCATGAGTCGGTCAAAGGGTACAAGAATGATCCAGAATGGATCATTGGACAGCGGTCAAAATTGTCCTTGGAGTAAATAAGGACATGTTTCTCGATTATGGAGGTGATAAAGAGTTCGGCGTAAAAGGTTACGTCGATGCAAGCTTTAACACCTATCCGAATGACTCTGAGTAGCAAACCGGATACATTATAGTGGAGCAACCATTTGGAATAGCTCCAAGTGGAGCGTGGAAGCATCATTCTGACATGACCTAGAGATTTATGCGAAATACATACGGATCTGAATGTTGCAGACCCGTAGACTAAAACCTCTCTCACAAGCAAAACATGATCAAACCCCAGAACTCATTGAGTCTTAATCACATGATGATGTGAACTAGTTTAGTGACACTAGTAAACTCTTTGGATGTCGGTCACATGGTGATGTGACCTGTGAGTGTTAATCACATGGCGATGTGAACTAGATTATTGACTCTAGTGCAAGTGGGAGACTGTTGGAAATATGCCCTAGAGGCAATAATAAATTAGTTAATATTATATTTCCTTGTTCATGATAATCTTTTATTATCCATGCTATAATTGTATTGATAGGAAACTCAGATACATGTGTGGATACATAGACAACACCATGTCCCTAGTAAGCCTCTAGTTGACTAGCTCGTTGATCAACAGATGGTTACGGTTTCACGACCATGGACATTGGATGTCGTTGATAACGGGATCACATCGTTAGAAGAATGATGTGATGGACAAGACCCAATCCTAAGCCTAGCACAAAGATCGTAGTTCGTATGCTAAAGCTTTTCTAATGTCAAGTATCTTTTCCTTAGACCATGAGATTGTGTAACTCCGGATACCGTAGGAATGCTTTGGGTGTACCAAATGTCACAACGTAATCGAGTGACTATAAAGGTGCACTACGGTATCTCTGAAAGTGTCTGCATTGGGTTGTACGAATCGAGATTGGGATTTGTCACTCCGTAAAGCGGATAGGTATCTCTGGGCCCACTCGGTAGGACATCATCATAATGTGCACAATGTGACCAAGGGGTTGATCACGGATGATGTGTTACGGAGCGAGTAAAGAGACTTGCCGATAGCGAGATTGAACAAGGTATCGGATACCGACGATCGAATCTCGGGCAAGTACAATACCGCTAGACAAAGGGAATTGTATCTGGGATTGATTGAGTCCTTGACATCGTGGTTCATCCGATGAGATCATCGTGGAACATGTGGGAGCCAACATGGGTATCCGGATCCCGCTGTTGGTTATTGATCGGAGAAGGTCTCGGTCATGTCTCGCATGGTTCCCGAACCCGTAGGGTCTACACATAAGGTTTGATGGCGCTAGGGTTATAAAGGAAGTTTGTATGTGGTTACCGAATGTTCTTGAGTCCGGATGAGATCCCGGACGTCACGAGGAGTTCCGGAATGGTCCGAGGTAAAGATTTATATATGGAAAGTTGTTGTTCGGGTTAGGAAGAAGTTCGGGTTTTTCGGTATTGTACGGGAAGCTTCGGAAGGTTCCGGAGGATTCGGGCGTCCGGAGGTCCGGAAATTGTTCCACCACGTCCAATACAGTAGCATGGGCTGTAAGGGGGCGCCCTAGCCTTAATGGGCCAGGGGCACCAGCCCCCCCCCCCCGGGCCCCTGCGCCTGGGGGGGGGGGAACCCGAAGGGGGGGGGCCGCCCCGTGGCTTGGGGGGGACTCCTCCCCTGGCCGCCGCCCCTCCTCAGATTGGATCCGAGGGGGCCGCCCCCTTCTCCCTTGCCCCTATATATATGTGGGGGTGGGAGGCAACCGCACCACATGTTACGCGCAGCCCTCCCCTCTCCCAAGTCCCTTCTCCTCTCCGCGGTGCTTGGCGAAGCCCTGCAGGATTGACACCTCCTCCACCACCACCACGTCGTTGTCTTTGCTGCTGGATGGAGTCTTCCTCAACCTCTCCCTCTCTCCTTGCTGGATCAAGGCGTGGGAGACGTCACCGGGCTGTACGTGTGTTGAGCAGCGGAGGTGCCGTCCGTTCGGCACTAGGATCTCCGGTGATTTGGATCACGGCATTTAGTACGACTCCTTCAACCCGTTCTCTTGAACGCTTCCGCTTAGCGATCTACAAGGGTATGTAGATGCACTCTCCTTCCCCTCGTTGCTGGTTTCTCCATAGATAGATCTTGGTGACACGTAGGAAATTTTTGAATTTCTGCTACGTTCCCCAACACATCCATGGCCAATATCTGCAATAGAGCGAAAAGGCGGTGATACTCCTGAAGGGAGTCGCACGGGAGTACATAGAGCTGCTCCTCTGGGCATGGAACAAATAGATTCACCGAATCTGATCGTGAGGGGTCGGTGGTGGGAGTATCGATCCCAGATGGAGCATCCACCAGAGATTGAAGGATCGAGAATCTACAGGGTGCCGTTTGTGAGGGTGTTGTGCCAGAGCGAGCCGGTGGAGTCTTCGTCGACCGAACCCAGCTGCAAGAGGAGAAAATCAGTTGGCCCGATGACGCTTCCCCGCCATCCTCTCCCTCGCTGTTCACATCGTCTCACGGGCGGTATGCGCCGAGGAATAGGAGGGGACTGCCCCCCCAGCCCAATAGTCAGGCAGGTTGTGAATTGTCAGGAGGAGCTTAGGGTTGTCAGTATTTGCAGGTTGTGAATTGTCAGGAGGAGCTTAGGGTTGTCAGTATTTGCAGGTTGTGAATTGTGTTTTGTGTTGTGTATTTTGAGAGTACTTTCAGATATGAATGTCTTTTGAATTTCAGATTTGCAGTATTGACCATATGAAGTATTCTCAGAGAAGAAACTGCAAGTTTCAGTTTCAGATAAGAAACTGCAAGTTCAGTTTAAGATAAGAAACTGCAACTTTCAGAGGAAGATCATTTATATTAACACGGCCTTTTCAAACAGGGTTAACATCATGTTGGAAGTTTTATTCATGGTCGAAAATGGAACTACCATCCGATTAACATCATCTTGATCAACATTCATGCATAACACATCTTCATATGATGCACAATCAAAAGATATGCTATTTTCAAAATGCCCACACAATGTCAAGTGTGCGAAAACAGAAAAGCGAGGGATGAAGTTTTGGCAAGTGTTGGACGTGGTGTGCGTAGATGACAATGGGGACCCACATGTCAATAATGGCTGAGGCGAAAAAATTGGAGATATTTTCCCTGCATCAGGTGGAATCGAACCCGGGCGGAACAGCTGTCGAGTAGTGTCACTTGGCCATTGGGCTAGTTCAGTACTTTCGTTACAAATAAGGCACTGCCTTGGGTGGTCTGGATCATCTCCTGCGCCTTTAATGCGCTCGCCACTTGGCGCCATCTGTCATTGTGAACATGCTGAACAAACGAGAGGAATCTGGAGAGGACTGTACGTGGAGAGGCGGACAGTCGGGACCAACCAGGTCTATGGCCATACGCAAGCAAGTGCCTCATTGAAAAAAGCTTCCTCCTAATGATATACTGACGTTGGGGCCCACGGGTTTGTCAACATAGTTACATTTTTTTAGGTGCTTCAACGTAGGAGATAAATTCACAACGAAGCTCTGGAGCTGGCGGGTAGTATCATTTATTATCACTGGGGCAGCAAGTATCCACTGGGTTTTGGGCTGCCCCGTCTAGGCTTTGTTTTTTAACATGCGCAGCCCACGACATGCCGGTTTGTATTTTTTTAGGGCCGTCATGTATCGACCGACCTATGGACCTCCCATCCGAGGTTTTATTTTTCCTGAAACATTGGCAGCCCAATTTATGTATTTTTTTTTGAAGAAAACACAGAGGTCTGTTCTATTTTTCTATATAAGAATAGGAACGCCTCGTCCAACTTTTGCTTCCCTTCTAACTATATTATATATATTTAAATTATTTTATATGTTATTATATATTATTGTTATTGTCATCATATATTTAATAAATACTTACATATGTAATTAAACAATATCCCACATCTTATTAACTTACAAAAATAATTTCTTAACAATAAAATACTGGATTTTTTTGGCAACGAAAATCCTGGTGATTGTGTACAAAAGCTTGGTAATATTTAAGGACCAATGTAATAATTAATCACTTATTATTTAAATATATTTACAACAAAATGCTTAGCCCCTGTTTATTTTTTGATAACATTGTTGTGCCCAACCCAACATTATAATTAGAATCAGCCGAGCAAAATCGTGTATTTCGAGAAAGTGCAAATGGCCTGTAATTTTTTAGGAGAAAAATAAATGGGCCGCATGGACGCTACACTATTTGTTCACCCAGCCCAGCAAATGGACTGTAATTCTGAAAAAAGAGATCAAATTGATTGTAAATTCTGAAAAAATGGGTTGAATACGTGCCACATTTTTGGAGGCTGAAATGCGGGCCAAGAGGTCGAAGCCAACGCAAGTCGTTGTCAATTTAGTCAACAAATGATTCTGACATCGTTAGCCATCGTATTTACATCCAATGACCGGGATCCATCTTTATCTCTCATCTTCTTCCCCCAGCACCGCCGGGACCACCTACTCCCGCCTCCTTCTGCTAGCAGCTCTTCTTAGGACGCTTCGCTGTGAAGCGCTACCCCACCGTTGGCCAGGCCATCCCTTCACCCCTCCACACCTCCTGTTCTTCTCCACCGACTGCCGAACCACACCGCACCAGAACCAGTTAACCCTCGTACACCTCTCCGTCTGCGACTCTACTCCCACGTCTTCCCATCTTCGGCTCGTTGCTGTCCGGGGCCTCGCGTCGTCCACCACCTTGGATGCGCTTGGCGCAGAGTAGTCAACGTGGTCAACGAACGACATCCATCGGAAGTAGATCAGGCGTCTGGCAGAGGTCGGCTGGGTCCACGACCGCACGCAAGGAAATGCCTCCTTATTACGCGCAAAATAATGATTCCTCCACCTGACAGTTGGGACCCACCGGAAGGGCCTCTGCATTTTGCGAAAAAATGTTCCCCCCGCTGACAGGTCGGACCCACCAGCTATATCTTCGCACGCAAGGAAATGCCTCCTTATTACGCACAAAAAATGAATACCCCCTGCTAGCTGGGACCCTCCATAGTGGGAGGCTGACTTATGGGCCTACTAGGTTGACGGGGACGGAGGGCTTTGTCAACTTAGTCAATATGAATGATTCTAGCTCCAGTGACCGTACGATGTCCATCCAACGGTGGTAGTGCTTCTTCAACCTCTGGTCTTGTTGCTCCAGCCGCCCAAACCAGTGCCGATCGTGCCGCGTGCTCATGCTTCGCGTGGCCGGTGTCGGCGTTCTGGGAACGGGGGTACCCAGACTTGCCTGCCTGCGGCGCGGCTCAAGGGGTGGCCCAGTACGGCCCATCTTCATCAGTGCAAGCTCAATACCCTCGCGAGGGGCCAAGCCTCGCGGGCGGACGTGAAGCTTCCTCGAGCACGGCCTCATCAGGCTGGCTCGCGAGGCCGGAGAGATCAAGGCGGGGTACCTCACGAGGTGCCCATGACGCAAGCCATGACGACCAAGGGCGCCAAGAGGCGCCAGCCCGCCGCAGGTCCTCATTTCCTCTTTGGTGCAAAGGAGCAAGCGCGGCGAGAGCATCAAGCAAAGGCACCCGTTTTGGTGCAACAAGACCAAGACGTCATAGCGGCAGGAAGGAAGTCATCGTGGAGCCCAAGCCGGTGTCACCACGTGAGCCTTTGACGGCGAGGACCAACTTTAGTCGAGGATAAGTGTACTAGATGTTCCCCTTCAAAATGGCCAGTTGTTGGCGCCCTTCCCGCTCAATATTTGGGAAGAGGCTTAGGGCCTGTGCCTATAAATAGGACTAGCCACCCACAGGGTAGAGGCATCGAGAGATCAATCGCAGAGAGAGAGAGAGTGGGAAGCTACTGAACTCCCCCTAGCAGTTCATCGCACCAGCCAATAACAGACCCTCGCGAGGCTGTTCTTCCTTGTATTGTTCTTCATCAGCCCAAGAGGCAATCCACCACACCACACACTGGAGTAGGGTGTTACACCACAATTGTGGCCCAAACCAGTATAAACCTTGTGTCTCTTGTGTTGTTCCTTTGGTAGTTTACATCCTAGAGAGGCGACGAGGAGCAGGTAGGCTGGGGGCGAGATCTTCGCGCGGACCCCAGAGTTCGAACCTAGAGGGTCTGCCGGAACCTGAAATCCGACATTTGGCGCGTCAGGTAGGGGTGCGCCAGAATTGGCCTTCCGCCGCCCTGTTCTTCGCCACCCATCGCATCCATGTCAGACGCTCGTCGGGCCCGCGCCGAAGCCGCCGAGCCGCTTCGCTACTCACGCTTCAGACGGCCCCGTCTGCCGGCCCGCTTCGCCGTTCCCGTCAGCTTTGCCGTCAACGCCGCCACCGGCCCGGCGGGGAACGAGCAGCAAGCATCATCCCAGCATCTGTCCGTGAGGTGAGACGACCGTACCGCTACCCCTTCGCTCGCCCCGGCTGGTTCTTCGTCTCGCGCGCTCCGCGCGCGCATGGAGGCTCGAGCTGCGCTCATCACGGCAAACGAGCTCCTGCGCTACCGCCCTGTCGACGATGTCTACGAAGAGTGGCTCGACCGCGTCGCCGAGCTCGTCCGCGCCGCAGGGGGCTCCCCCGCTGTCGGGGAGGCTGATCGTCCCCGCGAACACCTATGGGGCCGGCGGGCCGGGCCCCTTGTGGTTTGGAGGGGGGCGGAGATCGCACGGAGAGCGGATCGAGGCGATGCACATGAGCAGTTTACCCAGCTTCGGAGCTCTCCGGAGAGATAAAACTCCTACTGCTGCTTGTTTGATCTATTGTGTTCTTGCCAGGGAGCAATGCGAGCTACAAAACCTAAGCGAGTGTATCGGCCTCCGGTGGGTCGAATGAACCAACCAGCCGAACCTTGCGAAAAATGCGAACCTCCTCTCTACGTTGCACTCGGGCCTCCTTTTATATGCTAAAGGGGTCTCCGGCGGTGGCAACATAGGCAGGGGTACAAATGTAAAAAACAGGAGTTGGTACACCTACTTGAGCGATTATGCGGTGCAAAATACCTAACTCGACGGCAGGGGACAAAAGCAATAAATGCCCGTCATTGTCGCCCCAAACAATTACAGAGAGGCCGTCAGTGCGCCTCCACTCGCCACGATGGCGAGCACTGTCGGCCGCCGCTTATCGCTGCTCTCCGCTGGCTGCACAGCCGTTCGACACGCGCCCATGGAACGGTCCCATGGCGACACGTCGTTGGGTGAGCTGGAGCGGAGACGGAGAGAGGTTGCATGCCACGGCAAGCGCCTTGCCGCGGCCGAGTCCTTGTCGCGCTCGGAGACTTGTCGCGCTCGAGCCTTCCCGCAAGCTCCTCTTGCGGGGCCTTGTCTTCTAGCGTGCACAGGCGGCCTTGCCGACAAGCTCTTCTTGTCGGGGCCTCGTCTTCTCAATCAAATACTTTGTTCTTGAATGGCTCCAAAAAGGAGTCACGAAGGATCTTGGCGGTGACGAGGCAAACCTGCCACGGTGCTGCAACTGTCTGCAGATCAGTACGGGTACTAGGGTACCCCTACTCTAGTACACCGGCAGGAGCCCCGAACTGGGCGTACAGTGCCGAAGCGCTTGTCGGGCCAGGCCCAGGAACTGTCTGCGGACCAGCGGCCTCGACCGCGTCGCAACTCGCCCCGGACCCACCACGATCCCCACTAACGGCACGCACCAGACGTGGCGTCGTGCGAGAGATCGTGGGCGCGGTCGTGGTGGGGGGGGGGGGGTTCTTTATTAATATGAGCGGAATGTCCGCCCCCTCCTCCCCTTTATAAGCGGAGGAAACAGAGGCCGGCCGACCCCCCCGGCCCTTGCGGTCTTGTCAAGACACCACCGCCGCTCCCTCTTCTTCTCCGGTGCGAAGAGAGCAGCGCCCGCCCCCTTCGCCGCGCAAGCACACTCACGCCGTCGGCCTCCTCCGCCCCTAGCCATGGCTCCAAAGCCGATAAGGAGAAGGGCATCAAGTCGGCCGAGGCGCGGCGGCTTGGCGCCTTGCGCAAAAGGCGGGCCGTCTTCCCCTGCGGCTCGGCGCGGAGCTGCGGGGCGTCTTCTACCTTTTACGGTCGGCGGAGACTCGTGCGCATCCGGCGCCGCGAGGTGCTCCCGCCTCCGCCGCTGATCGGGCCCCAACAGGTACCCTTTCTTCGCCACTGTTCTTCTATTGCGGTCTTTGCCCGCCCGTTTTCCGAAGTTCTTTGCGACATAATGAACACCTTTGGCCTCCACCTCCTTGACTTCACCCCCAACGCCATCTTGACCATGGCGTTTTCGCACATTTGTGCGAAAACTTTGTCGAGGGTCCACCGAACGTGGCACTCTTCCGCCATTTCTTTGTTCCCAGCGTCGAGAGAGGAGGGCCACTTGCGGAGGAATAGCACAGGTCTCTAGGATCGGCAAGAAGGAGGCCTACCTAGAGGAATTCGAACAAGTGGGAGGTGGAGAGCCAGCTGGTCTTTGGGTCGTGGAGGAGAACCCACAGCCCTTCACCGCCGTGCGCCAAACCCCAATTGCGCACGACAAGGATTGGAGTAACTTGGCGCCGGAGGATGCGAAGCTGAAGATAGCTGTGACCCGAATTATGCGCCTCAGGCTTGCCGGGTTGACAGTAGGAGCAGTTGGCGCAAACTTCATTCGCCGCCGCATCGCTCCCTTGCGTGAAAGGAGGAGGCCTGCTTGGGAGTTCGAATGCGGCGGATATCATGAGGCTGCGCCCGTGCACGAATTGGAACTTCACCATCATGGAGCTGGATTCGGTCTTTGCTCGAGTTGTTCAAGAACGACGCCAACATCCCGAAAGTGGTTCGAGGTTGCAGCGGGGTCGTCCCATTGTGCAACAACTCGGCGCTCGACCGCATCCGGCGCCATGATGCCACCGTGCGACTCCCACGGATCGCCCCCACCGGCAGGAGCCCCCGACGAGGTCGTGCAGCAATTCTTCGACGACTTGCAAGAGGTGTCGATCCGCTCCGACGAAAGCGTAAGAGGCTCACCCGAGACACCACCGGCGGGAGATGGCGCGGATTGCCACCGAGGTGGAGGAGGCGGCAGCCGCCGCTGGAGCCTTCGGGTTCACCGTGGAGGAGGCGGAGGCGGTGAAGGCGGCAAGCCTTGCCGGCGAGGGGAGGTCGCCGCGAGGACGAGCTTGTCGGGACCGAGGCGGGTCGAGTGGACCCGCCGAGGGCGCTTCTTCTCCTCCAAGCGACTTGCCGCCAGCGGAGCCTCCGGCTCCGCCGAGGAGGCGTCTCCGCAGGGTTGGAGACGAGTCGGGGCGGCAGACCGGCCCACAGCAGCAGCGCCGCTCGACGCGCTCCACCGCGGCAAGCGAGGTTGCCGTGGGAGCGCCCCAAACTGCAGCGACAACTGGGGCGGAATCTTCTCAGGCCGCCGCCGACGCCTCCGCCAAGCGGCCAAGAGAGCCCACTCCCCGCCTCGCCATCGCACCGGAGGCGGGCGGAGTTTGATTTCTCCGCTCAGCTCGAGGAGGAAGGCGAATAGTAAGCTTCTCGCGATTGTGCTTGTATTTCTTCAATTTTTATTGCTTCATCTTGAATCTGATTTGCTTTGTTCGACTCTTTCCTTTGCGGGACGCTGGCCCGGAAGAGCGCGAAGAGGGCCAAGATCCCGGACGGTCGTCGTTGAGGGCGATTCTCCCGTGGCGACGGGGACGCGCCGAGACCGCCTTTGTCGGACCTGCAACCCTTCCTCAGAGCAGCCCCCAAAGACAGCCCCCGTAAGTGTGCAGTTTTTCTCCTTACTACTAGGTGTGCAGGGGTGCCCTTTCTTCGTTGATTTCATTTGTTTGTTTGTGTAGGAGGCGGGCAGCCTCATCGGGAGGGCTCGGAAGTCGCCTCGAGATCCTGCCCGCTGTCACTACGCCGCCAAGGGAGAACTCCCCGGCAAGGGAGCTCCCTTCGACAAGGGAGGCCACCCCGACAAGGGAGGCCACTCCAGCAAGGGAGGCTACCCCGGCAAGGGACGGCGCCGGCGACCCTCCGGTGGTCGAGGCCATGGCTGCGGATCCCGTTGCAGGTAACTCCCTTACATGGAATTTTCCCTTGGGCTTGCTTTCTTTTGTTTATCTTTTTTGAATATCTGCTCGACTGCTCTTTCTTCGCTGGCCTTGAGACCCGATGGAGGTCGAGGCCGCCCGAGGAGGAAACACGCAGCAACACCGGCAGGCCGCCGTCGAAGAAGAAGAGGTCGTCGTGGAGGAAGAGGCCGTCGCCGACGAGCCCTGTTGGCGAGGAGGCCACCGAGGCTGCCCACGGAGGCTGGCGAGGGTCAGGCGATCGTGATCGACGGCCCTGAGGTCAGGAGCGGCAAGCGCTACACCGACAAATGACTCGACGCTGCCAAGGCCAGCTCGAGAGCCCCAGCCCGGTGCCTACCTGAAGGCCGGCGAAGGCGTCTTCATCAAGCTCCCCTGGGAACCGAGCTCCAGGGCGCCGGTCGAGGGCGAGACCTTCGACGGCAAGCTACTCGCCTCCGCTGGGCTGACGCTGGTGGACGCGCCAAGCAGCGGCGGCGAGTCTGAGGAGGAGCAGGCTTGAGGAAGCTGCTGTCGCTCTACCGCCTCGGCAGCCAAGTTGGAGACCCGGGAGGCCCTTGTCACGAGGGCGGGAGCGGACATGGAGAAACGCGCCGAGGAGCTCCGGAGCGCCAACAAAGAAGCCCTCCGCGACGTGGTGGAAGTGCGGGGGCAACTCGCAGAAGAGCGCACGGCCTTCATCCTTGAGAAGGCCGCAGCTGATGAGGAGCAGCGGCTAGCTGCTGAGAAGCTTCGCCAGCAGAAAGCGAGCGTGCGCGGAAGGTCAACTGGACAGCCACGAGGAGGACCTTGCCAGGCGTCAGGAGTCGCTTGGCGGGCGCCAGAGGCGAAGGACGCTGCCGCAGCCGCCGAGGCCGCCAAGGAAGAGCTGAAAGCGAAGGTGGCATTCCTGGAGGCCACCCTCAAGAAGAAGCGAAGAGCTTGCCGTGCTCAAGCGTGGCGTGAGAAGGGCGCCTACACCCTTGGCGAAGCTGCAGAGCCGCCTCACGACAGGCCAAGGAGCTCGACGCTGCCAAGGATTCCAAGGCGGATCTGGAGCTGAAACTGACCACTCTGACGCAGACGTTGGATGGCGCCAGAGAGCGGGAGGTGGCCTTGTTGGAGGCGATCAAGACCAAGGAGGAGCTGCTGGTGAATGCTGCCTCCGTCCAGAACACTTTGAGGGAGATCGTGGAGCACTGGACCGAAGGTGTTGTGGACACCGCCGCCGACATCCACAACGAGCTGATGGAGCTGGGGATGGCGGACCTCGCGTACTCCTCCGACGAGCATCTCCAACCCAGCGCCAAGCTCAGCCTGTTCTTCAAAGGCGTGGTGGCCGGGTCTCCGGCGACTCGGGAAGAGGTCCTGGCAGCTTGCCGAGGAATCTCGCCCAGTTTGTGCAGGCCCTCGAGAAGGTGTTGATGAAGGTGGCCTTCCGCAACCCGGGCCTCAACCTTAACGGTGTCCTCGGATCCTTGCCGTCGGGACGCCAACGTGGAGGAGCTCAAAGCCCTTGTCGCACCCATTGTGGACAAGGTGAACAAGATCAAGCGGATCGAAGGCGACCCGCGTAGACTAGGCCGCCAACCTTATCTTTCCTTGTCGCTGCTGATCATGTTTAGAAAACTTTGTTAGATCAGCGACAAGTTATTCTGTAATATACTCTATCTTAGGTGAATCGATCAATGCAACGCTATTTCCTCTACTTGATTCCTTCCTTTGTACGTTTCTGCCTTACGCATTCAGGGGACTTGTCGGTGCGAGCACTTTTTTGCATGAAGCGCCGAAAAGTGCGAACGTCGGCGACTTCTTTGGCGATGCCGCCTCCGACAAGCAACCTTGTCGCGACTAGCCGCAGCTCACTTAAGTTGTTGAGCGGACTCGAAACAAAATAAGGGCGCGACTAGCCGGCGAGTTGGTTCCTCTGCGCACAGGTTTTCCATACAAGTACTATCGTTCGAGGAAGATAACTTAAAAATTTAAAAATTGATTGCTCAAACTTTGGCAACTTAGCTTTTCTGTCTCTTGCTTCCCGATGAGGCAAAACTTCCTCGAGCGGTGTCTGGTCCATAGTATTATCTCCTCCTTCCCCCCTGGTTAACTTGTGCACGAGGGAGCCTTCCTTTCTTTGAGAGAAGAAAAAGAAGAGGAAATAACGTTATGGAGCCTAGCGGCTCGATTCTGCTTACCGGGTGTGGTTGCTGCACAAAGTGTTAGCCAAAGCATGCAATAAATTGATGAAAGCATGAACTTGACAAGTTGTGCACAACACACGAGCTTTTACTGATGCATGGGGTCTGCGCCCGGCTAAGGATTACATGCAACTGCGGCAAGACTTGTACAAAAGGTGGTTGCCGGAACGAGTTCCGACAACCGCGCCCTATGGTTAAAACTTACGAAGATGCTCAATGTTCTAGGAATTGCTCACCGGAATGCCATCTTCGGTCTCAAGGCGGACAGCGCCAGGCCTAGTGACTCGTTTCACCCGATAAGGGCCTTCCCACTTCGGCGTCAACTTGTTTGAATTCTTGGCGGACTGAGCGGCGAAGAACAAGGTCGCCTTCCTCGAGACTTCGGCACTAACCTGCGGCTATGGTAGCGACGCAGGGCTTGTTGGTAGCGAGCGGCTCGCATGACTTTGAAGACGATCCTCCTCGAGGAGCAGCGCGTCATCTTGTCGCAGCTGCTCTTGCTCAAGCTCATCATAAGCGAGTACTCGAGGCGATCCGTGATCTGAGTTCCGTGGGGAGAACTGCCTCTTCTCCATAGACTAGAGCAAAGGGTGCCTGGACAGTGGCTCGATTTGGCGTCGTCCTGATCGACGAAAGAACCACCGGCAGCTCCTCGATCCAGTTTCTTCCGCACTTGTGTAGCCTGTCGAAAGTTCTGGTCTTGAGCCCGCGCAACACTTCAGCATTTGCCCTCTCTGCTTGACCGTTGCTTCTCGGGTGAGCAACAGAAGCAAAGCAGACCTTGGCGCCAAGGTCTTGGACGTACTGCATGAAGGTGCGACTCGTGAATTGTGTGCCGTTGTCGGTGATGATCCGGTTGGGGATTCGAAGCGGCAAACAATTGACCTGAAGAACTTGACTGGCCGATCGTGCTTTCACCTTCCTCATCGCTTCCACTTCCGGCCACTTTGTGAACTTGTCGATGGCGGCGCATAAGTACTCAAAGCCCTGACAGCTTCGGGGAAGGGGCCGAGGATGTCGAGCCCCGGACCGAAAATGGCGAGGATAAAGGGATCGTCTGGAGAGCTTGAGCTGGTGGTGTATCTGTTTGGAATGGAACCGCACGCTTCACACTTGGTTACTTGTGCGCTTGCATCCTGGAGGGCTATCGGCGAGAAGAAACCTTGCCGAAAGCTTTGCGGCAAGTGCTCCGCGCCAATGTGGTGACCACATATGCCTCCATGTATCTCTGCCAACAACTTGTCCATCTTCCACAGGAATACACTTCAATTTCACCTTGTTGAGTCTTCTTACATGCGATTATCTTTGTCGACAAAGCTGGTACATACTTGACCGTCGGGCTACTCTTTCCGCTTCTTCCTGCTCTTGGGAAGTTCTCTGTCTGAAGGAAATGGACAATCTGCTGCGCCCATGCCGGAGCTTGTGGCTCGACAACAAGGACTAAAGGCACATCTGCTGCTGCGGGAACATCGGCTTCCACGGCGAGGACCTGCGGCCCTGCGGAGCTTGATGCTCCCCGACAAGCTTGCGGAGCAAGACTTGTCGGGAACGTCTGCTTCAACGAAACAAACCACAGGGTCTGCAGCCAGAGCGCATCGTTCCTCGACCGTTGGTGTTGATCTTGGGGACCTTTGCAACGACGGCTTCGGGAAGCTCTGTCGGAAAATAGTCACCAGAGGCCAACTTTCTCTTCTTATTCTGCCCTGTTGATGGTGTTACGGTTGGTTGAGTCAGCTTGAGCACAAAGATCCCTGGTTCCACATGTAGCTTGAGTGCGGCGCACTTTGACAGGCCATCAGCAATATCATTCTGAGCTCTTGGAACATGTTCCATTTGCAGGCCGTCAAAGTGCTCTTCCAGCTTCCTCACTTCATCGACGTAGGCTTCCATCAATGGACTCTGGTAATCTTTGTTGACTTGGCGGACTGACGAGTTGCGTAGTCACCCACGACAATAAGCTTCTTGATCCCAAGGTCCACTGCGATCCTAAGACCGGCAAGCCAACCTTCATACTCTGCAGTATTGTTTGTCGCTTGCTCCTTGGGAAAGTGCATCTAGACGACGTACTTGAGGTGCTTTCCGGTGGGTGCGATAAGCAAGACGCCGCAAGACGGCCTTGCAGCGAGAAGGCACCATCAAAGTACATCAGCCACTCTTTGCTTGCTTCTTTGACGGAATGCTGCGTCTCCGGAATCTCTTCATCTGGCGTTGGCGTCCATTACGCTATGAATTCTGCCAAGGCTCTGCTTTGGATAGTTGATGTGCTTTCAAACTTGAGACCAAAGGTTGACAGCTCCAAAGTGCCCACTCGACAATCCTGCCTCGTCAGCTTCGGATTCTCGCAGATCCTCTTCAGCGGAAAGCGGGTGACAAGCTGTGATCTCATGTGCTTGGAAGTAATGGCGCAGCTTTCTCGAGGCCATGAGGAGGCCGAAAAGCAATTTTTGCACACCCAGTACCTTGACCTAGCCCCTGCAGAAGGGGAACTGACAAAAGTAGATCTGGCGCCGCACCATCCTTTTCTCGCATCTGTTCACGTGTCTGTAGCAGACTCATCCTTGTCGGGACAGAGCTTGTCGTGAAGCCCCACCTTGTCATTTGGATGTGCTTGCCGTGGTTCTTTGGCTCGTCATCCGCCTCCCTCTCCGCTACTAACGCAGCACTAACCACTTGATTGGTTGCCGCTATATATAGCAGCAACTTCTCTTGTGGCTTAGGTGTGACAAGTGTTGGAGTGGAGGACAGGTATCTCTTCAAGTCCTGCAGCGCAACCTCCGCCTCGGGAGTCCATTTCATTGGACCTACCTTTTTCAAAATCTTGAAAAATGGCGGTAGGCGCTCAACAGAACCTAGAAATAAACTTCTTGAGAGCAGCCACGCAACCGGCAAGTCTTCGTGACATCCTTGACGCGCTTTGGTGCTTCAATCTGCTCAATGGCCTTGATCTTGTCGGGATTAGCTTCAATCCCCCATCGGGAGACACGAAGAACCTAAGAAGCTTGCGGAAGGGACTCCAAACACGCACTTCTCGGGGTTGAGCTTGAGGTTGATCTTGCCAGATTTGCAAAGGTCTCTGGTCAAATTTTGAACCAAAGTTGCTTTGTCCTTGCTCTTGACCACTATGTCATCCATGTAGGCTTCTACATTTACGTGCATTTGCGGCTCAAAAGCGTCATGGACTACCCTTGCAAATGTTGAACCAGCATTCTTCAAACCGAAAGGCATCCGTATGAAGCGATTATGTGCCACATGGTGTGATGAATGCGGTCTTCTCCTCATCCTCTTCAGCCATGAAGATCTGATGGTATCTGAGTAGGCATCAAGAAACGAAAGCAAATCACATCCGGCCGTGGAGTCAACAATCTGGTCAATGCGCGGCAAGGAAATGGATCTTTGGGACAAGCTTTATTAACATCCATGAAGTCAATACAAAGTCTCCATTTCCCATTTGCCTTGCGCACGACTACAGGATTGGCCAACCACATAGGATGGAGCACTCCTCTGACAAGGCCTGCTGCTTCAAGTTTCTTGATCTCTTCGGCTATGAATTCTTGGCGCTCCACTGCTTGCTTCGACTTTTTTGCTTGACGGGTCGCGCATGAGGACAAGCGGCGGCGGTGCTCAATCACTTTCACAGGAACACTGGGGATATCAGACGGTTGCCATGCAAACACGTCGACATTCGCCCGCGGGAAAGCAATGAGCGCGCCTTCCTATTTGGGGTCGAGAGAGGCACTGATGGTGAAGGTACCACCAGCGCCGTCCTCCTTGGCGGGCACCTTCTTGGTCTTCGGCGGAGCCACCATCTTCTTGCACTTGCCGGTGGAGCTCGATGGTGCGTCCTCGGCGATAGCGCAGCACTCGAAGAGGTGCGCTTGCGGAGTGAGCATCGAGCCCTTGCGGACTTGGACTTGGTCTTCTTCCCCGGGAGCTTCAAATGCAAGTGTCTCGCAACTGTCAGCCATTCCGCATCCCTGGAAGATCTTGTCGGCACAGATAAGGGCGTCCTTCTTGTCACCATGGACGGGATGACGCTTATCGGGCCCGGCATCTTGAGTAGGTTGTAGGCGTAGTGAGAGGCTGCCATGAACTTGGCGAGTCTTTGGGCTGGCCAAGTATCCCATTGTAAGGCAATGGGAAATCGGCGACGTCAAACGTAACCCTCTCGATCCCGAAGTTCAGCTCGCTGCCAAATGTGACCGGCAACGTAATCTTCCCTTGACTTGCTCCTTCCCGGATTGATTCCTTGGAAGGTACCGTCTCTTCGAGCTCATTGTCGAGGATTTGAAGCTTCGGAGCACCGCGGAGGAGATCGATTCAAGCCGGCCCTGCCGTCAACTAACATTTTTGTGACCTTGAGGTTGCGGATGGTTGGAGAGACCAACATCGGCAAGTACCCGACTGCAGTTATGCGATCAGGGTGATCCTCAATATCAAAAATGATAGGCGTGCTGGACCACTTCAGAGGCTTGCGTGACTCTACGGATGGTTCCGCTGCATTGACCTCCCGCATCCATTGCTTGAGTTGGCGGTGGGAGGTATGCAGGGAAGCACCTCCGTCAACGCAGAGAACCTCTGTGGCTTTCTGAAACTCCTGCTTGTCAGCGTCGTCGTCCTCCATATCTTCGTCGTCGTCGTCATCTTCATCCTTGTCGCGGCCGCGGGGAGGTCGATCTCCTTGCCGCTGCTTGGCCTTGCTGCGGCGTCCTCCCGGCCGGGCGTTTCTTGCTTTCTCCCCAACACCTTCCTGGGCCTTCTCCTTGTCGCGCCGCCGTACTCAGCCCTCTGGCTGTTCGACAAGCTGCTCGACCTTCTTGCAGCTCTGGAGGTCGTGGCCCTTGGTGCGGTGGATCTTGCGATCGCTTGCCGGAGCCGTCACCTTTGTCGGCGGCCGCCACCGGCAGTGGTTGGCGTCGTGGCAACCTCCTTGCGGAGCCACCAGCCTTGGCGTTCTTGTCGCCTCCTCTGTTGCCGGACTGCTCGACAGCTAGCACTTCTCTGCTTTTCTTCTTCTGTTGCCTCGCCATGCCGCCCTTCTTTGCCGGGCGGTGTCATCACCGGACCACTGCTTCGCATTCTCTCCGTGGAGTCTCCTCCCTTCCTCGGCGATGCACACTTGTCGGCCGTATGCGTACAGCTCACCGACGTCCTTGACTTTGCACATCGCCATCTCCTCCCTCATCCTGCGGTTCCGCACATTCTGATGAAATCTGCCGATCACCTTGCGCGGGGTGGGACGTCTGGGATGTTGTAGTGCACGCGTGAACCTCTGAATGAACTTGCGCAGGGACTCTCCTTCCTTCTGGGCGAGCAAGTGAAGGTCACTCTCTTGGCCATGAGGTTTGTGGCCACCTGTGAAGGCGCCAACAAACTGATGGCACAGATCTGCCCAAGAGGATATGGAGCTGTCCGGCAAGTGCATGAGCCAAGATCTGACGTTGGGCTTGAGCACGAGCGGGAAGTAGTTGGCGAGGATCTTGTCGTCCTGTCCCCGCAGCCTGCACCGCGATGGTGTAGATCTTGAGGAACTCCGGCCAGTGCGTCCTGCCATCATACTTCTCCGCACGCGTCTGGTTTGAAGTTTTTCTGGCTGGGCCCTTTGGACTTGCCGCAGCTCACGAGTGAACGCAGGGCAACCTACCGCTGCACGGCAAGTCGCCTGCCCTCCGGCGCGTGCATGTCAACAGAAGGCCCAGCGGCGCTTGTCGGATCGACGTCGCGCTTCTCTTGGCGCCGATGCGAAGTTCGAGCGCCCTCTTGTTGTCGCTCATGAAGAACTTGGCGCTGATCGCGGCGAAGCTCGCGGATCCGACGACGCAGTGGAGTCGCTGTCGAGGTGGATCCGATGAGTCGGCGATCTTGGCCTTCTTGGCGGAGAGTGCACGGTGGTTGCACCTCCGGCAGTCTCGTCGCCACCGGCTCGTGCCTTGTCGTCTCGCCCGCGGCAATGATGGCGTTAGTTGCAGCGGGCGTTACCGTTGGCAAAGCCGATGAGGCTACGGATAGTGGCCCTCCACTGCGTCGACCTTGTCGACCGTTGGAGGGTAGTCGAGGCGATTGGGCTCTCGCCGGATAACCTGCTGGAGTAGTAGGCGGCATTGGAGAACGGTGCGAGGCGGGACACGCCGGACTTCTAACTATGTTAGAAGGAGCCGCAGCCCGTCCGGCGCATCAGATCTCACTCGTGCCGGCATGTTGGCGTGCATGCTGGTCTTGAGGGTCTCGATCCAACGAACGTATGGCGTTGTGAACGCCATGACGTTGTTGGTCCCGCGTCTCCTGAGATGGGCGCGGGGGATGCGCGGACGCCGAGGTTTGCGGTGCCTTGTCCTTGGACTTGGCAGCGTCGCGAGCACCTTCGTCGGCGCCCATTCCTCCGCCAGCGTCTGCCCCACCACCCGTTTGCTGCGATGAGGGTGGGTACGATGCGGACGGCCCTGCTGCCGCCGAAGCCTTCTTCTTCGGCGGCATGTTGAGGAAGATGTTGAGGACGCTGCTCGTGTGAACGCCGGATCAGATTCACACGGCCTCGACGCCCCCTACCTGGCGCTAGAGATGTCGGGGAGGCTGATCGTACCCGCGAACACCTATGGGGCCGGCGGGCCGGGCCCCTTGTGGTTCGGAGGGGGGCGGAGATCGCACGAAGAGCGGATCGAGGCGATGCACACGAGCAGTTTACCCAGCTTCGGAGCTCTCCGGAGAGGTAAAACTCCTACTGTTTTTTGTTTGATCTATTGTGTTCTTGCCAGGGAGCAATGCGAGCTACAAAACCTAGCGTGAGTGTATCTGGCCTCCGGTGGGTCGAATGAACCGAACCAGCCGAACCTTGCGAAAAATGCGAACCTCCTCTACGTTGCACTCGGGCCTCCTTTTATATGCTAAAGGGGTCTCCGACAGGTGGCAACATAGACGGGGGTACAAACGTAAAAATAGGAGTTGGTACACCTACTTGAACAGTGTACAGTGCAAAATACCTAACTCTGACGGCAGGGGACAAAAGCAATAAATGCCCGTCATTGTCGCCCAAACAGTGCAACAGAGGCCGTCAGTGCGCCTCCGCCGCCACGATGGCGAGCTGTCGGCCGCCGCTTATCGCTGCTCTCCGCTGGCTGCACAGCCGCTCGACACGCACCCATGGAACGGTCCCATGGCGACACGTCGCTGGGTGAGCTGGAGCGGAGACGGAGAGAGGTTGCATGCCGCGGCAAGCGCCTTGCCGCGGCCGAGTCCTTGTCGCGCTCCGAGTGTTTGCCGCGGCCGAGTCCTTGTCGCGCTCGGAGACTTGTCGCGCTCCGAGCCTTCCCGGCAAGCTCCTCTTGCCGGGGCCTTGTCTTCTGCGTGCCTGGAGCGGCCTTCCCGACAAGCTCTTCTTGTCGGGGCCTCGTCTTCTCAATCAAATACTTTGTTCTTGAATGGCTCCAAAAAGGAGTCACGAAGGATCTTGGCGGTGACGAGGCAAACCCTGCCGCGGGGTGCTGCAACCGTCCGTGCACGAGTACGGGGTACTAGGGTACCCTACTCTAGTACACCGGCAGAGCCCCCGCTCTGGCCGTACACGGTGCCGAAGCGCTTGTCGGGCCAGGCCGTAACTGTCTGCGGACCAGCGGCCTCGTCGCGCTGCCGCAACTTCGCCCGGACCCACCACGATCCCCACTAACGGCAGCCGCACGGGCGTGGCGTCGTCGCGAAGATCGTGGGCGCGGTCGTGGGGGTTCTTTATTAATATGAGCGGAACGTGACGCCCCCTCCTCCCCTTTATAAGCGGAGGAAGCAGAGGCAGGCCGACCATCCCTGCCATTGCTGTCTTGTCAAGAAACCACCGCCGCTCCCCTCTTCTTCTCCGGTGCGAAGAGAGCAGCGCCCCGCCCCCCCTTTCGCCGCAAGCACACTCACCGCCGTCGACCTCCTCCGCCCCCCTCGCCATGGCTCCGAAAGCCGATAAGGAGAAGGGCGTCAAGTCGGCCGAGGCGCAGCGGCTCGTGGCGCTGCGCAAGGAGCGGGCCGTCTTCCCCCCGCAGCTCGGCGCGCGGGAGCTGCGGGACGTCTTCTACCTTTTCTGGTCGACGGAGGCTACGGCTGAGGAGGAGGAAGAAACGCAGGACGCTGGGAAGACCGTGGCCCTCGCCAAGGGTGGCGTGACCGACCTCGCGAGGATCGCTGGCAGGATCAGCCTTGCGAGGGAGGCTGGAGGGATCAGCCTCGCGAGGATCGCCCACTGAAGAAGCAGGCCTCCCTCCTCTCTGTCGCTGCAGCCAAGGAGAAGCGAGGACCATCATCGGGGCCGAGGGGCTGGGGGCTTCCGGGGCAGCGCGATCGCTGCATCTGGCGGAGCTCAAGCCCCAGCTCTCAACGCATCTTCAAGCAGTTCGCCCATGAAGTGAATGCAGTCCTCCCAAGCTCGAAGCCCACGCCCTCTCGGTGGTCGGCATGCGCCATCACGTTCAGCTCAGCAGATCAGCTCAAGTCTGCGCCCACAGCCGGAGTCCTCCCGATGCTTTGTTCCCCAATCATCAGCAACGTGCAAGTCACCAGGACCCTCATCGATGGCGGAGCAGGGCTCAATGTCCTGTCCGTAGAGACATTCAACAATCTCCAAGTGCCTTACAATCAGCTTCAGCTAACCAAGGCTTTCTCTGGAGTCACCGATGGCTCCACAGTTCCAATTGGGCAAGTCCGCCTCCCTGTAACCTTCTGGGCACGCGATAACTATCGCACGGAGCTCATCGACTTTGATGTCGCCCACATTCGCCTGCCATACAATGCCATCCTTGGGTACCCAGCTCTGGCCAAGTTCATGGCCGTGACTCATCACGGCTACAACGTCCTCAAGATGCCAGGAAGCGGGGGAGTCATCACGGTGCCTTGTGAAGAGAGAGATGTAGTGTGCTCCCTGGAGCGAGCTTTTCAAGCCGCGTCACTTGAAGACCTAGATCGCAGGAGCGGAAGGCTCCCCGAGACTGCTCCTAAGAAGAAGACGACATCGCCAGGCCCGACCCCTCGGGAGGCAGGCCCCTCAGGGTCCGCGCCTGTTCAGGGGGCACCTCCTTCTGTCGCATAGGAAGGCGCGCCCGGCGCCCTCCTCGAGCAAGGCTCGGGGGCTCTCTCATGGAGGGCCACCGACCTTGCTAAGGTCACGAGGGAGGCGCTTGGGCACCACTTGGAGGCGTGTTTCAGAGCACGTTTCCCTCAGGAAGGAACGAGGCAAGGAGGGCCAAACCCTCGGGGAGTTCGTTAGCCGGATCATTCAGTGAGCTGCAGGAGTCAAGAGTCATGAGTGGCGCCCAGCTTACCGCCGTAGCTCCCCATCCAGGCGAGGATGGTGGGCTGCGCGTCTGCATCGATATACCGGGGCTCATTCGAGCCGCCTCTCAGAGGCGCTTGGCCCTCACTGCATTGGGGCGCTGCGAAGGTCCACCCCACAGCTACGTTCGCATGCCCTACGGCGTGCCAAACGCGGCCGCCACGCGCCAGCGCCTCATGGGGAACATCCTGGAGGCTGAAGAGGCCAGGCGTTCCACAGTCCTGGCAAAGATGGAGATGGTCCGCGAGGAGCCACCAGCGCCCCCGGAGCCTCCGGGGCTCTGGGCACAGGGGCTCGTGAAGATCGGCTTCCGCAGCCCACGACGCCCGCCTGCTTGACATCCCTTCATCTTCAACGTTATCGGGTGACATCCTTCAAGTTTCATTTCCGGTGAGCGCCCCCGTGGCTGCATCATTCCCAGGCCACGTGGGTCCGTCCCTGCGGCGTGTATCCCTTTTACTTCATATTCTTAGCTTACTTTGTCGGGGGCGCCCCTTGGGCTGCATCATCCCTAAGTCGCTCGGGCCAGACCCAGCGGCATGTACCCCTCTTGCGTTTATTTCGGGTCATGCGTTCGACCCATCATGATTGTTATTTGATGCCTTTCCATGGCACCCCTATTTCCTTCATGTCGGCCGCATGCACGTTAAAGGGGGGGTACCTGAGCATCGCGACTCAGGGGCTCCTACTGGCTCTCCAACCCTCACCCTCCGGCCTTGTCCACGGCATCGCGACCTGGCATACCAGCGACGGCTGATACCCGCTCGAGGGCCGGGACCCGAGGATGTAGAGCGTCGGCATCTAACCAAATTTGCAGGAACACGTCACAAGTTAAGGCCCAGTGCCAGGTGCAACCCGCCTTGAGGTAGGGCCCCGTGAGTCCCTGTTACCGCTCACGGGTGCCCAGATACACCTCGTCGAGCCCTACCGCGTGCAGCCACGTGTCGAGGCGGGGCTGTACACGCCCGGGGCTCCTCCGGGAGAGCCCCTCCCATGCACCAGTGGGCGCCATTCTCCGCGCTGGCGACACTTGCCGAGGAGCGGCTATGCCCGTACACATACGGAAGCGCTATGCTCCATGCTGGTGATAAACAACTGAGGATGGCCCCCGGCTGCATCAACCTCAGGGAGCCCAGAGCTCAATGTCTGGCCTCATTGCAACGCCTCCCCTCAGGGGTGCCGCGCGAGGGGGCTGGGCACGGGGGCTACGCCTGGGTCACGCCCAGACGCATGCCACCCAGCCAGGCCCCTCGGGCCTGGTTCGTCGCACGTCCCTCCCCAAAATCCGAATGCCTGTGAAGCGCTGCATTTTGGAAAAAGCCCCGGTGCCTGTGAAGAGGGCCAATGCCTGTGAAGCTTATCTATCTATGAAAGGCCCGGTGCCTGTGAAGAAGGCAAACGCCTATGAAGTTTATTTTTCTGAGAAAGGCTCGTTGCCTGTGAAGAAGGCAAACGCCTGTGAAGTTTATTTTTCTGAGAAAGGCCCGGTGCCTGTGAAGAAGGAAAACGCCTGTGAAGTTTATTTTTTCTGGGAAAGGCCCGGAGCTTGTGAAGAAGGCCAGTTCCTGTGAAGCTCGCCGCCCGTGACACTCTCACGTAATAATGAGTTGGGGCTGTACACGCCCCGGAGTCTCGAGGCGTCGGCCTCGGGCCACAGGGCTCCCTCCCACGCCCAGTGGCAGCACTTAGCTCCGCGCTGATGAGAAGACGTCGAAGACTAGATTAGGTGCCGGACACGGCTTTTCTCATTTGCTTTCTGCAGTTGGCTTGTTCATTCCCATTCGAAGTTTTATTGAAGTTGTTGCCGTCTTGGGCTTGTGACTCTCTGCCTTTTTCGCTCTCCTGCCTCGATTTCTCTCACACAAGTCTCGCGAGGGAGCAGAGCGGGCACCCTCGCAAGTGTTTGCTGCCCTTATCGTTTGAGGCTTCCCTACCCGGGTCCACTACAGGAGCACCCCTCCAGTCCGTGCCCCACGGGCACCGCGACACGAACACATGACCTGGGTCGGGCGCCTCCATAGCTGAGGCCGGGAGCTACCTCTCCAGACTAACCTTTGCAGGACATGAAGCGTTCGACGAGGCCTCAGCCTCGGGAAGCAAAGGACACGACAGCCCCGAGCTAAGTAATTTCTACGCTACAGCGTGTGGTACAAAAGCATGATACCGAAATAAGCGGAACAGATGCGATAATTAACAGCAATAGTCCAAGCACGCCCCATGGGGCCCTACACTCACTGTCTCCTTGCGCAGAAAAGGAAAAGAACAAAACAGGCGCCGACTCGCCCGACACCAACTTCATGGCGAGAGCTCGAATCGCCTCCGGAGCTCAGGCGGACTCCCTCTCGCGCTTCACCGAGGCGCGACGGCGGGCAGACCCGCTACCTCCCTCCAAGCGGGCGCGGCAGTGCGGGGGCTGGTCGCGGCCACCGCTGGAGGAGCCGCTGTCCGAAGAAGAGACGCCAAAGCTCGACGAACCCCGAGCACCGCCGATCACGCGTGCGCTGCCATCTTCATCGTCGCCCGGGCTAGGCTCACGGTCGCGGTCGTCGTCCTCGGGGCAGCACCCAGCGTGGCGACCATCTTCCCCGAACACCCTCACGTAGAGGGTGGCATTGCCGTCGAACTTGAAGTGCAGGGTGCACCGCCCGGCTCGAGACCACGCTGTGGCAAACGCTTGCCGGCCGCGGGTCGTGGCCACACTCCGCGGAGACCTCCAGTGAAGCCGGGAGGCCCGGCTGCATTAACCGCCTTCCTCGAGCGAGAGGCCGCCCGGGCGCCGCCGGTTAACCTAAGAAGAAGCGGGAAGCCGGGCGGGTGCTGGTCGGCTCCACCGACCACACGACAAACTCCGGCAGCACCTCCGCCGAGCGGAAGTGTGGCCTAGGGGGTCGCGCAGCCGTAGCGCGACCCGCATCAACGGCCTGACGCCCGTCGCCGCGCAGGAGATCGCCTCCACGGCCGCAGGGAGCCGCTACGGGAGCCACATGGTGCTTGCGAGGACGGCCTCGATCGCGCTTGGCCGGGGGAGAGTCAGGCTCTACCTGGCGGGCCTTTCCTTTCTCCGTGGCCGAGAACCTCTTCAGTGGAGCCATGGAGAAGAAGGAGAAGCAAGAAGAGATGGGCTGGAAGGGCACGCGCCGTTCCGTACTTATAGCCGGTGAAGGCCAACCGCCGGCCACCACGATCACAGGTAATCACGACCCGCTTTGCATGCAGGGACTTGTCAATTCGTGCAGCTGCCGAGGCGTCGTGGGGAAGCAAAGGCGCCCACGTCCAATCAACCGCCACGCGGCGCCCAAGGCCGCAGGCTGTTAGGGCCCGCGGCGCTTCGGCCTTGCCCCTTTTGCTTCTCTGCTAGGCCAAGTCCAGGCGCGCCTTGGGCCCAGGGGCTACTGTCGGCGTTCTGGGAACGGGGGTACCCAGACTTGCCTGCCTGCGGCCTGCGGCGTGGCTCAAGGGGTGGCCCAGTACGGCCCATCTTCATCAGCGCAAGCTCAAGACCCTCGCGAGGGGCCAAGCCTCGCGGGGCGGACGACAGGAAGCTTCCTCAGGCACGGCCTCGTCAGGCTGGCTCGCAAGGAGGCGGAGAGATCAAGGCGGGGTACCTCACGAGGTGCCCATGACGCCAGCCATGACGACCAAGGGCGCCAGTGGGCGCCACCAGCAGTGTCCTCATTTCCTCTTTGGTGCAAAGGGGGCAAGCGCAGGCGAGAGCATCAAGCAAATGCACCCGTTTCGGTGCAACAAGACCAAGACCGTCGCAACAGCAGGAAGGAAGTCATCGTGGAGCCCAATCCGGCGTCACCACCAGAGCCTTTGACAGGCGATGACCAACTTTAGTCAGGATAAGTGTACTAGATGTTCCCCTTCAAAATGGCCGATTGTTGGCACCCTTCCCGCTCAATATTTGGGAAGAGGTCCAGGGCCTCTGCCTATAAATAGGACTAGCCACCCACACGGTAGAGGCATCGAGAGATCAATCGCATAGAGAGAGAGAGAAGCGACTGAACTCCCCCTAGCAGTTCATCGCACCAGCCAAGAACAGACCCTCGCGAGGCTGTTCTTCCTTGTATTGTTCATCATCAGCCCAAGAGGCAATCCACCACACCACACACTGGAGTAGGGTGTTACACCACAATGGTGGCCCGAACCAGTATAAATCTTGTGTCTCTTGTGTTGTTCCTTTGGTAGTTTAGATCCTAGCGAGGCGACGAGGAGCAGGTAGGTAGGGGGCGAGATCTCCGCGCG
The DNA here is from genome assembly GCA_021605145.1 of Aegilops bicornis. Lineage (NCBI taxonomy): Eukaryota > Viridiplantae > Streptophyta > Magnoliopsida > Poales > Poaceae > Aegilops > Aegilops bicornis. The sequence goes on along the minus strand of CM038674.1, from coordinate 568,523,812 downwards.
CACCCCAGAGTTCGAACCTAGAGGGTCTGCCGGAACCCGAAATCCGACAGCCGGATGTGATGCCGCAGAGGCCTCACCGCCCCCTACTACTCCCATCGCTGGCTAGGCCCTGCGGCGACGGCAGCCTTACACCGCAGCCGAACCAGTGAACCCTCATACTCCTCTCCGCGTGGGCATCCATTCCCGCATCTTCCCTGGCTCTGCATCATCCCCTTCCTAGGCCTCGCCGTCGTCCACCGCCCTGGTGCTCTCGCCGCGGCATGGTCAACATGGTCAAGGAAGGACTTTCATCGGAAGAGTACTCTATGTGGGGAGGCTAACAGCTAGGTCCACGGCCGCACCAAGGAAGTGCCTCCTTATTTAGCGGAAAATAATGATTCGTCCACCTGACAGCAGGGACCCACCGGACGGGCCATCGTATTTCGTGAAAAAAACGTTTCCCCCGGACTGCTGGGATCCACTAGCTACATCTTCGCACGCAAGGGAGTGCGTCCATATTACGGGCAAAAAAAAATGATTCGCCCCACTGACTGTTGGGACCGACCAGCTACATCTTCGCACGCAAGGAAGTGCCTAACAGTCGGGACCCACCTGGTCGAAGCGTATGTAGCATTGTCATTCTGGCCGCGAATGTGTACGTACATACGATTGGTCTGTCTGCATGCTGCAGCGATGAACCGTGGCCGTGTAAGGAAGGGCACGTGTCGTAGTAGAGACGCACACGTGTCGTAGTAGAGGCGCGCACGTAGCATGTACACGTACGTACAACGACCATGTTAGAAAAAGTAAATATGGCCACGTACATATATACGGGCGGGGTCTCGAACGCCTACTCGTGCATACGTACGGCCAGGGCTTGTGTACATAGCTGGGTCGGAACGGAGAAACTGTGTCGTCGTCGTGTTCATAGGGAGGCAACGGAACGCGTCATGTTCATCGGGAGGCAACGGAATGCGTGATGTTCATCGGGAGCCAACCAGCTTGGACGGAACAGGCGATGGAAATGAGGCCTGGTGTACCGCAGAACGGACAAAACGGCCTTGTGTTCGACCGGCCACGGTGGAAACAGGATCCTGTTCATTGGGAGGGGTCTGGCGTACCGCAAAACGGAGGAAACGGACCTCCTACGGTCGAAACGGAGTCCTGTTGATCGGGAGGGGTGTGGCGTTCTGCAAAACGGAGGAAAAGGACTTGTGTTGGAGCGCTACGGTCGAAACGGGGGTCCTGTTCATCGGAAGGGGTGTGGCGTACCACAAAACAGGACTCCACGGGATACTGTTCATCTCCTCCTCGACTGCCTCCACGGGCTACTGTTCATCCACCGTCGACCTCCTCCAGCCTCCACCTGCGACTGTTCATCCACGGGCTCCTGTTCATCCAGCCTCCACCGCGCGCTACTCCACCGGCTACTGTTCAACCAACCCTCTCCACGGGGGTCCTGTTCAACCACCCCTCCATGGCCTACTGTTCATCCAGCCCTCCACCGGCTACTGTTCAACCAACCCTCCAACGGCTACTGTTCAACCAGCCCTCCACGGGGTCCTGTTCATCTAGCCCTCCACGGGGTCTTGTTCATCCACCGGCTCGATCGATCGGGGTACTGTTCATCCAGCGGCAACAGCCTCTACTACCACGGGTTCCTGTTCATCCAACCCCACCAGGAACTGTTCATCAAAACCCCCTCAACAACGCTCACTGTTCATCCAGGGAAGGAGGCAGCAGCGTTCGATCGGCTTCAGTTAGCAGCAGTAGCAAAGGAATCACTCGGGTTCCATTAACAGCAAGGGATCGATCGATCGCTTGGGTTCAGTAACGCGTAGCCTGCAGTGCAATCGCTCGGGTTCAGTTAGAGCCCAACGCCTCGCTCGGGTTCAGTTAGAGCCCAACGCCTCGCACACACACGCGTACGTACGAGAGAAATGTGCATCGCTTGGCCCCTGACCACCCACCGTAACCGGGAACTCCCCGACATTTTCCTCGCCCTCGCTTCTACCATGCTTTTTTCCGTCATGGACGGCCCAAAGAACGTCATGCAGCTGCGTCCCCGGCCTGCCCAGGATGAAAATCCCATTTTTTTGTCATGATTTTTTGTCATAGAAGTAGGACCCCACCACATCTATGATGATACCGGGTTTTGTCACAGTTATCGTCATAGAAGTGTCATAAATATGATAGAAAAAAAATTGTTCGGCCCAAAATGTCAAGGATGTGTCTTTTTTTTGTAGTGAAGAGACTTGCCAGTAACGAGATTGAACTAGGTATGATGATACCGACGATCGAATCTCGGGCAAGTAACATGCCGATGACAAAGGGAAGAACGTATGTTGTCATGCGGTTTGACGGATAAAGATCTTCATAGAATATGTAGGAGCCAATATGAGCATCCAGGTTCCGCTATTAGTTCTCGAACCCGTAGGGTCCCCACGCTTAACGTTCGATGACGATTTGTATACGAGTTATGTGATTTGATGACCGAAGCTTGTTCGGAGTCCCGGATGAGATCATGGACATGACGAGGAGTCTCGAAATGGTCGATACATAAATATTCATATATTGGAAGGTTACATTCGGACACCGGAATGCTTCGGGCCGTTTCGGATGAGTTTCGGAGTACCGGGGGTTACTGGACCCCCCCCCCCCGGGGAAGTTATTGGGCCTCATGGGCCTAGTGGTGGAAGAGAGGAGCCCGGCCAGGGAGTGGTGCGCCCCCTCCTAGGGTTGTGGGGGGGGGGGGCTTTCCTTCTCTCCTCCTCCTAATTCCCTCCTTCTCGTACTAGGAATAGGAAAGAGGAGGAGAATCCTACTTCGACTAGGGAGTCCTAGTAGGATTCCCCACACCTGGCGCGCCCCCTTAGGGCCGGCCCCCTCTTCCCTCCCCTCCTTTATATACGTGGCCAGGGGGCACCTCATAGACACAAGTTGATCTTTTAGCTGTGTGTGCCCCCCTCCACGTAAACACACCTCAGTCATATAAATCGTAGTGCTTAGGCGAAGCCTGCGCCGTAACTTCATCATCACCGCCGCCACGCCCATCGTCTTGTGGAACTCTCCCTTGGCCTCAACTGGATCAAGAGTATGAGGGACATCATCGAGCTGAACGTGTGCTGAACACGGAGGTGCCGTACGTTTGGTGCTAAGATCGGTCGGATCATGAAGACGTACGACTACATCAACCGCGTTGATAAACACTTCCGCTTTCGGTCTACGAGGGTACGTGGACACACTCTCCCCGCTCATTGTTATGCTTCTCCTAGATAGATCTTGCGTGATCATAGGCAATTCTTTTGAAATACTACGTTCCCCAGCAGATGAAGCAATGGATGGTCAACGGCCCTCCTTGCGCCGTCAGCCTCTCCGCCAACAAGTGGTGCAAGTTCTGGGTCCAGGTGTAGATGTTCAAGGGGCGCATGGTGCTCGGGCGCGGCTGGGAGTACTTCTATCGCCGGCACAGGATCGTCCCCGACGACCTCCTAGTCTTCAAGCTCGCTGATACGTCTCCAGCGTATCCATAATTTTCTATTGTTCCATGATATTATATTATCCATCTTAGATGTTTTATATGCACTATTATGCTATTTTTATATCACTTTTTGGGACTAGCCTATTAACCTAGCGCCGAGTGCCAGTTGCAGTTTTTTCCATGTTTTTGTCTTACAGAAAATCAATACCAAATGGAACGAAATGTTTTAACGATTTTTCTTGGACCAGAAGACACCTAGAAAGCTTCGGGAGGAGGCCAGAAGGCCCACGGGTGAGCCACAAGCTCACCAGGCACGCCCTAGGGGGGGACACGCCCTATGAGCTTGTGGGCCCCCCGTGGCTCCTCTAACCCTAATCTTAGCTCCATAAATACCCAAATATTCCCCGTATACTAGAGGGCTCACCAAAAATACTTTTCTGCCACCACGAACTTCTGTCCTCGTGAGATCCCATCTTGGAGCCTTTTTCGGTACTCTGCCAGAGGGGGATTCGATCACAGAGGGCTTCTACATCAAGATTATTGCCCTTCCGATGATGTGTGAGTAGTTTACCATAGACCTACGGGTCCATAACTAGTAGCTAAATGACTTATTCTCTCTCTTTGATCTTCAATATAATGTTCTCCTCGATGTTCTTGGAGATCTATTCGATGTAATCTTCTTTTCAGGTGCGTTTGTTGAGGTCCGATGAATTGTGGATTTATGATCAGATTATCTATGAATATTAATTGAGTCTTCTCTAGACTCTTTTATGCATGATTCAGATAGCTTTGTATTTCTCTCCGATCTATTGATTTGGTTTGGCCAACTAGATTGATTTTTCTTGCAATAGGAGAGGTGCTTTGTTTTGGGTTCAATATTGCAGTTTCCTCACCCAGTGACAGAAGAGGTAGCGAGGCACGTATTTGTATTGTTGCCATTAAGGGTAAAAAGATGAGGTTTATTTCATATTGATTGGATCTATCCCTCTACATCATGTCATCTTGCATAAGGCGTTACTCTGTTCTTGTTAACTTAATACACTAGATGCATGCTGAATAGCGGTCGATGTGTGGAGTAATAGTAGTAGATGCATAATCGTTTCGGTCTACTTGTCACAGCCATGATGCCTATATTCATGATCATTGCCTTAGATATCATCATAACTATGCGCTTTTCTATCAATTGCTCAACAGTAATTTGTTTACCCACCGTATACGTTCTTTCAAGAGAGAAGCCTCTAGTGAAAACTATGGCCCCCAGGTCTATTTTTATTATATTATTTTCAGATATATGAAACCAAAAACCCAAAAATACCTTGCTGCAATTTATTTATCTTTACTTTATTTTGCACTTTTATTTATCTTTTATACCTATCTGGCTATCTCTATGAGATCTCATCCTTGCAAGTAATCGTGAAGGGATTGACAACCCCTTTATCACGTTGGGTGCAAGTATTTGTTTCTTTGTGTAGGTGCTATCATTGGAGACTTGTGTGTTCCTCCAACTAGATTGATACCTTGGTTCTTAACTGAGGGCAATACTTATCTCTACTTTCCTGCATCACCCTCTTCAAGGGAAAAACTAACGCAAGCTCGAGAAGTAGAACTCACCGGGCTGGGGCTCAAGGTGCAAATCTTCAACGCCAACACCTCGAACATCTGCAGGGTCTGGCGCTCCAAGCACTACTGCATCAGTGACATCACTCAGGCCCTGTAGTGAAGGAAATATGCCGTAGAGGCAAAAATAAAGTTGTTATTTTATATTTCCTTATTCATGATAAATGTTTATTATTCATGCTAGAATTGTATTGGTCGGAAACCTAAATACATGTGTGAATACATAGACAAACACTGTGTCCCTAGTGAGCCTCTACTTGACTAGCTCGTTGATCGAATATGGTTAAGGTTTCCTAACCATGGACATGAGTTGTCATTTGATAACGGGATCACATCATTAGGAGAATGATGTGATGGACAAGACCCATCCGTTAGCTTAGCATAATGATCGTTCAGTTTTATTGCTATTTCTTTCTTCATGTCAAATACATATTCCTTCGACTATGAGATTATGCAACTCCCGAATACCGGAGGAATGCCTTGTGTGCTATCAAACATCACAACGTAACTGGGTGATAATAAAGATGCTCTACAGGTATGTCCAAAGTTGTTTGTTGAGTTGGCATAGATCGAGATTAGGATTTGTCACTCTTAGTATTGAAGAGGTATCTCTGGGCCCTCTCGGTAATACACATCATAAGCTTGCAAGTAAATGACTAAGGAGGTGGTCAGGAGGTGATGTATTACGAAATGAGTAAAGAGACTTGCCGGTAACGAGATTAAACTAGGTATGCAGATACCGACGATCGAATCTCAGGCAAGTAACATACCGATAGACAAAGGCAATAATGTATGTTATCATAATAGTTCGATCGATAAAGATCTTTGTAGAATATGTAGGAGTCAATATGAGCATCCAGGTTCCGCGATTGGTTATTGATCGGAGAGGTGCCTTGGTCATGTCTACATAGTTCTCGAACCTGTAGGGTCCGCACGCTTAACGTTCGATGGCGATATTGTATTATATGAGTTATGTGATTTAGTGACCGAATGTTGTTCGGAGTCCTGAATGAGACCACGGACATGACGAGGAGTCTCGAAATGCTCGAGAGGTAAAGATTGATATATAGGACGATAGTATTCAGACACCGGAAGTCTTCCGGAGTGTATCGGGTATTTATTAGAGTATCGGAGGGGTTACCGGAACCCCCGGGGGGGATATATGGGCCATAGGGGCCATGAGAGGGGAGCACACCAGCCCACAAGGGGTGGCGCCCCCCCTATGGCAGGTGGCCAAATAGGAGAAGGAGAAGAGGGGGTTCGGCCCCCTTCCTTCTCTTCTTCCCCTTTCCTTTCTTCTCCGGTCGAAAAAGGAAAGGGGGGCGCCACTTGGAGAAACCCCAAGTAGGATTCGGATCCTACTTGGGATGCCCCTGGCTGCCTCTTCTCCCCTCCCACCTATATATATGTGGGGAGGGGGCGCCTAGAACACACAACATCAATTGTTAGCCGTGTGCGGCACCCTCCTCCATAGTTTACACCCCCGGTCATATTTTCGTGGTGCTTAGGCGAAACCCTGCGAGGATCACTTTACCATCACTGTCACCACACCATCGTGCTGATGGAACTCATCTACTACCTTGACACCTTGCTGGATCATAAAAGTCAAGGGGCGTCACCGAGATGAACATGTGCAGAACTTGGAGGTGTCGTATGTTCGGTGCTTGATCGGTCGGAGCTAGAAGAAGTTCGACTACATCAACCGCATTGTCAAATGCTTCCGCTTTCGGTCTACTGGGGTACGCAGACACAATCTCCCCCTCATTTCTATGCATCTCCATGGATAGATCATTGCGTGTGCGTAGAATTTTTTTGTTTTCCATGCAATGTTTCCCAACAGTGGCATCCGAGCCAGGTCTATGCGTAGATGATATGCATGAGAAGAACACGAAGAGTTGTGGGCGTTGATAGTCATACTGCTTACCACCAACGTCTTATTTTGATTCGGCGGTATTGTGGGATGAAGCGGCCCAGACCAACCTTACATGTCCACACATATGAGACCGGTTCCACCGACATACATGCAACTAGTTTTGCATAAAGGTGGCTGGCGGGTGTCTGTTTCTCCTACTTTAGTTGAATAGAATTTGACTGCGGGCGGTCCTTGAAGAATGTTGAAACAGCAAACTTGGGGAAACACCGTTGTGTTTTTGATGCGTAGGTAAGAACGGTTCTTGCTAGAAGCCCATTGCATCCACGTAAAACTTGCAACAACAAAGTAGAGGACGTCTAACTTGTTTTTGCAGGGCATGTTGTGACGTGATATGGTCAAGACTTGATGTGATAAACGTTATTGTATGAGATGGTCATGTTATGTAAGATATCTGACAACTGGCAGGAGCCTTATGTTTGTCTCTTTATTGTATGAAATGCAAATGCCATGTAACTGCTTTACTTCATCACTATGCGTTAGCGATAGTTGTAGAAGCAACAGTTGGCGAGTCGACCACAACACTACGATGGAGATCAAGGTGTCGAGCCGGTGATGATGGAGACCATAACGATGCTTTGGATATGGAGATCAAAAGCACAAGATGATGATGGCCATATCGTGTCACATATTTTGATTGCATGTGATGTTTATCTGTTATGCATCTTATTTTGCTTAGTACGGCGGCAACATTATAAGATGATCCCTTCACTAAAATTTCAAGGTATAAGTGTTCTCCCTGAGTATGCACCGTTGCGATAGTTAAATGCGTGTTGAGACACCACGTGATGATCGGGTGTGATAGACTGTACGTTCACATACAACGGGTGCAAGATAGTTTTGAAGGAAATATGCCATAGAGGCAATAATAAAGTTGTCATTTTATATTTCCTTATATCATGATAAATGTTTATTATTCATGCTAGAATTGTATTAACCGGAAACTTGATACATGTGTGAATACATAGACAAAACACCATGTCCCTAGTCAGCCTCTACTAGACTAGATCGTTAATCAAAGATGGTTAAGTTTCCTAACCATAGACATGTGTTGTCATTTGATGAACGGGATCAAATCATTAGGAGAATGATGTGATGGACAAGACCCATCTGTTAGCTTAGCATTATGATCGTTTAGTTTTACTGCTATTGCTTTCTTCATGTCATATACATATTCCTTTGACTATGAGATTATGCAACTCCCGGATACCGAGGGATACCTTGTGTGCTACCAAACGTCACAACGTAATTGGGTGATTATAAAGATGCTCTACAGGTATCTCCGAAGGCGTTTGTTGGGTTGGCATAGATCGAGATTAGGATTTGTCACTCCGAGTATCGGAGAGGTATCTCTGGGCCCTCTCGGTAATACACATCATAAGCTTGCAATGTGACTAATGAGTTAGTTGAGGGTTGATGTATTACGGAACGAGTAAAGAGACTTGTCGGTAACGAGATTGAACTAGGTATGATGATACCGACAATCGAATCTCGGGCAAGTAACATACCGATGACAAAGGGAATAACATATGTTGTCATTACGGTACGGCCAATAAAGATCTTCGTAGAATATGTGGGAACCAATATGAGCATCCAGGTTACGTTGTTGGTTATTTACTGGAGAGGTGTCTCGGTCATGTCTACATAGTTCTCGAACCCATAGGGTCCGCACGCTTGACGTTCAATGATGATTTTGTATTGTATGAGTTATGTGATTTGGTGACTGAATGTTGTTTGGAGTCCCAGATGAGATCACAGACATGACGAGGAGTCTCGAAATGGTCGAGAGGTAAAGATTCATATATAGGACGATGATATTCAGACAATGGAAGTGTTCTGGGGGTACCGGGTACATATTGGGTCACCGGAAGGGATTCCGGGCACCCCCCCTGTCGACTATATGGGCCTAATGGGACAAGAGGGGGACAGAACAGCCCCTAAGGGGCTGGTGCGCCCCCATATAGGCCGAATAGGAGCAGAAGGAAAGAGGGGAAGAGTGAAGGAAGGGGAGGGATTCGGCCTCCCCCTACCTCCCCTCCTCCCTCCTCCTTCCTTTCCCCTCCGGAACTTATGGAAGGGGGGAGGCCAAATTGGCAGGCGCCAGGTAGGATTCCTCCTACTTGGGGCGCCCCCTTGGCTGCCTCTCCTCCCCTCCAACCTATATATATGTGGGCGGGCACCGCTAGAACACACACCAACAATAGTAAGCCGTATGCGGTGGCCCCCTCCACAGTTTACGCCTTCGGTCATATTCACGTAGTGCTTAGGCGAAGCCCTGCGCAAATCACTTCACCATCACCGTCACGACGCCGTCGTGCTGACAGAACTCTCCCTACACACTTTGCTGGATCAAGAGTTTGAGGGACGTCATCAAGTTGAACGTGTACATAACTCGGAGGTGCCGTGCGCTCGGTGCTTGATCGGTCTGAACAAGAAGAAGTTCGACTACAACAACCACGTTGTCAAACGCTTCCGCTTTCGGCCTACGACGGTACTGCTACCCCTTGATCTTACGTTGGATTTCCCCGAAGAGGAGAGGATAATGTAGCAAAGTAGTGTAAGTATTTCCCTCAGTTTTTTAGAACCAAGGTATCAATCCAGTAGGAGGCCACACGCGAGTCCCTCGTACCTACACAAAACAAATAGCTCCACGCAACCAACGCGATTAGGGGTTGTCAATCCCTTCACGGTCACTTACGAGAGTGAGATCTGATAGAGATGATAGATAATATTTTTGGTATTTTTGGTATAAAGATGCAAGGTAAAATAAAAGGCAAAGTAAAAAAGCAAAGCAATAATAAAGTGATGGAAGATTAATATCATAGAGAATAGACCCGGGGGCCATAGATTTCACTAGTGGCTTCTCTTAAGAGAATAAGTATTTTACGGTGGGTGAACGAATTACTGTTGAGCAATTGACAGAATTGAGCATAGTTATGAGAGTATCTAGGTATGATCATGTATATAGGCATCACGTCCGAGACAAGTAGACCGACTCTGCGCATCTACTACTATTACTCCAAATATCGACCGCTATCCAAAGATGCATCTAGAGTATTAAGTTAATGAAACAGAGTAACGCCTTAAGCAAGATGACATGATGTAGAGGATAAATTCATGCAATATGATAAAAACCCCATCTTATTATCCTCGATGGCAAAAATACAATGCGTGCCTTGCTGCCCTTCACATCGAAAGGACACCGCAAGATTGAACCCAAAGCTAAGCACTTCTCCCATTGCAAGAACTACCAATCTAGTTGGCCAAACCAAACGGATAATCCGAAGAGACTTGCAAATATAACCAATCATACATAAAAGAATTCAGAAAAGATTCAAATATTGCTCATAGATAATCTTGATCATAAACCCACAATTCATCGGTCTCAACAAACACATCGCAAAAAGAAGATTACATCGAATAGATCTCCACGAGAGAGGGGGAGAACATTGTATTGAGATCCAAAAAGAGAGAAGAAGCCATCTAGCTACTAACTATGGACCCGAAGGTCTGAGGTAACTACTCACACTTCATCGGAGAGGCTATGATGATGTAGAAGCCCTCCGTGGTGGATTCCCCTTCCGTGAGCTCCTAACAGGCCCCAAGATGGGATCTCATGGATACAGAAAGTTGCGGCGGTGGAGTTAGGTTTTTGGCTCCATATCTGATCGTTCGGGGGTACGTAGGTATATATAGGAGGAAGGAGTACGTCGGTGGAGCAACGGGGGGCCCATGAGGCAGGGGGCGCGCCCTCCACCCTCGTGGCCACCTCCTGGCTTTCTTGATGGGGGGCCCAAGTCTCCTGGATCATGTTCGGTGAGAAAATCGTGTTCTCGAAGGTTTCATTCCATTTGGACTCCGTTTGATATTCCGTTTCTTCAAAACTCTGAAATAGGCAAAAAACAGCAATTCTGGGTTGGGCCTCCGGTTAATAGGTTAGTCCCAAAAGTAATATAAAAGTGGAAAATAAAGCCCAATATGGTCCAAAACAGTAGATAATATAGCATGGAGCAATAAAAAATTATAGATACATTGGAGACGTATCAGGTACGTGGACACACGCTCCCCCTCTCATTGCTATGCATCTCCTAGATAGATCTTGCATGAGCGTAGGATTTTTTTTGAAATTGCATGCTACGTTTCCCAACAAGTTTTGCACAGGCGGAATACTCGGGTTAAACTTGACGAGCCTGGCATGTACAGACATGGCCTCGGAACACTGGAGACCAAAAGGTCGAACGTGAATCATATAGTAGATATGATCAACATAGAGATGTTCACCATTGATGACTACTCCATCTCACGTGATGATCGGACATGGTTTAGTTGATTTGGATCGCGTATCATTTAGATGACTTGAGGGATGTCTATCTAAGTGGGAGTTCTTAAGTAATTTGATTAATTGAACTTAATTTATCATGAACTTAGTCTTGATAGATTTTGCATATCTATGTTGTAGATCAATGGCACGTGCTACCGTTCCCTTGAATTCTGATGCGTTCCTAGAGAAAGCTAAGTTGAAAGATGATGGTAGCAACTAGACGGACTGGGTCCGTAACTTGAGGATTATCCTCATTGCTGCACAGAAGAATTATGTCCTTGATGCACCGCTAGGTGAAAGGCTCTTTGCGGGAGCGGAATCTTGATGTTATGAACATCTGGCAAGCTCGATCTGATGACTACTTGATAGTTCAGTGTGCCATGCTTTAGGGCTTATAATCGGGACTTCAGAAACGTTTTGAACGTCATGGACCATATGAGATGTTTCAGGAATTGAAGTTAATATTTCAAGCAAATGCCCGAGTTGAGAGATATGAAGTCTCCAACAAGTTCTATAGGTGCAAAATGGAGGAGAACAGTTTTGTCAGTGAACACACACTCAAAATGTCTGGGTATCATAATCACTTAACTCAGCTCGGAGTTAATCTTCCAGATGATAGTGTTATTGACAGAGTTCTTCAATCACTACCGCCAAGCTACAAAGGCTTCTGTAACATCCCAAATTTTCAATTTGGAATGTTATGCATTAGATCATCATTACATATCATATTTTTATTGCATTTTGGCTTGATCCTAGAAATTCTACGCAACTCAAGGACCCATGGAGAGAGTTGGGGATTTCGTTATTTTCATATTTGAGTTTTCTCAAATTTTGAAAAAAAAGGATCATTTGATTTTAATTATTTTCTCTTCAAATATTGCTTTTATGAAAATAAAAGAGAGGGGATAAAATGACTTCCTCAGAATAAATAAATATTGTAGATTTAATATTAAAATTAAATAAGATTTTATTCGGAGTTTTATTGCTATTTTCTTTGAATTAGGAAAATATGCGTTTTTCAAAATTGCAATAGAGGCCCAAATAAATGTTCACCTTGTCCGGTAGATTTTTAGAGGACGGGGAAAATTTATTTTAGGATTTTTGGAGTCTGTTTAGTATTTATTTTCTTTGTTTTTCTACGCGTCGGAATTATTTAAAAAAACACCAACCGACCTAACCGGGCCGTGTCAGCCTCGGACACTAGACCGGCCGGCCTTTAAAGCCCGAGGAGCCAAGCCGCCCCAGCCCACGTCGCCCCAAATCCTAGCCCCGCTCCCGCCGCCGCCGGGCTGCCTCCCGCCACATCGACCTCGCCGCCGTCTGCCGCCTCCGCCACCACCAGGAGGTAGCCACCGCCGCCGCCGGTTTTCTTTCGAAACCCTAGATCTCATTTTTTTTCTTTTTAGATCGGTTTTATTTTTCTTTTCCCGGTTTAGTTATTTAGCGAACGCCCATTCGTACGTTCGTTCTAATGAACGGTTTTCACCCGTTAACCGCAGACAACAAACGTTCGTTCGTTAGCCTGTTCGTCAGTTTTCTATTTCCAGGGTTTTTCTGCGATTATTTTGGATCGCGATTTCTGCCCTAATCTCCGTTCTAGTATAACTTTTCGCTCGTTTATCGGAATCGGGCGATTCAAGCGCCTAGTTCTTCGTCTCGAAGCCCTCTTTCTGTTTAACCAACTTGAACAAGATTTTGCAACTGTAATATCTGACTTAAGTCCAGATTAGTAAACAGATCTTGTTTCTTTCGCAGTTTGAGTTTCGTTGCTTCGTTTGATTTGATTCTTTTTGCAAACCGGAGTTCTTAAGTTGAACTTTCTGGTTAGATCTCTTATTTGAGTTTTACCTGTGTTTCTGTTTGTGTGCTTATTGTATGCTTGTTTGTTTGCGATAGAGTACCCGGAGTGTGAAGCGTGCTACTACGAGTCTCTAGGTTTCGCGGATCATCAGCAAGGCAAGTAACACTTTGATCATACCTCTTTACTACCTAGTTTTATTGCATTAGATCAATCCTCAAACAATTGCATGGTTAGGATCCAAACTTGTGGGTTTGGGAAGTAGATGAGGTAGTACCTATTCACCTAATATTATCAAACCTTTGGGAGTTACTTCTACGTTGCTTATATTGCTATGCTATGCTCGTAGACGTGGATTGGGTTTGAGTGCATCCATGACAGATGTGAGTTTGTTAATTAATGGTTCAACTTAAGGTGGATACTTAAATACACATCTGGGTGGATTTCTAGTGGGCACCTGGAGAATCCAATGTTGTCCTAGGATATCCCGGAGGACCCGTGTGATCATCCTACGGCCCGCCACCCAGGCTCAAAGGGATCATAAGATTATTCATGCTAGAAACTTCCGTGTGCAGCCACAAGCCAATATGGGCTCTGGCATAGTTGAGTAAGTTGCGTGAAGCTCTTGAAGAGGTAGACTAGCAGATGTAGTGGGTTGTAGGTGGTACTGTCTACCCAGAGTAGAGAGTTAATGCTTCAGAAAGACTCTGTCTCGAATCTCCGACCATGGATGTATTCGAGTCTTGTGGGGAATAGTGAGAAAACCTCTGAGAGTGTATAAACTAATCATGGTTAGCCGTGTCCCCGGTTATGGACATCTTGAGTATCTAGTTCTTGGATTATCATGTTGATCTCAACACTCTTATTATAATTTGATTGGGTTTAATGATGATGCTTAATTGGGATTGAGTTGGAGGAACCTTCTCAATGTTTAACAACTACCATGATAGTTAAAAATTGGATTTTTGCAAAAGCATATTAACCATACAGCCTCCACCAGCCAAATATGCATGTAGTGGTAGCATTTACTCTGTTCATTACTCTCTTGTGTTACATTGCCAGCATATTCCATGTGCTGACTCGTTTCGGGCTGCAAAGTATCATGTTGCAGACTTTTCAGATGACGAGTAAGGAGCCACAGGTCGTTGTCTTTCACTCAGTGATGCCGTTGGAGTTGATCGACTCACTTTATCTTCCAAGCCTTCTGTTGTTATAGTTTTTAGATGGCCTTAAGCCATATTTATTGTAATAAGTTCTCTTTTGAGACATTCGATGTAATAAGTGTGTGATTGCTACTCTGTTATAAATCCTCAAGTACTATGGGTGTCAGCATTACCGATCCAGGGATGACACTGATGCACAGAGATCAGATTGTTTGAGGTCTGGTCGCTACAAGATGGTATCAGAGCACACGCTGACTGTAGGACATGACTGCTAAGCTAAAACCCTAGATCACTACTCTCTTCTCATTTCTGACTCCTCTCCATTTTCTACTCTTTAGGATGGCGGATGCAAGGAACAAGTTTGCACAACCGGATGAAGACACTCCTTTTGGACAACACTTGAAGGAAGTCACTAGGTACCTGAACAACGGAATACCAAGCTTCACCGGACTTACAACGCCACTTTACCAGAAGAGGAGCGCTGGATGATTCAAGTTCGAGTTCCAGGAATGACCTTCACGCCAGTCACTGAGCCCATAGAGTTTTCCTTTGATGCACCAACCTGGAGTCTAGGCAAGAGCATGGCAGCCCACATCACCATGGGACGCATTGGAGAAGTTTACCACAAGGATCTCAAGGATACTATCTACCAGATTTGTGGGCGTCGAGATGAGAAATGGGAGATGATCAACACCAGGAAGGATAGATCTATTGCAGCCTTCATCCAGGAGTTAAAACCAACACGTTCGTTGCCAGGAGGACCAGATGTGCGCAGGCATGATAGATCTAAAGAGGGCAATGACAAGGATCACCGAGCTAGAAGAAGAACTCAAGTCTACACCCGATGGATATGAGGAGGAAATCGCAACATTATTGGAGAAGAATGACAACCTGATAAAGAAGATCGGAGTATTCATGGGAGATCCCACGCCAGGAGGAGAAGACGACGATTCCACTTGCCCGGAGAACTACATCATCATCGACGACACCGACTCGGACCCCGACGATAGCGATGATGACTTTGTTGATGAAGCTGGAGCAGATATTATGGAGTCTTCCACCGATCAATTTTTCTAGTCGACCACCATATCAGTAGTAGAACTCCCCCATGTATATAGTATAGTCCGAGCACTTTTGTAACGATAGTTAGACCGATTGTATGCCTTGTTTGAATTGACTGAAGTGATATGATTGTGTTTGTCTCATGTGCATATGGGTAGTGTTTTCTCCCTAGACCTCATTCTATTCTGTTTTCTCACCTTTTCTAAACCCAGCAGATGCCTCTGAGACGCGACAATGGATTTGCTTTCCTGCCGGAGCTCACTTAGTTGATCCAACAGCAGAATGCATTGATGCAGATACTAGTCCAGAATCAGAATCAGGGGAACAACAACAACAACAACCCACCACCACCACCTATTGATCACTTAGCCCGTTTTCTAAGGCTGAATCCTCCGGTGTTCTCCAGTAGCATTGAGTCGATAGTTGCAGATGATTGGCTCCGCAAGATTGGGAGGGAGTTGGCCACTGCAGGATGCATAGATGCGGAGAGAGTGTGTTTTGCCGCACATCAGCTTGATGGACCCGCAACATCATGGTGGGAGAATTTCACAGCCACTTACCCCATCGACACCGTTACATGGGACCCGGTTTAAGAAGCTTTTCAGACTGCCCATGTATCAACAGGAGCTATGGCCATGAAGAAGCGTGAGTTTCACAACTTACGCCAAGGAGGACGCACCGTTGGCCAGTATGTGGATGATTTTAGTAAGCTAGCATGTTATGCCCCAGATGACGTTGCTACGGATGCAGCTAAGCAGGAGAAGTTTCTGGAAGGACTGAATGATGAGCTAGCATGCAGTTGATGGTGGCAACTTTCACTAACTACAAGGAGTTGGTAGATAGGGCTCTCACGATTGAAGGGAAGCAGCAACAGATTGACAACCGCAAGAGGAAGTATGGACAAGGGAAGTACAATTCTGGAGCTCAGCAGAGGCCCCATTTTACCCCGAACTCGGGAGGACCCCTTCAGCATAACCATGGAGGTCACAATCACAATGGAGGGATGTCGCACAACCATAGTGGCCCCAAGAACGAGAATGGTAATGGAGGAAGCAACGGCCAGAACCGTACCAACCAGCAACACCCGCCAAGAAGGATCTAGGTCACATTACTTGTTTCAAGTGCGGGAAAAATGGACATTATGCCACGGAGTGTTCAGAAGCAAAGAGTGGAAATGGCAATGGAAGCTCTGGGAAGAAGCCCAACCCTTTCAACTGGGGACAAGTGAACCACATTAGCGTGGAGGAGGTTGAAGCACAACCCGATGCAGTAATAGGTAAGTTTTTGGTTAAGTCATTTACTGCAATCATTCTTTTTGATACTGGTGCATCGCATTCATACATATCAAGGGGATTTGTGGATAAGTTTAAACTGCCAACCCAAGCCCTTAGGTCACCCATGTTAGTAACCTCGCCAGGAGCAGAGTATATGGTTAGCCTATGGTGTGATCGGTTACCATTAAGGATTGGTAACTACATGTTTCCCTCAGACCTAATAGTATTGGAGTCACAAGGACTGTGATATTAGGCATGGATTGGTTATCGAAGTATGGAGGGAACATTGACTGCGCCAGTAAGTCGATTTTGCTGACCACCCCCGAAGGTAGAAGGATCAAGTATGTATCCCGGCATGTGTCGAATAGGACTCAAGTAAATTACTTATCTAAGTTGTACAGGAGGAAGTACCAGTGGTGAAGGATTTCCCGGATGTATTTCCAGAAGAGTTGCCAGGCATGCCACCGGATAGAGACATTGAGTTTTTGATCGAGCTTTTGCCAGGGACAGGGCCAATATCTAAGAGACCATATAGGATGCCCGTAAAGGATTTAGAGGAAATTAAGAGGCAGATTAAGGAGTGAGGGAGTCCTGGATTAGGGGGCATCCGGACAGCCGGACTGTGTACAACGTCCGGACTATTGAAGCGTGAAGATACAAGACTCAAGACTTCGGCCCGTGTCCGGATGGGACTTTCCTTGGCGTGGAAGGCAAGCTTGGTGATCCGGATATTATATTTCCTTCCTTGTAACCGACTCCATGTAAACCCTAGCCCTCTCCAGTGCCTATATAAACCAGAGAGGTTGGTCCTTAGAAGGCCGATCACAATTACAATCATACCATCATAGGCTAGCTCTTAGGGTTTAGCCTCTACGATCTCGTGGTAGATCTACTCTTGTACTACCCATATCATCAATATTAATCAAGCGGGAAGTAGGGTTTTACCTCCATCGAGAGGGCCCGAACACAGGTAAACACCCGTGTCCCTTACTTCTTGTTACCATCAGCCTTGACGCACAGATCGGGACCCCCTACCCGAGATCCGCCGGTTTTGACACCAACATTGGTGCTTTCATTGAGAGTTCCTCTGTGTCGCCGCTATTGGTCTCGATGGCTCCTTCAACCATCGTCAATAACACGGTACCGGACAGTCACGACGAGCACGGCTTAGACCTGCTGTCGGACAAAGCTCGGGGTATTGCCCCCGCATAAGCCTCGGGCCTAAATCCGGAGCAGGCTGCGTTGCCTGAGGACGGAGGGCTGGACCCCGCCCCGCAGGTCGCGCACTCATCAGCGTTGGAGCCAAACACGGGCCTTACCTCTGTGGTGGCCTATGACTCCGGACCCCCGGATTCATATCCGGATGTTGAGTCCGGTCCGCGCACTCCCGAACCGGTTGAGCCAGATCGGGCTCCAGTAATGGAATTCATCGCCGCGGACATTTTTCGGCACTCGCCCTTTGGCGACATGCTGAACTCGTTGAAAACTCTCTCTTTGACAGAAATTTCTGGGCCAAACTACGTCCGGTTCGAGTGGGAAGCAGACTACGAAGAAATTCGTTGCCCACCCACCACCCACTTCATAGCCACGGTCGATGATTTAACCGACGTGCCTGACTTCGACTCCGAAGACATCGACGGTATGGACGGCGATGCAGGAGAGGATGCGGAATCTATGGAGCGCCGGACTTCCCCCTCGTCACACGACGTATACATGGTGGATACGCCCAAAGAGGACAAAGGCGACAGCCCGGATGATAAAACCCCCGGACAAAAGCCAAAGCAACGGCGCAGACGCCGTTCTAAGTCCAGCAACAGTAAAAATAGTGACAAGAGCGCCAGAAGGATCGATAATACAATCAACTCAAGGCAACAACGACCATACGGACCCAGCGATGGAGCAGATTTAACCAGTCACCCCGAACACAGTTCGAGCACGCGACGAGGACAATGATCCTAACGGACGAGGTCATCAAGACGACCCAGCACAGGAAAACGGTCCGGATAACGATTCAACCCCGGAAAAACATGTGGAACGAGATAACCTCCACAGAAAGCTTATGGCCACCGCAGGACGCCTAAAGAAGCAGAAGCAACGGCTCAAGGCCGCACAGGAAATGCTCAACCGTAGATGGAATAAAGTGCTAGACACTGAAGAAAGATACGGCGATGATCGCCATACAAAGAGCTATCCAAAACGCAAGCTACTGCCAGAATTCGACGACGAAGCTGTACCACTTCATAACCGCAACAAAGCGGCTACCGATCCACATGAACACCTGAATAAGAAAGCTGGTGCGGCCAGGTCCATTTATGGATCCAAAGGACGCACCCCGATGAAGGACTATGGTCGCCAAAACGATTACGCCAATCGAATACCAGTCCGGAATAAAGACCGGACACAACAACATCCGACGACATGCCACAACACGTCCAGATACAGAGGGGCTGCCCACCCCCTGTGCTTTACCAATGAAGTACTGGACCACGAATTCCCACAGGGCTTTAAACCTGTGAACATAGAGGCATACAATGGAACGACAGACCCAGGGGTCTGGATCGAGGACTTTATCCTACACATACATATGGCTCGTGGGGATGACCTTCACGCCATCAAATACCTCCCCCTTAAGCTGAAGGGACCAGCTCGGCACTGGTTGAAAAGCCTCCCCGAAAAATCAATTGGGAGCTGGGAGGAACCCGAGGACGCCAGGCCAACTTTCAAGGGACCTATGTCCGGCCTCCGGATGCTGATGACTTAAGTCACATAGTCCAACAGCCCGGAGAATCCGCCCGCAAGTTTTAGAACAGATTCCTCACTAAGAAGAATCAAATTGTTGACTGTCCGGATGCCTAAGCCTTAGCAGCATTCAAACACAGCATCCGTGACGAGTGGCTCGCCAGACACCTCGACCAAGAAAAGCCAAGGACAATGGCAGCCCTAACAAGCCTTATGACCTACTTTTGCGTGGGAGAAGATAGCTGGCTAGCCCGTAAAGGCACCAGCGACCCCAGCACATCCGAAATAAGGGATGGCAACGGGAAGCCACAGCGTCATAAAAACAAACGCCAAAACAAGGAAGAGATCCCGGATAACACGATGGTTAATGCCGGATTCAGGGGCTCTCGACCTAATCAGCAAAACAAGCCATCTAAAGGCAGCAAAGAGGGACTGTCCGGTCTGAATAGAGTCCTAGACAGACCATGCAAAATTCATGGCACCCCTGACAAACCTGCAAACCACACACACAGAGAGTGCTGGGTCTTCAAGCAGGCCGGAAAATTAAACGCCGAACACAAGGAGAGGGAAACACCAAGTGAAGACGAGGATGAACCTCGCCAGCCAAACACTAAAGGACAGAAAAAATTCCCACCAGAGGTTAAAACAGTGAACATGATCCACGCGACTCACACAACCATGAGGAGGCACGAACGCGCGCATAGAGACGCGCTCGATATAGAGCCCATCGTACTCACACCTAACCGTTGGATGCCTTATCCGATCACTTTCGATAACTTGGATGACCGAACTAGTATTCGGCGCGGAGGATCAAAGGCCTTGGTGCTTGACCCAATAATCGACGGATACCGTCTCACCCGCGTCCTTATGGACGGCGGCAGCAGTCTCAATTTAATATATGAGGACACTGTCCGCAGGATGGGGATAGACCCATCCAGAATTAACCAAAGCAACACCACCTTTGAACGGGTGATACCAGGCGTTGAAGCCCATAGCAGAGGCTCCGTCACACTGGAGGTAACATTCGGCTCTCTAGGCAACTCCAGAAGCGAAGAACTACTCTTCACCATCGCACCCTTCCAAAGTGATATCACGCAGTGCTCGGAAGAACGGCCTTCGCTCGCTTCAACGCATTGCCGCACTATGGCTACCTTACACTTAAGATGCCCGGTCCACGTGGCGTCATCACCGTTAGCAGACTAACAGAGCGCACGTCACGCGCAGAGGAACACGCGACGGCCCTCGCGGCCGGACTATAAGCGGCCTCCAACATCAGAAAACATAACTGGTCTGTAAAGACCACAGACTCGGCTAGACGAGTCCGATCGCCCGGATAAAATTGAACCAGGGCACCGTATATGTAATCCCATAGCGGACACCAGGGGCTATAAATACTTAACACAATCCCACAGCTGGCTCAACCTTATGGGCAGGCCAACATCTTACACTTTTATTATCCATCGCATACTTACGTTGTGCTCCTCTACGAGTTTTCCTTTTTTCACAGGCAACGTTCGCGCGATACCCTTCCAGGATACGGCACAACAGAGACAAAGGTACAGACGTGCAGCGGGGCCTCGCTCAACAGGTTTCTTTTTAGATTAAGCCCCTGTGTAAACCTTTTTTATTGCCTCTTGTTGTTCAACAATCCCATGGGTCCCATACCCACAGAGGATACTGCCGTTTTTGGCATCTCGCCACGATAGATTAACACACGTACCTGGAAAAACAGGGTTTATAACGAATGGGCATTCTTGAACCCATCGATTATTATAAAGTTCGAATACCCTCGGGAGTGTTCGGCGTCACGAGTTTGGCCTTATATGTAGCAGCTCCGAATCATGTCTTTGGTCAAATGTTGGGTTTGCCGGCTCACAGGTTTGCCGCCTTACGTTCCGTTACTATCGGCTAAGGTGGCCAAAGGACAACTACTGCGATTGTGCCCTGGTTATTCCGGACGAGCACCTCGAGAGAAAGCCGAAACTGACCGGCCATGATTTAGCGAGACTGTTCAACCACTCGAAGACTTATCGGAATCTTTAGGATCCCTCCACATAAACGAAGGACCGCTTTCCGGTCATGTACACACGCTACCGTATTCGGATGCACGCTGAAGGTACCGAGGGCTACATAGTAGCCCCAACATTAGACTCCCATGGCTAAGCGAAAGTGTTACAGCTATATAGTCTGGTTGCCTAGTTCGACGTGTGATCACCTCCTTCATGGACCAAGACGTTGGATCAAGTGTGATTAAGCATATTTTTTTTGAACACCCCCGCATTGCCTGCGTAGGGGGATGAAGCCAACAACTACTATCTTTCGGATTAAACATTCATATACATATATGTAAATGGCCACACAAGGGACACAATAATACTTTCGGGCAAAAAGTATAAATATAGCCTTATAACCAAACTAACATTGTTTCTTACAATGATTCGATTCATCACCGAATAAGACATTCTTCGAAACCTTTGCGCCTCTATCAAAGCGGAACCTTCTCGTGACCTCGCCAAGTAGTACTCGGCGGATACTGTCCCCCTCCGGATCTTGGGTCGCTATAATATTGGCCTCCATATCCGTCCAATAGGCTTTAACGCTGGCAAGAGCCATCCGCACCCTCTATGCACGCCGACCTCCTCATGGCGTCGATCCGAGGCACGGCCCCAAGGAACTGCTGCACCAGGCCAAAGTAACTGCCCGGCTTAGGCCCTTCCGGCCAAAGATGGTCTATCACATACCGCATTGCAAGACCAGACAGCCTGTGAAGCTCCGCTACAGCAGCCATCTTGTCATTTAACGGCAGCGGGCGAGTGGGAGCATTGAATTGCGACTGTAAAAGCTTCTCCACCTCCTTATCACCCTGACCATCGAAGAAATTGGCAGCGTCAGCCGTACTCTTCGCCACATCCGCATACGCGTCCGCAGGACTCCAGCGCCCATCCAGGGGAGCGTACTTCGGATCGAAAAACTTCGTTCACAGCAAGTAGGAACCCCCAGCTACGATTTTACCGACCTGTTGAAGCTCCTCCCGCGCACCCTTGAGCTCAGTCCGTATTTCCTTGGTGGCATTGTGTGCCTTGTCCAGCTCGGCCAAGCTATCCTTATGCTCCTTCTTAAGGAGCTCATACCGGTCAGCGGCATTTTTTAACTCCATAGCCATTTCGGCCATCTTTTCTTTGCTTCGGCGATGAGCAGCCTGTTCGGCTCTCAGTTCCTCGGTCGCCTTTAGGGCAGCCGCATTGCTAACCCGAGCTTGTTCCTTGGCTTGGACAAGTTCTGCCCTCAGGGCCTCCACGGCAGCAGCACCATCTGCAGTCCGAACATCTTACATTAATATCATGCTGCCTCCATATTTTCCTATACAAAGGAACGCAGAGCACATACCTTGTGACTTGTCCAGCTGCTCGTTCACCAGCGTGATATCGGCATCAATCAATCAAATCTGCCCGGTCAGTTCGGAAACTTCCACGGACTGGTCGGCGGCCTAGGTACCTGCACACATTTATAGCGCAATCATTGATTTATGATCCCCCGTTTGCCCCCTAGGGCGGGCAACCAGTGTCTCAGGGGCTACTATCTATATGGAGCACACCTAACGCGTGCCTCATAGCCAAAAAACAGTGTATTCTTCACTACATACCTCAAAGCCTCGAAAGCGGACTTGCAAATGCTTCATTCAAACCGCTTGAAGCGGATGAAATCTCTTGGAGCACCGTGCTCATTAATGAGCGGTGCTCCTCCGAGAGCACAGCCCGCCTAGTAGGCTCCGTCAAGATGTCCGGCCGGACATCGAACTGTGTTGGACCCTTCCCATCGCCCCTCGCGGGAGCCAAACGCTCCGAGCTCAGGGCGGCTGACGCGTTGGCCTCCGGCTTTGGTAGATCTGGACTCCTCCGTGACGACACTTCGGTGCGCCCGCTTCGTGAGCCGGAGAGGTAGGTGGGGTCTCGCTCTCCATCATCTCTGGAGGAAGGTCCCTCGAAGACGAACTCTGTTGAGAGGGGCTGCTAGCCGAACTGCGAAAGACGAATCCTGGTTATTGATCTAGGAGGAACGCAGTACCTTCGGATTAAAAATTAACTTACAGCTCGGTGGAGGGCTGGCCCGTTGGTGGGCACGATGCGGCGAGGGTGCCCGTTGGGGCAGAGCCCCCTGGTGTTATCTTTTCCCCGGGTTTGGGCATCTCCGTCTCCGAGTCTCCGGAAGCGGTCCTCTTCTTCTGCAGGCGGAGGAGGCCTTAGCCTCCCTTCCGACTATCCTCCTTAGGGAGGTAACAATTCCCCCGGTTCGGATGCGTAGCGTGTGGGGTTCGGATTCTTCGTCCTTCCCCTTGTCTTTCCCCGGGGGCATCCTGCTGAGTACTCGGTCAAGCATCTTGGCCATGGTGGGGGCGGGCGAGCCTTCGGGAAGTGGCGCCGGACACCTAATTCTCTCCACCTTGCTGAGCCATTCCTGGACGCGGATGATTTACAAAATAAACGATCATAACAAATACAAAACACGGTGTCCGGTATCAAGTTTACTTACTTGGGTATCTAGGCGATTGCAGCTTAGGCCCGCATCCTCGGTGGTGTCCGTACACTTTACTTTCCGTCCGAAGAATAATTTGCACATCTCTTCGAGCTTCAGGCCGAAGAAGTGCTTGATGGTCCGCGGACCCTCCGGATTGAACTCCCACATCCGGAGAGGCCGGCGTTGGCACGGCAACATCCGTCGGATCAACATCACTTGCATTATGTCGACAAGATTAATGTCCCTTGCAAGAAGCTCCCGGATGCGATTCTGCGATGATCGTATATCACCAGCGGGTCCCCAATTCCGCCCTACGTCTTTCCAAGACGCCAACTGTGACGGAGGGCCTGAACAAAACTCGGGGGCAGCCGCCCACTTTGTGCCTCTGGGAGCCGTGACATGGAACCACCTCCGCTGCCATACATCGGATACTTCTGGGAAAGAACCCTCTGGCCACCGGGCATCGACGTTCCTGCTTATTACGGCACCTCCGCACTCCACATGTCGCCCCTCGATCATCTTCGGCGTCACATTGAAGGTCTTGAGCCATAAGCCGAAGTGTGGGGTGACATGGAGAAAAGCCTCGCACACGATGACAAAAGACGAGATATGGAGGATAGCGTCAGGAGCCAGATCGTGAAAATCCAACCCATAATAGGACATGAGCCCCCTCACGAAGGGATCGAGGTGAAACCTGCATCATGGAGGAAGTGTGGGAGGAAAACGACACTCGTTGGGCTCCGGCGTCGGGATGACCTGCCCCGGAGCAGGAGCCCAGGCTTGATATCTGCGGTCAAGAATCTGACCTCCCTAAGCTTGACAATGTCCTTCTCTTCGATCGAGGAGGCCACCCACCGGCCCTGAGGGTCAGATCCGGACATATTGGAGGATTCCGGAGGGGTGGAGCTTAGGTTTTGGGTGTTAGAACTCGAGGAGCGACAAGGCGCCATGAAGGTGAAAAAGGAGGGGTAGGTCTCGACCCCTTTATAAAGAGGGTGAATATCAAGAGTCCCCAGTATGACCGTTTGAGGCTTATCTAAAAAACACATGGGTTATACCAACAGCCGTCGTGGGGTCACGCGTGCTCATATTGATGGAAGGCCCCATAATAAGAGGAACACGATCTCTGCCTCGGCGGGACGTGCCAATAGAACCGCCTCGCAACACGAGTCATGGTGGGGCAGGAAACGTCGGTTCGCATTGGACCAAGCCACGATGCAAGGGCATGACGCACGAAGATTGCTAGCAAATCAGATCTATTCCATATGAAGATCATCTTGCAGATTCGGACACGGCCTACGTGTTCAATGACCACTTTGGGGTATTCGGAGGAGGAACCCGCCCTGCAATGCCGAAGACGATACTGCACGCCGGACTCATTGTCATTGAAGCCTGGTTCAGGGGCTACTGAGGGAGTCCTGGATTAGGGGGTATCCGGACAGCCGAACTGTGTACAACGTCCGGACTATTGAAGCGTGAAGATACAAGACTCAAGACTTCGCCCGTGTCCGGATGGGACTTTCCTTGGCGTGGAAGGCAAGCTTGGCGATCCGGATATTATATTTCCTTCCTTGTAACCGACTCCATGTAAACCCTAGCCCTCTCCGGTGCCTATATAAACCGGAGAGGTTGGTCCCTAGAAGTCCGATCACAATTACAATCATACCATCATAGGCTAGCTCTTAGGGTTTAGCCTCTACGATCTCGTGGTAGATCTACTCTTGTACTACCCATATCATCAATATTAATCAAGCAGGAAGTAGGGTTTTACCTCCATCGAGAGGGCCCGAACCTGGGTAAACACCCATGTCCCTTACTTCTTGTTACCATCAGCCTTGACACACATATCAGGACCCCCTACCCGAGATCCGCCGGTTTGGCACCGACAAGGAGTTACTAGATAAAGTCTACATTCGCCCAAGTTCGTCACCTTGGGGATCACCAGTGCTTCTAGTGGAGAAGAAGGATGGATCATTAAGAATGGTTGTTGATTATCGAGGGTTGAATGAGGTGACGATCAAGAACAAGTACCCATTGCCGATGATCAATGATTTGTTTGACCAGCTGCAAGGAGCTAAGGTGTTTTTCAAGATCGATCTACGATTAGGGTACCACCAGCTAAAGATTCGAGAGCAGGATATACCTAAGACAGCTTTTACCACAAGGTACGGGCTATATGAGTATACTGTTATGTCATTTGGTCTGACTAACCCACCTGCCTATTTTATGAACATGACGAACAAGGTCTTTATGGAGTTTTTGGATAAGTTCGTCGTGGTGTTCGTTGATGATATTCTGGTCTACTCGAAGAATGAAGAGGAACATAAGGAGCATTTGCGTTTGGTACTTGGGAAGCTCAGAGAACATCAGTTATATGCCAAGTTCAGCAAGTGTTAGTTTTGGTTGAAGGGAGTTGGATTCCTTGGACATGTTATATCTGGAGAAGGAATAGCAGTAGACCCTAACAAGTTTGTCACTGTGAAAAATTGGGAAGCACCCACGTCAGTTGAAGAGATCCGGAGTTTTCTTGGACTCGCAGGATACTACAGGAGGTTCATTGAGAATTTCTCGAAGATTGCAAAGCCCATGACGGAGTTGTTGAAGAAGGACACCAAGTTCAAATGGACTGAGGAATGTGAGCCCAGTTTTCAGGAGTTGAAGAAACGCTTGGTTACAGCTCCGGTGTTGATTTTTCCAAATCA
Source organism: Aegilops bicornis (assembly GCA_021605145.1). Classification (NCBI taxonomy): domain Eukaryota; kingdom Viridiplantae; phylum Streptophyta; class Magnoliopsida; order Poales; family Poaceae; genus Aegilops; species Aegilops bicornis. Next base: position 568,497,231 of record CM038674.1, on the reverse strand, counting down.
ACGCAAGGATTACCAGGTGTATTGCGACGCTTCTCGTCGAGGACTTGGAGCAGTACTTATGCAGGAGGGAAGAGTTGTTTCATATGCCTCACGACAGCTTAAACCCCATGAGTTGAATTATGCTACCCATGATTTGGATATAGCAGCCGTAGTACATGCATTGAAGACATGGAGACATGTTCTCATCGGAAACCATTGTGAGGTGTACACAGATCACAAGAGTTTGAAGTATATCTTCACGCAGAAGGAGTTGAATCTCAGGAAGAGGAGATGGTTGGAGCTCATTAAGGATTATGATATGAAGTTGCATTATCATCCCGAAAAGGCTAACGTAGTAGCTGATGCGTTGAGCCGCAAGAGTCATGTCAATACACTCATGACCGGAGGATTACCCAAGGAGTTAGCAGAGGATCTTTGTGAGCTATGTTTGGAAATAGTTCCGAGAGGTTATGTAGCAGCATTGGAGATTCAGTCTACTTTGATGGATAAGATCGTGGAAGCTCGTATGCGCATAAGGAGATTGCCGAGATAAAAGAGAGGATGAACAAAGGAAAAGCTAAGGGATTTCGTGAGGATGAGCACAATACCCTATGTTTTGAGGACCGCGTTTATGTGCCAAATGATCCGAAGATCAGGAAGTTGATTCTGCAAGAGGCCCATGATTCGTCGTATTCGATTCACCCAGGAAATACCAAGATGTATCTGGATTTGAAGGATAGCTTCTGGTGGATAGGAGTGAAGAAGGATATTGCGGAGTATGTAGCAGTTTGTGATGTATGTCAGAGAGTGAAGGCAGAACATCAGAAGCCAGCGGGATTGTTACAGCCATTGCCAATACCCGAATGGAAGTGGGATAAGCTAGGCATGGATTTTATCATGGGATTTCCCAGGACTCGTTCAGGCTATGACACGATATGGGTTGTAGTCGATCGTTTGACGAAGGTAGCTCATTTCATCCCAGTGAAGACCACTTACACCAGTGCTAAGTTGGCAAAGATATACATGACCAGGATCGTATGTCTACATGGAGTTCCGAGGACCATTGTATCAGATAGAGGAACCCAGTTTACCTCAAAGTTTTGGAATCAGTTGCATGAGACTTTGGGAACTGTGCTAGAGTTCAAGATGACCTTTCACCCACGTATTGCATGGATGACCGAGAGAGTCAATCAGATTCGGAGGACATGTTGAGAGCCCGTGCGCTAGACTATGGATCTAGTTGGGACGACAATTTGTCAGATGCGTAGTTCTCCTACAACAACAGCTATCAAGCCGCTTTGAAGATGGCCCTTTCAAGCATTGTACTAAGGAGGTGCAGGACACCATTGTTGTGGGATGAAGTTGGAGACCGTCAGTTGTTTGGTCTAGATTTGATTAAAGAGTCTGAAGAGAAGGTTAAGTTGATACGCGATAGACTCAAGGTAGCCCAGTCCAGGCAGAAGAGCTATGCGGATTCTAAACGCAAGGAGACAGATTACGAAGTCGGAGACAGAGTGTATCTTCGTGTATCACCAGTCCGAGGAGTGAAGCGCTTTGGAGTTAAGGGAAAGTTATCCCCGAGATTTGTAGGACCGTACCGTGTTTTGGAACGCATGGGAGAAGTTCCTTACAAGTTGGAATTGCCCGAAGGATTGTCAGGAGTTCACGATGTGTTCCACGTTTCTCAGTTGAAGAAGTGCCACGCAGAGATGGCTGATATTCCTCTGAGAGATACAAAGGCCACCGAAGCGATTCGCTTGGATACCGACTTGACCTACGAGGAGAAACCACCAAGATTCTTGAGTTTGCCAAATGAGTCACACGCAGTAAGGTTAGCAAGTTCTGCAAAGTTCAGTGGAGCCACCATACCGAGGATGAAGCCACCTGGGAACGAGAGGAAGACCTATGGAAGGATCACCCTCACCTATTTTCTAGCCAACCCGAATCTTGAGGGCGAGATTCATCTTAAGGGGGGTAGGTTTGTAACATCCCAAATGTTCAATTTGGAATGTTATGCATTAGATCATCATTGCATATCATATTTTTATTGCATTTTGGCTTGATCCTAGAAATTCTACGCAACTCAAGGACCCACGGAGAGAGTTGGGGATTTCGTTATTTTCATATTTGAGTTTTCTCAAATTTTGAAAAAAAAGAATCATTTGATTTTAATTATTTTCTCTTCAAATATTTCTTTTATGAAAATGAAAGAGAGGGGATAAAATGACTTCCTCAAAATAAAGAAATATTGGAGATTTAATATTAAAATCAAGTAAGATTTTATTCGGAGTTTTATCGCTATTTTATTTGAATTAGGAAAAATATGCATTTTTCAAAATTGCATTAGAGGCCCAAATAAATGTTAACCTTGTCCGGTAGATTTTTAGAGGACGGGGAAAATTTATTTTAGGATTTTTGGAGTCCTTTTAGTATTTCTTTTCTTTTTCTGCGCGTCGGAATTATTTAAAAAAACACCAACCGACCTAACCGGGCCGTGTCCGCCTGGGACACTAGCCCGACCAGCCTTTAAATCCCAAGGAGCCGAGCCGCCCCAGCCCATGTCGCCCCAAACCCTAGCCCCGCTCCGGCCATGCCGCCAGCCGCCTCCACAAGCCGACTTCGCCAGCCACCGCACCTCGTCTCTGGCCATGCCACCGGATTTCGCTAGAAAACCGTTCGGTTTTCTTTCGAAACCCTAGATCTTGTTTTTTTCTTTTTTAGATCGGTTTTTTCGGTTTATTTATTTAACGCCTGCTCAGACGTTCGCTTTTAACAAACGGTTTTCACCGTTAATCAGCAGTATGACGCTCGCTCGTTAGCCTGCTCGCCGCTTTTCTTTTTCCGTGGTTTTTCCGCGATTATTTTCGATCACAATTTCTGCCCTAATCTCCGCTTCTAGTATAACTTTTCATTGCTTATCGGAATCAAAGTATTCAAGCGCCTAGTTCTTCGTCTCGAAGCCCTCTTTCTGTTTAACCAACTTGAACAAGATTTTGCTACTATAAAATTTGACTTAAGTCCAGATTAGTAAACGGATCTTGTTTCTTTCGCAGTTTGAGTTTCGTTGCTTCGTTTGATTTGATTCTTTTTGCAAACCGGAGTTCTTAAGTTAAACTTTCTGGTTAGATCTGTTATTTGAGTTTTACCCGTGTTTCTGTTTGTGTGCTTATAGTACGCTTGTTTGTTTGCGATAGAGTACCCGGAGTGTGAAGCGTGCTACTACGACTCTCTAGGTTTCGCGGATCATCAGCAAGGCAAGTAACACTTTGATCATACCTCTTCACTACCCAGTTTTATTGCATTAGATCAATCCTCAAACAATTGCATGGTTAGGATCTGATTAACTTGTGGGTTTGGGAAGTAGATGAGGTAGTACCTATTCACCTGTTATTATCAAACCTTTGGGAGTTACTTCTACATTGCTTATATTGCTATGCTATGCTCGTAGACGTGGATTGGGTTTGAGTGCATCCATGACAAATGTGAGTTTGTTAATTAATGGTTCAACTTAAGGTGGCTACTTAAATACACATCTGGGTGGATTGCTAGTGGGGACCTGGAGAATCCAGTGTTTTCCTAGGATATCCCGGAGGACCCGTGTGATCATCCTACGGCCCGCCACCCAGGATCAAAGGGATCATAAGATTATTCATGCTAGAAACTTCCGTGTGCAGCCACAAGCCAATATGGGCTCTGGCATAGTTGAGTAAGTTGCGTGAAGCTCTTGAAGAGGTAGACTAGCAGATGTAGTGGGTTGTAGGTGGTACTGTCTATCCAGAGTAGAGAGTTAATGCTTCAGAAAGACTGTGTCTCGAATCTCCGACCATGTATGTATTCGATTATTATGGGGAGAAGTGCGCAAACCTCTGCAGAGTGTATAAACTAATCATGGTTAGCCGTGTCCCCGGTTATGGACATCTTGAGTATCTAGTTCTTGGATTATCATGTTGATCTCAACACTCTTATTATAATTTGATTGGGTTTAATGATGATGCTTAATTGGGATTGAGTTGGAGGAACCTTCCCAATGTTTAACAACTACCATGATAGTTAAATAAAATTTATTCCTTTGTTGTAGGAAAAATTGGCTTTTCGCAAAAGCATATTAACCATACAGCCTCCACCAGCCAAATATGCATGTAGTGATAGCATTTACTCTGTTCATTACTCTCTTGTGTTACATTGCTTCGTGATGAACTATAATATGTAAGGGATGGACAAGACAATTCCCGAGCTCTTCGCAATGCTCAAAGCTGCGGAGGTAGAAATCAAGAAGGAGCTTCAAGTGTTGAGGGTTAACGAGACCACTAGTTTCAAGAAAAATGGCAAGGGAAAGAAGGGGAACTTCAAGAAGAATGTCAAGCAAGTTGCCACTCCCGGGAAGAAGCCCAAAGCTGGACCCAAGCCTGAGTGGTTCTAGTACTGCAAAGGGACTGGTCACTGGAATTGGAACTGCCCCAAGTATTTGGCGGATAAGAAGGATGGCAAAGTGAACAAAGGTATATTTGATATACATGTTATTGATGTGTACCTTACTAATGCTCGTAGTAGCGCCTAGGTATTTTATACTTGTTCGGTTGCTCATATTTGTAACTCGAAACAGGGGCTATGGATTAAACAAAGATTGGCTAAGGATGAGGTGACGATGCACGTTGGGAATGGTTCCAAGGTCGATGTGATCGCCGTCGGCACACTACCTCTACATCTACCTTCGGGATTAGTTTTAGACCTGAATAATTGTTATTTGGTGCCAGCGTTGAGCATGAACATTATATCTAGATCTTGTTTAGTGTGAGACGGTTATTCATTTGAACCAAAAAATAATGGTTGTTCTATTTATATTAGTAATATCTTTTATGGTCATGCACCTTGGAAGAGTGGTCTATTTTTGTTGAATCTCGATTGTGGTGATACACACATTCATAATATTGATGCCAAAAGATGCAAAGTTGATAATGATAGTGCAACATATTTGTGGCACTGCCCTTTAGGTCATATTGGTGTAAAGCGCATGAAGAAACTCCATGCAGATGGGCTTTTGGAATCACTTGATTATGAATCATTTGACAGTTGCGAACCATGCCTCATGGGCAAGATGACTAAAACTCCGTTCTCCGGAACAATGGAGCGAGCCAATGACTTACTGGAAATAATACATACCGATATATGCGGTCCGATGAGTGTTGAGGCACGCGGCGGGTATCATTATTTTCTGACCTTCACAGATGATTTGAGAAGATATGGGTATATCTACTTAATGAAACACAAGTCTAAAACATTTGAAAAGTTCAAAGAATTTAAGAGTGAAGTGGAGAATCATCATAACAAGAAATAAAGTTTCTACGAACTGATCGCGGAGGTGAATATTTGAGTTACGAGTTTGGCCTTCATTTAAAACAATGTGGAATAGTTTCACAACTCACGCCACCTGGAACATCACAGCGTAATGGTGTGTCCGAACGTCGTAACCATATTTTATTAGATATGGTGCGATCTATGATGTATCGTACCGATTTACCACTACCATTTTGGGGTTATGCATTAGAGACAGCTGCACTCACGTAAAATAGGGCACCGTCTAAATCCATTGAGACGACATCGTATGAACTCTGGTTTGGCAAGAAACCTAAGCTGTCGTTTCTTAAAGTTTGGGGTTGCGACACTTATGTCAAAAGGCTTCAGCCTGATAAGCTCAAACCCAAATCGAAGAAGTGTGTATTCATAGGATACCCTAAATAAACAATTGGGTACACATTCTACCACAGATCCAAAGGCAAGATCTTCGTTGCCAAGAATGAAACTTTCTAGAGAAGGAGTTTCTCTCGAAAGAAGTGGGTGGGAAGGAAGTAGAACTTGATGAGGTAATTGTACCTTCTCTCGAATTGGAAAGTAGCTCATCAGAGAAATCCGTTCTCGTGATGCCTACACCAACTAGAGAGGAAGCTAATGATGATGATCATGAAACTTCAGATCAAGTTACTAATGGACCTCGTAGGTCGAATAGAGCACGTTCCGCACCAGAGTGGTATGGTAATCCTGTTCTGGAAGTCATGTTAGTAGACCATGACGAACCTACGAACTATGAAGAAGCTATGATGAGCTCATATTCCAATAAATGGCTTGATGCCTGATGTCTACTATGCAACTTTATTCTTGTAGACTCGTGTTGGGCCTTCAAGGGCAGAGTTTTGTAGGACAGTAGCAATTTTCCCTCAAGTGGATGACCTAAGGTTTATCAGTCCGTGGGAGGTGTAGGATGAAGATGGTCTCTCTCAAACAACCCTGCAACCAAATACAAGAAATCTCTTGTGTCCCCAACACACCCAATACAATGGAAAATTGTATAGGTGCACTAGTTCAGCGAAGAGATGGTGATAAAAGTGTAATATGGATGGTTGAAATATATTTTTATAATCTGAATAAATAAAAACAGCAATGTAGCAATTGATAAAATGGAGCACAAACGATAGTGCAATGCTTGAAAATGAGGCCTAGGGTTCGTACTTTCGCTAGTGCAATCTCTCAACAATGCTAATATAATTGGATCATATAACCATCCCTCAACGTGCAATTAAGAATCACTCCAAAGTTCCTATCTAGCGGAGAATATAAGAAGAAATAGTTTGTAGGGTACAAAACCACCTTGAAGCTATTCTTTCCGATCAATCTATCCAAGAGTTCGTACTAAAATAACACCAAATAATTTTAGATTCATAATACTCAATCCAACACAAAGAACCTCAAAGAGTGCCCCAAGATTTCTACTGAAGAAACAAAGACAAGAACGTGCATCAACCCCTATGCGTAGATTACCCCAATGTCACCTTGGGAATCCGCGAGTTGAGTGCCAAAACATATATCAAGTGAATCAATATGATACCCCATTGTCACCACGAGTATTCATATGCAATACATATGTCAAGTGCTCTCATCCATAAAAGTATTCAATCCGATAAAACGAAATCTCAAAGGGAAAACTCAATTCATCACAACAAGATAGAGAGGGGAAAACACCATATGGTCCAACTATATTAACAAAGCCCATGATACATCAAGATCGTGACATCTCAAGAACACGAGAGAGAGAGAGAGAGAGAGAGAGAGAGATATTAAACACATAGCTACTGCTACAAACCCTCAGCCCCGAGGGTGGACTACTCCCTCCTCATCATGGTGGCCGCCGAGATGATGAAGATGGCCACTGGTGATGATCTCCCCCTCTAGCAGGGTGCCGGAACGGTTCTAGATTGGTTTTCATGGATGCGGAGGCTTACGGCGGTGGAACTTCCGATCTAGGGTTACCTCGAGGGTTTTTGGAATATTTGGGAATTTATAGGGCGAAGAAGGGGTGCGGGAGGTCACCGAGGTTGGCACAACCCACCTTGGTGCGCCTGGGCCCCCAGGTGCGCCCTGGTGGGTTGTGCCCCCCTCGGGGCACCCCCCAGGTGTTGCTCTGGCCCATTGGATGTCTTCTGGTCCATAAAAAATCCACAAAAAGTTTCCCGGTGTTTGGACTCCGTTTGATGTTGATTTCCTGCTATGTAAAAAACAAGCAAAAAACAACAACTTCGCCTTTGAGCCTTTGGGTCAATAGGTTAGCCCCAAAAAACTATATAAAGTTGCTATAAAATGATTGTAAAACATCCAAGAATGATTATATAACAGCATGAATACTTCATAAATTATAGATACGTTGGAGACGTATCAGCATCCCCAAGCTTAATTCCTACTCGTCCTCGAGTAGGTAAATGATAAAAGAAATAATTTATGAAGTGTGAATGCTAGCAAAGTGCGCAAGTTTGATCAATGATAATTTCCATCACTTTTCCTAGCATCATAACATTAATTCATTCTCATAAAATTAAGCAACCAATTCACATGCTAAGGTTCATACAATGAATTCTCTTGAAACTCAACAACCTATATTCTTAGTCACCAAAAAATTGCAATTCAACTTATTCAACAGAGTCTAAGTAAGAGCTCCACATACTCGACCATCATATAGTCTTCTATGATTGCTAACACTCACCGCATACACATGAGCAAAACGTTTCAACCGGACACATAGAAAGATAGGGGCTTATAATTTCGCCTCCCAACATATTCACCTCAAGGGTGATGTCAATAATAATAACTCATGCTATCCATATCCAAATGGATATATGTGCCTAGATCTTTCCCCACCACCTGATGCTTGCGAAAAGAGAAAAATAAAAAGGAATAGAGAGAAAAACTCTGACTCTTGTATGAAAGTAAATACATAAAAGTAAAAGATAGGCCCTTCGCAGAGGGAAGCAGAGGTTGACATGCGCTTTTTGTTTGTATGCTCAATCCCTTAGTGCAAAAGAACATCACGTTATATTGCCCCTTATGATAGCAACCTTTATTATGCAGACTGTCGCTTTTATTCTTCGCCATCACAAGTTCGTACAACGCTCAATTTTCTTTTACACTAAATGATCTAACAATTTTATAAGCAATTTTTATTGCCTTATTGCACCGATGAAAACTTACTTGAAGGATCTTACTCAATCCTTAGGTAGCTTTGGTGGACTCTTGAAAATAAGATTTGGGTTTAAGGGGTTTTGGATGCACAAGTAGTATCTCTACTTGGTGCGGAATTTTTGGCTAGCAAAGATGGGGGGCAAGCACCACATGTTGAAGGATCTACGACAATATAACTTCTATGTGAATATGAACAAACATAAATCATTACATTGTCTTCCTTGTCCAACGTCAACAATTTTTGCATATAATATTTTGATGGGGTCTCACAATCACAAAAGATTTCCAAGATAGTGTATTTGCATGTGAAAGTTCTCTTCTACTAATCATTCATGAATTTCTTGTATGACCAATATTGTGATTGTCAAGCTTCAAAAGATTTCACTTTCTAAACCCAATATGAAGCTACCACCAAGCAAGATATGAACATATAATTTCAACTTCATGATATTCAATTCATTCAACAATTTACTCAAAGGATATAAGTGAAGCACGAGAGTAAATGATAAACTACTCCAAAAAGATATAAGTGAAGATCAATCGAGTAGTTAAGTAAATAGATAGCTATGCGAGGACTCTCTCTTATTTAAAACTTTCAGATCTAAGTATTTTATAAAAACAACAATCAAAATGAAAATAAAATTACATTTCAAGGATAGCACAACTCATGTGAAGAAGCAAAAACTTAGGCTAAACCGATACTAACCGATAATTGTTGATGAAGAAAGGTGGGATGCCTACCGGGGCATCGCCAAACTTGGATGCTTGAGACTTCTTGAAATACTATCTTGGGATGCCTTGGGAATCCCCAAGCTTGAGCTTTTGTGTCTCCTTAATTCCTCTCATATCACGGTTTACCTAATACTGAAAACTTCATCCACACAAAACTCAACAAGAACTCGTGAGATACGTTAGTATAAATCAATGCAAAACCTTATCATTCTCTACTGTAGCAAATTACTAAAATTATTATTCAACATTGCATAATAAATGCCTCTACATATTTAATACTCCTATCCTAAAATAGAACCATTAAACAAGCAAACATATGCAAACAATGCAAGCATAACAGCAATCTGCCAAAACAGTACAGAATGTAAAGAATACAATAGTACCAATACTTCTTTAACTCCAATTTTTTTGAAACTTTACCACACTGTAGAAAATTTATCAGAGCTTATTGTGCAAAAAGTTTCAACATTTTATCACATTCTGACTTTTCTAGGTAATTTTTGCAACAACGATAACTTTCTGTTTTGAAACAGCAACATGTATACTTGCAAAATAAGCATGGTGAAGGTTATCCTGGACATTTTTATTGAAAAGAAAGATGGAAAACATTATTATAAATAACAACAAGCAAATCCTAACAAAATAAAATGATGCTCCAATTAAAACTCATATCATGTGACGAATAAAAACATAGCTCCAAGTGAGGTTACCGATAATGTTGAAGATGAAAGAGGGGATGCCTTCTAGGGCATCCCCAAGCTTAGTTGCTTGGATATTCCTTGAATATTTCCTTGGGTTGCCTTGGGCATCCCCAAGCTTAGGGTCTTGTCACTCCTTATTCTCCTCATATCGATATCTCAGCCAAAACTTGAAAACTTCAATCACATAAAACTTAACGGAACTTCGTGAGATAGGTTAGTATGATAAAGAGCAAACCACTCACTTTTGGTACTGCCAAAGGCAAGATTCATAATTTTTCTCACACAATGCCTACTGTACCATATCATTTCCACGATTTATATTGAGCAATATAAGCCATAGAAACTAGGAAACAAGCAAACTATGCATTAAAAACAGAATCTGTCAAAAACAGAACAGTCTGTAGTAATTTGTACTCCAACCATACTTCTGATACTCCAAAAATTCCGAAAAATTAGGACAACGTAAGGAATTTGTATATCTATCACTTGTAAAAAATTCAGATCAAAAGCACATTCCGGTGAATTTTCAAAATTCCTGGACTGAGCGCAAAAGTTTCTGTTTTTGCACGGATTCAAGCCAACCATCATCCACACTATCCCAAAGGCTTTACTTGGCACTTTATTGAAACAAAAGCAATAAAACATGATTACTACAGTAGCCTAATCATGTGAACACACAAAAAAGTAGGGGTAAATGCTGGGTTGTCTCCCAACAAGCGCTTTTCATTTATGCCTTTTAGCTGGGCATGATGATTTCAATGATGCTCGCATAAAAGTAAAGGATTGAAACATGAAAAAGAGCTTCATGAATCACATGACAAGAACATTTAAGCCTAACCCACTTCCTATGCATAGGGATTTTTTGAGCAAAAAATTCATGAGAGCAAGAATCAACTAGCATAGGAAGGCAAAACAAGCATAACTTCAAAACTTTCAGCACATAGAGAGGAAACTTGATATTATTGCAATTCCTACAAGCATAAGTTCCTCCCTCATAATAATTTTCAGTAGCATCATGAAGAAATTCAACAATAAAACCATCACATAAAGCATTATTTTCATGACACAAAAGCATAGAAAACTTATTACTCTCCACATAAGCAAATTTCTTCTCATTAATAGTAGTGGGAGCAAATTCAACAAAATAACTATCATGGGAGTGAAAATTAAAATCATGATGACAAGTTTCATGGTTATCATTATTCTTTATAGCATACATGTCATCACCATAATCATCATAGATAGCAACTTTGTTATCATAGTCAATTGAAGCCTTACCCAAAATGGTGGATTCATCACTAAATAAAGTCATGACCCCTCCAAATCCACTTTCATCATTATAATATTCATAAATAGGAGGCATGCAATCATTATAACAAATTTGCACATCAAATCTTGGGGGACTAAAAATATCATCTTCATCAAACATAGCATCCACAAGCTTATGGCTTTGCATATCATTACCATCATGGATATTCAAAGAATTCATACTAACAGCAGGAGCAACATTTTCCTTTCCATCATTTTCGTGAAAGACATTATAAAGTCGAATAATATGAGGCAACCTGAATTCCATTTTTTTGTAATTATCTTTTTATAAACCAAACTAGTGATAAAACAAGAAACTAAAAGATTCGATTGCAAGATCTAAAGATATACTCCCTCCGTCCGGAATTACTTGTCGCAAAAATTTATAGAAATGGATGTATCTAGAACTAAAATACGTCTGGATACATTCATTCTTGTGACAAGTAATTCGGAATGGAGGGAGTACCTTCAAGCACTCACCTCCCCGGCAACGGCGCCAGAAAAGAGCTTCGTTGACGGGAGTGACACTTACCTAACCTCCACGGCAACGGTGCCAGAAAAGAGCTTGATGTCTACTACACAACTTTATTCTTGTAGACTCGTGTTGGGCCTCCAAGTGCAGAGTTTTGTAGGACGGTAGCAATTTTCCCTCTACTGGATGACCTAAGGTTTATCAATCCATGGGAGGTGTAGGATGAAGATGGTCTCTCTCAAACAACCCTGCAACCAAATATAAGAAATCTCTTGTGTCCCCAACACACCCAATACAATGGCAAATTGTATAGGTGCACTAGTTCGGCGAAGAGATGGTGATAAAAGTATAATTTGGATGGTAGAAATATATTTTGTTAATATGAATAAATAAAAACAGCAATGTAGCAATTGATAAAACGGAGCACAAACGATATTGCAATGCTTGAAAATGAGGCCTAGGGTCCGTACTTTCGCTAGTGCAATCTCTCGACAATGCTAATATAATTGGATCATATAACCATCCCTCAACGTGCAATGAAGAATCACTCCAAAGTTCCTATCTAGCGGAACATAAGAAGATAGGATCCATGTATGAGAACAAACTGTGCACTTTGGTGGACTTGCCCGATGATCGACGAGCCATAGAGAATAAATGGATCTTCAAGAAGAATACTGACGCTGATGGTAATGTTACTGTCTACAAAGCTCGACTTGTTGCAAAAGGTTTTCGACAAGTTCAAGAAGTTTACTACAATGAGACTCACCCATAGCGATGCTTAAGTCTGTCCGAATCATGTTAGCAATTGCCGCATTTTATGATTATGAAATTTGGCAAATGGATGCCAAAACTGCATTCGTAAATGGATTGTTTAAAGAAGAGTTGTATATGATGCAACCAGAATGTTTTGTCGATCCTAAAGGTGCTAACAAAGTGTGCAAACTCCAGCGATCCATTAAAGGACTGGTGCAAGCATCTCGGAGTTGGAATTGTTGGGGAACGTAGTAATTCAAAAAAATATCCTACGCATACGCAAGATGTATCTAGGAGATGCATAGCAATAAGAGGAGAGAGTGTGTCCACGTACCCTCATAGACCGAAAGCGGAAGCGTTTAGTTAACGCGGTTGATGTAGTCGAACGTCTTCACGATCCCACCGATCCAAGTACCGAACATACGGCACCTCCGTGTTCAGCACATGTTCAGCACGATTACGCCCTCGAGCTCTTGATCCAGTAGAGGGTCGAGGGAGAGTTTCGTCAGCACGATGGCGTGGTGACGGTGTTGATGATGTGATCCGCGCAGGGCTTCGCCTAAGCACTACGACAATATGACCGAGGTGGTAAACTGTGGAGGGGGGCACGGCTAAGAAACAATTGATGTACCTTTGGGGTGCCCCCGCCCCCGTATATAAAGGAGGAGAAGGAAGAGGCCGGCAGCCATGAGGGGGCGCGCCAAGGGGGAGTCCAACTAGGATTCCCAATCCTAGTAGGACTCCCTTTCCTATTCCAAGAGGGGGAAGGAGGGAAGGAGAGGGAGAGGGAGAGGAAAGAGGGGGCCGCGCCCCCTCCCCTTAGTCCAATTCGGACTCCCTGGGGGGGGCCACCCTGCGGGCTGCCCTCTCCTACTCCCTTATGGCCCAATAAGTCCCATACCTTCCCCGGGGCGTTCCGGTAACCCCTCGGTTCCCCGATAAATATCTGAAATGTCCCAAAACCTTTCCGGTGTCCGAATACCTTCGTCCAATATATCAATATTTACCTCTCGAATATTTCGAGACTCCTCGTCATGTCTGTGATCTCATGCAGGACTCCGAACAAAATTCGGTCATCAAAACACATAACTCATAATATAAATCATCATCGAACGTTAAGCGTGCGAACCCTACAGGTTCAATAACTATGTATACATGACCGAGACACATCTCCGGTCAATAACCAATAGCGGAACCTGGATGCTCATATTGTCTCGTACATATTCTACGAAGATCTTTATCGGTCAAACCGCATAACAACATACGTTATTCCCTTTGTCATCGGTGTGTTACTTACTCGAGATTCGATCGTCGGTATCATCATACCTAGTTCAATCTCATTACCAGCAAGTCTCTTTACTCGTTTCGTAATGCATCATCCCGTAACTAACTCATTAGTCACATTGCTTGCAAGGCTTATAGTGATGTGCATTACCGAGAGGGCCCAGAGATAACTCTCCGGTACACGGAGTGACAAATCCTAATCTTGATCTATGCCAACTCAACAAACACCTTCGGAGACACCTATAGAGCATATTTATAATCACCCAGTTACGTTGTGACGTTTGATAGCACACAAAGTGTTCCTTCGGTATTCGGGAGTTGCATAATCTCATAGTCAAAGGAATATGTATAAATCATGAAGAAAGCAATAGTAATAAAACAAAATGATCATTATGCTAAGCTAATAGATGGGTCTTGACCATCACATCATTCTCTAATGATGTGATCCCGTTGATCAAATGACAACACATGTCTATGGTCAGGAAACTTAACCATCTTTGATTAACGAGCTAGTCAGGTAGAGGCATACTAGGGACACTTTGTTTGTCTATATATTCACACATGTACTAAGTTTCCGGTTAATACAACTCTAGCATGAATAATAAACATTTATCATGATATAAGGAAATATAAATAACAACTTTATTATTGCCTCCAGGGCATATTTCCTTCAGTCTCCCACTTGCACTACAGTTAGTAATCTAAATTACATAGTAATGATTCTAACACCCATGGAGTCTTGGTGCTGATCATGTTTTTCTCGTGGAAGAGGTTTAGTCAATGGGTCTGCAACATTCAGATCTGTATGTATTTTGCAAATCTCTATGTCTCTCTCCTTGACTTGATCGCGGATGGAATTGAAGCGTCTCTTGATGTGTTTGGTTCTCTTGTGAAATCTGGATTCCTTCGCCAAGGCTACTGCTCCAATATTGTCACAAAAGATTTTCATTGGACCCGATGCACTAGGTATTACACCTAGATCGGATATGAACTCCTTCATCCAGACTCCTTCATTTGTTGCTTCCAAAGCAGCTATGTACTCCGCTTCACACATAGATCCTGCCACGACGCTCTGCTTGGAACTGCACCAACTGACAGCTCCACCATTCAATATAAATACATATCCGGTTTGTGACTTAGAGTCATCCGGACCGGGTCAAAGCTTGCATCGACGTAACCATTTACGACGAGCTCTTTGTCACCTCCATAAACGAGAAACATATCCTTAGTCCTTTTCATGTATTTCAGGATGTTCTTGACCGTTGTCCAGTGATCCACTCCTGGATTACTTTGGTACCTCCCTGCTAAACTTATAGCAAGGCACACATCAGGTCTGGTACACAACATTGCATACATGATAAAACCTATGGCTGAGGCATAGGGAATGACTTTCATTTTCTCTCTATCTTCTGCAGTGGTCGGGCATTGAGTCTGACTCAACTTCACACCTTGTAATACAGGCAAGAACCCTTTCTTTGACTGATCCATTTTGAACGTCTTCAAAACTTTATCAAGGTATGTGCTTTGCGAAAGTCCAATTAAGCATCTTGATCTATCTCTATAGATCTTGATGCCCAATATATAAGCAGATTCATCGAGGTCTTTCATTGAAAAATTCTTATTCAAGTATCCTTTTATGCTATCCAGAAATTTTGTATTATTACCAATCAACAATATGTCATCCACATATAATATTAGAAATGCTACAGAGCTCCCACTCACTTTCTTGTAAATACAGGCTTCTCCAAAAGTCTGTATAAAACTATATGCTTTGATCACACTATCAAAGCGTATATTCCAATTCCGAGAGGCTTGCACCAGTCCATAAATGGATCGCTGGAGCTTGCACACTTTGTTAGCACCTTTAGGTTCGACAAAACCTTCTGGTTGCATCATATACAACTCTTCTTTAAGATATTCATTAAGGAATGCAGTTTTGATATCCATTTGCCAAATTTCATAATCATAAAATGCGACAATTGCTAACATGATTTGGACAGACTTAAGCATCGCTATGGGTGAGAAAGTCTCATTGTTGTCAACTCCTTGAACTTGTCGAAAACCTTTTGCAACAAGTCAAGCTTTGTAGACAGTAACATTACGTCAGCGTCAGTCTTCTTCTTGAAGATCCATTTATTTTCTATGGCTTGCCGATCGTCGGGCAAGTAAACCAAAGTCCATACTTTGTTCTCATACATGGATCCCATCTCAGATTCATGGCCTCAAGCCATTTCACGGAATCTGGGCTCATCGCTTCCTTATAGTTCGTAGGTTCGTCATGGTCAAGTAACATGACCTCCAGAATAGGATTACCATACCACTCTCGTGCGGATCTTACTCTGGTTGACCTACGAGGTTCGGTAGTAACTTGATCAGAAGTTTCATGATCAACATCATTAGCTTCCTCACTAATTGGTGTAGGAATCACTGGAACTGACTTCTGTGATGTACTAATTTCCAATTCGGGAGAAGGTACAATTACCTCATCAAGTTCTACTTTCCTCCCACTAACTTCTCTCGAGAGAAACTCCTTCCCTTGAAAGGATCCATTCTTAACAACGAATATCTTGCCTTCTGATCTGTGATAGAAGGTGTACCCAACAGTCTCCTTTGGGTATCGTATGAAGACACATTTCTCCGATTTAGGTTCGAGCTTATCAGGTTGAAGCTTTATCACATAAGCATCGCAGCCCCAAACCTTAAGAAATGACAGTTTAGGTTTATTGCCAAACCACAGTTCATATGGTGTCATCTCAACGGATTTAGATGGTGCCCTATTTAACATGATGCAGCCGTCTCTAAAGCATAACCCCAAAACGATAGCGGTAAATCGGTAAGAGACATCATAGATCGCACCATATCTAATAAAGTACGGTTACAACGTTCGGACACACCATTACGCTGTGGTGTTCCAGGTGGCGTGAGTTGCGAAACTATTCCACATTGTTTCAAATGAAGACCAAACTATAACTAAAATACTCACCTCCATGATCAGATCGTAGAAATTTTATTTTCTTGTTACGATGATTTTCCACTTCACTCTGAAATTCTTTGAACTTTTCAAATGTTTCAAACTTATGTTTCATTAAGTAGATATACCCATATCAGTTCAAATCATCTGTGAAGGTCGAAAATAACGATACCCGCCATGAGCCTCAACACTCATCGGACCGCATACATCAAGATGTATTATTTCCAACAAATCGCTTGTTTCGCTCCATTGTTCCGGAGAACGGAGTCTTAGTCATTTTGCCCATGAGGCATGGTTCGCAAGCATCAAGTGATTCCAAAAGTCCATCAGCATGGATTTTCTTCATGCGCTTTACACCAATATGACCTAAACAACAGTACCACAAATAAGTTGCACTATCATTATTAACTTTGCATCTTTTGGCCATAATATTATGAATATGTGTAGCGCTACAATTGAGATTCGACAAAAATAGACCACTCTTCAAAGGTGCATGACCATAAAAGATATTACTCATATAAATAGAACAACCACTATTCTCAGATTTAAATGAATAACCATCTCGCATCAAACAAGATGCAGATATAATGTTCATGCTTAATGTTGGCACCAAATAATAATTATTCAGGTCTAAAACTAATCCCGACGGTAGATGTAGAGGTAGCGTGCCGACGGCGATCACATCTACTTTGGAACCATTTCCCACGCGCATCGTCACCTCATCCTTCGCCAATCTTCGTTTAATTTGTAGCCCCTATTTCCAGTTGCAAATATGAGCAACAGAACCAGTATCAAATACCCAGGCGTGTCAGGACCGGATTTTCGGGATATTAATTTCCAGAAAATGGCCCTTGTGCTCACCAGCCCCAGGATTACTGTTAGCTGATGAGGCACCAACTTGATACAGAAATTCCAAGCAAAATACAAAAATATGTAGTACAAGGCCATTCTAGCCTGTGAGTACAACAAATGGTTTCTAGTGGTTGATGGCGGAAGCGGTTTGCGGGTCATCAGTGTCTATGGGACTCCATTTCCCACAGGAACAGCTGACCAGGTTAACTCCTATCTTCGCGAGGCTGCAATCACCATTGCTTAGGTTCCGGGGCCGTCATCGCAACGCTCCTCTCCAAGCAAGAAATCTGGCCAAGACAATAGCCAGGGACAAGCCAGTGAGTACTTTGAATGTACTCGCAACGCTCCTCTCCAAGCAAGAAATCTGGCGCGCCTGTGTGGCTCGAGCGGCGCCGTCCAGTGCAGAGGTTGTCGGGGCGGTGGTGGCGGCATGGGGTGGTGATGCTGTGGTGCGCCAGGAGGGGGGCCAGGGTGGCTCTGCAGCGAGGGAGGGGTCGGGACGCTGGCTGCGAGTGGAAGGGGCCAAAACGGGTGCGGGGGAGGCGGCAGCGGACGCGGGCGGGCAAGACGCGACGTAACGCGTGCTCTGGCCGCGCCCAGAGCACGCACGCGACATGCTCGACAAAATGCCAGGGTGACCTAGAGTGCTTGAGCGAGGCTGGCAAATAACAGGACTAGGTTAGAGTCTGCAAGAAGGTTAGTGGACAAACTGGTTTGTCCAGAGGTGCAAGGTCACAATAAGAAAGGCAAAAATCATGTCAAAACTGCCCATGCACTCAAGGTGTTTGACAAAATGCCAATGGCATCTAGGCAACTCTTGGGGTGGCCAAATATTCCAGATCAAAGTCTCTTTAGATGTAGGAGTGGATGGCAAGGTTAGTTGGCCAAATCTAGAAACTTGTTAGTGTAAGTTTTGCAAAACTCCATTTCGGGATGTATGAAAAGGGTATAATATCTTGTACCAAAATGCTCCAATGAGTCCAACCTCCTGGACTTAAGGGTTTGGTAGGGTGGTCTACAATCGTGAGAAAGAATCAAGGAAAAAGAGCAAGCAGAACTATGGTTGCAGACAAATCACCAAGTTGAACCGTAATGCAAATGAGGATGATTCACTCAAATTTTTCAAAGAGCATCAATGGGTTTTTGCATAAAGATGAATAATATACTCCTACCGACCTCCCCTAATTTTGGTGGAAGTTTTAAAGAAATATTTAAATAGGTTGTAGTGCAAAATTGCCCAATCGGACCAGATTTGAAAATTTGATGTAGAGCTCAAAATATCCAAAGAATGAAATATATTTTTGCATAAAAGTGATTTAAAAACATCACATGACATCCCCAAATTTTGGTGGGATTTTTAAATGAATTTATAAAAGGGTTGCAGTGCAAATGGGACCCTAAAACTAAAGAAAAACCATTTTAGAGAAATAAAGCTCAGGAAAAATAATTATATAAATAAACCCACTGATAATAGAATTGTTTTATTTGAGAGGGTAAATAATTACAATAATGATTGAAAAGTTTTCACTTGGGGTAAAAAAGTCCATAATAATAAAGAAAAGAATGGTTCTGAAATCAAAAGGAAATCCAGAAAATAAAAGTTTAAGTTTCCTGGCAAAATTTAATAAACAAAACGTGGTTAAATTTTTGGGGTGTCACAACACTACCCCCCTTAAGAAAAATCTCGTCCTCGAGATTTGTTAAGAGTTGTTTTCGAAAATATCATTCCTGTTAGTTGAAACCAAAAAGTTTACTCATAGTACAAACCTTGTGTCGTCGAGGTTGGTTTTTGGCAGCTACGTCCGGAGTTAAAAATGCAGTCGCACATCGACATACTCATGCATGGCTATTATTTAAAATAGGGCGCACAAGCAACAGCATTTAATTATGGTGATACTGGGTCACACAGTTACAGGGCGTGGACATACTAAGACTCGGTACTACTCAAGCGACTCTAATCTACCTCGTTAATATCTAAGCGGGCTTGCCTTGCGGACGTCGAGGCTTCGCCACGGTTTTCACCATCGGGATTAGCTGGAGGGGGTTGAGGGGCTGCAGGGTCGGGGTAGCGATGATGACCATCCCGGGGATTGTTGGCCACAATCCCGTTGGAATGTGTTCCCAAAAGGCGACGAAGCACTTCTGGGGTCATCAAGGTATTATGGTCGATGGCTGCGGCAGACCTCAAGGACTCGATCGGTTGTCCGAACAGCACGACTGGGCTGTCGGTGCCGGGCTCCTCTTCTCCTCTTGCTCGGGCTCGGCGGGTCTGTTCTCCACGAGCTGCGATCAGATCAAAGGTGATTTGATCGAGCAGTCCCTCTAGTACACTTACATGGCGTACCAGATGCAATAATGCAGGATCCGTCTCGTGGTCTCCGTTGGCAACTTGGGGTGGTCTACCATATCCGTTACGGCTGGGGTAGTAGTAGAACGAGCGGCAATTGACTCAGGGCGACAAGTGCCGGAGTTGAACTATAGCCTCTCGAGCAGCTAGTTGGATGGCTTGTGGCTCAAAGTAAGTTGTCCTTCCGGTGAACCTATAGGGGCGTTCTGGCGACAGACCCCTACCATAGATGTGCACTATGGCCCAGAATTGATGGCTCTCACTGCTCATGGGTCCTTGGTACACAACATATTCTGGGGGCTCTTCTAATGCAAAGGCACGGCGGGTGAGGTTTGCGAGCACGGTCACAAAGCCTCCAAGGTTGTTTGCCGTGGTTTCATTGTGCACGACGGGGCCAGGAATTATAGCTCGGTTTGGGGAAGGAATTTGTCTTTGTCTTTGTGTTGAGGCTAAGCGTGCCCTTTTATAGAAAAAGGGGGCGGAGTCTTCCTTCGCACGCCATGTAATGGGACAAAATAGGTGTCGGTCACTAGCGCGTGATCGACAGGCTAGGCTGATAGGTTGGGCACCGACTGCCAAAAGTGTCGGGGTCACTGTGTGGCTATCTTGCACGAGAAGCTTGGCTGGGATTAGGTTAAGGTCTGGTGGGTTGGTTTTTCCTAGGTTTTTCGACCTAGCTAAGATAGGATTAGCCAATGGTCAGCCTGGCTCTGATACCAAGTTTGTCAGGACCGGATTTTCGGGATATTAATTTCCAGAAAATGGCCCTTGTGCTCACCAGCCCCAGGATTACTGTTAGCTGATGAGGCACCAACTTGATACAGAAATTCCAAGCAAAATACAAAAATATGTAGTACAAGGCCATTCTAGCCTGTGAGTACAACAAATGGTTTCTAGTGGTTGATGGCGGAAGCGGTTTATGGGTCATCGGTGTCTATGGGACTCCATTTCCCACAGAACAAATGACCGTGTTAACTCCTATCTTCGCGAGGCTGCAATCACCATTGCTTAGGTTCCGGGGCCGTCATCGCAACGCTCCTCTCCAAGCAAGAAATCTGGCCAAGACAATAGCCAGGGACAAGCCAGTGAGTACTTTGAATGTACTCGCAAACATTACGAACACGGGTATAATATAACAAATGATAGTCATGCTCTACAATATTTTATGATCACAACGCTAGCCACGAAATAAAATCCATGATGCACGCATGCGGGTTGTTCCTATAGAACATGAATATGCAATCAGTGAAATAAACTAGAATGCACCGATCGGGTGTCTGAAGCGACGCCTCGAAAGGACAATAATATAAAGCATGCCTCAGTCGGGCGTCTGTGCGACACCACATAAAGGGCTTATAAAGTAAGCAAGTAACAAGCACGCCACAGTCGGGCGTCTGAGCGACACCACATAAAGGGCTTATAAAGTAAACAAATAGCAAGCATGTTACGCCAAGGCCCGAGCGACGCCACATAAAGGGCTTATAAAGTAAACAAATAGCAAGCATGCCACAGTCGGGCGTCTGAGCGACACCACATAAAGGGCTTATAAAAGAATAATCACAGTGAGTATCCAAGAGGTAGAACCATCCCAGGGATACTCGATAATTCAAATAATATAACGGGTTAGTCCATAACAAATAATAATCATGATCATCACAAGTCACAAGTCATGATCCAAGTTCTGGTTTAATAGTTTCTCCTCCGAAGACCGACACTAAGACCGACACTTGACCCATCCTGCATCGTAGTCCTTAACCATGGACACGGCTATTCGAATAGATTTAACCTCTGCAGAGGGTGTACTCTTTACCCACGAGTAACGGATTCCTTTAGTCCATCGGGACTAATTCCGCCACTGGTCTTTTAATTGAAAACACACCGACTTGCACACACACCGCTTAACTTACCGTGTCCGGAATCACCCACGACACCGCCAAGCAAAACTCTAAGTGGGAGGCTACAACCTCGCGTAGCATGGGATCAAATTTATATCGCAGCTCTAAGGGGTGTCCCCCTCTCGGTCCCAACTGAAACACCCATGCCCCGGACCAGGTGGCATGCCTACCGCTGCAAAGGGTATCTTCCACCATGGCCTCTCTGTACGGTGTGTGCTAGAAAGGGGTTGACAACTTACTGAACCGTACCCTACCTGCTTCAGGGACAAGTGGCAGTACGAAGCAAGTATGGGGGTTACTGGAACAAGACTCAATCTACGGTCGACTCAGGAGGTTTGAAAATTTCCTGCATGATTAGCATGACGAATATATTTCAACCAACAGATTCACCACTCATTATACCTTACTATGCCATACCGGACATAACCGTCCCGACGAAGACCGGAGACAAGCTCACGCCTACCCAAGGCAGAGGCTTTCCCGGATTTCTTTCCGGCATGCATGCAAGGCATACAAGGACGGTTACCGTCACAAGTATATCCACTTCCAACAGCAAGGAAATCTCCAATATGCATTCATGCAAATGATCGCGTCACCACATAAAATAACGAGTTCTCCGTATTAAGGTGGTGTTATAATTGTGTCAACAAACACACAAAAATATTATGCCAGGGTTCAGAATGCTTGCCTTCAAGAGTATGCAAGTGGGGTGTGCCCTTTGAAAGTTGACTTCTTCTCCAAAAACCTAATTTTGAAATTATTCAAATTAAAACATAGCTTTAAAACAGTACAATAAAGTTGTCTGAATTTTTTTCAAATAAATCTTGAAATAAACTAGACTAAATTTGAGACAGGTAGGAAAAAGAATCAACTCATTTGGAGTTTTATTTTAAAAGATATAGCCAATCAAAGTTTTGGTCAAATCTGTTTTTAAAATAAAACAGAAAAAGAAAAATGTTTCGAAAACTAAACACGTCGAAGGCGTACTCTGGCTTTACGTCTCCACTTATGCCTACGTGGACCGGCGTTGTGTCACTGACAGTGGGTCCAGGGGGGCCACTGGTCAGGTTTGACCAGTCGCCTCTCCCTCCCTTCTCCTCTGCCCGAGCGATGGCGGGACTCCGGCGATCAACGCCGGCGAACGGCGGCTCCTCGCGGGCTCCGGAGGGCAGGGACGGATCCGCCAGGCCAGGGCGGTCCTCCCGGTGGTCGAGAAGGTGGCGGGGATGGAGGGAGTCGCTGGCGGCGAGCTCCGCGGCGGACGGCGGCTTCGGGTGAGTTGGGGGTTTGGGCTACGGTGGATCCCCGTCGAAGTTGAGTGGTTGGGCGGCTCCGCGAGATCGAGGCAAACCGAATGGTGGTGCTGGAAGGGTAGGTGAGGGCCTGCTCACGGCGAATGGCGCCGGAGTGTGACGGCGGCCGGACCTGCCGGAGACGGCGGCCTTCCCTGGTCGATGGCTGGCCATGGGGGGCTCTGGAGGAGTGGCCTGAGGTCGCCTGAGTGCTCGGATGAGCTCGGGGGTCCACTTTTATAGCACAACGAGGTCGGTTCCGCGGCGGCAGCGGATAGGGACGCCGGCGAACCGCCATTCTGTAGCTATGGGCGACGTGGAGGTGGTTGGAGCTGGTCGGCACACTCCGACGAACTCCACACTGCTCAAGGGGCGAGCTGGCGCGCGTGTGTGGCTCAGGCGGCGCCGCCCAAAGGCAGTAGGTTGTCAGGCGGTGGTGGCGGCATGCGGTGGTGATGCTGGTGCGCTAGGCGGGGGGCCAGGGTGGCTCTGCAGCGCGGGAGGGGTCGGGACGCGGGCTGCGAGTGGAAGGGGCCAAAACGGGTGCGGGGGAGGCGGCAGCGGGGCCTTGGGCGGCTCAAGATGCATCGCAAAACGCGTGCTCTGGCAGCGCCCAGCACGCCTGACGACGTGCTCGACAAAATGCCGTGGTGACCTAGAGTGCTTGAGCGAGGCTGGCAAATAACAGGACTAGGTTAGAGTCTGCAAGAAGGTTAGTGGACAAACTGGTTTGTCCAGAGGTGCAAGGTCACAACAAGAAAGGCAAAAATCATGTCAAAACTGCCCATGCACTCAAGGTGTTTGACAAAATGCCAATGGCATCTAGGCAACTCTTGGGGTGGCCAAATATTCCAGATCAAAGTCTCTTTAGATGTAGGAGTGGATGGCAAGGTTAGTTGGCCAAATCTAGAAACTTGTTAGTGTAAGGTTTGCAAACCTCCATTTCTGGACAGAAGGAAAAGGGTATAATATCTTGTACCAAAAATGCTCCAATGAGTCCAACCTCCTGGACTTAAGGGTTTGGTAGGGTGGTCTACAATCAGGAGAAAGAATCAAGGGAAAAAGAGCAAGCAGAACTATGGTTGCAGTACAAATCACCAAGTTGAACCAGAATGCAAATGAGGATGATTCACTCAAATTTTTCAAAGAGCATCAATGGGTTTTTGCATAAAGATGAATAATATACTCCTACTGACCTCCCCTAATTTTGGTGGAAGTTTTAAAGAAATATTTAAATAGGTTGTAGTGCAAAATTGCCCACTGGACCAGATTTGAAAATTTGATGTAGAGCTCAAAATATCCAAAGAATGAAATATATTTTTGCATAAAAGTGATTTAAAAACATCACATGACATCCCCAAATTTTGGTGGGATTTTTAAATGAATTTATAAAAGGGTTGCAGTGCAAATGGGACCCTAAAACTAAAGAAAAACCATTTTAGAGAAATAAAGCTCAGGAAAAATAATTATATAAATAATCCCACTGATAATAGAATTTTTTTATTTGAGAGGGTAAATAAGTCCAATAATGATTGAAAAGTTTTCACTTGGGGTAAAAACTCCATAATAATAAAGAAAAGAATGGTTCTGAAATCAAAAGGAAATCCAGAAAATAAAAGTTTAAGTTTCCTGGCAAAATTTTAATAAACAAAACATGGTTAAATTTTTGGGGTGTCACAAGGCGCTACTACGAGCATTAGTAAGGTACACATCAATAACATGTATATCAAATATACCTTTCACTTTGCCATCCTTCTTATCCGCCAAATACTTGGGGCAGTTCCGCTTCTAGTGACCAGTCCCTTTGCAGTAGAAACACTCGCCAAGCTTAGGTCCAGACTTGGGCTTCTTCCCTTGAGCAACAACTTGCTTGTTGTTCTTCTTGAAGTTCCCCTTCTTCCCTTTGCCCTTTTTCTTGCAACTAGTGGTCTTGTTAACCATCAACACTTGATGCTCCTTCTTGATTTCTACCTCCATGACCATTAGCATTCAAGAGCTAGGAATTGTCTTTTCCATCCCTTGCATATTATAGTTCATCACAAAGCCTTTATAGCTTGGTGGCGGTGGTTGAAGAACTCGACAATGACACTATCATCGTGAAGATTAACTCCCAGCTTGAGTCAAGTGGTTATGATACCTGCACATTTTGAGTATATGTTCACTAACAGAACTATTCTCCTCCATTTTGCAGCTATAGAACTTGTTGGAGACTTCATATCTCTCAACTCGGGAATTTTCTTGAAATATTAACTTCAACTCCTGGAACATCTCATATGCTCCATGATGTTCAAAACGTCTTTGAAGTCCCGATTCTAAGTCATAAAGCATGGCACACTGAACTATTGAGTAGTCATCAGCTTTTCTCTGCCAGACGTTCATAACATCCGCAGTTTCTCCTACAGCGGGCCTTGCACCTAATGGTGCTTCCAAGACGTAATTCTTCTATGCAGCAATGAGGATAATCCTCAAGTTACGGACCCAGTCCGTGTAGTTGCTACCATCATCTTTCAACTTAGCTTTCTCTAGGAACGCATTAAAATTCAAGGGAACGGTAGCACGGGCCATTGGTCTATAACAATATAGACATGCAAAAACTATCAGGTACTAAGTTCATGATAAATTGAAGTTCAATTAATCATATTACTTAAGAACTCCCACTTAGATAGACATCCCTCTGGTCATCTAAATGATCACGTGATCCATATCAACTAAACCATGTCCGATCATCACGTGAGATGGAGTAGTTTTCAATGGTGAACATCACTATGTTGATCATATCTACTATATGGTTCACGTTCGACCTTTAGGTCTCAGTGTTCCGAGGCCATATCTGCATATGCTAGCCTCGTCAAGTTTAACCCGAGTATTCTGCACGTGCAAAACTGGCTTGCACCCGTTGTATGTGAACGTAGAGCTTATCACACCCGATCATCACATGGTGTCTCGGCACGATGAACTGTAGCAACGGTGCATACTCAGGGAGAACATTTATACCTTGAAATTTAGTGAGGGATCATCTTATAATGCTACCGCCGTACTAAGCACAATAAGATGCATAAAGGATAAACATCACATGCAATCAAAATATGTGACATGATATGGCCATCATCATCTTGTGCCTTTGATCTCCATCTCCAAAGCACCGTCATGATCTCCATCTTCATCGGCTTGACACCTTGATCTCCATCGTAGCATCGTAGTCATCTCGCCAACTATTGCTTCTACGACTATCGCTGCTGCTTAGTGATAAAGTAAAGCAATTACATGTCGATTGCATTTCATACAATAAAGCGACAACCATAAGGCTCCTGCCAGCTGCCGATAACTTCTACAAAACATGATCATCTCATACAACAATTTATATCTCATCATGTATTGACCATATCACATCACAACATGCCCTACAAAAACAAGTTAGACGTCCTCTACTTTGTTGTTGCAAGTTTTATGTGGAGGCTATGAGCTTCTACCAAGAACCGTTCTTACCTACGCATCAAAACCACAACGATTTTTCGTCAAGTGTGCTGTTTTAACCTTCAACAAGGACCGGCCGTAGTCAAACTCGATTCAACTAAAGTTGGAGAAAAAGACACCTGCCAGCCACCTGTGTGCAAAGCACATCGGTAGAACCAGTCTTGTGAACGCGGTCATGTAATGTTGGTCCGGGCCGCTTCATCCAACAATATCGCCGAATCAAAGTAAGACATTGGTAGTAAGCAGTATGACTATTATCGCCCACAACTCATTTGTGTTCTACTCGTGCATATCATCTACACATAGACCTGGCTCGGATGCCACTGTTGGGGAATGTAGTAATTCAAAAAAAATCCTACGCACATGCAAGATCTATCTAGGGGATGCATAGCAACGAGAGGGGAGAGTGTGTCCACGTACCCTCGTAGACCGAAAGCGGAAGCATTTAATTAGTTAATGCGGTTTACGTAGTCGAACGTCTTCATGATCCAACCGATCAAAGTACCGAACGTACGGCACCACTGTGTTCAGCACACGTTCAGCACGATGACATCCGTCAAGATCTTGATCTAGTAAGAGGTTCGAGGGAGAGTTTTGTCAGCACGACGGCGTGGTGACGGCGTTGATGATGTGATCCGTGCAGGGCTTCGCCTAAGCACTACGACAGTATGACCAAGGTGGCAAACTGTGGAGGGGGGCACCGCACACGGCTAAGAAACAATTGATGTACCTTTGGGGTGCCCCCCGCCCCCGTATATAAAGGAGGAGAGGGAGGAGGCCGGCGTCCATGAGGGGGCGAGCCAAGGGGGAGTCCAACTAGGATTCCCAATCCTAGTATGACTCCCTTTCCTATTCCAAGAGGGGGAAGGAGGGAAGGAGAGGGAGAGGGGGAGGAAAGAGGGGGCCGCGCCCCCTCCTCTTAGTCCAACTCGGACTCCCTTGGGGGGGCACCCTGCGGGCTGCCCTCTCCTACTCCCTTATGACCCAATAAGGCCCATAACTTCCCCAGGGGGTTCCAGTAACCCCTCATTCCCCGATAAATATCCGAAACGTCCCGAAACCTTTCCGGTGTCTAAATACCTTTGTCCAATATATCAATCCTTACCTCTCAACCATTTCGAGACTCCTCGTCATGTCTGTCATCTCATCCGGGACTCCGAACAAACTTCGGTCATCAAAACACAAAACTCATAATACAAATCATCATCGAACTATGGACCTATGGGTTCGAGAACTATGTAGATATGACCGAGACACATCTCCGGTCAATAACCAATAGCGGAACCTGGATGCTCATATTGGCTCCTACATATTCTACGAAGATCTTTATCGGTCAAACCGCATAACAACATATGTTATTCCCATTGTCATCGGTATGTTACTTGCCCGAGATTCGATCGTCGGTATCATCATACCTAGTTCAATCTCGTTACCAGCAAGTCTCTTTAGTCGTTCAGTAATGCATCATCCCGTAACTAACTCATTAGTCACATTGCTTGCAAGGCTTATAGTGATGTGCATTACCGAGAGGGCCTAGAGATACCTCTCCGATACACGGAGTGATAAATCCTAATCTTGATCTATGCCAACTCAACAAACACCTTCGGAGACACCTATAGAGCATCTTTATAATCACCCAGTTACGTTGTGACGTTTGATAGCACACAAAGTGTTCCTCCGGTATTCGGGAGTTGCATAATCTCATAGTCAGAGGAATATGTATAAGTCATGAAGAAAGCAATAGCAATAAAACTAAACGACCCTTATGCTAAGCTAATGGATGGGTCTTATCCATCACATCATTCTCTAATGATGTGATCCCGTTGATCAAATGACAACACATGTCTATGGTCAGGAAACTTAACCATCTTTGATTAACGAGCTAGTCAAGTAGAGGCATACTAGGGACACTTTGTTTGTCTATGTATTCACACATGTACTAAGTTTCCGGTTAATACAATTCTAGCATGAATAATAAACATTTATCATGATATAAGGAAATATAAATAACAACTTTATTATTTCCTCTAGGGCATATTTCCTTCAGGAATATATGCTTTGATGAGGTGATGAAAGCATATGGTTTTATACATACTTTCGGAGAAGCCTGTATTTACAAGAAAGTGAGTGGGAGCTCTGTAGCATTTCTAATATAATATGTGGATGACATATTGTTGATTGGAAATGCTGTAGAATTTCCGAATAGCATAAAAGGATACTTGAATAAGAGTTTTTAAATGAAAGATCTCGGTGAAGCTGCTTATATATTGGGCATAAAGATCTATAGAGATAGATCAAGACGGTTAATAGGACTTTCACAAAGCACATACCTTGACAAAGTTTTGAAGAAATTCAAAATGGATCAATCGAAGAAAGGGTTCTTGCCTGTGTTACAAGGTGTGATATTGAGTCGGACTCAATGCCCGACCACTTCAGAAGATCGAGAGAAAATGAAAGTCATTCCCTATGCCTCAGCCATAGGTTCAATCATGTATGCTATGTTGTGTACCAGACCTGACGTGTGCCTTGCCATAAGTCTGGCAGGGAGGTACCAAAGTAATACAGGAGTGGATCACTGGACAGCGGTCAAGAACATCCTGAAGTACCTGAAAAGGACCAAGGATATGTTTCGCGTTTATGGAGTTGACAAAGAGCGCGTCGTAAATGGTTACGTTAATGCTATCTTTGACACTGATCAGGATGACTTTAAGTCACAAACAGATACATATTTATTTTGAATGGTGGAGCTGTTAGTTGGTGCAGTTCCAAGCAGAGCATCGTGGCGGGATCTACGTTTGAAGCGGAGTACATAGCTGCTTCGGAAGCAGCAAATGAAGGAGTCTGGATGAAGGAGTTCATATCCAATCTAGGTGTAATACCTAGTGCATCGGGTCCAATGAAAATCTTTTGTGAAAATACTGGAGCAATATGACACACATCAACCAACTCTAATTTCACCTAGATACTCCAATGTCACCACGAGTATCCGTGAGTTAATTCTACGATATGCATCAAACAACTTCATGATCATAATATTCAATCCACACAAAGAACTACAAAGAGACCCCAAAGTTTCTATCGGAGAAAAGATAATAAAAACGTGCATTAACCCCTATGCATAGATTACCCCAATGTCACCTCAGGAATCTGCAAGTTGAGTGCCATAGCATACATCATGTGTTCTCATATCTGAATATTCAATCCGACAAGACAAAACTTCAAAGGGTAAAGATTCAATTCATCACAACATGAGTATAGAGGGGAGAAACATCATATCATCCATCTATATTAACAAAGCCCATGATATAGATCACGAGAGAGAGATGCAACACATAGCTAGTGGTACAAACCCTCAGCCCCGAGGGTGGACTACTCCCTCCTCATCGTGGTGACCGTCGGGATGATGAAGATGGCCACCGGAGATGATTCGCCCCTCCGGTATGGTGCCAGAAAGGGTCTAGATTGGTTTTCGGTGGCTACAGAGCCTTGCGGCGACGGAACTTCTGATCTAGGTTAACCCCGAAGGATTTTGGACTATTTGTGAATTTATAGGGCAAAGAGGGGGTGCGGGAGACCACCGAGGTGGGCACAACCCACCTGGGCGCCGCTAGGTTCTCGCGCATACTGGTGGGTTGTTCCCTCGGGCACCCCCTGTGTGCTGCTCCGCCCAACTTGGGTGTTCTGGTCCACAAAAATCTCCAGCAAGTTTCACGGTGTTTGGACTCCGTTTGATATTGATTTCCTGTGGTGTAAAAAAAGCAAAAAACATCAACTGGCACTGTGCACTAGGTCGATAGGTTAGTCCCAAAAAATAAAGTTGCTATAAAATGATTGTAAAACATCCAAGAATGATAAAATAACAGCATGAATAATTCATAAATTATAGATACGTTGGAGACGTATCAACATCCCCAAGCTTAATTCCTACTCGTCCTCGAGTAGGTAAATGATAAAAGAAATAATTTATGAAGTGTGAATGCTAGCAAAGTGCACAAGTTTAATAAATGACAATTTCTATCACTTTTCCTAGCATCATAATAGCAATTCTTTCTTATAAAACTTCTCATGCTATAGTAGCAACCAATTCACATGTTATGGTTCAAACAATGAAATCTCTTGAAACACAACAACCTATGTTCTTAGTCACCAAGCAATTACAATTCAACTTATTCAACAGAGTTTAAGTAAGAGCTCCACATACTCACCCATCATATAGTCTTCTATGATTGCTAACACTCATCGCATACACAAGAGCAAAACGTTTCAACCGGACACATAGAAAGATAGGGGCTTATTGTTTTTCCTCCCAACGTATTCACCTCAAGGGTGATGTCAACAATAATAACTCGTGCTACCCATATTCAACTGGACATATGTGCCTAGATCTTTCCTCACCACATGATGCTTGCCAGAAGAGAAAAATAAAAAGGAATAGAGAAATTTTTTTGACTCTTTGCATAAAAGTAAATACTGAAAATTAAAAGATAGGCCCTTCGCAGAGGGAAGCAGAGGTTGCCATGTGCTTATTTGTTTGTATGCTCAACCCCTAAGTGCAAAAGAACGTCACGTTATATTGCCTCTTATGATAGCAACCTTTATTATGCAGTCTGTCGCTTTTATTCTTTGCCATCACAAGTTCGTACAACGCTCAATTTTCTCTTACACTAAATGGTCTAACACTTTTAGAAGCAACTTTTATTGCCTTATCGCACCGATGCCAACTTACTTGAAGGATCTTGCTCAATCCTTAGGTAGGTATGGTGGACCCTTGAAAATAAGATTTGGGTTTAAGGGTTTTTGGATGCACAAGTAGTATCTCTACTTGGTGCGGAATTTTTGGCTAGCAAAGATGGGGGGCAAGCACCACATGTTGAAGGATCTATGTCAATATAACTTCTATGTGAATATGAACAAACATAAATCATTACATTGTCTTCCTTGTCCAACGTCAACAATTTAGGCATATAATATTTTGATGGGGGCT
The DNA here is from genome assembly GCA_021605145.1 of Aegilops bicornis. NCBI lineage: Eukaryota > Viridiplantae > Streptophyta > Magnoliopsida > Poales > Poaceae > Aegilops > Aegilops bicornis. The sequence continues at coordinate 568,465,682 of CM038674.1, read as the reverse complement.
CACAATCACAAAAGATTTCCAAGATAGCATATTTGCATGTGAAAGTTCTCTTCCTTATACTAACAATTCGTTAATTGCTTGTATGACCAAAATTGTGATTGTCAAGCCTCAAAAGATTTCACTTTCTAAACCCAATGTGAAGCTACCACTAGGCATGATATGATTTCAACTTCATGTCATTCAATTTATTCAACAATTTACTCATAGGATATAAGTGAAGCACAAGAGCAATTCCAAAGAAAAGAGCTTCGTTGACGGGATGTGAATGTCGCTTACTTAGCCTCCTTGGCAACTATTTGAGGACTCTATTTTACTTAAAAACTTTCAGATCTAAGTACTTTATTAAAACAGCAAGCAAAACAAAATAAAATGACATTTCAAGGATAGCACACATCTTGTGAAGAAGCAAAAACTTAGGCTCAACCAATACTAACCGATAATTGTTGAAGAAGAAAGCTGGGATGCCAACCGGGGCGTCCCCAAGCTTAGATGTGAGACTTCTTGAAATATTATCTTGGGGTGCCTTGGGCATCCCCAAGCTTGAGCTTTTGTGTCTCCTTAATTCCTCTCATATCACGGTTTTCCTAAACCTCAAAAAGCTTCATCCACACAAAACTCAACAAGAACTCGTGAGATAAGTTAGTATAAACCAATGCAAAAACATTATCATTATATACTGTAGCAAATCACTAAAATTATTATTCAACATTTCATACTAAATGCCTCTGCATACTTAATACTCCTATCCTCAAATAGAATCATTAAACAAGCAACATATGCAAATAATGCAAACATAACAGCAATCTGCCAAAACAGTACAGTCTGTAAAGAATGCAAGAGTATTTATAATTATTCAACTACAAACATTATGAAATTCTACCACACTGTAGAAAATTTATCAGAGCTTATTATGCAAAAAGTTTCAACATTTTATCACATTCTGACTTTTTTAGGGAATTTTTGCAACATCGGTAAACTTTTTGTTTTCAAAAAGCAACATGTAGACTTGTAAAATAAGCATAGAAAAGGCTATCAATGCCACTTTTATTGAAATAAAAGATGCAAAACATTATTATAAATAACAACAAGCAAATACTAACAAAATAAATTGACGCTCCAAGCAAAACACATATCATGTGACGAATGAAAACATAGCTCCAAGTGAGGTTACCGATAGTGGTGGAGACGAAAGAGGGGATGCCTTCCGGGGCATCCCCAAGCTTAGTTACTTGGATCTTCCTTGGATATTAACTTGGGGTGCCTTGGGCATCCCCAAGCTTAGGATATTGTCACTCCTTATTCTCCTCACACTACTGGAATCAGCTTCTTTGCCGTCCGCCATGGCGGACGGCAAAGGCATGGTTCACGGACGGCAAACCTCTTTGTCGTCCGCTAGCGGACGGCAAAATGTCCGGATGAACACATGCCAGCAAAGGCCTTCTTTTCCGTCCGCTTCGTAGAAACGGATGGCAAAGGATTGTGCCGTCCGCCGTTGGTGGCCAGCAGACGGCAAAGATCGTGGAC